>CAWUFW010002141.1:1200000-1800000 GCA_963921515.1 Calotriton arnoldi | reverse complement strand
TGACTAACTGGACTCCTGAGTATTATACTGTTAGATGGGTTCTTCGTAAATGAAGCACGTAGAAGGAAATAGATGTGGTCTTCTTTAATCTTTACAGCACACAGCTCATCCCCTATACATCAATCAGCTTCAGCGGTCTCCGTACAACTGCCTCACCCCGAACCTCCAGCTCGAACCTCCCGTGCATTCCAGCCCCACATTCCAGCATTCCAATTACTATTGGAATGGAAACACAACACATCTTCCCCCTTATAAAACAACCAAACAAAGTAAGCATGACTAAACTACTACACAAAAGCTAACAATAAAGAAATAGAAATATTACATGACAATGAAAAGACTTGACAGAAACAAAGGATAAAATAAATAAACTTAATGTAGGATATAATCCTTTAAATAATAAGGAGCACGTATTCTTCTTGTGCTTTCCCTTGGCACAACAACTGCACCACTGGGAGTAGTACTAGTAGTTGCGCCATTACAGACTCTTCCTTCCCCTTCAGACAAAGAGGGTTGGATTTGAACATGCTTAGATGAAGAGAAATTATGAACGTCTTGAGAAAGCATGGCATCACCACAACCTGTATGAGCTAACAAATCATTAGATTGACTGGGAAAAGAAATATCAGGTAAGGACAGACCAGAAGGAGTTTGGATGTCAGAATCCTCACATACATTGTTTCTCACCAACACCACATTTCTTTTGCTCCACCACTTGCCATTCTGCAGCAAAACTGCATGTTTAGAGACCTTAACAATGCGTGTTAAAGGAAAAAATTTAGATTTTTGACTCCGGCTGGTCTTTTCACCCTGACAAGATCCCCAACAAGAAATTGGATATCTTTCACTTTCTTGTTCATGTCATAGTTATGCTTCATTTTTACTTGGGCTTTTTCAACAGTATCACGCACTTCTCCAAGATCAGGGATTTTATTAGTGCACTTGGTCTGCTCCAAAACCCAGTTAGGACTAAGTTTGGAAGAACTATGGCGTCCTTTTAGTAATACAGAAGGAGGAATTCCAGTCACAGAGTGTGGAGTATTGTGATAACTCCATAATCTCTCCTGGACAGCTTCATAAACAGACTCCCCCTGAGTAGAAGCCAACTGAATTGTCTCTTTTAACATCCTGTTCACTCTTTCCACCATGCCATTACCTTGGGGACTATAAAGAGCTACCGTTAGGTGCTTGACTCCCATGATCTTTAGAAAATTTTGCATGGAATGAGACTTGAATTGAACCCCATTATCTGAGACAAAAATTTTGGGGATTCCTTCTCGACGAAACAGATCACTGAGCATATCGACCACAGCAGTGGTAGAAGGTTCAGACAAAAATCTACATTCCACCCATTTTGAAAAATAATCAACTGTAACTAAAGCGAATCTCATGTTGGCTTTGAGATTGTAAATGGGACCAATGAAATCTATCCCCAGTTTTTCCCAAGGACCATTGGGAAAGGCGACTGGAAAAAGAGGAGTGTTACGTACTTTCAAGGATTTGTCAACTATGGAGCAGCTAGAGCAATGTCCCACAAAACTTTCAACCTCTGTATCCATCCCTGGCCACCAGTAGTATAGTCGTAGACGTTTTTTAGTGCCAGTCATGCCAAGGTGACCTTGGTGGGCAAAGTTAATCAACCTTAACCTAAGCGCTCCAGGAGGAATCAATAGACTCCCTCTCATGATACAATCATTTTCAATTGTAAGATCGTCTTTCACCTTGTGAAAAGGACGTAGACCTTCACACAAATTCCTTTCATCAGGCCACCCTTTGGTGATAAAACCCTTAATCAATTCCTGTGATTCATCACTTTTTGAGCAATCCATCCATTCTGAATTGCTAATGGCCCCTTCCAGGACAACCAAACCATCAACCAAACCAACTACACATTCTAGGTCATCATCAATGGAGTCGGAATGTAGATTATGTAAAGGACACCTAGAGAGAAAATCAGCACGAGCATTTTTTCCTCCCGGAATATGCTTGATGGCAAAATTAAATTCAAACATTCTGGAAAGCAATCTTACCAGTCTAGGACTGACCTTGTCATGATCATTTTTTGACAACAGAAATACAAGAGGCTTATGGTCTGTGACTAAAAAAAACTTTCTACCCCATAGAAATGTTTCAAAGTGTTTGGTGGCCCACACACAGGCCAAAGCCTCCCTTTCAATGGTACTGTAGTGACGTTCAGTCTGTGAAAGGGATCTGGAGGCGAAGCCCACAGTACGTTCTGCACCCTCCACTAACTGTGTAAGGACAGCACCTAATCCAACCCCACTGGCATCAACTGTGACTATGGATTGGACATCATCTCTGAAAGGATGTAACGCAGGAGCTTTCACAATAAGACTCTTTAAATTACTGAAAGCTGAGGACTCAGCCTCCTCTCAAGTAAATTGTTCACCCTTCCTGAGGAGTTTCCTAAGGGGTTCAGTTTGGAGAGCAAAACGGTCAATGAAACGTGAATAGTATTCACATAACCCGAGAAAAGACCGTAACTGGTCTTTGTTCTCCGGAGAAGGGCTGTCAAAAATTGCCTTGACAAGATCAGACTTTGGTTTGATACCATATTCAGAAATGTGATGGCCCAAGTAGTCAATATTGCTAACCAAAAATTTGCATTTCTCTTTTTTAACTGTAAAACCATTAGATTCTAGAATTTGTAGCACTTCACTCAAAATTACAAGAAGTTCTTCAGTATCTTTAGAAAAAATAAGGATGTCGTCCTGATAGGCAAGAACATTTTTACATTCCCCAAATAATTTGAACATTAATTTCTGAAAAACAGACGGGGCCGATGCCAGGCCAAATGGCATTCTTAAAAATCTGAAAGCGCCAAAAGGGGTGTTAAAAGCAGTAAGAGAGCGCGAGTCTTCAGAAAGCTCCACCTGATGGTAGGCAGATTTTAAATCAAGACAGGAGAAGACCTTCGCACCTCCCAGATGAACTAGCATTTCTTGGATTTTAGGAAATGGGAAACAATCAACTAAAATGTTCTTGTTCAGAGATCTTAAGTCAATACAACGTCTGATATCTTTTGTGCCTTTCTTCTTGGCGACGACGATCGGAGAAATCCACTCCAAAGAATCAATCGGTTCTATGACCTTGTCAGTGCACAAATTCTCCAGATGTTGCTTCAATTGGTCTCTGATGCATAGTGGGACATTCCTGACTCTGTGGATAATAGGTACCGCATCATTTTAAAAATGATTTTGTGCTCAAAACCATGCACTAGACCTAATTTGTCATTAAATAAGGCATTGTGCTTAAGTAGCTGTTCCAGCGAAGGATTGACTTCAGGTATGTCCACTAATGAAATGGGACAAGAAGTGCCTGGTCTTAACACCATCCCAAATTTACCTTGGTCTTTCCACCCTAGTATGTTGAAGCCTTTCTTTGCTACATACATTTTGGTGAAAATTGATCTGTCTTTAAATTTAATATTGTTAAGAAAAAAACCATCATATCAATATTATGACCACCAAAGGCGATGAGTACGAATGTCTGGTGGAGATAATTGGAAGGAGTTCCAATGATTGTAGAATAAATCATCAGTAACAAAAGTGATGGGGGAACCAGAGTCCACAGTCACTTGAATCTCTACATCACCAACAGTAACATTGCATAGAGGACCCCCATCATTTGCATCAGAGTCAATAGAAAGCACAATCTTTTTAAAACTTTGGATAGTGCAAATGTTATCATCAGGAGAGTCTTCCAAATTTTTAAGGGTAGCAACCTTGCGAGGATTCTTGCACTTGAATCTCTACATCACCAACAGTAACATTGCATAGAGGACCCCATCATTTGCATCAGAGTCAATAGAAAGCACAATCTTTTTAAAACTTTGGATAGTGCAAATGTTATCATCAGGAGAGTCTTCCAAATTTTTAAGGGTAGCAACCTTGCGAGGATTCTTGCACATGTTGTAAAAATGACCGATCTTTTTACATTTAGAGCAGGGTTTGCCCAAGGCTGGACAATTCTTTGCATTAGCTAAATGTGTGTAGGAGCCACATCTGTAACAAACACTTTGCTTCTTGTTGTCATGTGCTTTATTAAAGTTGGTTTTAGGTTTGGTACCAATAGCATTGACAGGTTCAGCAATAGGATCAGTTTTGACCTTGTTCAATTCCCTTTGTGCTACAACTGATCTCTCGATGCCTCTAGCTATTTCAAGGGTTTCATTAAGAGAAGGATTTCTGCAGCAGAGTAATCTTTCTTGGACTTTTTTGTTAAAACAGTTAACTATTAACTGGTCTCTTAAATAGGAATCAATGTTGCCATCAAATTCGCAAGTGGCAATTAAAACTCTCAATTCAGCTAGAAAAGTGTCAACCGTTTCAAATTCATATTGTCGTCTGGTGTAGAACTTGTGTCTCTCGACCACTACACTAGTGTCATCTTTAAAATGGTTAGAGAGTCTGCAAACGGCTTCTTTATAGACATCCCAATCTGTTTCATCAGGTTGAGTGATAACAGGCAAGTGGTCAAAAATGCGTTGGCCTTCAGAACCAAGATTATTATAAAGAAGAGCCAATGTCCTGACCGGCTCAAATTTTGATCCATCTAACGCTATAATGTAGCTGGCAAAACCTTTAAACCACTGCTTCCATTTTGTTTTGAGTGCACCAGGTTCTGGTAAGAAGTGCGGAGGGCAGGTTATATTTTGCGTGGTGACTAAAAACTAGCAACAACAATGAAAAATATACAGATAATAATGAAGTAAAGTAATGGATACAGCAGTGGAAAAGGTGTAATTAATATGAAAAAATTATGCGCGTCACAGGTGTGCGCATCACCGAAATGAAATTCCAAAAGGAATTGTACTGAATAGATAACAATACTGAATTTTGTAAAATGAATATTACATGCACACGTAGTGAAGATAAAAAGGTGTGCGCATCACCGAGTATACAGAAATAAAGATGCGCTTAGTTGGAGACTTGAAGCAAACATATTGGGTATGGGTGCATGTAAGGAAGACAAACAGGTGTGCGCGTCACAGAATACAAGAAAATGGTGCGCACTGAATTTACATAAACAGCCAAATAGTGAAGACAAAAGGTATGCTTGCTGAGTTGTAATGATAACCAGCCAATTAGTGAAAAATAAGGAGGTGTGCGCGTCACCGAGTGTAACACTGATGTGCGCTGAATAGGGAACTTGAAATTGACATCCAAGGGTGTGCGCGCCACCGCGCTGAAATGCTGACAGCGTTGGTGCCTGACAAAATGGCGGCACGTAAGTTCACGTTGCGTGACCCTGAATGTAGAGGGTGACGTGGAAGAACACTGCAGCCAGGCAAGAATGGAGCTGGAAGCATAGGACAGAATCTCGTGGAGAATCTGTGTTCCAGGGAGAATGTTCGGTAAGGCTAAGCGCTCGCGACGCGCTCGCGAGGCGGCAGTTGAAAATCAAATACAGACAAGTCCCAAATTACAGTCAAAAATGAGCATTTAGACATACGACCTGCCGCGAGGAGTCTTTGAACCTGGCAGGTGATGAAGCTCAATCAGGGTGAAATGGATCCGTCAGGAAAATCCTTCTGTAAACGGGAAGTGACGTGAAAGTACATCGGGAAGTGCCGTGAAGGTTGCTGTAAAGATCCCATCCTCGTCGCCAAATGTTAAATGGGTTCTTCGTAAATGAAGCACGTAGAAGGAAATAGATGTAGTCTTCTTTAATCTTTACAGCACACAGCTCATCCCCTATACACCAATCAGCTTC
Source organism: Calotriton arnoldi (assembly GCA_963921515.1). Classification (NCBI taxonomy): domain Eukaryota; kingdom Metazoa; phylum Chordata; class Amphibia; order Caudata; family Salamandridae; genus Calotriton; species Calotriton arnoldi. The sequence continues at coordinate 1,794,264 of CAWUFW010002141.1, read as the reverse complement.
AGCGGTCTCCGTACAACTGCCTCACCCCGAACCTCCAGCTCGAACCTCCCGTGCATTCCAGCCCCACATTCCAGCATTCCAATTACTATTGGAATGGAAACACAACATATACACTACAACTAGTAAACATAAAAAACTGACACTATGCCTTAAGTGCCCTTCAGGGCTTACTGTACGTGCCTTATAGTGAGAATAGGGATTTTTTTTCTTAGGACAGTTATGGAAGTTAGAAACTCGCTTGTGAGTTAGGTACTGCATCAAGAGCTAAGGGTGCATTATTTATTATATCGAATTATGGTTTCATCTCTATTGTTTCAGTTTTCTTTGTGGTCAAAAGAATTATATTCTTTGACATCTGCCATAACAGACAACCTATTCAGGGACGTAGCATCGGGGTTGGGGGGGGGGGGGGGTTACACCCCCTAATAAATGCATTCTGTAGTAAATAGTTGGGCACAGGTGCTTTAAGTCGGGTATGTTGAGGTGTTTGTCGAATTTCACTTGGGATTTTTACATACACATGCAAACACACACACACACTAACACACTCATGTCTCCGTTTAAAGGTCTTAGAAATGGGTATTTTACAAATTACTGAGATGTAAGTATCGCTCACAACACGGACTCCTCCCCCTTCCTACTGCTCCTTAAAGGCCCCTCCTGCCCCGCTTCTGTTAATGTATTTTAACCAGCGTGATTGTTGGGAAATCTGAAGCTTACACCCTCCCAATGTTACTGACCAAGCTACACCCCTGAACCTATTTAAGTCTCAAATCCCACTGCTAAAAGAAGAGAGAAATCCTTTTGAATTATGGGTGCACAGAATTTGGGTCTATAAAGAGACATATGAAAGGGGGTAAAGCAGTAGTGTAGCGAGTATCATTGGAAGGGTGATGTGGAAGTAAAACAACCCAATATTAAAAATGTGACTTCTATACAAGGGCACCTGGGTGATAAAATGTACTTAACATTTGCTGACGCTACATACACAACTGCCAAAAGAGAAGATGCCTGCGTTTAGCATCCTTCCAATAAGGGCAAGCATGGCAAGATAGGTTAAGAATATGAACGATATGTATGCATGGTTATTAGTACTTTTGACGTCTTCTTTTCTTGTGAGACGAATAGGATTTCTTGCCCAATATGATAAATTAAAGAACAGCTTTTAGTACTGTTGCTGAAACCTTACATTTTAAACAGCACAGATGTATCAATTTTATTTCACTGTAATGTATGAGTTCACGGCTTGTCAGGGTTTATTTACATTTATATACGCAGGCACTAAGGCGGAGAGCAAGGACAGTGTCTCGGTGCTATATAAACTGTTCTAGTATCCTATCAGAATTGAGTTTATGCATTCCAGATGAGTATTCAGACAACGTACCAATAATTTGCACTTTGGTTTGTATGTGGGCTCCTTTTTACAGTAATAAGCAATAGTACACACTTTATCTCATATATGCATACCGACCAGTTTTTTTGGGCCTTCTATTGTTTTATTAAATTATCGTTTAAAATGAACAATAATAGAATTTAGGATAACACCTTTGCGGATCCTCTCTCACTCTTACAATGGGACGTCGTCATTAAAGGATGCAAAAAACAGACTGCTCTCTCGAATAAAGGGCCACCGGTGTCTCCTGAGCTCCTGGAGAGTGCTGGGAAGAGCACGGTGAGACCTGCTTGCATAGAGTCTCCTCTAGATATTTCACTGGCCCCACTGTTCACATGATCACGGGCAGAGCTAAGCGTCTGCTTTGACATTTTAAAGATTTCCTGATTAATTTCAGTGGAAAGGTGTCCTGTGACAAACAGACGCCTTTCCATCACTCCTATTACAGCATGCAGAAAGAAAATAGCCATCAATGAGTTTATAGAGGCGGAGGGATTCAGTCTGATACCTCTTGCCTATGGAATTTCCCAAATTTGCCTCCGTAACAGGAGATAGTATCAATACTGAGGGGGACCACTGACAGAATTTTGCACTTCTCGAGTACTTCATCCTGCACAGGGGAAGGCAATATTTGCAATCTCTGCAGAATAGGACAGGATGACCATGCAGCGATTAACCTCAACCATGTTACTGCATCATCAAGCAAGGTGTGGAATTTCCAGCTTTAGAAATGAAGATTCCTTCAGGCTCTTCATATGGCTCCTCACAAAATCAATTCGGGCAGACAGGATGCCAATGTGGATCCTTTCAGTTAGTTAGGAAGGGCATTTGCAGGACAATCACGGTACCATCCAAAGGTCCAAATATAGCAACTTCCAATGACCAATCGGTTATTTCAAGAATCCATTCACAGTTTCAGGTTTTATGAAGCTCAATTATGCTAGTCAGCAAAGGATCAGCCACACAGAGCAGTGATGCAACCAAAGGCTGGGACTCTTGCCTGTTGTGCCAGCTAATCGTGTTGTAGTAGAAGCACCTCTTTATTACAATTCTCACATATCCCCCTCCCTACACTACAACGTATCTATCATGTCCCTAAATAATCATCCTGCTTCCTGCCCTCTATCCCCACTTCATTGGTAATCCACTCCCATCCCTTCCTAATCCGCCACTCAGATCCATCCATTTTCTGTATAGTACACATCCTATACTGTTTCTCGTCACTGTGCTCAGCATCCGTGCTCACACCACTCACACCCTTATTGTAACAACTTGTCTTGTACAGCATTCAGTTGCTTTGTAACTAGGATTGTGCTATATAAATGACATTTTAAAAACCTTTACATCTTTATTTAAACATAGGTAAGTATCCCAACTGTCATAGTGTGAGGACGCCTTCTTCAGAGCTCACTGTGAGCCTCCCTGTATCTAAGTTTCTGCCAACTGGCATGAGCCCAAACTGTCACAGCCCATGTGGCGTGGTGCCTGTTGGCAGACATGTGCAGTTAGTACTACACCTGAATGCTGATGAGGTCTGTGGCACTAGGCAGAGTCCAGGTGGGAGAGACTGTGGCCGCCTTAGTAATGGTGTTCTGATTGGAAAACATGGCCTGGATGATACTCGGCCGCTAATGCGTGGACCAAGCAGGTGAGGACGTGAAGATGACGCTGCAATCCAAGACACCCAATTCCTCAAACTAACTCTACTGAGGTACTTGCAAATGTGCAGAGACCATCTGGAGCAAACACGGGTGGTGTTTCAGCGAAGAACAAATGAGGACCGACCTGTGAAGCCAAAAGAACAAGTCAGCCGATGGCAGAAAGAGCAGTGACAGAGAAGCACAAGTTACTTACTTGTGTAACGATATATCTGTAAGAGACATTAGTTAGTGATAGATTCCTTACCATAGATTCCTTACCTTAGAATATCCCCAGGCGTCAGACTGGATCCGGAAAGTTTTCGTCAGCAGTACCTCTGCGCGTCGGTAGGCGTCGTCATGCGGCTCCTCGTACGTCGCTGGCGTCGTAGTCGCCGATTGACGTCGTCGGAGCTACTTAGACGCGCCAACGCGCGCTGACGTCAGTTCTGTACACGACTTTCCACGCCAGGAACGCAGAGCCATGCCAGAGACAGACTACTGGTGCAATAGAACTAGGGCCCTGAAAGGGACTACCTGAACCCTAGAGAACAGTTCGCAGAACGGGGAGGATGGGTGGGCGGTAAGGAATCTATCACTAACTAATGTCTCTTACAGATATATCGTTACACAAGTAAGTAACTTGTGCATCTGAAAGAGACACGTTAGTGATAGATTCCTTACCTTAGAATACATACCCAAGCAATACCAAACCCGGTGGTGGGTCTGCGAAGTGAAATCACACCAGAAAGTCACGGAGAACCGACCGGCCAAAGAAGCAGTCTCTCCGGACTTGACTGTCAAGGCAATAGTGCTTAGAGAAAGTATGCAGTGAGGCCCACGTGGCTGCCTGACAGATGTCTTGCAAGGGGACACCGCGTCCCAATGCTGTAGTAGCCGCTGTCGCCCTGGTAGAATGGGCGCGCAGCCCTACCGGAGGTTCCTTTTTAGCCAGAGAGTAACAGGCTTTAATACACAAGACAACCCATCGGGAGACAGTCCGCTTGTGTACAGCTCGGCCTTTCTTGGTGCCCACGTAGCCAACAAAGAGCTGGTCGTCCACCCGGAACTGTTGTGTGCGGTTGAGATAGAATGAAAGCGCACGTTTTGGGTCCAGACGGTGGAGCCTCTTTTCCTCTTTTGAAGGGTGCGGAGGCGGAAAGAAAGTGGGCAGAGTGACAGTATGCCCGATATGAAAGCAGTGACTACTTTTGGTAGAAAGGAGGGACGTGGTCGAAGCACAACCTTGTCCGGATGAATCGCCAGGAAAGGAGGTTTACATGAAAGAGCCTGAAGCTCACTCACACGCCTAGCGGAGGTGATGGCCACCAGGAAGACAGTTTTCAAAGTTAATAACCGTAAAGGACAGTTATGAAGAGGCTCAAAGGGAGCGCACATTAAGTATGTGAGAACCAGGTTCAAGTCCCACTGAGGCATTACAAAAGGAATAGGAGGGAAAAGGCGAGTAATGCCTTTGAGAAATGTATTGACAACAGGGGACTTGAAAAGAGAGGGCTGATCAGGCAGCCTGAGAAAGGCTAAAAGAGCAGAAAGGTAGCCCTTAATAGTGCCCAGAGCAGAGCCCTGCTATGCCAAAGAGAGCAGGAACAACAGGACCTCAGAAAGAGGGGCAGAAAGGGGATCTACAGCTTTCGCTGTGCACCATGCCACAAAGTTTTTCCACCGGCAGGCATATACAGTTTTAGTTGAGGGACGCCTGGCTGCCAGAATTACATTACAGATTTCAGGAGGCAAGTCAAATGGAATCAACTGTTGCCGCTCAATCTCCACGCAAGGAGGTGGAGGCTGGACAGGTTCGGGTGGAGGACCGTCCCCTGTTGCTGCGACTGAAGATCCTCCCGAAGAGGCAGTCGGATCGGGGGATCCACGCTCATACTGAGTAGCTCGGGATACCAAATCTTCGAGCCCAGAACGGCGCCACAAGAATGACTTGGGCCCGGTCGCATCTGATCTTCTTCAGCACTCTGGGTAGAAGTGGTATAGGCGGAAAGGCGTACAACAGACCGCAACTCCACTCGCGATGAAAAGCATCTCTGAGCGAGTGCCGCCTTGGAAACTCCAACGCGCAGAACTGCTGACATTGCGCGTTCTCTTCGGTGGCGAATAGATCTAACTAAGGTTCTTTCCACTGCTGAAAGAGACCTTGTGCCACCTCAGAGTGAAGACGCCATTCGTGATCCATTATGCACCGGCGGCTGAGTTCGTCCGCCCTGGCGTTCAAAGAACCTGCCAACTGTTGAACCACCAGGATAACGCCCTGGCGTTCCAGCCACGTCCAGAGGCGCAGAGCCTCCTGACATAGGGTGCACGACCCCACCCCGCCTTGCTTGTTGCAGTACCACATGGCGGTGGTGTTGTCTGTGAACACCTGCACTACCCTCCCCTTGACAGAGGGAAGGAATGCTTTCAGTGCAAGTAGGATAGCCCTGAGTTCCAAAAGATTGATATGGAGCTCAGACTCCGCCGGAGACCAGAGGCCTCTGATCTCTGCCTCTCCCATGTGGCCGCCCCAACCCAGGAGGGACGCATCCATCACCACTGTGTGCTCCGGTTGGGGAAGGGAGAGGGATCTGCCGCTGACCCAAAGCTGGTCCGTGAGCCACCACTGCAAGTCCTGTGCAGTGCCCTCCGAGATCTGGACGTAGTCGGACAGATTTCCCTGATGCTGCGTCCATTGGAACTTTAGGTCCCACTGCAGAGCCCGCATATGCCATCTGGCATGATTGATCAGCAGGAGGCCAAGAGGCCCACCAGTGTCAGTGTCTTCCTGACCAAAACCCAGGACCAGGGCTGAAAGATCGGAAGTATAGCCCGAATGTCCCGGACTCGCTGTTCAGGAGGATAAACCCGAAATTGCGTGGTGTCCAGAACCGCTCCGATGAAGAGGAGCTTCTGAGAGGGAATCAGATGCAACTTCGGCACGTTGATGGAGAACCCCAGCAAATGCAGGAGGTCGGCCGTAGTCTGGAGGTGGGAGACGACTGCTTGGGGCGATCGCGCCTTCAACAACCAGTCGTCGAGATAGGGGAAGACTGAGATCCCTGATCTGCGCAGATGAGCTGCGACCACCGCCATCACTTTCGTGAACACCCGAGGGGCGCTGGTAAGGCCGAAAGGGAGCACGGTGAACTGAAAGTGCTCGTGGCCAACCGTGAACCGCAGGTAACGCCGGTGGGCCAGCAGGATGGGGATATGAAAATAAGCATCGTGCAAGTCCAACGCTACCATCCAGTCTTGTGGGTCTAGGGCAGACAAGACCTGAGTAAGCGTGAGCATTTTGAACTTCTCCTTCTGGAGGAAGCGATTGACGTTCCGGAGGTCTAAGATAGGACGCAGGCCCTTGTCTTTCTTTGGAACCAGGAAGTAGTGGGAGTAACAACCACAACCTACTTCTGGCGTCGGAACGTGCTCGAAGGCCCCCTTGGCCAAGAGGGCCGCAACTTCCTGCCGGAGAAGTGCCAAGTGATCCTTCGACATGCGGTGGTACTGAGGCGGCATGGCTGGAGGGGTAGTCTCGAAGGGGAGGGAGTAGCCCCTTCGGATTATCTGCAGAACCCACCTGTCCGAAGTGATGGTGCGCCAGTGGGGGAGGTGATGGCGAATCCTGCCGCCCACTGGCGTTTGGTGGGCCTGAAACACTGGACTAGGAAGGTTTTGAGGCAGTGGTGGCAGGGGCGGTGGTGGACTGACCCGCCCGCTGGCCCCGTGACCCACTTCGGCGGGCCCCCCGACCGCGGCGGCACAGAGACTGTTGCTGCGCAGGCCGGCGGCTCTGAAAGGAACGCGTTTGTGCGCCTCGACCTTGAAAGGCGAAAGGCAGACCCCAAGGGAGTGCGCGTGGTGGCAAGACCCAAGGACTGGGCCGTAGCCCGGGAGTCTTTAAAGCGTTCCAATGTGCTGAAGAGGCGTATGCCATCAAAAGGCATGTCCAACAAAGTGTTCTGGACATCCCCTGAGAAGCCAGTTGTTCTGAGCCAGGAGCTCAAGTTTTTTGGATTCCTTGTCCGGAGGTGCAGAAGGGAATGCGCTAGGAGAGGCAGAGGCCTGGACAACCAGACTCTCAGGCGTTGGGTGTTGCGTGAGAAAACTGGGGTCGCCCGGGGCCGGGCGATGGCGGCGTGCCACACTCCTATCCACAGGAACCCCCGTGTTAGGCTTGGTCCAGGTGCTTAACAGAATGTCTGTAAGCGCGTCATTAAAGGGCAGTAGCGGCTCCGCCGAGGAGGCCGCCGGCTGCAGCACTTCAGTCAGGAGATTGGTCCTGATAGGCACGGATGGGAGCTCGAGGTTAAGAGCCTCAGCCGCCCTATGCAACACCACAGAAAAGGACCCAACCTCCTTCGGAGCTACGGAAGAAGGGGACAGTGTACCAGGGTGCAGAGAGAAATCCAGATCGCCTGGACCCTCCACATCGCCCTCCCATTCCAGCTCATCCTCACACTGAGCTGCGAGGGGGTCCTCAGACCCCTCCCAGTACTCCCCTTCGTCCACCGTCTGTTTAAGAGGCTGGTAAGGATGAGGGGCCCGGGGAAAGGGAATAAATTCACCTCCTGGAATAGGAATTGGTGGGTAATAGACCAATCCAGGCTCGACGTAGTCCGGGCCCATAGGCAACGGCATCGGCCCCGGAGGCGGCGCCGGTCTCGGCGCCGAGGCCAGAGCCAACGGCGCCGCAGGGTATCTTGCTGGTGTAGCCGGGGCCGGTGTCGGCGCCGGGCCCGGCGCTGGAGGCGGTGCCGAGGCCGGATCCAACGGCGCTGCAGGGTATCTTGCCGGTGTAGCCAGGGGCAAAGGCGGCGGCACGGGGGCAGAACCACCCAACGGGTCCACGGGGCCCGAAGGCGCTCCGGAGGGACCCGATGGGGCAAATAAACGGCCCATGGCCGACAGGAATACCTGTATTTCTTCCGGAGTCGCGTACGGCCCCGGGAAAGGCGGGTAGGCCGCAGGCAACAACGGAGGCTCCACCGGAGCCACGGGGGAGTGACCGCCCGCCCCCTCCACCGCGTCCCGCGACCGGTGAGGGGTAGACGAAGAGCGACGTCGCTTCTTCGACTTCTTATGGCGCTTTGACTTACCTGTCCCCGATTCCGACGAACGATGGTGTCGGCTCCGCGACCTGTCCCTGGACCTCCCACGGGAGCGGGACCTTGAGTGGCGTGGAACCGATTGCCGGGCCTCCAACAACTTTCGGGAACGCTCCCGCAAAGCCTTGGGCGCCATGGCCCGACAATCGGGGCACGTCTCGGGGTCATGGGCGAGTCCCAAGCAGAAGAGACACACGTCATGCGGGTCCGTCACCGACATGGTCCGACGGCAGTCCCTACAGGACTTACAGACACATGCATCAAGGTAGGATTTTGCGAGTCCTTAATTGCGATTATTAAGGAATCGCAATTAAGGACTCTCAAAAGCCTATGAATGTAGGAATCGCTATAAAAATAGCGATTCCTACACATTCCTTATTTGCAACTCGCAAATTGCAAGTCGCAAATAAGGAATGGCTTCCATTCATTCCTATGGGCCTACAGGCCCATAGGAATGAATGAGAAGTACATGCGCAATTTGCGAGTACCAATTGGTACTCGCAAATTGCGCATGCATTTCAAGGTGCAAGGGTGTCAAAAGGACACCCTGTTGCACCCCTGAAATTGATCTGTGCACAAATGTTAGCACACACATGTCCAAAGAACATGTGTGTATGTAACCTACAACTTTGAAAAATGCACTTTAGTGCATTTTTCAAAGTTTTGCAAATTACCATGAAGTTCAACTTCATGGTAATTTGCGCCCTAATAGCGAAATCCCTACTTCAAAGTGGTTCTTGCATTGCATTTAAGGAATCGCAAAATGCGATTCCTTAAATGCAATCGCAATTTGAGAACTCGCAATTAATTGCAAATTCTCAAATTGCGAGTGCCTTGACCCTTCATGCATCGCAAATGCCCTTTTTGCGGGCGCAAACGGCCGATTTTTGCGAATCGCACCGTTTGCGCTCGCAAAAATGGTTGATGCATGTACCTGTTAATCCCTACTGCACCAGAAGTCGAGTACTCGACAAAACAAGAGAAACAAGTCTCAGAAACCAAGTTAAAATATTAACTAGGAGTACCGCTCTCTCTCGGATCTGCGCTTGCTGGCGCGGAAAAAGAAAGAACTGACGTCAGCGCACGTCTAAGTAGCTCCGACGACGTCATCTCGGCGACTACGACGCCAGCGACGTACGCAGAGCCGCACGACGACGCCTACCGACGCGCAGGGATACTGCTGACGAAAACTTGCCGGATCCAGTCTGACGCCTGGGGATATTCTAAGGTAAGGAATCTATCATTAACGTGTCTCTTTCAGATGCGGAGACCAGTTTCCCTGACCACTGTGCAGTAAAAAAAAAAAAAAAAGAATGGGCCCAATGGTGCAGTGTGTCCCCGCCAGGATGAGCTGCCTCTTGTTGCAGGGATTCTGCACACACACAGAACTATGCGCAGGAATATGGGACCTTGGTGTATAGGGACTGGGTCTTCCTACCACCCTAGTACCCACGAACCCAGGACCGACTAGCTATAGTGTCTCACTTGCTTTCCTACTCACTTCCCAGAGAAACAAATGATTAGACACCCCAGAACACAACACTCCCAGATCTCTCAGGAATCGCGCTAACAAGACACACCCTTTCGGTCACACCCTTGTACTTGTCCACAATAAGATCCGACAGAGACACGGAACAGTTTAAAATGTTTATTTTAACTAACGTGCCCTAACGGACAAGTTACTTACCTTCCGTAACGATATATCTGTAAGAAACATAGATTAGTTATGGATTCCTCACCTTAGAATTACCCCCAGGCGTCAGACTGGATCCGGAGAATTTTGTTTTTCTTCAGCAGTACCCCTGCGCGTCGGTAGGTGGCGTCGGTTGACGCCGCGTTCGTCGTTGGCGTCGTGGTCGCCGGAATGACGTTGCGGTATCTACTTAGACGCTGCCCCTGCATGCTGTCGTCAGTTCTTTACACGACATTCCACGCCAGAAGCGCAGAGCCATGCAAGACACTAACCACTGGTGCACAAAACTAGGGCCCTAAAGGGAAGTCCCATACCCTAGAAGTCAGTTCGCAGAACGGGGAGGATGGGTGGGGTGGTGAGGAATCCATAACTAATCTATGTCTCTTACAGATATATCGTTACCGAAGGTAAGTAACTTGTTCATCTGAAAGAGACAATTAGTTATGGATTCCTCACCTTAGAATAGATACCCCAGCAATACCAACCCCGGAGGTGGGTCTGCGCACCAAGTTCACACCAGAAAGTCCTGGAGAACTGAACGGACCAAAGAAGCTGTCTCTCCGGACTTGGCTGTCCAGGCAGTAATGTTTAGTGAACGTGTGCAATGAAGCCCACGTGGCTGCCTGGCAGATGTCATGAACGGGGACTCTACGTCCCAAAGCAGTAGTGGCTGCCGTTGCCCTGGTGGAATGGGCGCGCAACCCTACTGGAGGTTCCTTTTTCGCCAAGGAGTAACAGATTTTGATGCAAAGAACGACCCATCGAGAGATGGTTCGTTTCTGCATGGCCCGGCCTTTCTTGGTGCCCACATAGCTAACAAAGAGCTGGTCATCCACCCGGAATTGTTTTGTTTTGTGCGATCCAGATAGAAGGAAAGTGCACGTTTTGGATCCAGATGGTGGAGCCTCTCCTCCTCTTTAGAAGGATGCGGGGGCGGGAAGAAGGTGGGCAAAGCGATGGTCTTGCCTATGTGGAAAGAGGTAACCACATTGGGAAGGAAAGAAGGCCTAGTGCGAATGATAACTTTGTCCAGATGAACAGCCAGGAAAGGAGGTTTTGAAGAAGGAGCCTGCAGCTCACTCACCCTGCGAGCAGAGGTGATGGCGACCAGAAAGGCAGTTTTTAGTGTCAGAAGTCTGAGAGGACAGTTATGTAGTGGCTCGAAGGGAGCGCACATAAGATAGGTCAGAACCAAGTTCAAGTCCCACTGAGGCATTACGAAAGGAATTGGAGGATACAAGTGAGTAATGCCCTTAAGGAAGCGATTTACAATAGGGGACTTGAAAAGAGAAGGCTGGTCAGGAAGCCGAAGAAAGGCCGAAATGGCCGAAGGATAGCCTTTTAGAGTGCCCAGAGCAGAGCCCTGCTGGGCCAAAGAAAGAATGAAGAAGAGAACCTCTGACAGAGGGGCAGAAAGGGGATCCACAGCCTTTGCTGCGCACCATGCCACAAACTTTTTCCATCTACAGGCGTATACCGTTTTGGTGGAGGGACTCCTGGCTGCCAAGATAATGTTACAGGAAGGTTGAAAGCTGTCAACTGTCGCCGCTCAATCTCCACTCAAGGAGGTGGAGGCTGGACAGGTTCGAGTGGAGGATCGTCCCCTGCTGCTGCGACTGAAGATCCTCCCGAAGAGGCAGTCTGATCGGAGGATCGATGGCCATGTGCAAGAGCTCGGGATACCAGACTCTTCGTGCCCAGTCCGGGGCCATAAGAATGACTTGGGCCGGGTCGCGCTTGATCTTCTTCAGCACTCTGGGTAGAAGTGGTATAGGCAGAAAGGCGCGTAGAAGACCGCAACTCCACTCGCGACGAAAAGTGTCGCCGAGCGAGTGCCGCCTTGGAAATTCCAACGAGCAGAACTGCTGACATTGCGCGTTCTCTTCGGTGGCGAATAGATCTAACCAAGGCTCTCCCCACCGCTGAAAGAGACCTTGCACCACCTCCGAGTGAAGAAGCCATTCGTGATCCATCATGCACCGGTGGCTGAGTTCGTCCGCCCTGGCGTTCAGAGAACCTGAAAGGGTTGTAAGATGCACTCCAACGTACTCGCTGTTTCAAACAAAATTTCACCAAAGTTTAACATCGTTCAGAACTGTATAGGCGTGCATGCCTGTTAAGCGCTCCGCCCAATTGCGCTGCAATTTAACTGAACACAATGGGACCAAGTTCTTGATCCCGTACGGGCAGCACAGCCACGAAACTGAATGAATCCAATCAATTAAACGCTATATTCATTTTCTTCTCTTATTCCATTTTCTACTCGATTTCCTTTTCGCCATTTTTTCACTTTGCTTCAATCCATTTTATTCATTCAACTGCCATGCAGAAATGTTCACAAAGCCACAGGAAAGATGGTTGCCACATGTCACGTTTTCTTTATTAAAAACCCAATGCATTTCGGGATTGTTCCCTTCATCAGGGGCATCTAAAAAACAAACAAATTCATATACATAACCATCATCATTATTATTGCACATAAGATTCAGTGACAAGTTTCTTTGATCTGTTTTACTCTAATTTTCGCCATTATTCATGCTACGTTAATTACCGCCTGCATTTCACTAAAGATAAGGTTATAATGGATGTACATCATTCATGAGCCATCAGCAACAATCCCCTTTGCCCAAAAATGCGCATAATTGTTCACTGCCCTATATCTAAGGTTTAAACCCCTTCTATTGAGCTCACATGCCTCATATAAGCATCCAAAGCGCTTCTACTATCCCTTTTGCCAATAAAACCTCTAGTCAGCTTACCGTGACATGCGCTGTTTTGCATCTGTTATTATGCCATCCGGTTTAACAATCTATCCGCTTTCCTTAAACCAGCATAAAGATTTCTTCACATCAAGTTCGTATTTCGTGCAGTGCCAAAGCACGCGTCTCCTTGACAATTGTAACAGCCTACACTGCTGCGTGTGACTCAACCTTATATCGCACCAACCCCACCTCCTTCCAGGTGATTCTTCTCAGGCATGTGTACAATAAAACTACATAACTAATAACAGATGCAAAACAGTGCATGTCACGGTAAGCTAACTAGAGGTTTTATTGGCAAAAGGGATAGTAGAAGCGCTTTGGATGCTTATATGAGGCATGTGAGCTCAATAGAAAGGGTTTAAACCTTAGATATAGGGCAGTGAACAATTATGCACATTTTTGGGCAAAGGGGATTGTTGCTGATGGCTCATGAATGATGTACATCCATTATAACCTTATCTTTAGTGAAATGCAGGCGGTAATTAACATAGCATGAATAATGGCGAAAATTAGAGTAAAACAGATCAAAGAAACTTGTCACTGAATCTTATGTGCAATAATAATGATGATGGTTATGTATATGAATTTGTTTGTTTTTTAGGTTTAAATCATATTTATTGGATGGAGACAAAAGGAGAATACACAGCCTACTGCCCACATCCCCTGGCCGGCAGAGCGTATCTTGAATGTCTGTACACAGCGCTGTTGCCACAACCCGGAGGCCGGCCGCGTATGAAAGTAGGTTATCTGAGTAGATGTTTGCCTCCTCCATTTTCTCCCCATAAACCCAAAAACCAAACAACTGAGCAACTGCAGGAAAAACCCACCCTCCCCTCCCCACCCATCCCCTCCACCCCCCTCCCCCCGAACCGATGTGCTGACGAGTCGCGTTAATGATCCCTGTGTAGGAGAGAACCTTAATGATTTGTGTCTGGGGCCCCCTCCTCTGATTGCATTTCGACGAGCCGCAGAAGGCGAAGATATTTCGGGCAAGTCACTTCATTCAGCTCCGTTGACAACAGTGACAGAAGTGGGCGCCAGGTGGTTTGGAAGGAACTTGCTGAGTTTGTAAATGTCGCCTGGATGCGTTCCATACCCACAATGTACCATAATTTGTGCAACCACCCCGTGTGGGATGGTCTGGTCTGTGTGCCCCATAGAGAGAGTATGTGGTGTACCGCCGCCCCCATAGCCAATCCCATTTGTTTCCCTTTTAGTGACTTCAACGGGAACGTGAGCCCGTTAGGCAGGCCTAGCAGTGTATAGGCTGGGAATCTCGGAATTTCGGTCTCAAAACATTTGTCTATGTCGTCTAAAACCTCTTTCCAGTATTCCAGTGCTGCGGTGCATTCCCATAAAATGTGTGTCAATGTTCCCTCCTCGTCACAACCCCGCCAGCATGTCGGGCTATGGTCTGGGTTCCCTTTGTGCAGCCTAGCTGGAGTTAGGTACCAATATGTGGCCACCTTTACTGCCGCTTCCCGACTGGCCGTGTTCCGAGCCGTATGAGAGGCCCGATAATAAATGTCGCGCCATTCCTTCTCTGTGAGTTCCCTCCCAATTTCCTTAACCCAACGCCTTTGTCCTGCCGAAGGCACAATTGAACCTGAGGGTCGGAGCATAGAATATAATTCTGAGATCGTTTTCTTGTCTGACGTTTTTGCTCGAAGCCATCTTTCGTAAGTAGTAAGCTTCCGGCTGACTAGAGGTCGCACCTCCGGGTGAAGGAGCCAGTGACGAAGTTGAAAGTATTGGAAATGCTGCGGAGCATGGATATCATAGGATTGCTGCGCCTCAGCGAGAGACAAGAATCCCTCTAAGTTAAAGAGATGGCCTGCGGATTTGCATCCCGTGCTCCGCCATTGGGGGAAGGCTCTCTCATCTAACCCTGGGATAAACTCCGGGTTATTGAATAACGGCGCCATTGGGGAGGGGAAGGATGTAAGGCCTCGTTTTACGGCCGTGTCCCAAATGCTTAAGAGTGTGTTCGTAATAGGTGAGCCCTTTAGATTCGGAGGTCTGTCCCGCTTCTTTAAAAATGGCACCTTCCATAATGATAGTTTGGCCAGCGCTCTATCCTGAAACAGCCACTTCTTTTCCGATTCCGGCCTACTCCATTCCACTAAGTGCCGGAGTTGGGAGGCCCTATAGTATTCCAAGAAGTTTGGGATGCCCAACCCTCCTTGGTCTAGGGGTCTATGGGAGAGCTCTTTACGCATCCGGGGTCGCGCTCCTGCCCAAGTAAAGTGGTGAACTTCCTTCTGGATCTGTTGAAGAATGCCCCTCGGTGGTCTCGCCTGTATGGTCTGGAAGACATACAGCGCTTTGGGCAAGACGCTCATCTTAACCGCCGCAATCCGACCCAGAAGCGACAGAGGGTGTTTACGCCACTGCTGAAGGCACCTCTGGATCTGGGAGAGGAGCCCCGAGTAGTTCCGTGCAACAGTCTGTGCGACCGTGAGAGCTAGTTCTATACCCAGGTAGGTAAGAGAGTCCCTCGCCTGTAGATCTCCAAAAGATGGGCGTTGTGGGTCAGAGGCGCCTGCGTAGCGGCCCAGGTATAGCAGTGTGGACTTTCCCACATTAATCTTAAAGCTGGAGACTCGGCCGAAAGAGGTCAATTCCTCCAAAAAGGCTGGTACCGAGCGCTCCGGAGTCTCCACGGTCGCCAGGATGTCGTCGGCATAGAGACTCACTGTGTGCCTCTCCCCCCCAAAAGGAATCCCACGTATATTCGGATTGTCTCTGATTTTCTGCGCGAGAGTCTCCACATAGAGCGCGAATAAAAGGGGCGAGAGCGGACACCCCTGTCTTGTGCCCCGCTGAATCACGACCGGTCGTGAGGCCGTACCGTTAACTCGGACCGTGGCTAGGGGTTCGTCGTAACAGCTCGCCACCCATGCCCTAAAACGGTCTCCGAGTCCAAAATGTGCCAGCGTGCTGTCCAGGAAGCTCCAATTGACCCGGTCGAACGCTTTTTCTGCGTCCACCGACAGCAGCACAGCGTCCATTTTAGTTCGATGCGCCTTATCAATTAAATGTAATATTCGTTTGGTGTTATCGCTGCCCTGTCGATTATAGATAAAACCGGATTGATCAGGGTCTATGATATGCGGTAGACACGGTCCAAGTCGCGCAGCCAGAACACCATTAAATAATTTTAGGTCGAGATTGAGGAGGGAGATCGGGCGGTAGGAACTACACCGCGTCTTCTCTTTCCCCGGTTTGGGAATGACCACAATATCCGCGGCTAACATGTCTGGGGGGATGGAGCCATGCCCCTGGAAAGTATTGAAGAGTCGTGTTAAAATGGGAGCTAGGAGTGGGCAGAAAGCCTTGTAAAAACCCGCCGAGAACCCGTCCAGACCCGGTGATTTGTGTGGTTTAAGGCGAGCAATGGCCCCTATTACTTCGTCTATCCGAATAGGCGCGTCCAGCGCCTCGGCCTCTGTCTGATCCAAGGCCGTTGTGGATGCCCCCTTGAGATAGTCCTCCCCTTCGTTGGGTGCGTGTACCGACTCCTTGTAAAGAGAAGAGAAGAAATCCCGAAAGACCTCTGCTATTTCCTCATCCCTGTCAACCTTCATTCCTTTCTCGTCCATTATCTCTGATACTCTATCGCGTTGGACGCGAGCCCTGAGCTTGCTGGCCAGAAGACGCCCTGTTGTGTCCCCTCCTACATAATACGAGTGCTTGAGCCGAAGAGCCGCATACTCAGCTCTGTCTAGATCAAGAGCTGCCAATTGCGTTCTCGCCGCTTTAACCTGGCGCCAAATCCTGGGAGCGCCCGTACGACTATGAATACGCTCCAGTTCTACCACTTGAGCTGTAAGCTTATCCCTGACCTCCCTACGTTCTCTGGCCTCTGCCGCCGCAATGGCGATTAACTCACCTCGCACCACTGCTTTCAGTGCCCCAAAGAGCCGTGAGGGGGTACCTTCAAGGTCGTTGCGGGTAAAATAGTCAGTGATGCTTTTGTGCAATTGTGTGGCCACCCCTGTCTCTGAAGCAGGTTTTCTCGCAATCGCCACCGCCCGGAGTCCTATGTACCCCGGGTAAAGAGAGTGTCATGGTCACCGCGTCATGGTCTGAGAGTGCCGCGGGGATTATATTTACCGTGTCCACTAACGCTGTTGTTTCGGTAGAGCCCATGAGGTAGTCTAGTCTGGCATAGGTACGATGCGCATGAGAGTAGTAGGAGTATTGTGTAAGGTGCGGGTGTATTGTCCTCCATATGTCCTCCAAGCCTCGCTCCCGCAGCCATTCCTTCCCTGCTGAGGAGAGTGCCCCTGTCTGCCCATAGCGTTGACCAGATCTGTCTCCCTCCGCATCCATAACTAAGTTCAGGGCCCCACCCACCACCACCAGCCTGTTTTGCGTGGAAAGTACCTCTGAGAGTGCCGTGGTAAGAAATTGCTCTTGTCCCGTATGGGGGGCGTATAGGGAACCCACTACCACTGGAACCCCCCCCCCCACCCAGAATTTGTAGGCGAGCAGCCGTCCTTTTATTTCTGCCACCTTCTCGCTCGCCGAACCCTGAAAGGATTTAGACACCAATATAGCAACCCCAGCCTTTTTCACTGTGGTAGAGGAATAAAATTGGTGAGGAAAGGCTTGAGATCTCATTCGATGCCAATCCTTGGGCAGGAGGTGTGTCTCTTGCAGGAGGCGAATAGACGCCCCCGTGTTTTCCAAATAAGATAGTATGGCCCTTCTTTTAATGGGGTTGTTTAACCCTTTCACGTTAAGGGTGAGTATCTGAATCTTGTGGGTCATCCTAATTGGTTATCCCCTGTCAGGCGTTGAGACTGAAAAAGCAAGCCCTTCGGCTTGACGCTCAATGGGTCCCGCTCTCTAAGCAATAGGCCCCTGTACATCGGAAGCCCAGAGGTTCCCGGCTCCCTGTAGCACATCGGTTCGTCCCTCCCCCCTCCCTTTCCCCCCAACCCCTCCATCCTACCCCCCTGGCCCTCAACTCCCCCCCTCCCCCATGTCCCCTCCCTAACCCCAACAAGAAACCCCCAAAAGAATACCATTGTCCATAGCCCAAGGACCCAACACCTTGGCATGTGGGAAAAACAACAATCGGGGTATATGTGGACCAAGTGTCCCTGGCTCCCCGCCCCCCCCCCACCTTTTGCAAATGTAATGCGACACGCCCCCTCCTCGTCCTTCAAATCAGTGCGGCGGGGCAGTGTCTTTTAAGACGGCTTCCAGAGCTGCTTGCCTCTCCTGTGCCATTGTGTCGGAGTCCGGCTTTGCCTCCATTGCAGGGGAGCGTCTACGTCCCACTCTTTGCCACCCGTCCCCCGGTGGTCGTGTCGTGGGATGAGGTGAATCGTCTGTGTTGCGGAATTCGAGGCCCAGGAACTTACACGTTTCTTCCAATGATCTTAGTTGGTGTAGTTTGCCGTTCCATTTAAAGATCAGTCTAAAGGGGTGCCCCCAGGAGTAGGCTACCTTTTGCTCCCTAAGATGCGTGGTAACGTCACGAAATGATCTCCTCTTTTACAGTGTTAAGGAGGCCAAGTCCTGGTATAGAGCTAGGGAGTGACCCTGATAGGTGAGGGGATGTTTCAGTCGGGCCTCGCGCAGGATGCGTTCTTTTAGAAGGTAGTCCGGGAGGAAAGCAAGGATATCCGGGGGGGAGCCGGGCGCGCCGCGGCAGGCCCACCCTGTGTGCGCGGTCAATGCGGATCTCAAAGGTTTGATCTTCTCCTAGGACATCTCTGAATACCCCCTGCAAGTAGCTTGTCACACTTGCCCCTTCAGATTTCAAGGGGACCCCCCGGACGCGGATGTTGTTTCGCCTGGAGCTATTTTCGAGATCCTCCGCGTGGGCTTGGAGGTCGATTTGTTGCTCCTTGAGGCGAATGACTTCTTGCTGGAGTTGAGCGAGCTCCTCGCCTGTCGCTTGCTCCCTTTCCTCGAGTGCTGCTACCCGTTCCCCCACTGCATCCACGTCTCTACGGATTTCCTTCACTTTTCCTCAACCTCATTCTTGAGCGTTTGAAAATCCTCCCGAAGAGTATTAAACAGAGTTTCAAGGAAGGAACGGGTGATCGGGATCGCAACGTCTTCCGGGGCGGCAGTGGTGTGCCGGGTCAAGGGGGATTTGCTTCCTTTCTCTTCCACCACTGTGTGTTTTGTGAGCATCTCTCTCACAGATCTCTCCCCTTTCTTCTTAACCGAAGCCATCGTGACTGCGGGCCACCTGCGGGGCCCTATGGGGCCTGCGAGCGCCCCCCCGGACCTCTGCCCTGATCCCCTGGCAGGGCCCGACCCACACCGGCACCCCGCAGCGACCCCACTCCAACGGCGAGAGAGACCCGAGGCACCAAAGGTCACCAGCCATCCAAGCCCCCCCGGGCTCCGTCTGACCTATGTATTCGCCGGGCTAGGGCTGTTGAATTGTTTGCGCTCCTTGTGACGCCTGCCCTCTGCCGCTCTGTCTTCACTGCCCCTTCCCAACAGGCCCTCCACTCCGCATCGGGCCTACGCCTCCCAACGCTATGGCGGGGTTGACGCCCCAACCACACAATGTTCCTTGGGTCTCAACCGCCCCGTGTCCAGGAGTGCCTCCTCGTTGGAGCTTGTGGACTCACTATTGTCCAGATGCCAAGATGGGGGCCGCGTTGACAAGGCCAACCCCTCGCTCCCCGTCCGCCCCTCACCGCTGAGGGCGCTCCTGGCAGGCGCGGTCCCTGCTCCTTACCGCGATGCCAGGCGGCTGTCCTGGCCGAGTGTATCCCACCTTAGCTTTGGCGTTGGATCCCCTTTCGCCTTCTTACTGCCGCTCTTCCTGCCTTCCTTGCGGCTTAGCGCCGCCAGACCGCTCACCACAGGCCTCCCGTGGACCGCGTCGCTGGGGCCTCCAGCACCTCCGCGGATCTCTGCAGCCGCTGGGACGTTTCCCCAGGGGACCCCAGCTCCACCTCACCTCCGATTCTTCGGGCCCATCTCCCTTCTTCAGGGCCTCCACTGCACGCTCCTCGGGGGCGGCTCCAGCCGGGCCTCCCGATTCCCCACCTCAGGGGCCTCGATGCTCCTCAGGTGCGCTCTCCTTAGCCCCCACCGAGCACCCGTATCAGAAGGCGGAGTGCCCACCGGAGACCCAGGCTCTGCTTTGTCCTCGGGCGGATCACTCTCCCCAGGTTCTTCAGCCCGTCGGGCGGGCTCCGCACTACAGCGCCGTTCGCCTCGATGCGCCTCAGGGTCCAGCGACCTCTCGGAAGGCCCCGGGCGTCGGCCTGTCTTCACCCCCGCCGCGGGAGTACAACGCCACCGTCTCGTCCTCTTCGAAGGGGGGTCCACTTTCCGGGCACCACTCCCGATTTCCCTTCCTGTCCAAGCATGGGCGCCGTCCGTAACCCAACGCCTGCCTCTCAGAGCCTCTCGCTGCGGCCCTCCGCGGCCTGGCTCGGTCTCGGCGCCATTTTGTCCGCTCCGCCACTCGCCGGCCTAAGTTCTCTGCAACCAGGAACGGGAGTCGGAGCCCCTCACAGGCGTATCGGGCACCCTCCTTCCGCCGTCGCTATTCCGCCCTCCACTTTTGGCCGACTTTTGGGGCCGCAGGCTGTGCTTTGGTCGGGCAGGAAGGCTAGGGGCGAGGAGCCTCCGGGACCTGCGACCGATCAGATCGCCATCTTGGCCACGCCCTTGTTTGTTTTTTAGATGCCCCTGATGAAGGGAACAATCCCGAAATGCATTGGGTTTTTTTAATAAAGAAAACGTGACATGTGGCAACCATCTTTCCTGTGTCTTTGTGAACATTTCTGCATGGCAGTTGAATGAATAAAATGGATTGAAGCAAAGTGAAAAAATGGCGAAAAGGAAATCGAGTAGAAAATGGAATAAGAGAAGAAAATGAATATAGCGTTTAATTGATTGGATTCATTCAGTTTCGTGGCTGTGCTGCCCGTACGGGATCAAGAACTTGGTCCCATTGTGTTCAGTTCAGAGAACCTGCCAGGTGTTGAACAACCAGGGACATGCCCTGATGTTCCAGCCACTTCCAGAGATGAAGTGCCTCCTGACATAGGGTCCACGACCCCACCCTGCCGTTTGTTGCAGTACCACATGGCGGTGGTGTTGTCCGTTAACACCTGCACTACTCTCCCTTTCACAGAAGGAAGGAATGCCTTCAGTGCAAGACGGATCGCCCGAAGCTCTATAAGGTTGATGTGGAGCCCGGACTCTGCCAGAGACCAGAGGCCTCTGATCTTCGCCTTGCATCTGTCACCACTGTGAACTCCGGGTGGGGAAGGGAGAGGGATCTGCCGTTGACCCAATCCTGGTTCGTTAGCCACCACTGCAACTGGTGTGCAGTGCCCTCCGAGAACTGGACGCAATTGGAAAGGTTCCCCTGATGCTGTGCCCACTGGAACTTCAGGTCCCACTGCAGAGCCCGCATATGCCACCTGGCATAGTCCACCAGCAGGATGCAGGAGGCCATGAGGCCCAGTAGCCTCAGGGTCATTCTGACCGAAACCCGGGATAGAGGCTGAAAGATCGGAATCATAACCCGAATATCCCGGACTCGCTGCTCGGGAGGATAAGCCCGAAACTGCGCTGTGTCCAGAACCGCTCCGATGAAAAGGAGCTTCTGAGAGGGAATCAGATGTGACTTCGGCATGTTGATGGTGAACCCCAGCGAATGCAGGAGGTCGGCTGTAGTCTGGAGGTGGGAGACGACCGCCTGGGGCGAGCCCGCCTTCAACAGCTAGTCATCGAGATAGGGGAAGACTGGAACCCCTGATCTGCGCAGATGAGCTGCGACCACCGCCATCACTTTCGTGAAAACGAAGGGCGCTGGTAAGGCCAAAAGGGAGCACGGTAAATGAAAGTGCTCGTGACCAACCGTGAACCGCAGGTAACGCCGATGGGCCGGCAGGACGGGGATGTGAAAATAGGTGTCCTGCAAGTCCAACGCTACCATCCAGTCTCCAGGGTCGAGGGCAGACAGGACCTGAGCCAGTGTCAACATTTTGAACTTCTCCTTCCGGAGGAAGCGGTTGACGTTCCTGAGATCCAAGATGGGATGCAGGCCCTTGTCCTTCTTAGGCACCAGAAAGTAGTGGGACTAACAACCACAAACTACTTCTGGGGCAGGAACTCGCTCGACGGCTCCCTTGGCCAAGAGAGCTGTAACTTCCTGTTGGAGAAGGGCCAAGTGATTCTCCGACATGCAATGAAATTGAGGTGGCATGGATGGAGGGGTAGTCTGGAAGGGGAGGGAGTAGCCCCTTCGCACTATATGCAAAACCCACCTGTCCAACGTGATGGTGAGCCAGTGGGTGAGGTGATGGCGAATCCTGCCGCCCACTGGCGAAAGGTGGCCCTGAAAGGTCGGACTAGGAGGGCTTGGAGGCTGCTGCAGAGGGGGCACTGGTTGACTGGCCTGCCCGCTGGCCCCCAGACCCACAACGGAGGGTCCCACCTCCCCGGCCGCGCAGAGGTTGGACAGCTTGCGCAGGCCTGTGGCTCTGGACGGAACATGGCGGGGCACCCCTCCTGTAGGCACGAAAGGGCCAAAAAGCAGATTGCGCGGGCGAGAGGTGGAAGCGAGGCCCAAGGACCTGGCCGAGGCTCGAGCGCGTTGTCTGCTTTGTCGCCAAACAAGCGACGGCCATCAAAGGGCATGTCCATAAGTGTAGCTTGGACATCACCCGAGAAGCCAGTGGACCTCAGCCAGGCGTAAAGTCGTAGGGCTACTGACGTTGAAATCGTCCTGCCTAGCGAGTCGGCGGTGTCCAGCCCACACAGCATGGCGAACTTTGCTGTGTCTCTCCCTTCAGCCACTGCACGGGAGAGCACGGCCCGGGACTCATCCGGACACTGAGGCAGCACCTGCGCGACCGCGTCCAATGCAGATTGGGAGTAACAACCCAAGAGACACGTGGTGTTCACCGACCGCAGTCCTAAGCTGGAGGAAGAAAACATTTTCTTCCCAAGATGGTCCAGATTCTTGGATTCCCTATCAGGTGGTGCGGTAGAGAATGCGTCCTTGGAAGTGGAGGCTTGGACCTTGGAGCTCTCAAGGGTGGAGTGTTGCGAGAGGAAAATGGGGTCGCCCGGGGCCGGGCGGTGGCATTGGGCAATCATCCTATCCACAGGAGCCCCTGTGTTGGGCTTGGACCAAGTGCCCAAAAGGATGTCCGTGCGGGCCTCATTGAACGGCAGCAGGGGCTACGAAGAGGCCGCTGCCGGTTGAAGCACCTCGGTTAGGAGGTTAGTCCTAACCGCCACTGTAAGAAGCTCTAGGTTTAGGGCCTCAGCCGCCCTACGCAACACCACTGCGTATGATGCACCCTCCTCCGTAGCCACGGTAGGGGAGAAAGCATGCCAAGGTCTGGAGAAGTGTCCAGACCACTGGCCTCACCCAACTCCTCTCTGCAGTCCGGTTCTTCCAACTGGTCTGCCAGAGGGTCCACAGTCCCCTCCCAGTCCTCCTCACCCTCCTCTGGTAGCCACTCAGGGTGATAGGGAACACCAGGGGAGAACAGGGGTACAAAAGTACCGGTCGGCGCCGGTCCCGACGTCGGGCGACATCGGTCCGACTCCGTGTCCACATCGAGGGGGAGACTGAGGTCGACGTCGGCTGGGGACACAACCGGCATCGGAGGGGGCAGAGGTGTCGTCAATGGATTCGGCGCCGGAGGTGTCACGAGGTCGACCGGAGCTGAAGCCGCCGGCATCGAAGGCCTAGAGCCCCCAGCCGAGTCCACGGGGCCCAAAGGTGCGCCGACGGAGTCGGGCTGCCCAAAAATAGAATGAAGGGCTTCGTAAAAGCTACGAAGTTGGGCAGGGGTTGTTCCGGCTCCCGGAAAGGGAGGGAGGCTCGGAGTCGACCCAACAAGCTCCGCGGGCGAAGCTGGACGACTACCTTCCGCATCCCGCGTCGCGTCGGCCGACGGATGGGGAGAACGCGAAGAGCGACGGTGTTTCTTCGCCTTCTTTTTGTACTTCGACTTAACCGAAGACGAAGACTTCGACGAGGAATGGTGGTGATGACTCTGCAACCGGTCCCACAACCTCCCTCTTGACTGGGACCTCGAGCAGCACGGAGCCAACTGCCGGGCCTCCAGAAGTTTCGGGACCGCTCCCGCAAAGACTTCGGGCTATGGCCTGGGCAGTCGGAGCACGACTTCGGGTCGTAGTCGCGCTCCAGGCACCAGAGGCACACAAGATGGGGGTCCGTCACCGACATCAGCTTGTGGCAGGAGCCACAAGGCTTGAAGCCGGTTCGCCGAGATGACATCCTTGAGCACCAGGAGTCGTAACAACTCAAAAAGACGTCGACAAAAAGTTGAAAAAATGGAGTCAAAAAGTGACTTGAGGTACCGCTCTCTCCGGATGTGCTCTGGCTGGTGCGTAAAAAGAAAGAACTGACGTCAGCGCGCAGGGGTGGCGTCTAAGTACATACCGCAACATCATTCCAGCGACCACAACGCCAACGACAAACGCGGAGTCGACCGACGCCACATACAGACGCGCAGGGGTACAGCTGAAGAAGAAAAAAAATTCTCCGGATCCAGTCTGATGCCTGGGGGTAATTCTAAGGTGAGGAATCCATAACTAATTGTCTCTTTCAGATATGCAGTATACGTGCCACAACAAGCAGGAAAATGCATAACACAAATATAGTCAGCATAGCAGCTAGTCCGTACATCATGAAGGGAGATGTCATCATAAAAAAAGACAATAGAGAAAAGACTATAATGCCTAACCTCCCTCCCCTTGCTAATTGTGGAAGCGACGATACTATTCACATTGTCGGTACCACGCTGACATCAGCGCCGCATCTAACAATGGCGTTATTCCCTCTAATCACCTGTAATGCACTCGATCATATTAACAACATCATCATTCTGTAAGGCGTAATTTCAATTTTATTCCTATTCCCGTCATCTCTACTTGAAACCCTTCACGCAGATTACGTCAATTAATCCTGGTCATGTTACTAGGATTGATGATTGGGCTCATTATCCAACCAAATCACAACCCACGCCTTACTGCACGGGTTACTTCTGCTGCTCCCAACATGTCACTATGAGAAATGGGTGGTTACTTGAACTGAATTCTAGACGTTCCCTGCCTCTTTTACAGTATTATAATGTGTGTCTTTCTATTATTTTACCCTTCCACAAAGTTTCTTGTAGTTAACAACTACTGTTCATGAGCATCCTCTTTGATAGACATTGATCGCAAAAGATCTAGGTTTATGTTTAATTAACATGATACCCTGTTGTCACGGTATTTTTCTTTCCAGTCATAGGTACAATAGACCCATAACCACTGAGAAGAAGGGTAAGTGAACAGCTTACCTTCACACGTCACTAAATTAGTAACGTACCTTACACTGGTCCTGAAGAAAGCCCTCCGACCCGACGGGCACCGTAAGGGCTGAAACATGTCGACCACTCAAGTTTTTAAAGTAGTTGCTATAGAACTTCAGCCCTTCTAGACACGCACCACCTTTTGTTTTAACCTTGCCCCATCTCCAACTTAATAAAACCTTATTTTGAGAGATAGAGGTAATTTTAAATTCACTTCACTCACACTCTCACCATTTCTGATCACTACTGAAATCACCAGTTGGTCTCCCTTCAGGAGGAGGAAAGCATATTTAAAGACCCTATGATGATGCTTTTCATGTAGTCACAGAAGCAGAAAAATCAAGATATACCGCTCCGTTACCTTTTACATGAATGAGGGTTTTTTAGACGGTTAGAACCCTAGATCCTGGTAACAAAACAGGACAAGTGATCCATTCTCCCTTGATTATTTGTCTATTGCTTGGAAGCCGAATGGATCTCAGCTTCTTTCTCCCCTGACTGATTACGAGGTAACACAAATATAGTCAGCATAGCAGCTAGTCCGTACATCATGAAGGGAGATGTCATCATAAAAAAAGACAATGGAGAAAAGACTATAATGCCTAACCTCCCTCCCCTTGCTAAGAAGAAGTATTATTATATAATAGAAGATCTCTGGGCTTTGTCAGCAGACCCCATACCTTGGCCTATAGATGGTATATCTACATCATAGGTCTTCTCCCTGGAAAGGTCCCTCTCCAAGTGTGTCTCACCTATTCGTGGACCCTACTAAAAACTCAAGTACGCTGTCCAAACAGCAGCTGCATCGGTATGTTTTATCTAAGGGCTAAGGTCTGGCCAGAACAGAACAACAAGGGGCATAGTTGTTCGACCTCGCACATAATGTTCAGTCAAAATCCCAGGAACTTGCAGTGAGTGAACACAGCGATGAGTTCCCATGTGAAAGCAGTCATTGAAATATTGCAAAAATAAAGATGTGTAGTAAAGTGCACAAAAGCAGCAGGCAAGCTGTGAAGTGCTCATGCTAACTTAGTGAAAAACGACAATGTCCCCATGGGCCACGTGACACTTTCTCTTTGGAGAGAGACTCTGGCCCAGACACAATCTCAGCAACTGAGGAGTAGAGACAAAGACATGTCCAAAAATCACTGCAGAGTGGAAGGCCAATTAAAGGTCCATTTGAATGGTGAGGCAACTTCAGTTATTAGCAGGGTAGGACTGAGGGCCTCTTGACTGCTGCAGGAGGTTAAAAGTCCACTGCTGCTGTGGCAGTCATCTGGAGTGGGTTATGAGTTCACTGAGCCCCATACTCAGCTGCCCAGAATTGGCAGTGACCCATAGGCTACGTGCATGTCTTCGATAAGGAAAAATTGTGCATGTTCACTGAAGTGGAGGTCTTTGCCTGGGGTCCTTGCCAAGAGGCGCAACTCCAAAGAGGGGACACCCTGATGGCCCTCACACATCTACAGACTTCACCTTCATGGTAGCATCATGGTAGCACGGCATATGTGCATGACTTAGAAACCATGATTGAATGACCCAGCCTAAAGAGTTGAGGAATACACTGATCGCCAGACCACAAAAAAATTACAGAGAGCAATAGCCAGCCCCTGGAATTAAACACAGTTGAGATAAAGGCATCACAGGACTGTCTACCTGACCTGAGTGGCTGGTCCCCAGATCTTTGTTCTGAATGCACCCACATTACTGACAAGCTTCCAGGAACAACTGAGTACACCTACATAATTGAGCAAAACAAAAGTGACCTGGGGCCAGGGACTCCAGTAATCAGCAAATTCCACCCAGAAGAAAGTGACCTTTGAAATGCGCCCCCTCCCCTCACAAAATGTAATGACTCAACAAACTAGACCTAATCCTTGTGGCCTCTGCAGCCACTAGGGAGGCCCTCAAACACAAAAAAGCATACTGTTGTGGATGAAATGAAGCTGCAAAGAGACCAGCAGAAAACAATAGCTGAATGAGTTGAGCAGACTAAGGTATTGCTTAATGGTCTCTGCACCACCACCATTGGATTATAAAACATGGGTAAGGTCCCTGGTGTACCATGCTGAAGATTCAGAGGAGCGGGCCGGAAGGAATAATACCCATGTCATGGGACTGGTGGAAGGTGCTGAGAGATCAGATGTGGTCTTTTTCAGTGAGCAATGGCTAGCAAATGTGGTAGCCCCACAATCAGAATCCCAGCGTGCTGTCTGTTGCCAGTATCTACTCCAAGTCCAGTGCTAGCCTGTGTTCTCCGTTAGTGGGACAGAGCTGTGATTCTACGTCAGGCCCGCAATGCTGGTCATTACAAATTGGTTATTTGCAAGATCACATATTCAATTTTCCAGACTACAAGGCACAGTTTAAAGACAATGCTTGTCCTTGGCAGTGAAAAGAAGGCTAAGACAGCTGTGGGTGAGATATGCACTCTTGTTTCCTGAAAACATAAAGGTGATGTGAGACAGCAAACCTTGATTCTGTGCAGAGCAGATAGGAGTTTCCCTTACGTCCGTCAGTCCAAGAAAAGGTGTAAGAAGTTGAGACTGCAACCCTAGAGAAATAAGACATTGTTCCCACCCAGGTAGCAGCGAAAGAAAGAACATCACTATGGCAGCGAGTGCTCATCAAAGCCAGACGATCCCCGAAGAGTTTCACTGGAACAGAGTCTGAGCCTCCAAATACGGACTCTGGTCAAACCTCTGTGACTGAACAGGGACTGCTGACCACCACTCTGAGATCTTTGGATGAGCTAATCTGAAGGTATACAACACTTGACACCACAGACTGCCGCTGGATATCATTAAGGACATGCTCCAAGGCCAGTATTGCCTATTGCAGCCTTTTGTTTCAAATGGGTGCATGCTGAGATGCAACTTGATATTTGTCATACTCCTTATCTCGGTCCTTCATGTGGAAGGAATCCAGCGTTTCTACAAACTTGATTTTGTTATACATGAATGGGATGCTGTTGCTTTACTGTGCTGGGAGAAGTTGCTGGTAAAAGGTTTTCTTTGGTTGAAGTTTGAGCCTAACAATTGTTCTGAATAGAGTGATTCCCTTGTGAAGGGGGTGATATGGCAAGTTGGAAGTTGGTCCGGGTGAGTGATTGCTCCCCAGAGCAAATGGGATGGTCCTCAGATATTTCGGCTTATGACATGTTAGAGGTTAAAACATATAAGTGCATAACCTGGAATGTGAGGGGCATGGGAACTGCACAAAAAAGATACAGAATCTACTCCTACATGTAGAGGTGGGTGCCTCCACATTACGTTTATTCACAAAATACACTTTCCATGTGCTGAAGGGCTCAAAGGGAAAAATAAATGAAGGGGGCAGCTGTGTTTTTTTGTTTTTACAAGTTATTCCTCATATGCAGGGAGAGCAATGGTATGGATAAACACAGGTTTCCCCTTTTTTCCCCGAACAGAATCCATGCTGGTGGCTAGAAAAAGTGACAAAGTGAAGGTGCTGATGGTGAGTGTCTACTCCCTGAATGTCATCAGCTAGACTTCTTAGGCACATTATTAAACATGGTGGGTCATGAGGTACATCCACACATGTTGATAGGTGGAGACTTTAATTGTGTCAGGGCCAGATCCCAACCAACACTCCCCTCATCCCCGATAGCGAAGGAGGCAAAGCAATGGGAATCTGGATGAGAAACTGGGGGCTAGCAGATGTATGGAAGACATCTAACCCTGCCACCAGGGCACGTTCTAACTACTCACATATGCATGACTTGCATGCCAAACTGGGTTATGTTTTCTGTACTTGACACATGCTCACCTAGGTATTACAAGTCAAACAGCTTGGCAGTAGAGCTTCTGACCACAACCCCCTGGTAATGGAACGGAAATGGAAAAGCTGAGGGCTGTGATTCCTACCAGAAAGTTGCAGGCAGCGGCCCCCAATAATCCAAAGTTTAGATATGAAATATGGGAGGAGATTTGTAATTATTTTTGTGAAAATGAAGACAGAGTGATCAATGCAATAGTCGGGTAGGAGGCATTTAAGGTAGTCATATGAAGCAACTGCCTGAGTACCTTACATGGAGTGAAAGCAGTTCTGAAACAGGAACTGTTGGGTGTCGAGGTCTGACTAAGGGATTTAGAAAGAGCACATCGAGGCATTAGGTCTGGGAGATCATTAGCCTGGCTGATTAGACAAGATTTGTATGGGACCCCTATCATGCAAATCCGATATCCGCAGTGCAATATGGTATACAGCTAACAGGAAATAAATGGAGAATTCTTCTCACTCTACTCTGCAGTATATGAGCAAACAAATGCAATAAATGAACCAGTACCTCAAAAACTACCTGGAGGCTGTTTCCATAACTCTTCAGACTTTAGATGAACAGGATGAACTTGAGGCCTTGAAGCGCTAAACTCGTTCACTTATACGAAGTGGCAAAGCAAAAGTGATGTCTACCTGCTTCAACTAGAGAATTTGTGACTGTTTCACTGTGAAAGCCTATAAGAGATACATCTGCAATGCTTGCATATCGCCCACTCTCGAAGCTAAATGTCAAGTCTGTGGGGTCCTAAGCAAAGTTCTAGTGAACCATACTTTCTGTTTTTTATCAATGCTGATCTATCCTAAAAAGAGAGGATTCATACGAAGGTGGATTACTTCGTCCAACATAAAAAGGCCCTCCTTCCATGTTTTGGAAGTTTTTCCTACCCCTGACCCCCAACCTGTAGTGGTCTCTATCAATCGTAAAAAAAGGCCTGACTCACATAAGGCAGAAGTGGGCACCTATCAAGGGGGTCCCAAATCCCCATATTATTCTCCATGGCCATAGAACCCTTTGCTAATAGCATTCATGCAAAGAGCAGAATGAGAGATTTGCTGAGAGTAAAAATAACGCACTTCTTATCACTGTACTATAATTACTTATTGCTCTATCTGAAAAACGTACAGTCAGACTAGGTTCATTGATCCACAACCTGAAAGAGTTTGCTGAGCTGTCAGGACTTAGAGTAAACTGAGCTTAATCCAGTATTTATATTTTTCTCATCCACCCTGACTTGGAAGCAGGGACTGTTCCAGAACTCGCTTAGGCGTTAGTTAGGGTGCCTGTAACATTTATGGATGTAGGGGTACAGATATACATATATGAAGCTTATGTTATTGACGGCAATAATAGCAGAATGTTGGAATCTATCAAAGGCTGTGTCAGCTTTGAAGATTGTTGTCATTCTAAGTTATGGATGGGGCAACATTATCCAAAATTGTGATGTTACCAAGACTCCTGTAACTTTTGACAACCTACTGCTTCGGCTCCCAGGACATATTTTCAAGGAAATAGATGCTGTCTTGCTTGAATTGTTTTGGAGCATAGACAGGCTTAGGGTGGCTCTGTGTAAGCTTTATCTCCTACGTCCCAAGGCAGGTTAGAAGTTGCAGATGATGAGCTCTACTATATCTGCCTAACCCCGATGGGCTGTACAATTGTCTTTAGACACACCCTCCCCAGAAGCCAAGTTGGTGACCTTGGAAATGTCAGTGTCTGACATAATCTGACTGCTTCTTACACAAAGGCGCAAACTGAGGGGACATGCTATAATATTGAGGTCAGCTATGTGTAGCAGGGCCTGGTGCACAAGGACAGGCTTGACAGCAAAATAAGCTCTGAGGGTCATGATGCGGAGCTTACCTGGCTTGGTAGGACAGGATGGATCCATAAACTGATGGCTTGGATTTCAAGGAGTAATCACGGTAGGACACCTGTACAGTGAAGATGTGCAAAAGCAATTTCCTGCAGTAACTCAAAACAATGGGATATCCACTGGGCAGTTCCTGGTGTATGCTACTATTGTTTGAATGGTACGAAGGTTGTGGTCCATGCAGGGCACAGAGCCACCCTCATATGAAATTGTAAACTTATTGCTCACACTAGGAACTAAGGAGGAGAACAGTGATACATTTATATAAAGTCTTAGTGGACTTAAACATGTTTGATTTGACTGGCCTGAAAGAAAAATTGTCCAGAGACACTAGCAGGAGTCTTGAAGACACAGACTGGTCACTAATTCTTACCTACACCTTGAAAGTCTTTAAAAATCTCAGAATTAAGAACCTGCAATATAACACCTAACATAGGGCATACTTTACACCGACATGTGAGAGCAAAAGATTCCTTTTACCAATAGCAATTTTTTAATGCATGTTATGATTATGCCCGACTACTGCAAACTATTGGGAAGAAGTCACAGTAATACTGACGGAGGTGATAGGAAGAACATCCTTGCTTTAAGTAGAAACATTCATTTTAGGCCTGATGCTGCAATCTCCAAAGCCGAAAGATGACAGTAAATTTATGAATCTTGCATTGCTGTTGGCTAAAAGGTGTATAACGATGAACTAGAAATCGCCTGAAGCACCTGATGTTGCTACATGGAAGTAGGTGGTGAAATGAGCTGACCTGGAAAGCACAGTGCTGCTCGTAAAGAGGAAAAGAGGACTCAGGGAGGAGGCATTTGTTCAGGTCTGGGACATATTATTAGTCAATATACATAAGGGAAGAATGATTGACGGAAATATCTGAGAGGGAAGCCCAGATTGATTCCCTCGTGTGTTCCAAGGCCTTAGTGAGGGTGGCAAAGACAGTCCAATGACTGGAGGCTCATTGTTAGCATCAAACTCTACTTGAAAAGCTGTGAATGAACTAAACTGTTGAGCACTGATCCCTATCTCTTGCAACTACTGAATGTTGTAACAGTTGCAGCTCTTATAAAAGCAAGCAGGAAGGTTGGGAAAGGCACACACCTACTCTCAAGAGATTATCCACTACCTACGCAAGCATATAACATTAAAGATGAAGACATAAGACTCTGAGTTATATTAGTTGTAATTTTAACTATTTGATTATCACCCACCTTGTTACATGATATCAAGCGAGACCTACTGCACACGGTGATATTGTAAAAGAAGATACAGTCTAAAAGTTCTAGTAACGCATCAAAATAGGTGTATTAAAAGTTTAGGATGCAATATGATTATTAATTTTCAATGTTATTGTGGTTAATAAAACACAGTTAAAAATCACTCGTTATGGGACATCAGCTGTGGTTTCACACTTAATTTCCCATGCCCCACATTCTCATAAAGCTTTGCACTGTTTATTTAGGACATAATGCAATATGTCTTCTCAAGGATGCACAAACCTCTTACCCATGTTTTGGTTTCAATCCCAAGATGGCTCATTATGGTGAGAAGAGCCAATGTGGTGATGGGTGTTCCCCATGTAAACAAATCCACATCTGAATCTGAGTAGGTCTAAAAAGAGAGAAAGACAATGCATTTGAAAGACTACGGAACACATGCATTATCACATTACAACAAATGGATGATATAACTTCAGACCTGATTCACTCACAAAATAAGGAATGAAGAAGCAAACCAAGCTTTGGTACAGGGCATCAACCATGTTCATCCAAAACATGTGTGGCTGGTACTCCTGTGAAACAAGCACAAAAATAATATTGTCTGTAGTCATGACTCAATATAATCCACCTCATTGATAACTTGAAGCAGCAGAAAGGATGTTGTCACAGAAATGAACAAAGGTGTCCGTCTACTTTTGACCACAAACATACTGGACAGAGTCATAAATGACAGAAGTGCACTTAGAGAATAAAACTGATAAGTGCCTAACAATCTTTGAGAATGTTAAGTTTTGATTTACCTGCATATTTTGTCCACTTTTATAGAGATGCGGGACTGCCAGAAGCACCTCTGCTGGCACATCTTTGTCAAGTACACCGGTAATGAGTTGGGGGAGGGATGAGAAGAAAAGATTGAAGAAGACCAAGTACCACTGGTCAATCATTGCAGATCCAGAGAAGCCACAAAAGAACTGGTACCAAAACAGGAGGGCAACAAACATCTGAAATAATAATAACAAACATGATTTGGTCTCAAAACGAAGTGTCATTTTTTTCCAAGGTTCGTTTCAGCTAATGAAGTCACGGCTGGGCCAAAAGACAATGTTGGGTTTGAGGGATATGCCTACTATGAAAAGTAAACTTTTACATTAAAAAGCCCAATCTAGATCACTGGTGATTTTATATTTTTATGACTTTCTTTGGCACTGTGCAAATACTTAATTAGATTCTAATAAAATGCCTTACTAAAAATTTCTGGAACTTGGCATCCAATAATGTAACTAAACTTCACAGTTCCCCTCACCAACAGAAAATTTAACGTGCAAGACCGGCTACCCATCCTGTCCACCCAAGATGAGAAATACCTCCGCAGAAAGAATTTAGGCCCGATTGTACTAGCTCACTTTGCATCCGAGCAGTACTTCCCAGAGGGGTGTGTAATCTGGACAACTGGTAAAAGCTTTTTACTGTGGAAAAAGTGCACTGCAAAACTAATATATAATTTGTAAAACGCACTTAATATCAATTGCCAAATAAAGTGCTGTAGCTTTTTCTATATTTCTACATCAGCTCTCTTAAACTGGTGATTTCACCAGCTGGGGTTTATCGATGTATACCAGCCTATGCTAAGTAAACACTGTCTCTCAGTGGGGATTTGAGATTCACCAAACTGCTACACTGGAGCCATTTTCCTCTAGGGAAGTGGATGAGTCCTGAACTGTGGCATTGGTTTGGAACCACATAACCTTCAGTCGAATAATAATCAAATAATTAATAAATGGTATAGATAAATATTTGCTGTATTCGTGACTTCTTGTAGTACATCTTTTAAAATTCATCACTGAATATCGATCCATGTAGAAAGGAAAGCGGAGTCTTCTCCAATGGCGTTGGAGGAGAATCGGATCTCCTTTCTACAGAGTTTTAGGAGTTTAAACGTTGACTGCATGATTGCCGTAGCCCTCTGATGAAGGTACGAGGAGTCCCGAAATGCACAGGGGCAGGAGTTTAAATATGCATTCGAAAATCGATGGATAATTAATACTGAGTTTTATAAAGTGTGCTGCAAGCAATCATGATTGTTTGATTAAAACTCAACCCAAGCAACAAAAACTGCAAGGCAATATAGCTGGTCACTGGGAATCACTCTAGATGTTAATGGGGAGCACAGTACATACATTCACTACAATCTAGGCTGGTGACCATCCCCGGTGACAAGCATAAGTGGAAAAACTGGAAAAAAAATAAACCGTCAGTGGTGTGCTTTCCATGTGGAGTTTCATCACTATTCACAACATTGTCATGAACAATCATTTGTATGGGAGAGAAAGTCCACTAGACATCAGGGCCGTAATTCACAAAATTAACAGGGTATGTGGCCAGACCATCCTGGCATCGGGCTGTTGGGGGGTTCACACCAATCTGCTGGCCCTAGAAAGCTGAAAGTCTGCTAGATACCCAGGATGTCATATATAAAATGAATGGGGTGGCTAGTTGACCCTTTCCAGTATTAGGCCCATCTGCCACCTCAGGCCACCTACAGTGTATACAGAATAACTGCCAGTCCTTGTGGGAAAGATCAAGGGGAATGCACTACAAACATCAAACCTATGTCTGAAAAACTATTTCCTCTCATTTCTCATAGGGGAAGCTGCAGCATTGGCGACCGGGGTCAGACAGCACATAGGGAACCCTAACAATCAAGGTTTTCCTGAAAACCAGAGAGCCAAAGGAATCCAAACTGAGGCAGCTTCTGAGGAACCCAGCAGTTTTACATTTTATACTATTTATTCATTAACGTTGTATATTACACAGAATTAGAATTTAAATAGCTAAAAAAGATTTAAAAATAAATGCAAACAAACAATACCATATGTTAACTAAATAAGATAACTACAACATAACCATTGCATCTGACCATGTGAAAATGCCACACTTGGTTACCATTAGGAATATATAGTGCACAAAAAGGACATGCATCAGATCCTATAAAGTACAGAGATTACAATGCCGGTTTGTGAGGGTCATTGGACTGAATTACCTGTTATTTCAATTCCTCCTGTTTTAAACTTTTTTCAAAAACTATATATATATATATTTAAATTAGCTTTAAGTTAAAATTCCTTCAGTTGGTAGGAAGATATTTACACAGTCTCATCCTTTTAATATTTATACACTAATTACAATCATATTGACGACTCTATGATCTAACCAGTTTATTTAACCAACTTTTCTATAGCCCTCGACATGGTATACATAGAGTAAAGATATATTGTCAAACAATTAACAGCATTCTTTGCAGCTATGTCAAATGAAGGGTGGTGTTGTAATTAAATAATTTCCTTATACACAATGTGATTTAATGAATCATGATCACTAGTTTACAGATAAAACCACATCCTTATAATTTGCTTGTAGCCATGGAAAAATATACCCCACACATGCAACTTAAGGCTTCTGCAGAGCAGCGTTTTCTAATCATTAGGTATTGCTTCCAAAGGATACTTTTGACCTGGGATAAAATAGGATAGTCGGAGATCTTACAATACTCAAGTCCAGAGTACCCATAATTTCTACCATATAAACATAAAATAATGCCTCAACTTTTTGAGTTCCCTGCGAGCTAAAAAAAAAAAAGCAGAAGGCCACTACCCGCAGATACAGCTTTTGCAGTCTTTGTTTTAATAGATTAATTTGAGAAGTGTGTACGATCCATTAGTGCAATGTCGTCGGCATACTTCAACATACTAATCCTTCTTCTGCCCTACATTGTTGAATTATTGATAGAGGTCTGCCAAATAAAGTGAGAAAAGTAGAGGTTCCCAAAACACACCACTGTTTTAGTGATTTGCAGTTGCAGAATATCAGATTATATTTCTCCAATTACCACTTTGGAGAAATTCATCTATGAAAGACCAAATCATAGCACAGACTGCAGCAGAGATGACTGCGACTCAAACACAGTGTAAGTCTCATGTACCAAAGCAGTGGTGGAGGAGCGTCGCCACTGACTTCAATAGGAAAATTAAAATTATAATAACGTATCATTATTATCATTCTATTTTTCCTATAAAAGTGAGTGGCTCTCGGGCGGGACTGGCTAGATCAGGGAGAGGAGTGGTTTGCACTCCGGCCGTGGTTCATCATGTTACAGTTTGGGCCACTGAGTTTCTGTTGACATGTTAATTTTTCCCTATCACTTGATTCTTAGTCTTTTTAGGTGACATCTGCATGAAGCATTTGCCGGACCAGCAGAAATGCCATCAGGAAATGCATGAGGATCACAGACTGAATCTTCTTATCCACCATTCATTTCTCTAACGGTACTGCTGGTCCAGTGAAAATACCTGGATTCTGATTTTGTTTTATGATTTTCAAGGGACTGTCCACCATCTTAGTAGAATGGGAGATGCAGAATTATCTACTTGATTGATCTGATCAATTTGTCAAGGCTTTAAGAAAGGAGGTTAGGGCTTCAAGCAAGTGATCTTGCGTGGTAATCTGTTTTGTGAACATTTTCACAGCAGAGGCTAAAACATCCTGTATCGCAATTATGGTGGCAGATATTTCAGGTTGAGGTACAGCTGATACAGGCTTTCAGGGAAGCATTCATAGAAGCCAAGGGAACGCTTACGTTAGAATTAGTGTGTGATGCATCAGATGGGTTAGGATCCAAGATATTTTCAGTGTTCAGACATTGGTTCATTCCGTTATCAGATGTAGAAATATGTAAACACTGTGTAGGGTGTAACTTTAAGATTTGAAGACATTAAACATTCCCCTATTTTGAATTCACCACTCAAAAACTCAGATTCCTCTTGAATATGGTGTGCATCTTTTGCATGGATGGGACCAAGCTTTTGAGATATGGGATTGCCTCTCACAAGGGAACTATTACAATAATCTAATAAGGTTGTTTTTTTCTCTTGGGTAGCACTTAATCACATTGAACTGGCAATATACTTAATGGTTCGTAGTTGGATGTACAGTAATTTCCCTAATTTGTGGGTAGAGGATCATAAACTATTACTCTGTGTTTTAATGTTCC
The DNA here is from genome assembly GCA_963921515.1 of Calotriton arnoldi. Lineage (NCBI taxonomy): Eukaryota > Metazoa > Chordata > Amphibia > Caudata > Salamandridae > Calotriton > Calotriton arnoldi. The sequence continues at coordinate 1,757,393 of CAWUFW010002141.1, read as the reverse complement.
ACTTTTTGATGCAGACAAGACCATAATGGTATAGCAGTTAGTTAAGTTTCTAAAGACAGACGAGGAAATTAGTTATTTGTAGCTCCAAAGAGAAGATAAACTGTAGTAAGGGCATATTAACTAACAAGATTCTAGATTCAGTATAGGTCACATTAATGAAAACAGTCTAGGGGGAAGGGGCTGTAGTCTTCTTCTCTGAGTGTGTGGAGAACCAAATTTAATTTCACATCCATGTTGGTGTTTGCCGCAATAGGATACCGTACACCTCACCATACTGGAGAAAGATGACTTTCCCAGCTCTGCTCACCCAGATGCATTGCATCACACCACCAATGCCTTCTCACCTGTGGAGATCTAATTGACGAGCTCCGAAACGCCACTCTGCTCTCCTTGACACTATACATCATAGATTTCTCAGTCGAGGGATTGATTCTCCATGTGCAGGCCCTTATTGACTGGAGTCCTTCCTAAAATTCCTTCACAACACTCCTCACTCTCAGCACAAAGTGAACAAATTTACAAGGAGGGGGGCAAGCAGAGTCGGAGACTCAATTGTACATTGAGAATCTGCATGCCCAGTCGATGGGAACATCTAGACCTGCAGTCTACCCCCTCAGATCCGAAAGCCACCTAAGGGGCGCTAAGAGCGCCACAATGTGCTTCTGTTGGTGAAACTGGCAACATCGGAATGAACCCTGAAGTCTTGGATCAAGAGCCAAAGGGAAGGATGAAGGGCAGGAGAAGATCTTTGCCAAAGTCCAAGTAAAATCGGAGTACAATCAGAATTACAACTGAAGACAGAAGACGTCAAAGTCAGCTGGAAGACAAAGAGGAGTATGCAGTGAAAGCACGCGTATGGTGGCCGCTTCTGTGATTCGTTACAGTGAGCCTCTCCTCCCACTTTTTTTTTAGAAAGACTCACCCAGCATGTTTTCATTTCTGGAAAGCACTGTAAAAAGTCAAAACTGTGCCTTTAAAAATATAAAACATTCCTCTCAGTTTCTATTGGGGATCTTGCACCCAGGGATCTCTATCAGCCCTGGGAATTTCTAAAAATTGAAAAAGCAGAGGAATCCAAGGTTTACCTACAATGGCGCAGTGGTGGAGGGTGAAAAAGGGGGGGGGGGTATTAGTAAAGTAAAAAAATGGTGTACAGGGGAAGGGAGCAACAAGTGGGAAAGGGTGGCAGTGCAACGAAGGAACGAATGGGGTTGGGGGAGTGTAAATATTTTACAAAACTAATGCTGTCTGTAGCCAAGACCTAAAAAGGAGCTACTGGGACAATATACTAAACTATTTGCCAGGAGGAGAAATGTGGATCCTGATAACAATTTGAATCCTGGAAAGCATTTGGAAATGAATATACAAATAATGTTATAATCTTACACAGTTTTAAATAAGAATAGAATCATTGTAGGAAAATATTGAGGCTCACACTGGTTTGGCAAGTTAGCATCATTAAAATACATCAAAAATATTTAGGAATATTATCTTTCACAGGTTTCAACAATTTTATTGTAGTTTAAGAACAGGAGGCCATACTTTGAAATGAATGATGGGAATAGGTTTGGGTTTTCAGCACTTAAAAGAGTGCGCCCAAGTTGGGACCATAATATAGGACATGTATTGTTCACATGTCCAGCTTTCATTGAACAACGGTGAATATGTTAAATTTAAATCAGAAAAGAACAATTGCACAAGCCAAGAAGTTTATCAATGTACGAATAAATCTGACAACTTGTTTTTAAATATTTAAAATCTTATGGAAACCTTGAAATATTGCAATTGATTCTTACATTTCAAAAGTGTTCTTTGCAAATGTTGTTCTAGGAACAAAATGAAAATAAAGTAAAATTGAAAACTGAAACACTTACTGCATTCTTATAAAAGAAATATAGCACCATGTTGGCAAGCCTCGAGTAACACCAGTGCCCATGAACAAGCAAGAGCTTCTCAAGGTATCGGAATTTTGGAACTGCAAAATCACTTGCCATTACAGCCTGAAAGAGAAGAATGTAAATGACCATGGGTGACTGAGGTAAGAGTTTTTTCTGCACACTGATATCCTCAGGCTGAACATGCAGGACTGCTTTCCAAAATCCCCCTCAGGGTGACAAATGCAAAAACAACAATTGATGGACAGAATGCAGAACAATGTCATACATTCACCGCAGTACAGAGATCTGGGCCTAAATCCATCGTTTTTTTGCTCACCATGCCATTAATTTTTTCTTTTTTTTTTCTTTTCCAGTGGCATGGAGAGCACGGGACCCATGTATGGGCATACCCGTCCCACTCAGGGTGACAAATGCAAAAACAACAATTGAGTGCCACTGGAATCAGGCTATCCTGGCTGATGAGGGGTGAAACCCCGAAACCGGTCCTAGGATGCTTGTTTCCGGTCCAGGGAGGACCTGGCTTGGCAGTTCGGGCTGGACTGTTCCCATGAGGCACAGGGTCAAGACTGATTTGCATATGGCCAGGTCTAAACTGGGGTGGCATGGTGAGCAAAAGAATGATGGATTTAACCCAGATCTCTTGACTGGGGGTGAATGTTTTGATTTGTTCTGCATTCCGTCCATCAATTCTGTGTCTTTTGCTTCCAAAATCCCCCAGCATCAGATTAAAATATTTGGGGGTACATTCGAGGATTAACAAGGTTCTCATCTATGAAACATATAACCTATCTACACCTTTCACTGCGACCAGACTGTCTGAAGTTCGTGATGGTCCTAAGAACATCAAATTCTGTTACGCAATGGAACATTAATCCGTCATGGACCTATTTTCTGCCTCCATCCTTGCCTTTGCATATTGAAGCAACTACATGACAAAGACAACAATTTCAACAACTATTATCCATATCAGCACTGCTCACTCTAGGGTACACTGAGCATGAAACACAACCCAACTACAAGATGGGAAAGTCATTCCTATGCCAAAAAAACGATGTTACCCCTTCGGTGGAAAGCTACCCTCACCAAGGCTTGGTAAGAAACAAACTCACTTCTCAGAGAGGTGGACAACGATAAAACAACAGATACAAGATAGCTGCTTCAACACCCTCCAATAAAAATTATTTTATGTCAATAAAGATAACGTGTGGGTGTTTCTAGATCAGCACCACAAGGTGGATGATGTGTGCCATTGCAACCTGTGTGCAGGGGATTTTGGAGAGATAGAGGGACAGTGGACTTTCATATTGCGTTTTCTTTTTTATTAAAGAAGCATGTGAATTTGTTAGAATTGTTTTGACTATTTTTGCTTCATGAATGGTTGATGCACCTGGGAGTGCCGAAGAAAATTCAGTCTGCAGGCGGTCAGTGTGCATGTCAACACTTGCTTTATATATCTTGTGTTTGTGTTTGGGAGATAAGTAATTATGTTTCTGAGAGGGACACAGGTTTTTTAAGAGGTGTGGAACACTTCTCCTTTAGAGGTAGTTCTGAGAGTATATTCGTGGAGAGTTTCTTATGTGGGAGATGTATGTTTGCTGCAACCATCCTCTGCCTAGCTCTTGTCCTGTAGTTGCTCTATTTTTGTTTCTGCTTTTACCAGTCTGTTTGTAATTGTTGCTCCTTTTTCCCAAGCCATAGTATAGCAGATCCTAGAGCTGGACGCTGAGAAGTCAGATCCTCCCATCAATGAGTTGCTGACAGACAGAGACCAGCTGGTGAGGCTGAGGTTTTTTGGTTGATTGCTAGAAAGTGATTGGGGTATTCAGCACAACCACACTTATCATATATTGGGAATGTACAAAATCTCAGTTTGAGGTGCAAGGATCAAAAGGGGCCAATCACCATAACCCCTGTATCAGAAGTCAAAGCCGTTCTCTAACACAGATATGAGATAGTGGATCAGTACCCTCTAATAAGTATTATTGTTCTTTCAATATAGATGAGATCCACTCCACAAGAAGGTCCACGAGGCCATGTCTTTAATCAATATTCAATTCATTTTCATCTCATGACGGCCATTACTAGCGGAACATTTTTAAAATTGCTAATAGCCATTAGCCTAAGAAACAGAAGAGAGTTTTGACTGAAGACACTGACTCGTAGACTTTCTTGTTGAATGGATACTGGGGGAACATTTCACAAAGATTTTACTGTGAGTAGCTGTGCATTATTCCGGTCTTAAATGTGAATTTTTCCTAAATTTCCAGCCTGATTCAGAAAGCCTTAATAAACAGTGCATTTCAAAGCAAGCTTCCCTGCTGGGAAAGTTGATTTGACGAGCACTGTCAGGGGCCAGCTATTGTAATTAACTTAATGTAATTACTATTAAGGTAATTACTTAGTTCAGACCCTGACAGTGCCAGGAGGCACAGGAATTCCTTGTTCTATTCATTCCTCAGTGCATAGAATGAGGAATTCTCGTTTTGCTGGTCATTTCATCTGCATTCATTCCCTTTTTTTTTAATACGGGGCAGACAAATGCAGAAAAAGTGCAAATGTCTGCAGTTTTGCATCAGCTTACTATGGATTCGAAGAAGGGAATTTCGTCCACGACCTCTATTTGTTAGACAGTGAATGAAAAGAGTAAAAAAAAAAAAAAGATTGCTTGAAATAAAAGAATGCATTATTTAAAAATGAAATTTAATAAAAACTAATTTATACATTATTTTAGCAATATTTACAAAGATTATGAGTTTGACTATATTTGCAGTTGTTAACACCTCTGTATTAGATAGTGGTAGCAATGCAGGTGGGCATGGAGCCGCAGCTTTGAGCGCACCACACTCCCTTAATGACCTGCAGCCCCCACCCCCAAAATGAAATCAAGCATTGGAAAGGCCTATTGGACTGGCTTTAATATGCTAATGCATTCAAAATTAATTTGTGCATGTGTGTGTCTATATTTGTTACTAGATTAAAGCCAGTCCTATTGCCTTTGGCAATGCTTGTTTTGTTTTAAGCAGCTTCAATGAGTGTACTTATACGTGACATAGTGTGGTGTACATGCATGAGTGACTCACAATTCCTAAATGAAACATTTAAGAAGCCTGTTTAAGTGAACAACAAGAAAAGGGATTGTTTTCTTTACATAATGTGTAATGAGTGATGTGTGATGATTTCATGTACTTTTGAGGTGTAAATTAGTTCCTTACGCACTGCAATACAAGCATTCCGTAGGCGGCCAATAGTATGACAAGAGAGAGAAATACTCCTCTGGGCAGAGTCGCAGTCCACTCTGTGCATACCTTACAGGATTGTTACAGAAGGTATCACAGGCAGATGCGCTATCAAGCCAGACCTAAGCCTGTCCCATCGCATGATGTCCACTCTGCAAGGGTTGGCTGCAGGGTGACCTGCAGGCTTGGAGCTCAGCTTCAAGCCTTATTCGCCGTCTAACCCTGACCACCCTCGATCCCTTTCATGAAAAACAGAACACCTGGTTCAATCCCATTGAGAGGAAAGAAAGACTAACAGACATATAAAGATTTCATAAACAACAAACATACTGTCAAACTTTGGGTGGAAAACCAGCATACTATGTCAGTATGGGATAATTTGTTTAGATTTTCAATGGTTAGTTGCCTACCAAGTAAAGGGGAAGAGGGACAGAAATGAGCAATCTGAAATGGAAAAATAAACAAGCATTTTCAAAGCCAACACATACGGGTTTAAGCGAGGCTGTGTTTGCATAGTGCAGCCAGTAAGAGTAGGGAACGATTGGGAGCAAAGATAATACGTGGCAAAAAGTGTGATGAGTTGTTGTACTTTACAGATGTAAAATAGTTCCTCGTGCATTGCAATGCAAGCACTCCATTGTTGCAGGAAGGATACACTCAAAAAGTTAATAGAATGAGGTTTACGTGCAATACTCAACTGGGCTGAGCCAAGATATGATTGACAAAGTGCCAAGCCAATGGTTCAAAGAGGCTGGTCCAAATGGTTGAAGGGAGTGGACCCAACACCAGGATATGTATATTGTATGCAGTAAATCATTTTTAGAGAGCTTCACTGTCAAGCCCAACCCAAAAGGGGGCTACCAGTAATTTCCACCATTTCACAACAAGTACTTTAAAATAAAACACATATGTAAAGTTATTTAATGTTTTGTTACTTTTAAGATCATCACAGCACAGCAAATACATGTATTATTTCAGTAACGTTATTCCATTAATTATAATTGAAGAATTGTTCTTATTAGGCAACAGCTTAAAGCCTCATTCTGACCCACAGGCACCACAAGTCCTTTGTCCACTCCCACCCCATGCATACAGTTGTGAAGACAATGAGAACCACACTGAAGTGCAACCTATTATTTTATAACTATAGAACAGACAAAGCAATATATCAATACACACAAAGTATCAACAGGGATGGGTTTTGAATGGAGCACAAACAGTGCTGCTTATTGTAAAAGACATGTGAAAACTGATATTTTTTAAACACGTTGAACAGTTTTTGATTTATTGAATAAAAATAGTAAGCCTGCGCAGAGTTCGCGGAGTTCCGCGTAGTGCAAAACAAAACTCTGCCGCATTCCGCGGAGCTCGTTCGATAAATGTCGTTCGTGGTGATTTTCAGCGCCGGGTGTTTGTCCGCACTGTGCAATCATCGCAAACGGCACCATGCACAGCGCAAGTGGGCACTGCTTCCTTTCTGCCGCTCGAGTAGATTTTTTACTCGAGCAGCAGCTTTCTCAATGTGAACTGGCAGTTTCTCAATGCAAGCGGTCGCGAGCATAAGCGACAACTCGCAATGAGAAATCCGCCCGCCCGCGTTGAGAAATCTCGCTGGGAGGTTGATTTTCCACGCTCACCAACTTGATGTTGACGATCGCGAATGAGGAAAAATCGCGCCGGGAGGTGGATTTTCCTCACTCGCCCTCGCCAACTTCATGTTGACGAGCGTGAGCAAGGAAAAAACTCCGCTATGCGGAGCAGAGTTTTTCGGAACTCCGTGAGCTCCGCGTAACACAGAGTGCGGAAAACTCTGCAAACTCCGCAAGTGGAGTGGAGTTCACCGCCCAGACTTAAAAAATAGTTTGTAGCAGTAATTAGTCATATAGCAATAGAATGTCACGATTCCGACCTACAAAAAAATCACATTCACTCCATTACGTATCACTACATTCTAATGTATATGTAAAATGATAATTCTTAACAACACTGTTAGACCTGGCATCCTTGGCGTGGGTCTCCCTTCCATTTTTTCGTAATGCCTCCACTGTTGCCGATATGTTTTTGCTGGACTAGATGCTCATGGGCACTTTGCCGCTGCTAATCAGTGCCAAAGTGCAAGTGCTCCCTATCGTTAATTGATATCTGTATTAGTGACTCCATGATTGGATGATTGGTTTCTTGTCAGTCCCTAGTACAGTGCACTCAGTGTGCCCAGGGCTTGTAAATCCAATGCCGCTGGTGGGCTTGCAGCACTGGTTGTGCCACCCACAGAAGCGGCTTGTAAAATGTGTCTCAGGCCTGCCATCGCAGAGCCTGTGTGCAGCATAGGGCTGCCATGTCGACTTGGTGAGTACACCCACTTACCAGTCCCTAAACCTTCCCTTTACTGCATGTTGGTCACCCCTAAAGTAGGCCCTAGGGCAGGGTGCATTGTGAGTATAAGGTAGGACATGCCCTGGTGTGTGTGGCATGTCCTAATAGTGAATTACAGCCATTTTCGTTTTTCACTATTGCAAGGCTACCTGCTCCCCATAGGCCAGAATGGGCAGACTGACTATTACACCTTATAGTCAGAACTGACCCAGGGAACATGGTAGAAAAACGAATTTAGTATGCCTGAACTCAGGATGATAAAATACATCTTTTAGTGAAGTTGGTTTTAACATTCTGTGTTTGAAAATACCACTTTTAGAAAGTGGGTATTTTCTTGCCTAACTATCCAAGCCTGCCTCTGCTAGGTTGTGTATTCCTTGTCTGGAGATTGAGTGACAGGGGCTGGGGGTGGCTACAGGAGACAGGGTGAGTCAGCGCAGGGCTGAATAGAAAGATCTGCATCCAGAGTGGAGGGAGGAGTTGCACCTGGGTCTGAATAGGGCTGTGCCTGCCTTCCACAATGCTGGCTCCACCTCCTGCCGGGCGGCTGAGCACTCTGCCCCACATTCTGAAAGGAAAGAAGGAGTCAGAAAAACAAAGTGCTCCAGAACTGACCAGAACTGGTTTTGGACTAGGCAGAGGCCTTTCTGCCTCCAGAGAACAAAGAGAATCAGGGTATAAGAGGGGCACCCAGAACCCAGGAAGATTAGATCACTTTTGGGAACAAGAAGAAACCTTGGCTGAGGAGCGGAACCAAGAAGAAACTGAGGAGAGACTATCCCTAAGCCTGAAGTGCTGCTCGGGGGATTGGCCTGCAGTGGTTTGCCTGACTGCCAAAGAAAGGAGAAAGGAACTTTTGCTTTGCTGTAACTTTCCTCAACTTGTGAAGGATCTCCAAGGGCTTGGAAGAGAGCTTGCCCCCTGACCGAAGTCCCAGGACCATTGGACTTCACCCCCTTTGTGAATTGCTGCTGGAAACTCTGTTTCAGTGGCTACAGAGGTAGGGAGCTGTGACCGACTCTCACGACCGACTCGGTGTCCTGTAAGCACCGCATCGAAGCACCGTCTCGCCCTGCAACGCACGGCCCTGGTCTCACCGACTCCGTCAACGAGCCGCTGCCTGCACCGCATCGAGGGACAACGCGTCCTACAACGCTTCGCTACGCCGAATCGAACTGGTCCGACCGACACGGTCACTGCTGCTGAGTTCGAGTCCTGTGACCGCATCGGAGTTGGGCACCGCTCGCACGCTTTGCGACGCACCGCCCGACTCGCACCGCTGTCCGGACTGATCGACGCCAGCTCCTGAATCCGGCTCCGTCGCCGCACCGCAACCTGCCAGCACCGCATCGAAGCACCGTCTCGCCCTGCAACGCACGGCCCTGGTCTCACCGACTCCGTCTCGACGACGTCAACGAGTCGCTGCCTGCACCGCATCGAGGGACAACGCGTCCTGCAACGCTTCCATTTTTGCATCGCGACCGCGACGAACAGCCATCCGGCTCGCACGCCCGTGCCTGCCGCTTCAAGTAAAAGGTACTGTGACCGAGTCTGTCTACGCTGTGTTGGCCCGTCTCGACGCGGTCAGCTGGATCTGTTAGACTCTGTTTGTTCTCGACACCGCCGTAGCCGGAGGAGGCTACCGACTCGCACAGAACCTTGAATTAAGCCTTTTTGATCAGAACTAAGTATTCTTGACAGTATTGTGGATTATTTTTGTCGTTTATGGTCTTGTGATAAATCTATATAAAGTATACCTATTTTTATAAATATATAACCTGTGTGGTGTCCATTTGTAGTGTTGTCACTTGATTACTGTATGTGTTCACAAATGCTTTACACACTGCCTCTGAACTAAGCCTGTCTGCTCGTGCCAAGCTACCAAGAGGGTGAGCAGGGGTTATTTCGGGAGTGTACCTACTTTCCCTGACTAGACTCAAGGGTCCCTATTTGGACAAAGGTACCTACCTCTGCCAACTAGAGACCCCCAAATCTAACATTGGTGGTCAGCGGTGAGGATTCTGGACTTGCATTTGTGACTCATGTACAGTGATTGGTGAACACTACTTAGTGAGTGCAGACCAAAACGCAACCACATACTTTTATAGCATTTTTTCTGGGATTTCCTATTTTTGCAAATGCCAAGTTCAGTCACTATGGAGAAACCAGCATCAGTAGCCTCTGTTGAGTGTGATTGGGAAGAAGAGAGGCTAGAATGCTACACCCTTAAGCAGCTCAGGCAATTCTGCAAAAAGTTTAAAGTGTCCATGACCGGGCTCTCCAGGAAGGAGGACCTCCAAAAGGCGCTGAGGGCCTGGGTCGAATCAAGGAGTGCCCCTGTGGAGGGGGCTGAGAATGCAGAAGGGCAGCTGGAGGGGCTATTGGGTCTAGGGGCTTGAAGACCACCTTCCCCAGTAGGTAGCAGTGTTTCTGCCAGAGGACTGTCTCCAGAGGAGTTGGAGGACAGGAAAGAGAGTAGGATGCACGAAATGGAGCTGACCAAGCTCAAGCTGAATGGGCAGTTAGAATTCGAAATGCAAACTAGGAAATTAAGCCTAGAGGAAAAGAAAATGCAGTTTGAACATGAGAAAGTTTTGAGGGAGTTGGAATTGAAGGCCAAGAGCTTAGAGATTACTCCCTCTGGTGGCAGTGTACCGCCTGTGCCTGTTGAAGCTAGGGTGTATATTCCCAAAGATGTGGTGAAGGAGTTTTTTAAAAATGATGACATTGGGCAGTGGTTCAAAGCCTATGAGGTAGCCATGTCTTCCCACCGGGTCCCTGAGAAGGATTGGGGAGCGGGGTTGTGGGGACGGTTCCTCAGTGAAGGGCGGGATACCTTGTTGGATTTGCCCTCTGAAGTCTATAATTCGTACAGCCACATGAAGGATGCCTTAATGACTAGGTATGGTTTGACCCCTGAGCTTTATAGGCAAAGGTTCAGGAACTGTAGTAAGATTGAAAGCAGTACCTGGGTTGAATATGTGACCTTCTTTTGCAGAGCCTTGGATGGTTGGGTAAAGGGTAGCAAAGCGACTGATTTTCAGGCGCTCTTTGATTTGATTGCCTGGGAGCACTTGTCCGGTAATTGTTTTCCTGAGCTACGCCAGCACCTGATTGATAGTAAGCTGACTAACCCTAGGCAGCTTGCTGAGGAGGCGGACCGCTGGGTGAGTACCCGGGTCCACAAGGGTCACGTGGGAGACTCCGCCAAGGGTGGGCAGGGTCCCCAGCAGAAGAGTGGGGGGACAAGGGTAAACAGAAGGAGTTCCATAAAGGGCCCCAAAGTAGACCCCAAGGGAACCAAGGGAAAGGTTCCCAGCCTCCCCTGAGAAGAAGCCAGTGGCCCTGACAGGCCCCCTGTTCACCAGGGACCACTGGTATGTTTCAAGTGTGGCGCCCCTGGCCACAAGGCAAACTATCCTCGTTGCCCTTTGCATGGAAAACCAGCACCCACCAGTGCAGTCCCCCGGCAGTTGGCTAGTGTAGCCCTGGGGGAGGAGTTGGGTGCCCAAGGTGGGGGGATCCCACAGTGTTTTCCCTTGTCTCATTAGGAGACTCTGAGATGGTCCCTAGGACCCCGCTGCCTGAGAACACTAAGAAATACAGGCAGTGGGTGACCATCAATGGCCATAGGGTGGAGGCTCTGAGAGACACAGGAGCCAGTGTGACAGCTGTCAAGTGTCACCTGGTGTCTAAGGAGCAGGTTATCCCCGATGCATTCTATCCGGTTGTTGCCGCTGACAACACAGAGAGTCACTGCAAGGTGGCTCAGGTTCCCTTTGAGTGGGGGGGGGTCTCGGGTACTCTTCAAGTAGCTGTGAGGCCAGCCATGCCTGTTGACTGTTTGTTAGGGAACGATTTGGAGAGCTCACATTGGGCTAAGGTGGAGCGGAGTGCGCATTTAGAAATGTTGGGCTTGCCTGATTGGGCATGTGTGACCACCCGGTCAATGGCAGCTAAAGGTGTTCAAGAGGACCTGGAGCCTGAGAGGGAGGCCCAGGTGCCTGACGGAGAGAGAGGAGGCAGGGGGCGTGGGAAACCGGCCCCGAGGTTCCCACGGTCCAGGAGGAGGCAGACCCTGAGGGGGATGCCCTGGAGCCTACAGGGGAACAGGTAGCTGAACTGGGGGACCTACCTGAGCTGACCCATTGGCAGCAAGAAGGAGGACCCTCCAGGGAAGAGTTCTGCAAGGAGCAGAACACATGCCCTTCTCTCGTGGGTCTGAGGCAACAGGCCACAGACCAGGCAGCAGGTGATCAGTCTGGATCACATTGGGTTTACTGGGAGAATGGTCTCCTGTATTCAGAGCCTAAGGTTGCTGAGCCTGGGTCAGCCCGTGTGCTGGTGGTACCCCAGCGCTTCAGAGCCTTCCTACTGGGGTTGGCTCATGATGTACCGTTAGCAGGACATCTGGGGCAGGACAAGACCTTTGACAGGCTTGTTACCGATTTCTATTGGCCCCAGATGCGCAGGAGTGCCGCCACTCACTGCAGGACATGCCAGACTTGCCAGGCAAGTGGAAAGAGTGGGAGGAAGCACAAGGCTCCTCTCCAGCCATTCCCTGTGGTCAGCACCCCCTTTGAACGGGTGGGTATTGACATTGTGGGGCCACTGGACCCCAAGACAGCCATGGGCAACAGGTTTATCCTGGTCTTGGTGGACCATGCCACCCGGTACCCTGAAGCCATCCTCGGAGGACAGTGACGGCCCCCGTGGTGGGACGGGCACTGATGGGAATTTTCTCACGTGTGGGATTCCCTCAAGAGGTTGTGTCTGACAGAGGTACCAACTTCGTGTCCAAGTACATGAAGTCCCTGTGGCAGGAGTGCGGTGTAACTTACAAGTTCACCACTCCTTACCACCCTCAAGGAAATGGGCTGGTTGGAGAGATTCAACCGGACCCTCAAGGGCATGATTATGGGTCTGGAAGAACCCATGAGGCGTAAATGGGACGTCCTCTTACCATGCCTGTTGTTTGCATACCGGGAGGTGCCACAGAAGTCTCTAGGGTTCAGTCCCTTTGAGCTCCTCTATGGACACCCGGTGCGAGGACCTCTGAGTTTGGTCAAGGAAGGCTGGGAGCAATCTCCTAGGAAACCTCCCCAGGATGTATACAGTTACATGCTGGCCTTCAGGAACCAGACTAGGCGTTTCAGAGAACTTGGAGGCAAATCTGGAAGCCAGCCAGGAGGAGATGAAGCGGTGGTACGACCAGAATGCCACTCTGGTAGAGCTTCAGCCTGGTCAGAAAGTGTGGGTCATGGCCCCTGTGGAGCCTTGTGCGCTCCAGGACAGGTGGACCGGCCCTTTTACGGTGGTGGAGCGCAAGAGTCCAGTTACCTATTTGGTGGACTTGCAGTCTCCCAGGAACCCCTTGCGGGTCCTGCATGTGAACCGCCTGAAGCCCCACTTGGAGAGGTCCCAAGTGGGCATGCTCTTAGCTACAGATGATGGAATGGAGGAGGAGACCGAGCCTCTTCCTGACCTCCTGTCAGCCCGAGAGCAAGATGGATCAGTGGAGGGAGTAAACCTCTCTACCTCCCTGACACCTGAGCAGCAGGGTGACTGTCGCCAACTGTTGGGACAGTTCCCTGACCTGTTCTCCCTGGTTCCCAGTGTCACTCATTGGTGCGTCCATGATGTGGACACTGGGGACAGTCTTCCTGTGAAGCACAAGGCTTACAGGGTGACTGACCGGGTCAGAGCCTGCATCAAGGAGGAGGTCTCCAAGATGTTTGCGCTAGGGGTGATTGAGTCCTCTAACAGCCCTTGGGCCAGCCCAGTGGTCTTGGTTCCAAAGGCTGCCGCGCCTGGTGCCACACCAGAACTCCGGTTCTGTGTGGACTACAGGGGACTCAATTCCGTCACCAGGACTGACGCCCACCCCATCCCCAGAGCTGATGAGCTCATAGATCGGTTAGGGGCTGCACGGTACCTCAGCACGTTTGACTTAACGTCTGGGTACTGGCAGATCGCCTTGACTGATGGGGCAAAGAGAGGTCAGCATTCTCCCCACCAGATGGGCACTACCAGTTCCGGGTGATGCCCTTTGGGATGAAGAATGCCCCTGCCACCTTTCAGAGGTTGGTCAACCAGGTGTTGGTTGGACTGGAGGATTTCAGTGCCGCCTACCTGGATGACATCGCAGTGTTCAGTTCCAGTTGGGAAGAACATCTGCGTCACCTCTGGGAAGTGTTGATGGCGCTGCGGAGGGCAGGCCTCACAATCAAGGCGAGTAAGTGCCAGATTGGGCAGGGTTCTGTGGTGTACTTGGGACACCAGGTTGGGAGCGGCCAGGTGGCACCCCTCCAACCGAAAATTGATACCATTCTGGCTTGGGAGCCCCCAAAACCCAGACAGAGGTGAGAGCCTTCCTAGGACTCACCGGGTATTACCGGAGATTCGTCAAGGGGTATGGCAGCATTGTTGCCCCCTTGACCGAGCGGACTTCCAAGAAGCAGCCCAGGAAAGTGATTTGGACTGACGCCTGTCAAAAAGCTTTTGATACCTTGAAGACTGCCATGTGCACGGCGCCTGTGCTCCAGGCACCCAACTTCTCCAATGAGTTCATTGTTCAAACCGACGCTTCAGAGCATGGTGTAGGGGCTGTTCTATCACAGATCAATGAGGAGGGCCTAGACCAACCTGTAGCCTTCATCAGTAGGAGGTTACTTCCCCGGGAACAGAGATGGAGTGCTATTGAGCGTGAGGCATTTGCTGTGGTCTGGGCACTGAAGAAGCTGAGACCATACCTGTTTGGGACTCACTTCCGGGTTCAGACAGACCACAGGCCCCTCAGATGGTTGATGCAGATGAGGGGTGAGAATCCAAAGCTGTTGAGGTGGTCCATTTCCCTACAGGGGATGGACTTTACGGTGGAACACCGCCCTGGTACAGAACACGCCAATGCTGATGGACTGTCCAGATTTTTCCGCCTTAGCGATGAGAACTCCATAGGGGTAGGATAGTTCTCCCCACATTTCAGCTGGAGGGGACACGTGTTAGACCTGGCATCCTTGGCGTGGGTCTCCCTTCCATTTTTTCGTAATGCCTCCACTGTTGCCGATATGTTTTTGCTGGACTAGATGCTCATGGGCACTTTGCCGCTGCTAATCAGTGCCAAAGTGCAAGTGCTCCCTATCGTTAATTGATATCTGTATTAGTGACTCCATGATTGGATGATTGGTTTACTTGTCAGTCCCTAGTACAGTGCACTCAGTGTGCCCAGGGCTTGTAAATCCAATGCCGCTGGTGGGCTTGCAGCACTGGTTGTGCCACCCACAGAAGCGGCTTGTAAAATGTGTCTCAGGCCTGCCATCGCAGAGCCTGTGTGCAGCCTAGGGCTGCCATGTCGACTTGGTGAGTACACCCACTTACCAGTCCCTAAACCTTCCCTTTACTGCATGTTGGTCACCCCTAAAGTAGGCCCTAGGGCAGGGTGCATTGTAAGTATAAGGTAGGACATGCCCTGGTGTGTGTGGCATGTCCAAATAGTGAATTACAGCCATTTTCGTTTTTCACTATTGCAAGGCTACCTGCTCCCCATAGGCCAGAATGGGCAGACTGACTATTACACCTTATAGTCAGAACTGACCCAGGGAACATGGTAGAAAAACGAATTTAGTATGCCTGAACTCAGGATGATAAAATACATCTTTTAGTGAAGTTGGTTTTAACATTCTGTGTTTGAAAATACCACTTTTAGAAAGTGGGTATTTTCTTGCCTAACTATCCAAGCCTGCCTCTGCTAGGTTGTGTATTCCTTGTCTGGAGATTGAGTGACAGGGGCTGGGGGTGGCTACAGGAGACAGGGTGAGTCAGCGCAGGGCTGAATAGAAAGATCTGCATCCAGAGTGGAGGGAGGAGTTGCACCTGGGTCTGAATAGGGCTGTGCCTGCCTTCCACAATGCTGGCTCCACCTCCTGCCGGGCGGCTGAGCACTCTGCCCCACATTCTGAAAGGAAAGAAGGAGTCAGAAAAACAAAGTGCTCCAGAACTGACCAGAACTGGTTTTGGACTAGGCAGAGGCCTCTCTGCCTCCAGAGAACAAAGAGAATCAGGGTATAAGAGGGGCACCCAGACCCCAGGAAGATTAGATCACTTTTGGGAACAAGAAGAAACCTTTGCTGAGGAGCGGAACCAAGAAGAAACTGAGGAGAGACTATCCCTAAGCCTGAAGTGCTGCTCGGGGATTGGCCTGCAGTGGTTTGCCTGACTGCCAAAGAAAGGAGAAAGGAACTTTTGCTTTGCTGTAACTTTCCTCAACTTGTGAAGGATCTCCAAGGGCTTGGAAGAGAGCTTGCCCCCTGACCGAAGTCCCAGGACCATTGGACTTCACCCCTTTGTGAATTGCTGCTGGAAACTCTGTTTCAGTGGCTACAGAGGTAGGGAGCTGTGACCGACTCTCACGACCGACTCGGTGTCCTGTAAGCACCGCATCGAAGCACCGTCTCGCCCTGCAACGCACGGCCCTGGTCTCACCGACTCCGTCAACGAGCCGCTGCCTGCACCGCATCGAGGGACAACGCGTCCTGCAACGCTCGCTACGCCGAATCGAACTGGTCCGACCGACACGGTCACTGCTGCTGAGTTCGAGTCCTGTGACCGCACCGGAGTTGGGCACCGCTCGCACGCTTTGCGACGCACCGCCCGACTCGCACCGCTGTCCGGACTGATCGACGCCAGCTCCTGAATCCGGCTCCGTCGCCGCACCGCAACCTGCCAGCACCGCATCGAAGCACCGTCTCGCCCTGCAACGCACGGCCCTGGTCTCACCGACTCCGTCTCGACGACGTCAACGAGCCGCTGCCTGCACCGCATCGAGGGACAACGCGTCCTGCAACGCTTCCATTTTTGCATCGCGACCGCGACGAACAGCCATCCGGCTCGCACGCCCGTGCCTGCCGCTTCAAGTAAAAGGTACTGTGACCGAGTCTGTCTACGCTGTGTTGGCCCGTCTCGACGCGGTCAGCTGGATCTGTTAGACTCTGTTTGTTCTCGACACCGCCGTAGCCGGAGGAGGCTACCGACTCGCACAGAACCTTGAATTAAGCCTTTTTGATCAGAACTAAGTATTCTTGACAGTATTGTGGATTATTTTTGTCGTTTATGGTCTTGTGATAAATCTATATAAAGTATACCTATTTTTATAAATATATAACCTGTGTGGTGTCCATTTGTAGTGTTGTCACTTGATTACTGTATGTGTTCACAAATGCTTTACACACTGCCGCTGAACTAAGCCTGTCTGCTCGTGCCAAGCTACCAAGAGGGTGAGCAGGGGTTATTTCGGGAGTGTACCTACTTTCCATGACTAGACTCAAGGGTCCCTATTTGGACAAAGGTACCTACCTCTGCCAACTAGAGACCCCCAAATCTAACAAACACCTATGCTTACTAAGAAAGGTAAGTAAATAGCAATAAAGAACAGTCATTATATGCTTACCTTACAATATAATGCTAGGTCGATGTTGTGGAACCAATGTTTCTGCAATATGGTATATCGCATAGGGTGTATTGCCCTAGTTACTTACCGGTAATCTTCATTAATCAGAGTGTAGTCTTCCACGCCACAGAAACGACGTAGTGAGTGGTTCTGTGGGTGAGCTGAAGCTCATTACGTCATTTCTGTGGTGAGGAAGACTTACGAGGAGGTAATGCCAACCTACTCACAAAGCTCCCTCACTTTGCAACCACCCCATAGAACGTGTTCTGCAAATATTTCATCTCAGTGCTTATTGGATCCACATGCTATCTTCACCTTTGCATGACTGTAATTATTGCCCCACTTTTCTTCAGTTAAGAATCAGTATATAGGTCCCAACAAGACGGTCTGTGCAAACTTTGTGGTGAACATATGGATTCACAAAACAAAGTCAGAAATGTATCCCCATAGACGTGCACCTATATTTAGAGTACTATTCCAACTATCATGTAATTCTGAAAGAATTCCAGTACTCCTCTATGGAACCTGTGACAATCACAGTTTTCCAGGAGTACTTCTGCGTGTTTTTAGGAATATCATGTGTAACCACCACGAGTAATCATTTGCATATGTGTAAATATAGAAAGCATACATTTCTGCATGACATTTTTTGTACAAGTGAAAATTTGCCCTTCAAAACGATTTTTCTTTCAATAGGAAACTATTTTTCCACATAGAGAAACTTCTCTGACTACATCCTTCTAACAGACGTACTTGCCCCTTCACAGTAGTGAATCTGTAACAATTTTCATATTAACAAATGACCTGCAAAATGTTCATGAATACCACTGCTTGCAGTATCCCAACCCCAAAATGCTAACAACCCAGCCCTTTAAAAAGATTTACTCACACTTGCAATTAAGCAATATTGGCAATTTTTAGTGAGTAAATTCATGTTCAAGTAAAACTTGCATATTGTCCCTTACAAAAGTGAATTCATACTCAAACACTGAATGTCAGGTTTTGTTGCGTATATAGGTTTGTTAACCAGGAGTAAGTAGTTTTGATACAGTCTTTGACCATATTCCTTGAAATCGAATCATCATAATGAAATGGGACACAAAATTTGGGAAGTGAATCCTAGCCAAGAATAGTATCCATGCCCTGTTGTCACCCAGACTGGGCTGCTGAAACGTTGCCGTGGCACCTTAGTTTCTGGGGTGCTAGGGCCCACTGTGCATTGTGTGTGGGTTCATGAGATCTGGATGTGATGTGGGGCAAGGAAGAACGCCAAGGGTTCTGAAATGCAGGAGCTAATAAAAGATTCCCGGCTGAGGTAGCGTAGGGTTAATGAAAACTAGGCGGAAGGCGGAACAAAGAAGAGTGCCAAGAGATCTAAAATGCAGGAGCCGATAAGGGGTGCCTGGTTGAGGCACCATGGGACTTCAGGCAACTCAGGGTTTCCGTTGTAAAATTGGTCAGGAGCAGAGTGAGGACCTTGGCAGGACGTCGGCCGGAGCACAGCGATGTGCAGCAATCTGGGGCCCTAGAGGAACCTGACCACAATACTGACAGACCCTGCAGGAGGTGCTATGGTCCCGGACGCCACGGCCCAGGAGGAGGGTTGTGGTTTTAGGCAAGCGCATTTGCTGAATCTCTTTGGCTTGTTTGGCTGGTGGCAAGGTGTCCGTGGGCACAAGTGAAAAACTGCATATGTACTTGATTGAGCACAAGATGTGGCCGCGTTCCTGCTTGACGGTGCCTAGGGACCATCCTGGGAACCCAGAAGCGTGGACGAGGCAGAGAGGAAGCTGTACAGGAGACACTCATAGGAGACATCCACAGGAATGATTGTGTGATTTGACTGCCTGCTCAAGCACACACATGGTGTTTTGCTAGTTAGTAGCAGGACGGCCATTGTCCCAGTGTCACCTCATATTGCCAACATGGTCAAAAGTAAGGCTGGTGGCGTTCATGCAGTGGTTGCTGCACCTGCGTCTGCCAAAAGTACTGCTATTGACCGTATGTTAGAGAGGGCACTGGGCGCCATCAGCTATGAAATAGCCCTTACCGAAAGAAGGCTAGCTATGGGTCTAGGCTCTGTGCCCACTAATGAGTGGGCTGGTAGTAGCTCCTCTGCTCTGGCACAACCTGACGCCTTTACTATCGTTTTACCAGACCCGAGCCTGTCTTTGATGGTCATAAACCATTAGCCCTGGATCTCTTGGTGCTAAGTGGACTAAACTGGGAGGGGGAGGGGCAAGGAGTTCTGTGTAGAGGAGTCTAGCTAGGGAGGCTCAATTTGGACATCAATTCCATACAATCTATTACAAAGTCCCTTATGGAAGACTGAAAAGATTCTCAACGATTTCCCAAGCTGAACTATCTTCAGTTTTGGACAGATTGAAAGTCATTGAAAGACAGATCAAGGTCCTCCCTCCACATAATAAAGCTGTAATCTCCAGGAATGTTTTGCCGAGTTCGGACCAGGGTCAAGTTTCTAAGTTGGGACGTAAGGCTAAGTCTGCTTCTTTTTCACCTAATTCAGGATGGTTGGAAAACAAACTCCTCAGACAAGCTCTTCCCCCACAGCCTCAGGTCTTGTGGGTTGAAATGGACAGCCTGAGGGTGGCTTTTAGCAATGCCGTCCCTTGTTCTAAGGCACATTCATTTATTACTCACAACGGTGGGGATGATACAGTCCAGTAACGAGGGCCTAGAATTACATCTACTCTTGGCAGGGGATCTGCACCTTCCCCTAACTTGCTAATAACCTCACTCCGGCAACATGTCCATATGTGGTACTTCTTATAGGCATCCCACAACTCCTACATGGTCTGTCTGAAACCGGTGAACAACTTACCAATAAAGTTCTGAACTGGTTGGTTAAATACAAAGGTTTCTCTTTGCGTGAAGCACCAGGGATTATTATGGCATGCAGTGTGGGTTGGATCGGTCCGCCCCCAAAGAACAATGAAGGAGATTGTGCGATTATCCATTTTAGGTACCTGAGACTTGCTCACAGATTACTGGCTTATGATCCTGGCTGGGATAACAAAGAGAGCAAGATTGCAGTGCTGCTGTTAGGCTATTTTTTATAAAGCTCAATTTGTTCTTGGCCATGTTAACCCTTTCTTTGACCCAGTATCAAGTAGGCCTCTAGTCTCACAGAGCTGTTGTCCCCATTCCAACCCAAAGCCTGTTTCTTCGATGGGTCCTAAAGGTGATGCAGATTTAGTGGGCCTACTCACTGAAGTCCCATTGCCCAATTGCTACGAGGTTTTATCCAGCTGTACACAAATTGGCTGACTTCATCTTCCTTCTGTTTCTCACTCCTCCTGTGTAGAGTTAAATCATTCCGGCACTACAAGGCACTTTAGCAAGCCTGCAACCTCTTTTTTCATTGATTAGTTGGAATATTAATGGAGAGGATGTGGCCTTACAGCCAGAGATGCCGACTTTGGAGCTGGGGAACCAGGTTCAAGCCTCGGCGTCGGCTCAGCATCCTGTGATTCTGGGCAAATCACTTATTCTCCCTGTGCCTACCAAAAATGAATGTGTCCTTGTGTAATGTAACTGGTGTCATATAAAGTGCTCCAATACCTTCTGCTGGAGATCGCACAATTTAAATCTGCAAACAAATATATATATATTGCAGATTTCACCCCCAAGATTGGTAAGATGGGAGTTAATGGACTGGATGGTGATTATTTGCTGATTTGATATTAACCTTTTTCAAGAGACCTGGGCTATAAATCCTTTATAATGTGAGGGCTCTGCTTGTATATGAGCGCAGGCGGAAAGCACGGCATTACATAGAGAGGAAACAGCGGGGCTCCGTAAATACCCTATAGCGCAAAGCTGGGACACACTACTCACTGCCCTCCAACACGGCGGTATAGTGGGAAGAGACGATACTCAATCTGTCGAGCTGTAGCAAACACACTAGAGACTCTGAGCTCAGATGGAAGGAGCGGTTACACTTTAGAGCGCGTAGCACTGACAGCTTATGCACCCCCTGGTTCGCTGTGGGAGACTACCCGAGCCCGGCTTCCTTCCGGGCGTAGTAGTGCCCTTTACTTTTTGTTATGTGAACAGATTCAAACCCTGATTAGGCGAGCCACTATGTTGTACAGTACTGATAATGCACTTCTATACCTAGCCATGCTGTATTGACTTTATCTATATTTCACTGATGGCAGTTTTTATATTTATAAGGTTTAGTTTTGTTTGTACGTTAGAGAAAATATGTCTTATTGGCACCTTTCAGTGTTTGACTCTTTTCTTTTCATCATGCGATTCTTTTCTTGCAGTATTGCGATGATTATATCCTATGGCAATTTCTGTGTGTTCAGGTCGTGTATGTCAGGCACCGTCAGGTCGGTTCCGACCTGATGTGTTATAAGCAGGATGTGGGCGGTTCTGAATGCAACTTACGAACTGAGATGTAGCAATACGTGTGAGCAATAGCACACAGAGACCCAAGAGCAACTATTCACATATGGTACATGTGTCCGTAACTAAGAATAGTACCCTAGCAATGATATCACGCTGTTGGAATGTGTAATGTTCTTCTTTATTTATATCATACATGTGTGTAACTAATTTCTGGATATCCTGTGCGAAACTGTGATATAAGACATGATAAAATCAGAAAATACCAAAAAAGATATTTAAACAAAAAATGTGAGGGCTCTACTTGCTTTTCAGTTGCTGCTGTTCCTTCTCCTTTTGGGCAAGCTAAGGGAGGCCTCTCGATTTGGGTTAATCTATCGCTTAAAATCTTGGTGGTTGAATTGGATACTGATAGCTCCGCCTTTCAAGCAGTGTTAATTAAGGATGCTAATAGTTATTTTAATTTAATTCATTTTTACAACAATTTTTCTAATGCACCTTGTCGTCATTTTGCCACATTATTCTCCTTTTTAGAGGATCTTAAAAATCCTTGCTATCAGGGACTGGCTAAACTGAATTGTATCATTTGTGGTGACTTTAACGCTAAGCTAAAGAGAAACACTGAAAGTTTGGCGAAAGTGACCAAAATTGATCTTGTAGAGGATTCGGTCTTAGAGGTTCCGAGCTGGGATTCTATATAGCAGCGAGCAATTTGCCAATGTTTTTCAACTCTTTGCCAATGGTGGATGCCTTGTGCCATCGCTCAGAGGTACAGTCCGTCACTCTACTACTGATTACATTTTTTTCACACATAACTTGTCCTCTATTTTTTCAGAGGGTTATATGCTAGAAACAAATTGGGGCAACCACAATGCCTTGGTGGTAGGGCATTTTCTACTTCAAAAAGTGGGTCCCCGCTGTCTTTTTCTAATGATGGTCATAGGCTATGCTGGTTTTTACCGTCTCTAGAGTTTTTTTCTTACCTCTCTCATTGTTAAACATCTTGAGATCTTTCAGGTCTGTCCGTCCGAGGACATTGGTGGGGCGGGAGGTTATCCATGTTGGCCTATTTTGGGAAGCATAGTTATTGTATTAAATTAAGGTTAATGAAGCCTGTGAAGTTTATCCCAGAGCAGCGCCTGTAGCTAATCATAACCTCATGAAGGCTGTAGAGGCTATGCCCAAGATTCAAGACGTAAGTACTATAACAGCGTGCTGTTAAAAAGGGAAAAAAACAGCTTGAGGCAGACTCTCAAAGATAGTAAAATGTTCTGGAAGATAGTCAAGGGATTCCATTAGATGATAGCCCCGTCAAATACAATGTGTTGCAGCATCACTATCAGGGAGTGGGTGTCCCATTTCCAGTCCATTTATTAAGCAAAGGAGCAAAGGGTTTTAACAGTTACTAGCAAGTAGGCTGGAGGGAGCTGCTTGTTTGTCACTTCCTGAAGTTCCCTGGCTATCAAGCAAAGCACGGGGCGCAAGTCACCAGGGCCCGACGGTAGCCCTATTGATTGGATTAAATGCAAACCTGAGATCTAGGGTCCCTTGCTTACAAACGTGTTTAATATTTTCTTGAGCAATAGGCTACCTTCGTCGTCTTGGGCACTGTCGGTGATTGCACTGATTTTTAAGAAGGGAGATTCAAATGCCCTTAGATGCTACAGGCCCATTTCCTTACTCGATAGAAATGTAAAGATCATAGGAAGAGTTGTGTTTTCATGCCTTAACTTATGAGCTGAAGTGAATAACATCATAAACTCCTGGATGATTTTAGGGCGGGACTGGGTACAGTGGAGCAGTGCTTGAATTTACATCTCATTTTGGGTAAATATAATCTTGCCAAGTGCTGCCCCCTACACCTAGCTTTTATGGACTTGTCCACAGCCTTTGATTGTGTCAATCGAACCAAGTTGTGGCTGTTTTTGCTGTATTTGGGGGTTGAGGTTTCGTTGGTCAGCTTTTTTCACACTCTTCATGCTAATTTGGCTGCCAGGCACTTTGGGGGAATTGCCAGGCCCTTCTGACCTTTCTCTGGGTGTATGCCAAGGCTGTATTTTGGCCTGGTACTGTCTACTCTTTACATTATTGAACATATTTCCCTATTCATGAAGGCCTCTGACGATATCCCCATGATGGGACAGCACTTGTCCCTGCTCTGCTACATGTAGATGACGTGGTACTAATTTCGCGCAAACCGAATGCCCTCTGTAAGTTGCTGGGTTCTTTCGTATCGTTTATAGGTGAATTAGACCTAGTCACGAACTTCAGCAAACCACATATCATTGCCTGTGGCCCAGGCAAAACGAACAATTCTAATTTTCAAATTGGTAGTAACATCTTGACCAGGGCCAATAGTTCTCCGTATTTAGGAATTCTTTTTGACTCTTCGGGTACTTGGCACACCCAGGTGACAAATGTGCGCTTGAAAGTGTCTTGATCAACAGGTGCAATATTTAACCTGTCACAGCCTCAAGGGCGCACAAAAATGTTGCCTTAACTGTCAATTTACAAAGCACAGTGCATCCCTGCTGCTTTATATGGGGCAGACATATGGGGTTACTCCAATCCTGCACCACTTCAAATTGAGGAAAATCGGATGTGCAGACGCCTCCTTTCTGTTCCACCTTTCAGCTCACACTACACCCTGCATTCGGAGCTGGCACTGTAGTCTATCTCTGACTCAGCGCATCTAGCTCCATTGATGCTTTGGGTATCTGTTTGGACCTATCAGAAAGCAGGATTGATTAGGGAAATAATTAAAGACTGCTTATCCTGCGAGTATGGGTGGAGGTTACCATGGTTAGCCTATGAGAACAATTCTCTAAGTAAGATAGATTTCCTGAATTCTTTGACACACCCAAGTCTCTTTTCAAGAAATATAAGCGGCTGGTAAAGCTCAGATTCCTGGAGTATAGTCAATCTTAGATGCTAATAGATGAAGTAGCCAAATGTTCTGTAAAGGATTACATTCACCTCAGGGAAATCAGTAACACAGTCCTGTTTGTAATTTCCCTTTAACTCGGTGGGAAAGGGGCCTGCTCTTCTAGTTTAGGGCGGGGTCAGTTTGGCGTTTATTATGTTTTCCTCTTGGGGCGGGTTTGTACAGTAATAGCTCGCCAGCGTGTCCATGTGATGGCGTGTCTTGTCAGTCATTATTACATTCTGGTTTTTTTGTAAATATTTTAGTCTGTATTTTAACTTATATTTAAAGCCTTTTAAAAAGAAATTTGCGTCCAGACAGTGCCGAATATCCTTGTTTTATCGGCAACTTTTTGATAATGCTGAAGTATGTGTCAGGATTAGCACCTTATTAAAAACAGCAGTAAGAGCGTATACATCAATAGAAGGTTAATTGCTTTTAGCATTTTATTTTATTCTCTTATGTGTCATTAACTATCGTTATTTGTAATTTGCATTCTGCATCTTTGTAATTGTTTTGCAGGCTCTTTCTCTTTGTACACTAGACATGCACTTTACTATGACTTGCGGAACTCTTATAATAATAATTTGCGGAACTTATATAATATTAATTATGATGTGCTTGTGATTGTACTTTTATGATTTTATAAGTCAAATAAAGGTTGTATGGTTTACTGATTGATAGTATCCAAGCCAGGCTTAATAATTTGGAGTTTTAAGTAGTTATCTGTGAACGTTGAGGAACTGTGCACTATTGACAATTTGTAGGTATCTTACAGAAAAGATTTTCCATTGCAACTTAAAAGCAAGTGTTAGAGGCATCCTTTAGGTATCATGTATGACTGTCACTCAGAGGGTAGCACTTGCTTCCCCAGTGTTCCCCCACTGCATCGGAGTCTCCAGAGATGAGTGAAGCAGCGGAATGGCAGATGACCGTTTTCTTCCACCACTCACAGATCTGCACAGACCCAAGGGAGGTGGGGAATGGCAGGCAATGCTGTCAGCCGTGGATTCTGCATGAATAGAGGCAGGGAAGGAAAAAGGGTGCTAGGATATAAAGTATTTGTTTTTATTTTGGTTCGGCACGGGAGGGACGAGGAGGGTAAATGCTGAGGATACTGGGGTTGTATGACGGAATCACGCATGTGTTTAGCACGCATGCCTTTTCAAAGCCGGCATTAGAACGAACGTGTCTTTACTATGCGTTCCTTTTGCAAGCGAGTCGTTACAACGACTTGCCTTAGGGGGCGCTGGACTTTGAATTAGAATCATTTACTATTCCAACTCTAGTCTGCGCAACAGTAGGGAAGGTGTCGGACTTATAAATCCAACACCACTCCACCAATGTGCCCCCCTAAAGCAAGTCTTTGTAACAACTTGTGTGCTAAACAAATGAGTGGTTACGGCGCATTCGTTCTATTATCGGCGCTGTAAAGGCACAGAGTGATTCTGGCTTCGTATTAAAGGATGTTTCCTGGATACTGGAGGTGGGTGGCAGGACACCAGGTATTTTACAATCGAATATATTGGACGGGTTGAGAGGTTAATACAAGGAAAAAAAGGATGTCAGGATTCCAGACCTTTTTTTATTTGGGTGGCAGTGAAGAGGGGTGGCCAGAGGATGGTTGCAGGGCCCGAGGTATAGAATGGAGCTGTGGCATGAGGCAGGAAAGCTCATGCTGTGCATGGATCACCCATCCTCTACTACTGCCCAGCTGATGAGAGTAGGGAGAGAGTATTTTTTGGGTGGGGGGCAGGAGACACAATTTAAATAAAACTGTGGACAGCTCAAAAGGTGAATAAAGAAGAAGCTTTCACCAAAGGGTATTGAGTGATATTGTACACAATGTAAGATTCGCTCTTGTTATCGGTTTGATTTTATTCATGCCACCCTTGAAAAAACATTTCTGTTATTCACAGGAGACAATCTATAAATCTACAAACACATTAAATAGCCAAGGGAAATAATGAGCTGCTTGATATAAGTGCATGATCCACATATATGCTGCTTTTGAACTATTTTTGAGTTCTCAGGTCTGCTAATTTAATATTTCTACAGCCATTGCGAAAATGAGGTTGGGACAAAAGTACAAAGTGGTACTGGCTGGAGCATTTGGATCTTATTTGTTACCATATCCAATTTATAAATGATCAATCAGGGCAAAACTGGCTTATTTTTATAACACTTGGACACCACTTTATGGTGCACTCCGTAAATATTTTAGTGAAAATATATAAGAATTGAATTAAGACTACTTTATTAAGCATTGGTCTATTATCCTAAGCACACAGTTTATGCAGGGTTACTAATAGTCTAATACTACTATGCTAGCTGACTTAGCTTGAAACAGTTTACATGTATACAGAGTAAAGTAAGTTACACAAAATAAGTATACCAATGACAGAAAAGTTCTGCAAAGTAAGCATCTCTCTACCAGTTAAAAGACCACCAACTCTTTCCCAGACAGTTTATCTGAATGACTTTTTAATAAACAAATGGAGCAGATTTACAAAACTTGTATCATCTTAACTGCGATTTACATACGGAAAAGATAGCAGTGCTTAATGTGAAAAACCATAAGTGTTGGTACCTAAAGTTTATTTTAGGAGCCAGAAACTACCACTGCCAAATGCCGGGACTACCTAATCTTAATTCCAACCCAAGCCTGTTGTTTTTTAGTGACCTGTTTCTTCATCTCTATCTTGTGTGTTCTTTATCATACCTGCTTTCTCCTTTTATTACTGTTTGTATATTCCACCTCCTTGCTCCCTTTTTTAACCCTCCTGCCCTGTGTCAAAGTCTGATGATGAAAAATAAATTGTGGTCCACAAAGAGTGCCGGTGCCCACCATTTGCAGTCAGTGGCACAAACTAAGCACTCCAGGACCGGCGGATGGATTTGTTACATGAGCAATTGCCTCTCATGGCTCCCGAAAATCTAAAAGTTGATTTGTATTTAGACACTAAAAATTCGGGCGAGAGGAAATTGGTGATCCCAGGGAAGCAGGAAATGAAAAGCTGTGTGAACACCCACAATGTCGTAATGCTCTGCAAACCCTTTCACAAGCATATCTGTACTTCCAAATGTTCATCTAAATTGAGAAAGGACATCTTGTGCAATAACTGTGGGATACTACATGCACCAACTTCATTTTTAATAGTTTGTCCCAAATGCTTTAATTTTCAAGGATGAACAATCTGGATTGTAGTCCACAGATGAGCAAAACCAAAGATGAGTTAGGCTGTACTCATCTTTGGTTTTGCTCATCTGTGGACTACAATCCAGATTGTTCATCCTTGAAAATTAAAGCATTTGCTACCTCAGACAAAGGACTCTTCTTGTACTTTGTTTATACTTTACTTAACTCCAATTTGTTTTCTATATTTGTAAATAATTATTTGGACCTGTTGCTTTGACAGACCAAGATTGTGAAATTTTGGTGGTGCTTTTGGGACAAACTATTATGTATTAAGTATTGGGAGTTCTCCAATACTTTTCAACAATAGGCCGGTGGTATAGTGTAGCCAATCCCTATATAGCACACATGTTCCTTTCTGTTTGACTCTTTACTTACCCTTAGTTGTGATGTGCGAGCTTTAATCTTTGATCACCACCACCCAATCTTGATTATTCAACTTCATTTTTACATTGTGTGTAGGAGAAGGCAAGAATTTGCATGGAAAATGAATGGGCGTACAAAGAAATTCAGTAAACAAATTTGGCGTAAAATTTCCCACTAACCTAATCTCAACTTCTGAAGATCATCTACAATGCAGGCAATTGGTTTATGTAGGGTTAGGACCAGTGTTTTAAGTGGGATTGAAAAGGTGACAAGGCCCTAAAACTGGTGTGGCTTGTGCAGCCTTTACACGGGGTGTGGCCTTTTTTAATTAATACTTGTGAATTAGCATCCTGTATTTGGCAAATTCATAAATGGGTCCCCACTGGACAAGCTATAATCACAATCAGCATGAAACTTTCTTCAACGGTTTATACGGCATTTCTACACAGGGCCCAAAGCAATTTAAAAAAAAAGACTTAACAGGTTAAGTTTCAAAGTAAGTGGTAATATACTAGTCACCCAGTTGAAATGAAAGATTGAATTAACAATGATAAACAGTGGTAGCCACTTGTCACTTCGCCGTGTGACACCAAAGTGACTTCTGGTGACATTGCGTTGCAGCACGAGCATGTGACAGGCAAGAATGTAGGGGGCTTATTTACAAGCCTGCTGCGCAAGCGGTGAAGGGGGCTTATTTACAAGCCCCCTGTGCCACCGCTGTGTCACTTTTTCCCATATTACAAGTGACGCACCGGCGGCACAAGGGGCTTGTAAATAAGCCCTTAGGGTTTTTTTTCCTTCAGTTGATGAATACAGAAAGAAAAGTTTCCATAGGGTCCTGGCGAAATATCATGTCCATTTTTAGGGAGATTTGCCCCCCTGGGAGGCTTTGGCCCACTTACAGCAATAGTTAGGACAAAATGGTGCACACTAGGGAAAGAATGCAAAACACACAAGATGATGGACGGAATGCTGCACATTGGCAAACATTCACCCCGAGTCACAGATCTGGGTTTAATCCATCGTTATTTTGCTTCACCACGCCACCCCAGTTCAGACATAGCCATATGCAAATCAGTCTTGACCCTGTGCCTCATGGGAACAGTCCAGACCGAACTGCCAAGCCATGTCTTCCCTGGACCGGAATCAAGCATCCTAGGACCGGTTTCAGGCTATCAGCCTTCATCAGCCAGGATAGCTTGACTCCAGTGGCGTAGTGAGCACGGGACCCACGTCTGGGCATACCCTTCCCACTTAGGGCGAAATGCAAAACACACAAGATGATGGACGGAATGCTGCACATTGGCAAACATTCACCCCCAGTCACAGATCTGGGTTTAATCCATCGTTATTTTGCTTCACCACGCCACCCCAGTTCAGACATAGCCATATGCAAATCAGTCTTGACCCTGTGCCTCATGGGAACAGTCCAGACCGAACTGCCAAGCCATGTCTTCCCTGGACCGGAATCAAGTATCCTAGGACCGGTTTCAGGCTATCAGCCTTCATCAGCCAGGGTAGCTTGACTCCAGTGGCGTAGTGAGCACGGGACCCACGTCTGGGCATACCCTTCCCACTTAGGGCGAAATGCAAAACACACAAGATGATGGACGGAATGCTGCACATTGGCAAACATTTACCCCCAGTCACAGATCTGGGTTTAATCCATCGTTATTTTGCTTCACCACGCCACCCCAGTTCAGACATAGCCATATGCAAACCGGTCCTAGGATGCTTGTTTCCGGTCCAGGGAGGACCTGGCTTGGCAGTTCGGGCTGGACTGTTCCCATGAGGCACAGGGTCAAGACTGATTTGCATATGGGCCAGGTCTAAACTGGGGTGGCATGGTGAGCAAAAGAATGATGGATTTAACCCAGATCTCTTGACTGGGGGTGAATGTTTTGATTTGTTCTGCATTCCGTCCATCATTTGTGTGTCTTTGCTTTCTCGCCCTAAGTGCGCCAGGTATGCCCAGACGTGGGTCCTGGGCTCACTGTGCCACTGGAATCAAGCTATCCTGGCTGAAGAGGGTGAAACCCCGAAACCGGTCCTAGGATGCTTGTTTCCGGTCCAGGGAGGACCTGGCTTGGCAGTTCGGGCTGGACTGTTCCCATGAGGCACAGGGTCAAGACTGATTTGCATATGGTCAGGTCTAAACTGGGGTGGCATGGTGAGCAAAAGAATGATGGATTTAACCCAGATCTCTTGACTGGGGGTGAATGTTTTGATTTGTTCTGCATTCTGTCCATCAATTGTGTGTCTTTTGCTTTCTCGCCCTAAGTGCGCCAGGTATGCCCAGACGTGGGTCCTGGGCTCACTGTGCCACTGGAATCAAGCTATCCTGGCTGAAGAGGGTGAAACCCGAAACCGGTCCTAGGATGCTTGTTTCTGGTCCAGGGAGGACCTGGCTTGGCAGTTCGGGCTGGACTGTTCCCATGAGGCACAGGGTCAAAACTGATTTGCATATGGCCAGGTCTAAACTGGGGTGGCATGGTGAGCAAAAGAATGATGGATTTAACCCAGATCTCTTGACTGGGGGTGAATGTTTTGATTTGTTCTGCATTCCGTCCATCAATTGTGTGTCTTTTGCTTTCTCGCCCTAAGTGCGCCAGGTATGCCCAGACGTGGGTCCTGGGCTCACTGTGCCACTGGAATCAAGCTATCCTGGCTGAAGAGGGTGAAACCCCGAAACCGGTCCTAGGATGCTTGTTTCCGGTCCAGGGAGGACCTGGCTTGGCAGTTCGGGCTGGACTGTTCCCATGAGGCACAGGGTCAAGACTGATTTGCATATGGCCAGGTCTAAACTGGGGTGGCATGGTGAGCAAAAGAATGATGGATTTAACCCAGATCTCTTGACTGGGGGTGAATGTTTTGATTTGTTCTGCATTCCGTCCATCAATTGTGTGTCTTTTGCTTTCTCGCCCTAAGTGCGCCAGGTATGCCCAGACGTGGGTCCTGGGCTCACTGTGCCACTGGAATCAAGCTATCCTGGCTGAAGAGGGGTGAAACCCCGAAACCGGTCCTAGGATGCTTGTTTCCGGTCCAGGGAGGACCTGGCTTGGCAGTTCGGGCTGGACTGTTCCCATGAGGCACAGGGTCAAGACTGATTTGCATATGGCCAGGTCTAAACTGGGGTGGCATGGTGAGCAAAAGAATGATGGATTTAACCCAGATCTCTTGACTGGGGGTGAATGTTTTGATTTGTTCTGCATTCCGTCCATCAATTGTGTGTCTTTTGCACTAGGGAAAGAAAGCATGAAAGTTTAACCCTGCGTACAACCGAGGATTTTGTAGATTGGATAAAAGTGAGAAATCTCCACAATTCACATGTGCACGACTAAGGCTGTGTCCACAAAGGCCCCTAAAACTATCTACAAGAGTTAATGTAATATGTTGTCGTATTTTGTTACAAGGTAAGGGCAAAGCACACCGTTCAAATGCTTAGAAAGTCAACAAAGTAAGAAAAATGTGTTTTTGGGTCTGGCTTTAATGGATGTAAAGCACCACAGACACAATTTATATAAAGCACGTATTAATAGTTAAAGAGAAAGGATTTCTCTGCAGACAGCTTGTACAGCCCCAGGCCAGCTCGGATCGTCATCATTTACTTTTGTTAGCTGTCAGGACGCCGCCTATTCCAGCTGACAGGCTCAGGCTAAAAACAGCTATACGAAAAAAAAGAGGCCTGCTCCAGCTATATTTTCGGAACGCTCTTCCATCAAAGACATTACCTGCATGCCCTCCTGGCCAGAGATCCCAATTCCCACATCAGCCACTTGGATCATGCTGACATCATTAGCTCCGTCACCTAGAATTAACAGGAGACAAGAATGTTTCCTTTCAGTAAACTAGACATGACTAACATAAGCGAACTCATAACACAAATGCACCGAAACTTAGCAACTACATCCGCCAAACGTCATCTATTTTTCACAGCCCCTCTGGCTATGTGTAAAATAGGTGGCAGTTCCTATAAATGAGGGAAAGGTGTTTATTTCATTTTATTTAAAGAATTTTAAAAGGTAGTGATAAAAAACACAGCTATTGCAAAATAAGAGTTACAGATATATTTAGGATTTAAAACAGAAAAATGTCATCATCAAACCACCGGGATTTTTTTTATATTTCCCTATAATTATAGGAATAGTTGCTTGGTCCTGTGTACTATGTGTTAGTCTTGCTTATTCTAATCACTTGTCTCTAAACCTCCACTGATTGAAATGCAAGGAATGGATCCTGCATTCTTTGGAGAACTTGTGTTCCAGGGCTAGAATCTGTTGAAAAAGAAGCCTTAAACATGCGAGGACAGAGCAAAGCTAAGCTACAGATCGAAGCAGCAGCAGGACAGAAATTGACTTATTGAAGGCAGCTGTGCCGACACTGAATATACATGGAAGCCTTTTCTGATTTTTTTTTTATCACCACAGCAGCCATAAGGGAATGAATGTGCCACTGTGATAAATTAAGTGAACTCACGAGTTTACATTGGTCTTGGGTAGAAAACTCATTCATGGTAGCAGGTTCCAAAAGTCCTCTAAAAAAAAGTACTAAAAATAGAAAGGTGATATGCCATCCTACACGCTGAGTAAGTCTGTGTATTGTGTAACCATGTACGGGGAAGGAGACTCTGCTGTGTGTAGGTCACTTTGTTGGGTAAGCTTTAACACTAAGACTGTGGTAAGCAATGCTCTGTAGTGAGTTAGTCTGTGAGGTGGGTAAAAGTCTGCTGTGTTTAAGCATGCTTTTTATATTTTCATAAGTGGTGTGTAAGTAACTCTTTGCAGAAGTGAGGGTTTTATGACTCTGTGGTAATTTGTATGATATGTAACTTTATATCCTGGTAAGGTTTTCAAAATTATGACTGCTGTAACCTTAGTGGTATATATATATATATATATATATATATATATATATATATATATATATATATATATATATATATATATATATACACACATGTGTAGTGTGTAACACTAGTGTGATGGTTCTGAAGCCTTTATGTTTAAAGAATTGTAGGGAAGTGGCCCTTTTTGACATGGTCACCCCCACGTTTTGCCTGGTATTTGATGCAATTTTGACTGAAGTGCACTGGGTTCCAGCTAACCATGTCCCCAGTGCTCTTTCCCAAAAACAAGGTAACTGTGCAATTGTTCCACAATTGGCCAGACCTTTAGCACCTCTGTAAGTCCCTAGTAAATGGTACCACTGGTACCTAGGACATGGGTAGTAACGAGGGTCCCTAAGGGCTACAGTATGTATTGTGCACCTTAGGGAGCCAGCACCAAACTCATGCAGACTGCCATTGCAGGCTGCGTGAAATGATGCAGACTAATATGAAAACACAACATGGCACACATGCCATGCCCACAGACACTGCATGGAATATATGTAAGTCACCCCTACAGCAGGCCTTACAGCCCTAAGGCAGGGTGAATTATATTACATGAGAGGACATATCTGCATGAGCAGATATGCCCCTGTGCTGTCTAGTTCGATTACTAGTTAGCAGGGAAGCCATTTATGTACTGGTCATTATGAGTTCCCCAGCTACATGATGGGCTTCACTGAAACCTATGGTATTTGGTATCAAACACCTTATCTTAATAAATTCCTACTAATGCCAGTAGCGGATTGTTAGAACTGGGGGTCTCTAGTTGGCAGAGGTATGCACCTTTGTCCAAATAGGGACCCTTGCTTCTAGTCAGGGTAAGGGGATACCCACTTTAGATAACCCCTGCTCACACCCTTGGTAGCTTGGAACAAGCAGACAGGCTTATCCCACAGGCAATGTGTAAAGCATTTGTGCTCACAACACACAGTGATAACACCACAAATGGACACCACACCAGTTTAGAAAAATAAAGTATCTTTATCTAAACTTAACAAGACCAAAACGACAAAAACCCAACATACATGTAGTAAAATAGCACTTAAAAACACTTATTTCCAAAATAGAGCTTGTAGAAAACAAATAGCTCCACCTGGGGGTATTATGACGTCGTGACAACAATAATTCTAAAGTACGGCGCCGACCGCAAGGTATGCGGCGTTGAGCACGGAGTCACACGGACCCCCAAACAAACAGTACCTTTGGGAGACTAAGTCTATGTCAATGCTTGGCATCGTGGAGGTGAGCCGTCGGTGCCGAGGTTGAGGCCGGCTCCCTGGCTGCCACGGGAGAGGCGAGGCGTCGTGTTTGTGAGGAGGCAACGTTTCAATTCCAGGACAGGGGAAGTCGTTTGCGTTGGCGGTAAGGCGTCGGTTCTGGTGACGATGCGAAATTGGCGAGTTCGTGGAGTCACCCCCGGCGGTTATCGGCGCTGCGATAACAGGATGCAGGCGCTGACGGAGTTGGTGCGAGAGCTGGCATCCGGAATGCCAATAACTGCAGCGTCGGCAGGCTTCGAAGGGCATCGGAGCTGCGGTACAGGCTGAGCGGTGCGTCATGCACTTAATGAGTGGTGCCCCTGGCCTCGGTGCAGGTCACGGCGTCGTCGCTGATGGCGTCGGAGATTGCTTTTCTTGCTTCTTTCAAGTTGCTTCCAGCTCCCAACAGCAGGAACAACGTCCAGAGGCCCAAAACTGGAATAGGCACCTCCTGGCAGGTCAGAACTCTTAGCAATAGAGTTCAGGGGAGCTGGTGGTGAAGTCTTTGTGTCCTTGAGACTTCAGAACAGGAGGCCAGCAAAATTCTAGTCTTTGCCCTTTCCTTGGCAGAAGCAGCGACTGCAGGCCAACCCCAAACAGCACACCTCAACCCCCCCCAGTGGCTGACTACAGTGAATGCACATCCCCCGCCCCTGTCACTCCAAAACCAGACAGTCAATCCACAAACAGACAGAGGCACACAGAATGGTTAAACAAGAAAATGCCTACTTTCTAAAAGTAGAGAGCCTAAACTTTATTCCTCTATTTTGTCCCAAAGGGAAGTTATACTTGTAAGATGTTACAAAGAATCTCCATTGTTATCCTATGGGGCAGATAGCCTTTTAATAGTGAAAAACGAAATACACTGTATTTCACTATCAGGACATGATATGCGATCTCGGCTTCCCCCAGACCTGGGAGTTGCCACCCCCTTCCCTGAGGCCCATAAGGTGCCACGACAGGCTATGCTAGAAGGCGTGGTGCACTACCAGGCGAGTCACACCCCTTTGGTGGGCTGCCTGATGTGCCCCATGAAAGAAGGGTTCCACCATTTTGATTTTGGTGGAAATGGGAATTCTGGGACAGGGATATGCCAACTCCCCACATGAACTGGCTATATAGGGGGTGTAGTGACCCCAAGGGAAAGTAGGCCATTGGCTACTACCTTTCAGTCCCCACACCAGCCCTAAATTGAGTACTTTGGTGGCCCCCTGACACCAGGAACTCAGATTCGTCTGACTGGAGAAAGAAGAAGTCAAAGAAAAGCTGGAGAAACGACAACTGCGGACTGTTAGCGGACTTTGGCACCAAACCCTGCCTGCCTGTTCCTGTCCCGACAATCGCGACAACCCGACTCGTCCTGCAGCTGTGCATCCTCCAAAAGCCTAGGAGGGCCTCTAGCACTTTGCCAAGCTGTCAGCGTTTCCCTTGAAGTGGAGGAGCCAACTCCCTGCAGCCACTGACTGCAACATCTGGCTCACCATTCTGCTGTTCACCGGGTCCGACGCAGCAGCCACCCAGGAAGAGGTCACTGTGCTCCAGGAGGTCAGATCTGTCTCCCCACCCAGTGAGAAGACACCAGACCCAACCACCAGAGCCACCCTGCACCAGTACTGAGGGTACCTGACACCTTGCAGCAGCCAACACTTGTTTGAGTCCGATCCGGACTCCAATGCCGCAAAGACAGAGCAGCCCACAAGTGATGTCAGCATTGCAGACCCAGTTCTCACTGGGGTGGTGAGTCTCCAGATGGGATCCTTGGTGTGCCCAGACCAGGTCAGATAGCACATTGAAGCTTCTTTAATCTCAGAGGTTGGGGTGGATGCAGTTGCCCAGGCTGTGTGGCCCAGTAATCCGGAGAAATACAGACAATAGCCACACATCAATGGGGTTAGAGTAGAAGCACTCAGGGATACAAGTGCAAGTATCAACCATGATGACTGAAAAACTGATATCCCCAGAGCAGTATTTGGCTGGACAAACTTATCCAGTCACCAATGCTGATAACCATATTAAGGTTCATCCCATGGCTATGGAGTCCTTAGAGTGGGGAGGGGTTACTGGCCAAAAGAAGGTGGTTGTGTCATCTGCAATTCCTGTTAAATGTCTGCTACAGAATGATCTGGAGACCTCAGCATGGGCTGAGATAAAGATGAGAACCCATGCAGCATGCTGGGATTACCTGAATGGGTGTGCGTAAAACCCAGAGCACAGAGCAAAGCCCAGAGTGAAAAAGAGGAATTAGAGCCTGGAATAATGTCCCAATCCTCCAAAAGAAAAGGTAAGAAGGGAGAAAAGCTGTCAGCCTTAGAGGGAACTGAGACCTAGGACCTTGGGCATTACACGGCAGAGCTCCTGGGCCCAGGGGGGCCCTCTAGGTAAGAGTGAGCCAGGGACAGAGAACCTGTCAAACTCTTGAGAGCCTGAGACAGCAAGCTGCTGCACAGGAAAATGGAAATGCCAGTGGCTCCCACAGGACCTACTGGGAGGAGGGGCTCCTGTATACCGAGGCAAGAGATCCTAAACCTGCTGCCACTAGGAGAGTGGTAGCACCTCAGCAATACAGAGATTTCTTACTCTCATTGGCGCTTGACATTCCCTTAACTGGGCATCATGGCCAGGCCAAGACTTGGAGTAGGCTAGTCGCCCACTTCTACTGGCCAAATATGTCCCAGACGTTGAAGGAGTTTTCTAACTGCTGTGTTACCTGTCAAGCCAGTGGCAAGACAGGTAACCACACA
The DNA here is from genome assembly GCA_963921515.1 of Calotriton arnoldi. NCBI lineage: Eukaryota > Metazoa > Chordata > Amphibia > Caudata > Salamandridae > Calotriton > Calotriton arnoldi. The sequence continues at coordinate 1,720,694 of CAWUFW010002141.1, read as the reverse complement.
AAGACCCTCTTAATTCCACTTCCAGTGGTTGATGTTCCCTTTGAAAGGGTGGGGCTTGAAATAGTCTGTCCCCTTGACCCTCCAACAGTCTCAGGAAACAGATTTATACTGGGGTAGTAGATCATGCCACCAGGTATCCTGAAGCAATTCCACTTAGGACTGTCACTGCTCCTGCAATTGCCAGGGCCCTCATCAGTATCTTTACTAGAGTAGGCTTTCCTAAGGAAGTGGTGTCAGACAGAGGTACAAACGTCATGTCTGGCACCCTAAAAGCCATGTGGGCTGAGTGTGGGGTAAGATACAAGTTTATCACCCCACATAACGACAAACCAATGGTCTAGTAGAAAGATTCAACAAGACCATGAAAGGCATGATCATGGGACTCCCTGAAAAGCTGAGATGGGATGTCCCTTTGCCATGCCTACTTTTCACCTACAGAGAAGTGCCACGGAAGGGAATGAGCTTTAGTCCTTTTGAATTTCTGTTTGGTCATCCTGTAAGGGGACCACTATGTCTAGTGACGGAAGGCTAGGAGAGATCTCTCAAAGAACCTAAGCAAGATATTGTGGACTATGTGCTTGGCCTACATTCAAGGATGGCAGAGTACATGGGTAAAGCAATGAAAAACCAAGAGCTCCAGAAGCTCTGGTATGACCAGAAGGCTGCACTGGTGGAGTTCCAACCAGGGCAGAAGGTATGGGTGTTGGAGCATGTGGCACCTAGGGCCCTCCAGTACAAATGGAGTGGTCCCTACCCTATCCTTGAGAGGAAACGTGAGGTCACCTACCTAGTTGACCAAGGCACTTACAGGAGCCCTCACAGGGTAATCAGTGTAAACCACTTGAAACCTTTCTATGACAGGGCTGATGTGACTATGCTGATGGCCACTGATGAGGCTCAGGAAGAAGAGAGTGAACCTCTCCCTGAACTCCTGTCCCACAGTCGTAAAGACTGGTCAGTTGAAGGCGTTGCCTTCTCAGACATCCTCTCTGCCCAACAGTAAGCTGACTGCAGAAAAGTTCTGGGGCAGTATGCTGGGTTCTTTTCCCTAACCCCTATTCAGACAACCTGGCGTACCGATGGTGTGGACACAGGAGACAGATAACCTGTCAAAAACAAAATATACAGACAGTCTGACTAAGTTAAAGAAAGCATCAGGGCTGAAGTCAGCAAGTTGCTGGAGTTAGGGGTGATTGAGCCCTCTGAGAGTCCCTGGGCTAGCCCAGTGGTCTTAGTCCCCAAGCCACATTCCAAGGGTGGTAAGCCAGAGCTGAGGTTTTGTGTTTACTATGGAGGTCTCAATGTTATCAGGACAGATGCACACCCTATCCCAAGAGCTGATGAATTAATTGAGAGGTTGGTGCAGCTACATTTCTCAGTACTTTTGATTTGAGATCAGGGTACTGGCAGATTGGTCTGACAACAGGAACAAAGGAGTAATCAGCATTCTTGACTCCAGATGGACATTTGGATTAAAGCATGCCACTGCCACCTTCCAAAGGTTGGTGAACAAACTCCTTGCTGGGTTGGAGTCTTTTAGTGCAGCATATCTTGATGATATTGCTGTCTATAGCTTAACTTGGCAGGATCACCTCATACACCTTGGCAAGGTTCTTGAGGCTCTGCATCTGCAGATCTCACTATAAAGGAAAGGTAGGGCAGGGATTTGTTGTATACTTGGGCCACCTGGTAGGTGGAGGCCAAGTTCAACCCTTACAGACCAAAATCCAAACAACTGTGGACTGGGTGGCTCCAATAACCCAGACTCAAGCCAGGGCATTCCTTGGCTTGACTGGGTACTTCAGGAATTTTGTGAAGGGGTCTGGTACCATTGTGGCACCCCTCACAGAGTTGACTTCAAAGAAGCAACCAAAGAATTAAACTGGACAGTGACGGCTAGGGCGGTCGACCTCGAATCTGGGGAACTGGGTTCGAGTCTCGGCAATGACGCTGAACATCCTGTGATTCTGGACAAATCACTTAATCTCCCCGTGCCTAACAAAAAAATGAATGTGTCCTCATGTAATGCAACTGGTGCTATGTAAAGCGCTCTGATACCCGATTCGGGTCAAGTTCGCGCTATATAAAACTCTGTAAAAAAAAAAAAAAAAGGCTTTTGACATTCTGAAGGACGCAACATGCTTAGGACCATTCTAAAAGCTCTAGATTATTCTACGCAGTTCAAAGTGCAGACTGATGCATCTGAACATGGAATAGTAGCGGTCCAGACCAATGATGATGACCATGACCTGCCTGTTGATTTCATTAGCAGAAGGTTGTTCCCCAGAGAACGGTGTTGGAGTGCCACTGAGAGGGCAGCATTTGCTGTGGTTTGGTCCCTGAAGAAGCTGAGACCATACCTGTTTCCTTGTCCAAACTGACCACAGGCCTCTCAGATGGATGATGCAAATGAAAGGTGAAAACCCCAAACTGTTGAGGTGGTCCATCTCCCTACAGGGAATGGACTTTACAGTGGAGCACAGAGCTGGGACTGATCATGTTAATGCAGATGCCCTTTCAAGGTTTTTCCACTAAGAAGATGAAGACTCTCTTGGGAAAGGTTAGTCTCATTATCTTTCGCTTGGGGAAGGGGGGGGCTATGTAGGAACGTGCCCCTTTTTGACATGGTCACCCCCACTTTTTGCCTGGTATTTGATGCAATTTTGACTGAAGTACACTAGGTTCTGGCTAACCAGATCCCCAGTGCCAGTGTTCTTTCCCAAAAACAAGGTAACTGTGCAATTGTTTCCAATTGGCCAAACCATTGGCACCTCTAAGTCCCTAGTAAATGGTACCCCCATTACCAAGGGCATGGGTACTAAAGAGGGTCCCTAAGAGTTGCAGCATGTATTGTGAACCCTAAGGGACCCACTACGAAACTCATGCAGACTGTCATTGCAGGCTGCGTCAAATGGTGCAGACAAATGCCAAAACATGACAAGGCACACACCCTGTGTGCCATGGCAACAGACACTGCATGGAATATATGTAAGTCATCCCTACAGCAGGCCTTGCAGCCCTAAGGTAGGGTGCATTATATTACATTATATTACATTTGTGGACATATCTGCATTAGCAGATATGCCCCTGTGCTCTCTAGTTTGATTACTAGATAGTACAAGTTAACCGGGAATCCATCTTAAGTGTATGTACTGGGCACTGGTCATTACAAGTTCCCCAGCTACACGATGACTTCACTGAAACCTATGATGTTTGGGGACGCTTTGCTGACCGAGGCCGCTGGGGGACTACAACGCCCAGAAGCCCCTGATCCTTGTGCACTCCCAGGAGGGAGGTGCTCTGCCCGCCAAAGCGCTCAAAAGCGCCTGTTTTCACCGCGGCGCGGGACGCTTTGCTGACCGAGGCCGCTGGGGACTACAACGCCCAGAAGCCCCTGATCCTTGTGCACTCCCAGGAGGGAGGTGCTCTGCCCGCCAAAGCGCTCAAAAGCGCCTGTTTTCACCGCGGCGCGGGATGCTTTGCTGACCGAGGCCGCTGGGGGACTACAACGCCCAGAAGCCCCTGATCCTTGTGCACTCCCAGGAGGGAGGTGCTCTGCCCGCCAAAGCGCTCAAAAGCGCCTGTTTTCACCGCGGCGCGGGACGCTTTGCTGACCGAGGCCGCTGGGGGACTACAACGCCCAGAAGCCCCTGATCCTTGTGCTCTCCCAGGAGGGAGGTGCTCTGCCCGCCAAAGCGCTCAAAAGCGCCTGTTTTCACCGCGGCGCGGGACGCTTTGCTGACCGAGGCCGCTGGGGGACTACAACGCCCAGAAGCCCCTGATCCTTGTGCACTCCCAGGAGGGAGGTGCTCTGCCCGCCAAAGCGCTCAAAAGCGCCTGTTTTCACCGCGGCGCGGGACGCTTTGCTGACCGAGGCCGCTGGGGGACTACAACGCCCAGAAGCCCCTGATCCTTGTGCACTCCCAGGAGGGAGGTGCTCTGCCCGCCAAAGCGCTCAAAAGCGCCTGTTTTCACCGCGGCGCGGGACGCTTTGCTGACCGAGGCCGCTGGGGGACTACAACGCACAGAAGCCCCTGATCCTTGTGCACTCCCAGGAGAGAGGTGCTCTGCCCGCCAAAGCGCTCAAAAGCGCCTGTTTTCACCGCGGCGCGGGACGCGCGCGGGCCAAGGGCGGGCCCGTCCTTGCCAGTCATCGCCAGGAAGAGGCAGGGCAGGGCTACCCCCCTGACTTTGATCCTAGACCTGTGTGGAGAGTAAGGTATTGACTCTATTGCCGGTTATTTGTGTAAACTACCGGTGTGATCATTGTGAACAATTGTGTGTTATCAAACATCAAGCTCAGAGAATCATCAAGTCCTGCGGAGCTTGTCCTGCAGGGTATACTGTGCATAAAAAAAGATTGTGGTTTTGCTTGGCTAAAGATAGATTTATTCTTGGGCGTGCTCAAATCGTTTGTTTTTAAATTATTACAAACTTCTTGTTAATTTTTTACCCACCTAAACCTGGTATGGGAAAAAGGAAGGTGATGGAGGCCATAGGGGGAGGGCGAGTGGGCAAGCGTAAGAAAGTTAAAAGGTCGGATAAACACTCAGAGTCCACGAAAAGCAATTGTGTTATGACACGCATTGATAATATCATCAGCGATTGCGAGGAGATTCTTGCTGCTCCTGTAGTGTGGACTACCGGGAGTTTACCCGGTTGGGTCCCCCGAATCCCCCGAGCCAGTTAAATCCATCCCAGAAATGTTTAAGAAGCACATACATAAAAAAAAAATATCCCATACCCAGGTACAGGAAGCCCTAATTGAGCAGATAGTTATGCCACAATTGTCAATGCCATTAAATGACCCTAACTCTGCTGACCACTATGGGGGTTTTCAGATTGAGTGTAATAACCGATTTGCCCCGCTGACGGATATTGACGAGCTAGTTGGGCCCAATGAACCTGTAGTACAGATAGATCCGATTGGTGCAAGCAAGGTTTCCAATATGGAGCCCGTAAATAAAGGATGTAGTTGCTCGCATTCTAGTCACCAATTAGATAGCTCAAGGGTGTATATCGGCTCAGCTCATGGAACTTGTTAGCTCCTTGAAATCACTGGTTGTGAAGCTAACAGATACACTTCAAATAATAGGGCTTAATGTAGATCTTGGAAGCCACAGACCAGCATTATTGGGAAGATCTATTGATAGTGTTCCACCTTCTACTCTTTTGGGAGGTACGGGCCCAATGATTGCTCCTTCGGCAGATATAGAACCCATCACATGTATAACGACCCAGGCAAATACAAACAGAGCACACAGTGGAAATCCTCAGGAACCAAGGTCCTCTGGCCCTTGCCGTGTTAGTTTTCGGCAGCACCCTACTACCCATAGTGCATCAAGGAATTCAAGTATGTAGCCGCTTAAGGGTCTGAATCCTTTAATTTCACATTCGAGCAATCTTTTAAAAGCTCAAGTTTTTTTAATTAATGTTCCTAAAATAACATCAGAGCACCTATATGAAAATGAGCAGGATTTGATAAATAAATGTATCCATTGGTTGCGACATGTGAGGCATTGTCGATCAGTTATAAGAGAAGACATATGTTCTGCGAAAAGATACACGATTTACGGCTCTAGTACTGATTATGTATGTCTTTGGTTAACTACTACTGATCTTGTAGATAACTTAGTATCTTTTGATCTCAGAACTTCTCACATGGCTCTTTCTAAAATAAGAATAAAATATAGTTCTCCTGCATTACATAGCAGGATTGCTACTCTGGTTCAAGTCCCCTTAAACAAAGAGGGTTCTGTCCTGGATAAGGTTGATTGATGCCTAAAGGGAGGGTCTATGACACTGCAGTATGAGGCAGTGCTAGCCACGAGAGGGGAACTTATTGATTACCAAACTGTGCAGGTCCCTACCACAGTGGTTGACAGCATTACCACCGATCCCAGTCCAAATAACCGGTCACTATTATTAGCTTCTTGGAACATAGCCGGATTAAATTCCAAGATGGCGTCAGTCGACTGGTCATCTTTTATTGAGGACCAGGATATATGGGCCTTTCAGGAAACCTGGTCAATGAGCCCAATTTTCCGTCCTGGGTATTTAAACTTTTTTAAACCCGCTACTGGTGGCAAAAAGGGAAGGCCCTCAGGCGGGCTTAGCACATGGGTTAGGCAACACCCAGGCTATAGGGTCGAGGAGATCTATATTGATAGCCCTGATATCCTGGCCATTATCATTCAACCAAGCCAAGGATCTGGTTTATTAGTTATTAATATCTATGCCAGAGGAATGGTCGGAGGAAAATTTTCTAGTACAGTTTCCCTGCTAGACATTTTTATAGAAGAACAGAGAGGGAACCACAACCTGGTGATAGCGGGAGATTTTAACTGCACATTCGAGCCCCTTCTCCATGATGAGAATGGATATGGTAACGAAGAGGATGTACAGTGGGGTATTCCATCATTAAATCTCCCGCCAATAACGAAGTGGACTGAGGAAGTTCTCCAACTGAATAGTTTGTGTTTGGAGAGGGGCATCAGGGCAGCAAATGGGAGGACATTATCGGATTGTAAGGGATCCCATACATACTCCAATGGGATAAGTAGTAGTCGAATTGACTACTTTCTTATCAACATGGAGATGTGGTCATGTGTCATTGACATGAAGGTCCAAGAAAGAAGTGAGAGCGATCACAATCCACTCCTTTTAAATTTACAGGTTTTGGGGATTGCCCCACAGCCTCAGATAATTGAAAATGTAACAGCAGATGTTTTTCTTGAGAATGATATGAGAAGGGTGAAGTGGGCAACAGTTTTAGGGAATGATAAATCCCAAAAGAACATGAAAATCTCAGTAGAACGTACCCTTAAGATCCTTTTTGATCTAAAAACCCAGGATGATATTAATGCAGTGATTATGCAGGTACATGAAGATTTGTTTACAGAGCTCAAAAGTTTCTTTACTAAGGTACATAAACCAAGGAATTCAGCTATTATTAAATCTGCTAATTGGTATAATAAGGACTGTAGAGTGGCATATCGTCAACTAACACAAGCTATAAAATCAAAATCTATGGAAAATGTAAAGCTTGCTAGAGTTAATTATAAGAAAACTCAACTCAAAGCCAAGCAAGAGTCAGATGAAAAACGATGGGAGGAACTTCTGTTGGCAAGTAGAGAAAGAAGGATGCAGAACTTTTGGCAGTTGGTGAAGTGGGGTAGTGGGGAGCAAAGTCAAGTCCCTGTTAACAACGTGGCACCAGATCAGTGGATTTCCCATTATCAAGCCCAATTTGCTGCCACAACTGACAGCACTACTCAAAACTTAATTTTAAGGTCAGACAAAACTGTAAATTTTGGTCTAGAAGAGGTTGGTAGAGCTTTGGATGCGATACCTAAAGGACGAGCGCCAGGTCTGGATTGTATTCCGGCCGACTTGTTTAGGCATGATAGAGAAAACTGGCTAAAATATATTCATACAATCGCGAATGCGATTGCGAGTGGGGCTCCAATACCAGAATCCTGGCGTGGTGCGGAAATCATACCCATTTATAAAAAGGGGGATCGCACATGCCCGAGTAATTACAGGCCAATTAGCCTGATTGACTCACTGCAGAAGATAATGGCTAGGCTTGTGTTGAGTAGGATCCAATCTTGGATTGGCGAAAAAGATGTTTTATCCCCACTCCAGGCTGGCTTTCGACAAAAGGTGAGCACTATAGACCAAGTTTTCAGGTTCATGATGATCTATTGGCGCTGGGTTGCGATGGCGGGGGGTACCCTTTACGCGGCCTTTGTAGATCTCAAATCCGCGTTTGATTTGGTGCCGCGTAACAAGCTATGGGAGGTATTAAAAGATCTTGGGATGCCAGTTGAACTCCTTGCATTGATTGTCAGGCTTCACGAGTCTAACTTTGCGCAGGTACGTTGGGGGTCGCAGGGCAAGGTTACAGATAGATTCGAAGTATCAAAAGGAGTCCGGCAAGGGTGCGTCCTGGCCCCCACACTTTTTTCCTTGTTTATTGATAGGGTTGTATATTATTTTTCATCATATCCAACCGATGCCCCCTCTCTTGCGGGTGTAAAGATTCCGCTACTTATGTTTGCGGATGACACTCTCATCCTATCCAAGACGCAAACAGGGCTGCAGCATGCATTGAATAGATTTGAGACCTTTTGTAGCGACATGAATTGGTAGTCAATGTGGACAAAACTAAATATATGATTTTCCATAAATATAAAATGGTCCAAGGAAAAGTATTCATGAATAAGGTTCAGTTGGAACAATCTGATGTGTTTACATACCTGGGAGTGACTCTGGGCAAGAAGCTAAATTGGAAACCCCAGATAGATCTGATGACTCTAAAGCATGTCCAGTTAGCAGGCGCCCTATTAAAAGAACATAGATTGTCTAAAACTAAACCGGTAAGTCCAGCTCTAACAATCTATAATGCCAAGGTTAGGGCCTCTATTCTTTATGGAGCGGAGCTCTGGGGCTTTGAAAATGTTTCTTCGCTAACCGTAGCCCAGAATAAGTTCTCGAGAAGCTTAACATGTCTCCCCCAATCCACTCCCCTTAATCCTCTTTATCTCGATCTAGGTTGTAGTACCCTTGAGGACTTGGCTCGATTTAGGCCAGTAGCATACTGGAGAAGGATTTGGACTACCCCAGAGCTGGCCGGCCCACTATGCCGATGCTCTGAAAGACGTAAAACGGGCCGACACATCGAGTAGCATTTTATGGTTACAAAAAATAAAGTACACTTTGGTGGAAATGGGGTATGGACATTTGTGGGAGAATCCAGAAAGCAATCTATTTCCATCCAAAAAATCGTATAAGGAAGCCTATTGGGCCATGGTGAAATTGAAATCTTTGTCATGCACTACTAATACTTCTCTTTCTGGTGTTTTTATGGAACACAAACAAGATACCAGATATGAGTCTTACTGGGACCTTATATTAAAGCCTCTAGATAGAAAATTGTACCATCAATTAAGGGTTGGCACACTTCCGATCAGATCCTTTATGCAAAACTGGCAAAGTCCACCGACTACCAGATGCGAATCCTGCAATATGCAGGATGAAACAGTTCTTCACATCCTGTTTGTGTGTCCAGCTTATAAGCGCCCTAGGGACAAATGGCTCAGGCCAATTTGTTCCAATATGGGCACAAGACTAAGCAGTGATGCATACCGTATATTGAAAACCAACAAACACGTACCTATAGTTGTGGCAACAGCCACATTTTTGAGCTGGATGTGGGGAATTCGAGCAAAGTGTCTGAAGTAGCAAGGAACATCGAGGGGCCCTGTACATGTTGAATGAGAGGTCATGCATACACATGGATTGCCCATTGGTTTTACTATTCCTTACCATATGTAGATAGGCACAACAGTAAATAGTGTATGGTTAAGTAGCACCTTTATACCTAGGAATCTACGAGATTGTTTGACCTTGAGTTGTGAAATTGATTGTTGTAATATAATAGTTTTATCGTTCTTAGCAACCTAACTTATTTATAGATTTTTAAGGTATTTTTAGGAGTTTTAGCTTTATATAATTGTGCATACTTGTATGATTTTTCTTTTTTAAAGTGTTGTATTGCTATACCATGTGTCTTTAATGATTTTAAGAATCGAAATAAAGACTAAATTGATTGATTGTATCAAATACCTTGTCTTAATAAATCCTACTGATGCCAGTAGTGGATTTATGAAGACATGCACCCACAGGGCAACTTACAGGTGCAACCTCAAAACCTACCAGCCTCTCAGTCTGCTTGCTGACTGGTATCATTCAGCCTGCTACCACAGACATGTTTCTGACCCCCTGCAGGTGAGAGCCAGGAACAATGCCTGCTCCGGAGGACGTTGTTCACACCTCCTCCAGCAGGATTGCTAGTGAATCTGCATACCAAGGCTAGGGACTTCAAACTCCCAGCCACCTTTGATATGCGATCCTGGCTTCTCCCACACCTGACAGATGCTACCCCCTGCCCGGAGGCCCATTTGGCACCAGGACAGGCGGGAAATTAGTATGCTTGGAGGCGTGGTGCATTACCAGGCGAGTCACACCTCTAAGGTGGGATGCTTGATGTGCCCCATAAAAGAAGGGTTCCACCATTTTGATTTTGGTGAAAATAGGAATTCCGGGACAGGGTTATGCCCATTCCCCACAGGAAGTGGACATATAGGCAGTGGTGGCTGGTGGAATTTGAAACTGGTGGGGCGTATGCAGAACGAATCAATGTATGCGAGCGAGCGCAGCGAGCGAGCCCGACGGCAATAAGGGGGGTTCGGGGGGGTTCTCCCCCCGTGAAGACATTTTTTAAAAATTGGCATCTTTTTGGTGCGATTTTCAGCACTATTTCTGTGATAAATGAACTAAAAATTCAGTTCTTCTAGGCATTCATAAAAGAAAACTCATACATTATTTCAGAGAATTTCTGGGTTGCCAAGCAAGTCTGACTTCTGAAGAGGGCTAGGGTACTAAGCAAGACTGCTTTGGCTCTACCCTTTCCAATAGAAAACACTAGTTAGCGATGTGAACAAGTTCAATGGACAAACCTGGAGTCTAGGGAGAGTCCCTCTCCTGAGAAAGAAATTTAAAAAGATTGGCAAATGGTACATTTTAAAGCAAATGAATGCAGCGATAAAGCGAGGGTTATTAAGCAGTGGGAACGTATAGTCTTGAAATATTAAACACATTAAAAACTGCCCCGTATCTTCTTGCATTAATTTGTTCAACAGTTACTGTATGTAAATTGTTCTGCATGACAACAACTTTAGCCCATTAAAATGTATGCTTGCCCAGTGTCTTGCACTGCATGCAGCATTAACATTGGAAAAATATGCTCTAACAAGACTTTGGGAAGCACCCACAGCTGCTGGCTGTAACCAGTCATATAGAAATATGTGCAGATGAGCGAGTTGAGGCAGCCTATCACGTGTCCTTTTACAATAATATCCCAATAATGCTTGACCGTGCCTTTTATTTCATTAGACATAGCCTTAGCACCAGAAGCGCAGAAGATTTAAAGTCTCTTGGTTCCCTTGCTAAAACCTAACCACTAAAATATATGTAGTGGTGGCATTGGTGGTGTTTTCCCACCCAGTGAATTTCCCACCATGGTAGGTGTGCTGTTGGCATGAGTTTGTTTAATTGGCAGGCATTCCCTAAACGAAATTAAACCCTCCCAGTGCTTGCAGATAAGGGCATAAGGATAGAAAGAGATGGGAGGAGCTGGAGGGAGACAGTAGATAGGCTTTTTTCCTGAGTCCTGGGCCCCTAGCGGCCACTGACCAGAATCCCTGGTGGATGCTGTTGTTCGCCATTGGTGTCACATGGTCAAGGATGTCATTGGATAACAAACTAACTCTTGGCCCTTCAAAGGGACCAAGGCAATCTCAGGAGGTGAGAGAGTAAACAGATACTGTCACAACTAATCATAGTAAATAAAGTCATTGTCCGCAGATCTAGGTTTATTAAAGAGATGAGGGGCCTGGTTTGTAGGAGGGTGGTGTGGCATGAACCCCAGAAAATGCACTCGCAACATAGTACGAATTAACATCCAAGCCCACAAAGTGTCCTGTAAAATCACAATGTGAAGTGGGCCATCCTGAGCTAACATCACAGTGCTGTCTGAAATTAAAAACTAAATAGACAAGTGGAGAAAACACCCAGCCGTTGCTAAAAAAAAACAACAACATAAAGCATGTCCTCCCATCGGTGTACGATTGTCCATTCTGCCTCTCCTGCCTCTGGGTTCATCAACTCAAAAACTGCACCTTTATAAAATGTCTACTTTACATTTTTGGAGAAATTAAATGTTTGCTGTGTGCAAAGAGCAACGTTTAATAATAGACGAGGGGAGGGACGGCTGTTACAACCAACGCGGTGAGATCGCATTCATTTCCTCTCATTGAATTTGCACACAGACTGCCATCTGCGCCTGCCTTACCAACAAGTGGCTGTAAACATGCAGCCGCAGAATGGAGGCTGGAAGCTATTAAAAGCATCGCTGAGCTTATACAGCCGAGCGTCGCTTGGGAGTCTTTCAAGGCTACTCAAAAAACCAATACACGCTGCAGCGAGACAATAAAAGCTGCTTTCCTGGTGTCTGACTAATCAAGTCTTTTAGTTGGTGGCCCAGCGAGCTGATAAACTCGATAATACCTGGCTTTCGTTAAAAATAATGAGTGCCTATTTTGTAAAAGTGGTGTGGCCCAAAGTTTTGACCAGAAGACCGCAGATAACGCTACTGAATCTCGGGATGACAAGTCCCAAGGCTGCGCAGCCGCCTTCCACCTCACGCCTCTTTAATCTACCACTGTACACTCACTGCCTCTTTATCTCACTCTAACAGCTTTCGGATTTGTCCCTTTGTCGTGTTTTTCTCTTCTTTCTTTCCCTCCCTTGTGCGCCTTTCACTGTTTTGATCTTGGTCAGAGCTTAATGAGGAAAAATAATTTCCGGTCTAACAAAAATGACTGTGGTGTGCCTTACCTGCAACCACTTTCTCAAATGAAGCACTGACAACAGCCTGTACACATTCAGGGTGTGATGATTAAAGCGGGAAGCTTAGGGTATATAGATGAAACAAATGCTACACAGGTCAATAGTATATAATTATGCAGTGTTCTGCAGTAACGGAGACTTGTCCCAGCAGAGCGGAGCACAGCCCACCTGGACCTCAGAGCTCAAAGCCGTGCGGAGCAGCTAGAAGGCCGGGCAAAGGATGTGTTGAACCTCATTTATAGCTCGGCTCGCCCTAGGGCTGGGCCTTTGCTACATTTGCTGTTTGCTTTCCATGGTCGCCAGCATCCTCCATTGTGTTCATTCTTCACATTGCAGAGCCACGTTTCTGTTGCTGTCAAGTTCCTACTTCTATTGACGGCGCCGCCTCTGGTCGGGGTTTAGTGTCCAATTCCCCTGCACACAGTTGACTCTCTCCAGCCAGGTGGAACAGATTGCTTCTGAAATGCGAAATGACTTGGCGGCGCTGGTGTCAGGAGCACAGGAGCAGGCTGAGCTCTGCCAGGCCACGGCCCTGACAGATCTCGCGCTGGGGGAGATCAAAGATTACACAGTAGTGACTGTACTGATAATAACAAATGTGTCCTCCTGGTTGTAGGAAACAAATCAAGAAGGGATAGGGGCCGCCTTCGAGGAGGGGTCGTGGGGCACGCTAATCGTCAGCATCCCCCAATCTTTTGTAATACTATGAATTATGGAAGTAATGCTCGTGGACTAAATCCTGGAAGACTTTTCTTAACACATCTGGTTGACTTGTATGTGCTGATTAATCGTTAGCTGATGCTGGCGTGACATAAATAACCAGAATGTGCAAAGTCCGAAGCTGTTAGTATAAAAGCCATAAAACACAGACCCTGTATATAACCCCACACGGTAAATGTCAGCTTTTGTTTTCCATTCAGATGCCATTACACTAGTCGGTACACTTACTACAGAATCTCCTGGGTACACGTTTTTCATTTCGAGAGGAAAGTTTGACTCATGGAACAGGCATCGAACCTACGAAAACTGCTCTAAAGTACACAGACCTCTTCGGAGCCCGGAGGACAACCCAAACCTTATAAAGAGAGGTAGCGGAGCACCATCTTTGTAAAAATGCACCAGTGGGAGAGGGGACACCCTCGCCATTGCTCCAGTGCAGACGGATGTGAATATCACAACAGAGCACCCATCATACGTGTCCCACGCACATTGCTTTACACGCATTGGCAGGAAGGGTGGCACAAAGTCTCTTTCATAGACACATGGAGAACAGTCACTCATCCACCCACCCTCTCAAGCAGTGTGAAGTATCAATCAATTCACGCATGCCGACATATAATGATGAATTCAGGATTGGCTTAGGGCACGGTTACCTCTCGCCCGCCTGCCCATTAGGAGACCGAGGTTTGCGCCTTTGCTCAACCCTCGCTCTCCTAATGGGCATGCGCAAGCCAGTGCAAACACAAGTGCGCATGACTGGGCACGGCGCGAAAATTCGCTGCCCTTCCCCACTCATGCGCACTTGTGCTGCTGCTGCCCCTGGTCCCTCTGACAATCATGTCAGTCAACATGACGCAGGACCGCCCACCCCTTCAGACTCTGAAGGGGGTGGGCGGTCCGACGTCATGCTGACTGACATGATTGTCAGTTCTCCCTCGGCGTCTTTGAACTTAAGTAAACTGATTCAGTTTACTTAGGTTCAAAGACGCCGAGGGAGCTGCGGGCGGGGGGGCTACACCCCAACGCCCCAATGGACGCACCGCCGCTGCATATAGGTGGTGTAGTGACCCCAAGGGTAAGTAGCACATTGGCTACTATCCTTCACTCAACTTAATGCCCCTAAATTGAGTATTTAGTTGGCCCCCCAGCACCAGGAACTCAGATTTGTCTGACTGAAGAAAGAAGAGGACAAAGAAAAGCTGATGAAGCGAGAACTGCGGACTGGTGGTGGACTTTGGCGCCAAATCCTGCCTGCTCCTGTCCTGACAATCGCGACAACCTGACTCATCCTGCAGCTGTGTATCCTCCAAAAGGCTCGGAGGGCCTCCAGCACTTCGCCAAGCCGTCAGCATCTCCCTTGAAGTGGCAGAGCCACTTGCCTGCAGCCACCGACCGCAACACCCGGCTTACTGTTGTGCTGTTCAGTGGGCTCACCGATGCAGGTAGTGGTCACCATGCTCCAGGAGGTCAGATCCATCTCCCCACCAAGTGAGATGATGCCAGGAACAACTGGAGCCGGCCTGCCCCAATACTAGGGGTACCGGACCCCTTTGCAGCAACCAAACCAACCTATCCGGACTCCAACACGGCAAAGACCGAGCAGCCAATGAGGGAGGCCAGCACAGAGAGTGGCCCAGCTATCCTGTTTTGTCCCGCTTTGCAGACGCACAAGCACCAATCGACCAAAACCCTCTGCACACGAGCTCCCCGGCCCGGGTCCATGATAACCGACGGTTCTCCCCCTGCTCCCAGGACCCCCATGAACCAAGTTTCCCATTGGGAGCTCCCGGACTTGCCCCCAAGTCCCCCTCTGCAGCCTGTTTCTAGGTGGCTCCCCTCTTTGCCTATGGTGGAGCACGCAAGGCTACCAGCCCATCCAGCACCTCTGCACCCGAACAGTCCAGGGCAAGTAAACTTGACTGCCGGTGGTACTTTGAACCTTGGCCCCCTAGCACCTTAAGTCCTTAAGGGGACCCCCCGAGAATCGTTTGCAAATATCTGAATGTAGTATATGCGTTTTTCTCCATAGGAAAGCATTACAGCTTAAAGAGGCATTTGAGTGAACATTTTTTTACTTACCTGCAAAAACTGATAAACTGAAAAGTACTTACACCATAAGGAAGTTATTGGTGTTTAAAATAAATATGAAAATATTTGTTATTTTTCTAAATTAGTCTTGAGTTTCTTCTTGAGTGTGTGTCTCAGTCAGTCAGTCAATAGTATTTTATTCGGTTGAAGATATCAACCATAAAAGTGCATTTAAAAACAAGTTCATCAAAGTACATAACAATCATAAAAATACATATAAAAGGGACAGATAGCAAATGAATAAAATGACAGACACCGATTAATTTCTCATAACACGTTCTTGCGAACACTCCTTTATCACATAAACACATAAAAGGACAAAGTGCAAATGGACAAATTAATAACCACCAATTGATTCCTCATAAAACATCCTTACATACACTTCATTCTCAGCAATTCGACAGAGTCAGCTCAATGTTTT
Source organism: Calotriton arnoldi (assembly GCA_963921515.1). Lineage (NCBI taxonomy): Eukaryota > Metazoa > Chordata > Amphibia > Caudata > Salamandridae > Calotriton > Calotriton arnoldi. The sequence continues at coordinate 1,704,991 of CAWUFW010002141.1, read as the reverse complement.
CCTTAAGTTAATTGCATTCTGGAGGTATTTCACTACCATCCAACAGATATACATCAACTGCAAGGTCTATATCAAAACCAAAGCTTCCTTACATTGCTTAAGTGAGTGTCTCATTTATTAACTCTGTGTGTGTTCAACAAATGCATTTACACTACCCTCTGATAAACCTAAACTGCTCGCCTACACTACCACAAAAGAGAGAATTTGGGATTATTAATTTAAGCCCTGTAAGCCAATAAGGGACATCTAGACTTTCTACATAGAATGCCTCATTTTGGTATAATACAGAATAAGCCAGCTTCTTACAAAAATGTATACAGTTATTGAGCCTGCATGGCATGTGAGCCTGGAAGGTATGCCAGTCTGAGTGGCATGCAACCATACCACATGTGTAAACCTCTGTGCTTTGTAACTCTGTGTTTTGTATCAGCTTTTGTGGCACATATACCTTCATGGAGTGTATTCCTGTATTGTGAGTAAGTGTCTGTACTTTGAATCTCTGGGTGGGTAGAAAGCTACTATTAATTAGAAGTACTCCCTAAAAGTGTAAGCCAGACTAATGTTTAAGTATGTTTCAAGAAAGGTGTGATGTTTTCTGTAGTGTATACTCTTAGTGTGCAATCATGCATTCCATATAAACCAGTATGTTTTCAGTACAAGTTTTTTACTTAAGTCGTGTGCAAGCATGTGTGAAGTGGATGTCTGAGTGGTCCTCTAGGCTGCATAATGCCCAAATATGTTTGCTGTGTAAATTAACAGTCCTGAACAAGCCTTTTTGGTGCGTCAGAGTAAGTGTGGCCTATTAGCCCCTCTCGGGTAAGATTTTGGCTTCAATATGGCACCCAGACTCTTGCGGTCATATTCTGCATGCATGTGAAGTGTGTGTGTGTGGCGCATACATGACAGGAAGAATCTGTGTGTAATGTATGTTTGACAATTTAAAAGGAACCACCTTCAACCAGTTCTAGGACCTTAGACAGTGAATCCACATCCCCTGTCTGGAAAGTGGGTCTCCAACCATCCCACTTTGCTCCAGTTCCAAGTTCTTCTTGACCAAGGTAAAGAGTGCTCTGCAGGGTACATGAAGTGCTGCTGTGAGATCAGGGCTGCTGTCTCCCTGATAAAAAGTCTCCTAGAAGGGAGGGACATCACCTGAAGCCTGAGGATCTGATTAACAACCCTGTCTGCTTCCTCAGAGAGGGAGGAACAGTGTGTGACCCTGAGGAATGAGAGATGTGTCCAGGAGGAGCAGCCTAGTGTGTTCCCAGCATGCAGAACACCTAAATATTGTCTACCAGAAGTGATTGGGTGAAGACCCGAGTTGTGAGGGATCTCCCATTGTGGGTTCAATAGTAAACTGTGCAAAGAAGCTACCAGCAAGAGGACATTGTGCTGTCCAGCGCCCCTTCAGAAAGCCTGAAGGCTTAGTGCTGCTGCATAACATGGCATACTTCTGTGTGGAGCCTTCGTCGCTATCAAAGTGGAAGTCCTGTCAATTACCAGATGCCGCGAATGCTGAAAATGAGTACTTGTTGGTCCATAGCCAGGAGACCGCAACTACCAAAGATGAGCACCTGTCTGCACCTGGCTTTAAGGCTGCACCTGCTAGAGACGGGCACCCGCCAGGAAAAGCGAAATCGCCGCAAGAGGTCTCGCATCACCTGAACCAACGCCAAAGGTGCAAGATTGCTAACCGCAATATCCAGCCTCATACAAGCCATATCTCCACTGAGCAGGTAACATGGGTCTTGAACTAGCAAAAACTCTGATTTAATCATAAAAAGGTGAACATGCCATTAGAACACAAAACTTTGCCAGTGCAAACTCTTTTGGCTTAGAGAACTATTGAACTTACCTGTGAACTATCTTGTGAGATAACCTCTAGTGATCTGCACCTCTGACTAATCAATGGCTTTCCCAGCACACTGACCTAAGCTACCATAGACATGGGGTAATGTTCCAGAGCAGGGAAAGGGCACCATAGGAGGCTAACATTTCACTAGAACACGTAGGTGAGGTCACAACCCTGTAAATTGTAACCCAAATGAAGAATGTAGCATTTCGTTTTTTCTACAAGATTAAAGTATTTTCTTTTTAACTAAAGATAACCACTGGTCTGGACAACACGTTTATATGTCTGTTAGTTGACGGTTGATTGAAGCTCTTGTACCCTACACTACCTCCTTGAGAAGCCTTGAAATACTCGTCCTTGAAAACTTCACAGTCATGTGGGGAAAGGGTGTACTTGGCCTAGTTTACATACCAATAGTTGGATGGACCCCAGGACACCAGGGGCAAATGACCCCAAATACGGATAGAGCAAATATCCTTGTTTGCAAATTAAACACATTTACCTGAAAAGTGCAAACCTTTAATGCTAAATAATACACGCACAAATAATGAAACACTTTGTAGTAGGTAGTCACATCTAGATATTAAAAGCACATAATTAAAGTAACAATGTATTGACTTACGTTAGCGTAACTACTGTTGCCATGTTAAATGTCGACTTTACACGTTAGGGATAAGAGGCCTGTTCTTCAAAATAAACTGTTATTTATGCACAAGATGTTTTTCTCTTTACACTGCAGAAGCTGTTATTTTCCAGAAGCCGTGTGTTAGCTAGTGAAAAAGCATTTGTTATGTGTTAGACAACTTATAGTGAGGTTTTCAGCGAGAGGAGAGGAGATGCCAGAAAATGCAACTTGTGGGCAGAACTGTTTGAACCGCAAGATTTGATCAAAGTAACAAACGAAGGACATGATTCCATCGTTCATTGTGAAGACATGAGAAACTAGGGAGTTTACCTGCTCCTAGAGTTAGCTGGAAACTGATTGGTTGGTAAGAATGGGGAATGTAAGATTTGTTGCTACTGATGTTTGATAATTATATTAGTGTGTGTTCCTTAGATTAGCCTGAGCCCTTTAGATTCCTTCAGAATCCTTCCCCAAGAGAGACCCTACTTTTCAGAGAGCGCTTTCACCAGAGACCTGAGACTAGGTACGGACAGCTTGCTCCAGAACTTAGGAAGCAGACCTTAGAGATGCCTGCTGTCTTTGAGATGAGTACTTCACAGCTTTTGCAAATTCCCATTGCTTGAGTGCTAAGGCTTTATGCATTCTTATTCTCTCATCAGAGCCCATCATTTGGGTTTCTGAAACAGACACCTTACCTTACCTCTTGAAGATAACTATCCTTTAAACCCATTAATTGAGACTCTGGATTTTCCTTTATTGAACACACTTGTTGCATTTTCCCTATTTAATTTGTAATTCTTACTAATGTGGGACTTTAGCTTTTTTTGAAATATCGACTAATGAATTATTTGAATTTGTAAGAATGATGACCAAAATTAATATTTACTAAATAAATAAACTGATTTGAATTAATTTGTTAATAAAACTCTTCAAACTCACACCAAATCTTTTTATTGATTCTTGTGAAGCCCACATTGGACTTAACTCTTCATGGTGTTTGATATAAATGATTGCTCCTTATCAATCAATCAATCAAAATATCTTTATTCGAATATAAAATATCCATAAAAGCACAATAAAAACAATTCATAGATGGCAACATATTCAAGACAAAAGATACAATACATTTATAACAGTGACTAAAATGGATCATAAATAGCATAATATATCATATATTAACAATCAATGGTGGAGTTTTAATAACAATACAATAAAATACATTTCTAACGACCTTCATTGGGCACACATAGTTCTACGTGACCGTACGGCCGACTTCAGGAATGATCCGACACGGAAAATTAATTCATCATCCGCCAATTTAAGCACTTCCGTGTAGGCTATCCTGAAGTCGGAAATAGCACGTGATTTAAAAAAGGTATCAAAAATCCTTTTGCAAATTTAAAATAAAAACCGCAAAAGAATAAAAAGTGCAACATTGTTTGATTACTGTGTGCGTTACATGGACAAGGCGATGCATCAAGATCAGTATTGTAGCCCAAGGGGAAGCATAATAAATATTTCATAGTGCCTGCTCGTAAACGAAATAACAACCCTCTTTCCCAATATCCTAAGGGTTTTAAAAGATATCTAGCAGGCAAATAAGAACAATTCTCTATGGACATATACCTTACAACTGAGGTTTTCTTGGTCTCTCTCCAGTGCCTTTCATCGCTATATTTTTTGTACAATGCCTCTTGTATTGCTTTTTTATTAATTAGCTCGGATTGAATTGGATTTAAAAAGATGCGTAAATAATTTACGCCTTTTAGGCTCTCTTTTACAGCAGCGAGCCATGGTATATCCCCGCCCCTCTCACATCTAAGGCAATCCGTTATTATATCTCTAGTGAGGGTTGCCGCAGTGTTTTTCCAAATTGCAACCCAGAACAGTGCCGGACGAGCCCTAATGAATTGAATTAATTTGTTAATAAAACTCTTCAAACTCACACCAAATCTTTTTATTGATTCTTGTGAAGCCCACATTGGACTTCACTCTTCATGGTGTTTGATATAAATGATTGCTCCTTATCATATCTCCTTGTCGACTAACAAGAGTCCATAGACCAATAGCGGAAGCTATTTAATGATTATACTCGATGATTTGAGATACAAGAATCCCCCCCCCTTTGGCAATACCACAGTTGTAGCCCTATAGCCAATGTCTGTCCTGAGGCCTCCTAGAACTGGAAATGACACCTGTATAGTCATTATAACGTTATGTGGACGGTAACAGAATGTGTCCCATAATGCTGAGTTGTGTTTATCCATGTGTGGTTTGTAAACCCATACTTAGGTTGCTCTGTATGTAATAACAACTGCATGGTTCAAACAAGTGTTTATCATGTAAGCCTGTAAGATGTGCATGCTTTTCTACTGTGCAAGTCGTTTTGATGAAAAACCACTGTGTAGTTTCCTAATCTATTTGGAGAAAAAACATATCAAGTATATATCTGCATGATTTGTAGGCCAGTACATTTTGGAAACCTCTATTGTATGAAAGCCTGCAACATATCCAAGCCTGTATGGATTGTTAGCCTTCACATTTATATATTTTATAGAACTGAATGCCACATTGTTATTTCAGTGCATGAATGAATAGTGTGTACGCTTGTATTGTGCCTATATCAGACTGAACAACATGCCTGTGTTGTGGGTAAGACTGTGCAGTATGTACATTTTGTAGTAACATAACTTGTAAGCTGTATTTCCTAGGCATATATCACCTTCAGGAGTCTCATGCCACTGTTAAAGATAAACAGATGCTTATTTTCACCAAACTGTAGTAGGTATACACATCATGTATATGCCTGTGTGTCAGGCACACCTGTGTAGTGTTTAATCTGCATGCTGTGTAAATGTTATAGTGCCCAAGCCTGTGCAACGTGCTACTCAGTTTGGAATGTAAACAAGTGATATGAGAGAACTGATTTTGGGATAATCACATGAATAAAGTGAAATCTGCAAATATGAATCCAAAATTTCATATAAGCATGCAGGGGTGTGTAAAACTGTGGTTGTGTAATGTGTAGTTGGTAAGCCAACGTCGTTGGTAAGACTGACTTGTGTGTGTGTGTGTTTGAAATCCTATGTGGTGAAAAATAATCCTGTGGTGTGGTACATAAACCTGTGATGTGTACTGAAGTGAAGTGTAAGTCAATGTATTTGTTTAGCTTGTGTAGTGAAATCCTTCACACTATAAAAGCCTGTATGATGTGTTGGTATGTGTGATCAGAAAATCAATGCCATTTATACGTCAAGGTGTTGCATATGTATGTGTAGTGTATGTTGTATGTATACATGTGGTTTGTAGAACTATATGATGCATGAGCTACCATAGAGTAAAGTTTGTGTGGTGGGTAGCCTCATGATACATAGAGCCTGTGTGGTGTAAGATGTTAAACAGTATGGGTGATGTGTAAAGCTATGTGGCATGCATCTTTATGTAACGCATACTCCTATGTAATACTCAAGCCCATGTGGTGTAATTCTGTGTGGTGCATAAGCCTGTGTGGGGTTTAAGTCAGCATGTGTTCTGCAATGTAAATGAACTGTGTGTACAAGACAGAATGTATGTCAGTCTGTGTGCTGTTTAACTGTATGGTGTTTAGGTTTGTGCAGTGTGTAAACTGTGTGATGACTAAATCTACATAGTGAATCACTGTCTGTGAAAGCTTGTGTTTTGAATATCGTTCTACGGTTTGTAGACCTGTATATTATGTTAGAATGTGCGATGCATAAACTTGTGCTATGGATAAGCTTGTGTGGTTGAAAAGGCTTTTCAGAAGGTTGACCTGCATTTCAGCATTTCCGTTCATTGAACTCACTAACAGCTCATTTAAAGTTTTTATTTCACACGTTACTTGATTTTGGTTGGACAATATATTCACAAAATGGAAAAGCTGCACCACATATTAACTTTGCCTATGAATGATTATCGAAATAGCCACACTTGATTGGTGGGAGCAGACTTCTACAATTTTAACATATAAAAAAAGACCCCAGACAATTTGGTGCCCTGCCGTTTTCATCCCTTTATTATCCACCTATGGGGCAAACGGTTACCTATCCTGGGTCGCACCACCAGTGGAGCTTTGGGGTAAAGCCTGACAAAAGGATGAGGGAGGAGGTCACAGACTACCCTACTGCACCTCTACTGCAAAGCATGAAAGACAGACAATGGAAGTGCAGCAGAAAACAGACAACACGTGTATGCGGGGCACCTTTACCTTCACGTTCATTCAAAGACACATATTCAGCATTTGAGGGTAGGCGTGAACGCAGTGATTACAGCTAGAATGGGCAGTTTTGACTTTACTCAGACAGTGCTCAATGCTCTGCACCGGCAATCATCAGCCAGGATGCCTATTTCCGGTCCAGGGAGGACCTGGCTTGGCAGTTCGGGCTGGACTGTTCCCATGAGAACAGGGTCAAGACTGATTTGCATATGGCTGGGTCCAAACCAGGGTGGCGTGGCGAGCAAAAGAACGATGGATTAAACCCAGATCTTTGTGACTGGGGATGAATGTTTGCATTGTTCACCATTCCGTCCATGATTTGTTCCTTTTGCTTTTGTAAAATAAACCTTTTGCCAGGCCTAAACCTTCCCTTTGAATACTTCTAGGACACCTCTCAGGAAAGATCAAAAAGCAAATAGGGCAGGGTGCTTGGTATCTAAAAAGCAGGACATGGGTCCTTAAATGTTACATGTCCTGGCAGTGAAACATTTCTAAAGTCGTTTTTACTGTGACAAGGCTAGCTCTCCTGTAGACGAACACTGGGTTACCTTATTACACTTAATAAGTGATAACCTCTGTTTGGGAGCAGATAGAGAAATACTTATTCCACTCATTTAAATTGTAATATAAAATCCTCTTTAATGGTAAAGTTGGATTTTAAAGTACTATTCTGAAAATGCCAGTTTTAGAAAGTTGGCATTTTTCTGCCTATACCAAATGTGCCTTTATGCCAGTGTCCTGGGTCACATGAGTGTTAATGGCTCTCCTGTGGTGTGATGTGTATTCCTTCCAGACAGGGGAGGAAAGGGCCTTGGGTGTTTGGAAGGATGTTCTTTTGCTAAGCAGCATGGCCTGGGGGTTGTACTCAGCTCTTCCTGAGCTTCAAAGGGTAGCCTATGTCCACCCCTTCCTGAGATCTAAATATGCCTCCCCTGTCACTGGCAAATGCAGCTTACACCTGGGCCTGCTTGCCCTTTGTTACCCTAGACAGATTGAAGCCACACCCATGTGAAAGAGAAGAATGATGACCAGAACCAGTTTAGAGACAAAGGGGGTGCCCCCCACAAACTGGCTGGCACTGAATATAAAACAGGCACCCTCAGAACCTCTAATCAGAACACTCCTGGACCTGTGAAGACTCAGAAGAAGGACTGTCCTGCTGTCTGAAGAAGTAAGACTGGACCTTCAGACAGCAGGACAGTCTGAAGGTCCAGAAGCCTTGAACCCAGAACTCCAGAAGTGAATCCAAGGGTCAGTTGCCTGACCTCCTGTTTGACCTACAGGGACACAACAAGCATCCAGAGGCCTATCCTGCTTTCCAGTAGACCAATTTCATCTGGACCTGACCTGGTCCCCTCTGCTGGCCGCTGTGGGAGAGAGTGCTGTCCTCTAAGCACTGGACCCTTGGCTGGAGTACTTCTCCCTGCATAACAGAAGGATCTATCAGATCCGATGCAAAGCAATGTCGGGCCCTGCAAAGCCATTCAACTCTACACCTAAGTCTTCATCGGAACTGACAGTGATTGATGCAGTGCCCTGCTGTGCAGCTAAAAGCTTCACCAGATTTAACAGCGAGCAAAGTCTTGCAGAGCCACGCCCGGCAGGTCCCGTTTGAAAGCTGCACTGGATCCAACACTGAGTGATGCCAAGCCCTACAGAGTAATGGAGCTCCTATTCGAAGGGTTTATCGGGTCCGACTCTGGGTGATGCAAAGCCTTGCCAAGCCACTCAGTAGACCGCTTTATCGGATCTGAAAGCTGAATGACGCTAAGCTCCGCAAAGCAACACTATGCGGATCTCGGACAAAAGTCAGAAGGTATAACCCCCAGTGGGACAAAATTGGTCCTGTATCCGGCCCACACTCCATCGTGGCTAGCCTTAACTTGTGACTTTGTCCTGGTCTGGTACAACCAGATACCAACAGATGGAGCTTTGCGTCTTTTGCCACTGTTTTTACCTAAAACTTTAAAAACTCATCACTCCAATTCAACTGATTTTTGGTGTCATTTTATTGGGATTATTATTGTATTTTCACTTTATTACTTTTTGAGTACTGCATACATACTTTATACATTGCCCCTATGTTAAGCCTGACTGCTTTTGTGCTAAGTTATCAGACAGCTAAAAACAGGTTTACTTAGTGACTGTTGTGGTTCACCCTGACACACTTCAACTAATAACATAATTATTTTTACAGCCACTATGTGTTGTTCTTCACCTAAGCTGATTTTTGAGGGATTGTCTTATAGTTCTGCAAAGCCATTTGCTCACTTTTTCTATGATCGCTTTTCATGACACCCAAGTGTTCTGGTTTCATTCAGAAATTCTTGTGGCCAGATGTTCTTGTGTCTGAAAAAGGAATACTAATGTAGAGGTTTGTGAAAGCTTTTTACACCACCTTAGGTAATTTGTCTTTTAGCAATTTGCATGAACAGGAAGGTACATTTTTTTTTCCACTTACCCATTTACACTTGGGTCAAATGTGTGCCTAGAGCAGGTAAGGAGCTGCCAGCATACAATATATTTATATCAGGCTGCAAAAGAGTAACAAGTTCAAATAAAAGTAATCTGCCTATACTGTCTGAACATGCATTTTTTACAGTCCTGAAGTGTCTTTTACTTTCTTCTTACTCTATCACCCCTCTCTCCTCATTCCTTCTTATGTCCTATCGACTTAATCTATTGTAGCTCTGAACTCGATGTTGTGCTCCCCTGTCCCTCCCTACTCTTTCCACACTTCCATCCTGCCTTTGTCTTCTTCCCGTGCTTGGCTCCTTATTTTCTCCCATCTCTGTGATTCCCTCTCATCACCTTAGTTCTTCTTGTTGTCTGGGGAACTTCACAGGATAGCCAGGACCAACCCCAACTAAAGACACTCTGTTCCGAAGACCAAATGCTGCTTGTACTTGTAAATTTATCTCACACTAGCAGATAGCCCTTTTCCCGAGTAAAAACACCCTTCAGAAGTTCACAAATATTGGTTTTGCACTCATAAAAAGATGTATTCAGGCTAAGATTTTCATGTGAATATATCTACTCCAACAGGCTCAGAGTGGGTTATCCAGGGTTGGAGTGCACATCTGTGCACTCCCATAAACTTACAACTTTGTAGTTTTTACAAACGCCTCTGTAAATTCTTTGTATCCTGGAAAAGGTTGGAAATTTGCTCATGACATTGACAGAATACAATCATTTAGAATAGTGGTGTGGGGAATGGAACCTCCCCAAAATTTGTGGGGCAGGGGTATGCCCAGGAGGTTTTATAGGTGAAAATTATTTTACATATTGTGGTGAAATAATGTAGGTGCCTTTCCACAGAGAACTCCTCTTAGCCAAACGTTGAGACTAAGAAAGATTATCTCGATCAGGAACAATTTAGAATCCTGACAGAAGAGATGATAAAAAGACATGTAACAAGTATACAACAGAAACCTTAAAGGAGCACAGGAGAATTCTAGTAGTGAAAAGGTAAGAAACAATGAAATTGCTATCAAATAATGATCAAACAGACTCCTTAAAATTAAGATTGCCATATAGTAGATAAACAGAATTGATTGTGAAATCGGTAATGAGGAACTGGGATATGGTACACAATGATGAGAAGCTGCTGAACAGAAGTAAAAATAAATAGATGGTTGTATAAAACAGATATTCCAGGGTTGGTAGTGGAAGCAGAACAAAAAAGACTGAGTTTACAGCCAAGAGATTAAACAACTACTCAAACTGAAAGAGGAAGTGACTGTGGATTTGTTGAGTGGACAAGGTGTTGAATTCAATTTATTTAATCAATTGTCCTTGCGGAAAGATGTTTTTGTGTCAAACCTCATGTACACTTAGAACGTGCATAAAGGAACATAAGTCGAAGATAACAACTGGTGATATGCGATCTAAATTGGTGCCCAATTATTTCTTGCTTTATCTTATAGGGAGTATATCTGCATGACACTAATTGAGGCTAATGCTACTGTGAATTTTGGGTGCATCTCTTTTCTTACGGAGCACAAAAAGACATACATAATTATTATTTACAGGTGAATTTGCAGAATGGATCAATTCCTTCAATTAATTATCCAGCTTCCCAAAGAAATTGGCAAATGTAAATGATTAAATGGATGCTCTATGATACCTGTGGATTCTAGAGACGAATACAGTCAGGCAGCTAAATACTCCTGCTCTCTTATTTGATTCTCTAGTTGATTCTGTGTATTCTACTAAAGGTCCTCGGCAACTGTGAGCCCACTGGATGTACTCCATGGTTTATTGTGCAGCTATTCAGTAAAGAGCAAGATTATGCAGGACTGTCTAGTCGCTTGGCTATGACGAGTCAGAGGCAGCTGAGATTATATTAAGGAGCATAGGAATTTTCAATCTTACCACTGGGAAACTACTGTATCAATTCATTAAGGACAAACCCTATTCAACTCCCATAACTGGGCTCCATCATTTAACCTGAATACGTGTTTAGACTTAGGAGTGATGAGTGAGTAAACAGAGTGCTGTATATCTTATGCAAGGACTTGCTGCATACAGCACAAGACGCAGACCGGCTGAACAGGCTAAGGCCATTCCGGCTTGTGGGTCCTTCGAGCAGCCAGCTAAACTGCCCCTCACTGTAGGAGAGTACGATCTGTTACTTATAGTTACCCCCACTTTTTGCTGATGTTTCACTGTTTTTCGACTTAGCCAGACTGAGGCCCCGCTAATCAGGACCCCAGTCTATCTGCTTTCTACTCTAAATTGACTGTATGTACTTTAGGTAAACTCCAGATTGGATTCTCGGGTACCCTTGTGAGTCCCTAGTATATGGTATACTATGTACCCAGGGCATAGGTACCCCAGAGGCCTACCAGGGGCTGCAGCATGCATTATGCCACCCCTGGGAAGCCTTTTAAAATGACACAACAGGTCTGCTACAGCAGCCTGTGTAAGGTGGTGTATCCACCCCTTACTGAGATATAGGTTCCCTATATCTCTCCATATCACTGCACATGTAAACCTATCAGTCACCCCTATGGCAGGCCTTAACAATCCTGAAGGCAGGGTGCTGGGTTTCATGTGAGAGGGTGCCCATGCATGAGCAGAGCCCCTCTGCAGCTTTCGGAATCTTTATTCCGGGGTTGTTTGTGATGCAGCCAGACCATATACTCTTAGGTGCATTATAACCAAACGGTAAATGCTAACTTTGGAGTGGCTGCATGGAAAACTGTCGTGTTTGGTGTCAAACACCTTGGAATCATACCCCCACACCAGTAACTGGTGTGGGAGTATGATCCCACCCTTCTAGAGGGAGAGACATGACAGCACCGGTATACCCGGTACCAGCTTACAGAGCCCTGGCATCACAAAATGGATGCTGCAGCCACAGACACGAGTCTGCCCTCCTGCTGCTGGATGAAACTCCGGCAGGGGAGGCCTGGACAATAGGTTTCCTGTCGCAGGGAGGTGTGACCCCCTCCCAGACAGGCTTTAGTGTATTGGGGCTGGGTGGGTGGACTCTCAGAGTGCTTTGAAGTCTGCACAGGGGGCACATTTGGTGTCCCTGTGCATAGTCCAGCTCAAACCGGTTGCAGGGGCACACAGCCCCTCCTCTGGCGCGAAACTGGACAAAGGAAATGGGTGTAGCCACCCCTCTCTTTCCTGACCCTCCCATAGGTGGGTCCCCAGAGTTTGTCTAACCCCTTCCTTGGGTATAAAGTAGGAAACCCTGACTACAGGACTTTAGATTACACCTGGACTAAACTCTGATACCAGAAACCAAGTACTTCGACGATCTGCACAACGCTGGACGACTGAAGAATCTCCCTTGGAGTAAAGGAGTTACTCCCCTGCAAGGCAGGCACCTTTAAAGCAACTGACCGGTTGGCATCTCCGAGCTCCGACGGACTCCGAAGAATATTGCCACACAGGAGGTGGGTTTTCCTAGGTCTCTGAGGTCGATCTGTGCCCACAGCAAGTCTGAGGCCCGTATCCCTCGTGGAAGACCGTGCAACTCGAACCCCTGGACACCGCGACCATCTGCAGAAGCATCAGCTTTCCGGCGACCCCTGAGGCTGAGCTTTGGGTTACTTGTAGCCCTGACCCCGAGCAGCAATTGCACCGAAGATTGTCAGCCTACACTCAACGAGTGTTCCGTGGGCCGCCATTTTGTGATTCCTCTCAAGGTCCCTTCGCGATCCCTGGTCAGTTGACCTGTGGGTTCCCAAGAAGGCAACTCTAACTTTTATTGGGCTTCCCTGGTTGCTCCAGACGTGCCCTGACTCTCCATCGCTTGGGGAGTCCCCAGGACCTTGCTGGTCCGCACAGAAGCATCTGTTCTCTTCCTGCGTGGGTTGATGTTGCCAAGGCTTGTTGTGGTCAATCCGATCACCGACACCCCAGCACTCGACATCCTTCGTGGGACAGCTCGGATCCGGCTCCTGGTCGTCGTCGACGTCTCCGGGACCCCGTGGCTGCAGAGTCAAGCTTCACCTCATCGCACCTGAAGCACCCGACATCGGTGGGCATTTGTTTGCTCCGCTCCTGGTCACTGGCTAGTGACCCAGACTCTGTCCCCTCTGCTTTCAGGTTCTTCACATCTTCGATCCAGGCTTGGATCACACCGGACACTTTTCTCCTTCACGGCAGCAGCACTTTGCAGCAGTTCGCCATTGAAAACGACGACGATTCCCGACACCTTTTGACACCTATGCACCCGACTTCCCTGGGTTAGGTAACTCGAGTACTCCGGTGCTCCCGTGGGTGTTGGCCCTAGAAACCCTTAAGTCTAAAGGGGTTTGCTCAAAGTCCTCTCCTAAGTGTCCCTTATCTTTAAAATTCCAACCGCGACTTTCCGCATTGAATCCTACGGCGCTCGCGGCTGTGTTCTCACACTGCACACGTCCCCCGTGGGTCTCCTGTGTCACTACCTTGGGTGGTTCCTTGGGGTCCCAGCGATTCTACGTGCTCTAGGCACTGTGTCTAGTCAAGTCGTGGTTCTTATACCACTTTCTTAGTATATGGTTTGGTCTCCCCTGGAGCCCACTGTGTATTGTGCTATTTATTGTCGTTTTAATACTGTGATATTGTGTATCTTGAACTCTAATCTCATAAAGGGATTAGTAGTTAGTGTTTAGAAATAAATACATATATTTTACATATATCTTGTGTGGTTCTCCTTTCATTTAGTTATTCAAGAGGTTATAATCTGGGAAACCAAGCTTCTTTACACTCCTTCAAGACTTAGCCTGAAGGCTGCTCTCCATAGCTACCACTAGGATAGCTTTCAATAAAGGTTGTCTTTAAACCTATCATAAATAAAGGTCGTTTGGACTGGTGCAAGGTGCCCACTATAACTAGTGGACAGCATATGCCAGGCCAACTTCTCACATTGGTGTGCAGCGGTTGGATTCAAGCTTGCTATTGCTTTACCAGATAATCTCTTTGAAGTGACTAACTGAAAACCACTATAGGTACATAGGTACATATAAATCAAGTTTTGAATACAATAAGTTCTACTGAACTTAGAGTTGTGTGTCAAGGGTTTAGCACACCCTTTTTACAACTCAAGAGAGTTTCAGTTCCCACTAGAGTAGGTAGGTGCATACACCACACCACACTAGAATGTCTGCAAGGCCTGAAGTAAATGACTCCTTGCCCACTAGGTATGACAATCTCTCATTCCAGGAATTGAGAAACATGTGTACCTCTAGGAGACTGAAAACAGGGAGACATGCAAGCACTCAACGCCTCATAGAGGCTTTGCTGTTAGATGACCTCAGAAAGACACCAGGGTCTGATGAGGCAGGCCAGTTGGGTGGGGCAGTAGAAGAGGAAAGGCCAGGTAGTGAAAACTACTATGACCCAGACTCTGATGCTGGCCAGGGGGATCAACATGATTCCCCCCTGGAAAATCTAATTCTTCCTGAAGGAGAGGAAGGCCTCAGTGGCCCCCTCTTCACTCCCCCAGGAAGGGTTAATAGTCTACCAAGAAGATCAAGATCTCCTTCTCAGGAATCTAATCATTCTGGTACTTCTATAGGGTCCTCTGCTTCTCATAAAAGGGCATCCTCTTATGAGAAGAAGTGCCAACTGCTTGAGTTTGAGAGAGCTAAGCTCAGAATCAAGAGAGAGCAATTGGCCTTAGACAGAGCATCCCTGGAGCGTCAGAAAGCTTCACAAAAGTTGGGGCTAGAGCCCCATGGTGGGAGCAACAGTGTCCCTAGAGGTAGAGATCATACTCATGACCATAGGAACCTGAACAAGATTGTCCCTCCCTACCAGAGTGGGGATGACATCCACAAATGGATAACTGCACTGGAAAGGGCCTGTAAGGTACAGAGGGTCCCTCAGGAGCAGTGGGCAGCAATCTTGTGGCTCTCCTTTGCAGACAAAGGTAGAGACAAGCTCCTCACTGTAAGAGAAGAGGATGCTGACCATTACAAAGTCCTGAAGAGTGCTCTGATTGAAGGGTATGGCCTAATTACTGAACAATACAGGTTAAAGTTCAGAGTTACCCAAAAGGCACAGACTCAGGACTGGGTTGACTTTGTTGATTGTGCTACTAAGGCTCTGGAAGGCTGGTTACTTGGCAGTAAGGTGTGTGATTTCAAAGGATTGTATAATTTGATCATGAGAGAGCAGATCCTTAACAACTGTCAAAATCAACTGTTGCATCAGTACCTGGTGGACTCTGATCTGACCTCTCCCCAAGAATTGGGTCAGAAGGCAGACAAGTGGGTCAGAACCAGGGTGAGGCAGAAGGTTCAGAACCAAGGTGGTGACTCTAAGAAGCAAGATTCTAAGAACTCTGATAAGGGTGGGGACAAGGGGAAAGACCAGAAGTCTTCTCAAGGGCCCCAAAAATCTGCATCTGGTGGGGAGTCCCAATCTAACAAAGGAAAAGGCCAAAAGAAACCATGGTGTAAAATCTGTAAGCAGAAAACCCATTGGACTAGTGATTGTACAAAGACCAAAGACTCAACTCCAGCCACCATTGCCCCTAAGGCAACTGTTCCCCCTAGTTCAGCTCCAAGTGGTGGTGTTCCTAATAAGGGTGAAGTAGGGTTAACCCTGGGATCTGAGCTGGACTCTGGCCTAGTCAGAGTTCCAACTCAGGCTGTTCTGATCTGTGATGGAGACATAGATATGTCCTCCTATGTGAGTCCCAGTAATCTGGGCAAATACAGACAGCAGCCCTTAATTAATGGAAAAGAGGCTTTGGCATTCAGGGACACAGGAGCAAGTGTCACAATGGTGACAAAAGATCTTGTAGCCCCTGAGCAGATCATACTTGGTGAAATGTACCAAGTGACCAATGCTAGCAATGTCAGGACAGACCATTCCCTGGCAGTTGTTAATTTCTCCTGGGGAGGGGTAACTGGCCCTAAGAAGGCTGTGGTAAGTGCAGACCTCCCTGTTGAATGCTTGCTTGGAAATGATTTGGAAAGTTCAGCTTGGGCTGAAGTTGAACTCAGGACCCATGCAGAAATGTTGGGCATCCCTGCAGATGTGTCTGCTATGACCAGGTCACAGGCAAAAATGTCTAAAACGGAACAGGCCCTGGATTCTGGAAGAATGGACCAGGTGCCTCCCAAGAAGAGGAGCAGTAGGGTTAAGGCAGTGCCTTCCCCCCTGCCTCAGAAAGAAGATCAGTCTCTTGAGGGAGATGATCTCAGTCCTGAAGAAGGAACTGTCCCAGAGGAGCTTGAGCCTGATCAGGTTGAGTTCTTGGGGACAGGGGGCCCTTCCAGGGCAGATCTGAGCCAGGAGCAACTGAGCTGCCCCTCTCTTGAACCCCTCAGACAGCA
Source organism: Calotriton arnoldi (assembly GCA_963921515.1). Classification (NCBI taxonomy): domain Eukaryota; kingdom Metazoa; phylum Chordata; class Amphibia; order Caudata; family Salamandridae; genus Calotriton; species Calotriton arnoldi. The sequence continues at coordinate 1,688,495 of CAWUFW010002141.1, read as the reverse complement.
AGCTGCTGCTGAGGCTGCTGGGAGTGCTAGTGGTACCCATAGGATCTATTGGGATGATGGACTCCTTACTCATAGTGTAGAGACCCCAAGCCTGGAGCCACCAGGAGGTTGGTTATACCTCTGAAGTTTAGGTTTCCTATTGACCCTAGCACATGATATCCCATTGGCAGGTCACCTAGGCCAAAACAAGACTTGGGACAGAATTGTCCCTCACTTTCATTGGCCTCATATGTCTGAAGACACCAAGGAGTTTTGCCGCTTCTGTGTTACCTGTCAAGCCAGTGGTAAGGCAGGTAGCACCACAAAGGCCCCCCTGATACCACTACCTATGGTGGGGGTTCCCTTTGAGAGGGTAGGGATTGACATTGTTGGTCCCCTAGACCCCCAAACAGCATCTGGGCACAGATTTATCCTAGTGGTGGTGGACCATGCCACTAGGTACCCAGAAGCAATTCCCCTCAGGACCACCACAGCTCCTGTGGTGGCAAGGGCCCTCCTGGGAATCTTTTCCAGGGTGGGTTTTCCTAAGGAGGTAGTATCAGGCAGAGGTGCCAACTTCATGTCTAGTTACTTGACTGCTATGTGGAAGGAGTGTGGAGTAAATTATAAATTTACCAACCCTTATCACCCACAATGCAATGGTTTAGTTGAGAGGTTCAACAAAACCTTGAAGGGCATGATTAAAGGTCTCCCAGAAAAGCTTAGGCGCAGATGGGACATACTTTTGCCCTGCCTTCTCTTTGCCTACAGAGAGGTTCCACAGAAGGGGGTTGGTTACAGCCCATTTGAACTTCTGTTTGGACATCCAGTTAGGGGTCCATTGTGTCTAGTGAAGGAGGGATGGGAGTTACCTCTCAAACCCCCTAAACAGGATATTGTGGACTATGTACTTGGTCTCCGCTCCCGGATGGCTGAGTACATGAAGAAGGCAACTAAAAACCTTGAGGCTAGCCAGGAATTACAAAAAGCCTGGCATGACCAAAAGGCTATGTTGACTGTTTATCAGCCAGGACAGAAAGTATGGGTGTTGGAGCCTGTGGCCCCAGCAGCCCTCCAAGTTAAGTGGAGTGGCCCCCATACCATGTCTCCTTCAGCCACACCACGGAACTCCTCTGGACCGACCACCGCTGCATCCATTTCACCTTCCAGAAACCCACCACACACCACCGCACCCAACAGATCCCACGCCGCTGCTGGAGCAAAGTCACCGAAGACCAACTACGGGCAACCCTCGCTCTCAGCCCTCCCTCCGACCCATCCAACACCGACGACGCCGCCTGCAACCTCAGACGATGGATGGACGACTGTGCCAACACCCTCGCCCCGCTGAAAAACTCACCTACAGTGACACCACCAAAAGAGCCAGCTGGTTCACCTCGGAACTCCTAGCCTCCAAGCGCACCTGCCGGAAACGAGAGAAGAAATGGCACAGTGATAAGACACCGGACAGCCACGCAGCCCACAAAGACGCCATCCGTAACCACCACCACCTCATCAAGTCCGCCAAGAGAATCTCCTTCAAAGACCGCCTCGACAACAACGCACACAACAGCAAGGAGCTTTTCAACATCGTGAAGGAACTCTCCAACCCCAGTTCCAACACCAACGACATCCCGCCGTCGCAACCCCTGTGCGATTCCCTCGCCACCTTCTTCCACCGCAAGATCGCCGACATCCACGACAGCTTCAACACCCAGACAGCCCCAACTAAGATCGATGCACCAGACCCGCCGCACACCATCGACCACGACCCCCTGCCAGCCTGGGCCAGCGTGAACATTGAGGACACCATCAAGACCATGAGCACAATACACTCCGGCTCCCCGTTAGACCCTTTCCCGCACCACATCTTCAACAAAGCCAGCAGCTCCATCGCACCCCACCTGTGCAACATCATCAATCTATCCTTCGAGACCGCGACCTTCCCAGAGAGCTGGAAACACGCAGAGATCAACGCCCTACTCAAAAAACCCAAGGCGGACCCGAGAGACCTCAAGAACTTCCGGCCCATCTCCCTGCTTCCGTTCCCAGCCAAGGTCATCGAGAAGATCGTCAACAAACAGCTAACCCGATACCTCGAAGAAAACAGCATCTTGGACCCATCCCAATCGGGGTTCCGCAGCAACCACAGCACTGAGACTGCCCTCATCGCCGCCACCGACATCAGGACCCTGCTGGACAACGGTGAGACCGCAGCCCTCATCCTGCTGGACCTCTCCGCCGCCTTCGACACTGTCTGCCACCGCACTCTACGCGCACGCCTCCACGACGCAGGGATCCGAGACAAGGCCCTGGAATGGGCCACCTCCTTCCTCACCGGCAGAACCCAGAGAGTCCGCCTCCCACCATTCCGATCCGAAGCCTCCGAGATCATCTGCGGCGTACCCCAGGGATCGTCCCTCAGCCCAACACTGTTCAACATCTACATGGCCCCGCTCGCACGCATCGCCAGACAGCACGACCTCAACATAATCTCCTACGCCGACGACACTCAACTGATCCTCTCCCTCACCAAGGACCCCCTCGCCGCCAAATCCAACCTCCATGAAGGAATGAACGCCTTCGCCGATTGGATGAAGATCAGCCGACTAAAACTGAACACGGAGAAGACAGAGGTCCTCATCCTCGGCTCCAACCCCTCAGCCTGGGACGACTCCTGGTGGCCAACGACGTTGGGAGCAGCCCCGACACCCACCGACCACGCACGCAACCTGGGAGTCATCCTCGACTCAACGCTCTCCATGGCCAGGCAAGTCAACGCAGTCTCATCCTCCTGCTTCAACACCCTCCGCATGCTTCGCAAGATCTACAGGTGGATCCCGACAGACACAAGAAGAACAGTCACCCAGGCCCTCGTCAGTAGCAGACTTGACTATGGGAACGCCCTCTACGCAGGAGCCCCGGCCAAGCTCATCAAGCGACTGCAACGCATACAAAACGCCTCCGCACGCCTGATCCTCGATGTACCACGCCACAGCCACATCACCCCCACCTGAGGAACCTGCACTGGCTCCCCGTCGACAGGAGAATCTCCTTCAAACTCCTCATCCACGCACACAAGGCACTCCACAAAACTGGCCCAGCCTACCTCAACAGACGACTCCTCTTCTACGTCCCCAACCGCCAACTCCGCTCCGCCGACCTCTCCCTCGCCACCGTCCCTCGCATTCGAAGAACTACCACCGGCGGCAGATCCTTCTCCCACCTCGCTGCCAAGACCTGGAACACCCTTCCACTAAGCCTACGACAGACCCAAGACCTGCTGACCTTCAGGAGGCTACTCAAGACCTGGTTGTTCGACCAGTAGCAGCACCCCCCCCCCTTTTTTTCTCCCCAGCGCCTTGAGACCCTCGCGGGTAAGTAGCGCGCTTTACAAATTCTGTGATTGATTGATTGATTGAAGGGAGAGGTTACCTATCTGGTAGACCTTGGAACTCCCAGGAGCCCCCACAGGGTGCTCCATGTCAACCGACTGAAACCATATGTTGACAGGGCAGACATGGGCTTGCTCATGGCTACTGATGAGGGACAGGAAGAAGAGAGTGATCCACTCCCTGACCTGCTCTCTCAGAACCCTGATGATGGATCAGTAGATGGTGTAGCCTTGGCAGGCAGCCTCACTGGCCAGCAGCAAACTGATTGCAGAAAGGTTCTCAATCAGTTCAGACATATGTTCTCTCTGACTCCAAGTCAGACTATCCTGGTGCACTCATGAAGTGGACACTGGAGACAGTCTGCCTGTTAAAAATAAGATTTACAGGCAACCTGACCATGTCAGGGACTGCATCAGGACTGAAGTCCAGAAGATGTTGGATTTGGGTGTGATTGAACCCTCAGATAGCCCTTGGGCTAGTCCAGTAGTCTTAGTGCCTAAACCTCACACCCAGGGTGGTAAGAGAGAGATGAGGTTTTGTGTAGACTACAGAGGTCTCAATGCAGTCACTAGGACTGATGCCCATCCCATTCCAAGGGCAGATGAGCTCATAGACACTTTGGCCTCAGGCCCGTTTCTGAGCACATTTGACCTGACAGCTGGCTACTGGCAAATCAGATTAGCTGAGGATGCAAAAGCCAAAACAGCATTTTCTACCCCTAGTGGGCACTACCAATTTGTGGTGATGCCCTTTGGTTGGAAAAATGCACCTGCCACTTTTCAAAGGTTGGTGAACAAAGTCCTTACAGGCCTGGAAGCCTATAGTGCAGCATACCTAGATGATATTGCTGTCTTTAGCTCCACCTGGGAGGATCACCTGGTCCACCTGAGAAATGTTTTGGAGGCCCTGCAGAAAGCAGACCTAACTATCAAGGCCACCAAGTGCCAGATAGGGCAGAGTCAGGTTGTGTACCTGGGCCACCTTGTGGGTGGAGGCCAGGTTCAACCATTGCAGAGCAAAATCCAGACCATCATGGACTGGGTTGCTCCAACCACCCAGACTCAGGTCAGAGCTTTCTTGGGCCTGACTGGGTACTATAGAAGATTTGTCAAAGGGTATGGATCCATAGTGACCCCTTTAAATGACTTAACTTCTAAAAGAATGCCAAAGAAAGTTCAGTGGACAGTTAGCTGTCAAAAGGCATTTGATGACCTGAAGCAGGCCATGTGCACTGCTCCCATTCTGCAAAGTCCTGATTACTCCAAGCAATTCATTGTCCAAACAGATGCATCTGAGTTGGGGGTAGGGGCTGTGTTATCACAATTGAATGATGAAGGTCAGGATCAGCCAGTAGCTTTTATTAGCAGAAGGTTGACCCCCAGAGAGAAACGTTGGTCAGCCATTGAGAGGGAGGCCTTTGCTGTGGTTTGGGCCTTGAAGAAGCTGAGGCCATACTTGTTTGGCACTCACTTCATTGTTCAGACAGACCACAAGCCCCTCTTATGGCTAAAACAGATGAAGGGTGAAGACCCCAAACTTTTGAGGTGGTCCATTTCCCTACAGGGGATGGACCCATGCCAATGCAGATGGACTCTCCAGATATTTCCACTTAGAACATGAAGACTCAACTGGTCAAGGTTAGTTTAATGTCCTGACGTTTGGGGGGGGGGGTTGTGTAGGAGAGTAGGATCTGCTTCTTATAGTTACCCCCACTTTTTGCTGATGTTTCACTGTTTTTCGACTTAGCCAGACTGAGGCCCTGCTAATCAGGACCCCAGTCTGTCTGCTTTCTACTCTAAATTGACTGAATGTACTTTAGGTACACTCCAGATTGGATTCTGGGGTACCCTTGTGAGTCCCTAGTATATGGTATACTATGTACCCAGGGCATAGGTACCCCAGAGGCCTACCAGGGCTGCAGCATGTATTATGCCACCCCTGGGAAGCCTTTTAAAATGACACAACAGGTATGCTACAGCAGCCTGTGTAAGGTGGTGTATCCACCCTTACTGAGATATAGGTTCCCTATATCTCTCCATATCACTGCACATGTAAACCTATCAGTCACCCCTATGGCAGGCCTTAACAATCCTGAAGGCAGGGTGCTGGGTTTCATGTGAGAGGGTGCCCATGCATGAGCAGAGCCCCTCTGCAGCTTTCGGAATCTTTATTCCGGCGTTGTTTGTGATGCAGCCAGACCATATACTCTTAAGTGCATTATAACCAAACAGTAAATGCTAACTTTGGAGTGGCTGCATGGAAAACTGTCGTGTTTGGTGTCAAACACATTGGAATCATACCCCCACACCAGTAACTGGTGTGGGAGTATGATCCCACCCTTCTAGAGGGAGAGACATGACAGCACCGGTATACCAGGTACCAGCTTACAGAGCCCTGGCATCACAAAATGGATGCTGCAGCCACAGACACGAGTCTGCCCTCCTGCTGCTGGACGAAACTCCGGCAGGGGAGGCCTGGACAATAGGTTTCCTGTCGCAGGGAGGTGTGACCCCCTCCCAGACAGGCTTTAGTGTATTGGGGCTGGGTGGGTGCACTCTCAGAGTGCTTTGAAGTCTGCACTGGGGGCACATTTGGTGTCCCTGTGCATAGTCCAGCTCAAACCGGTTGCAGGGGCACACAGCCCCTGCTCTGGCGCGAAACTGGACAAAGGAAATGGGTGTAGCCACCCCTCTTTCCTGACCCTCCCATAGGTGGGTCCCCAGAGTTTGTCCAACCCCTTCCTTGGGTTTAAAGTAGGAAACCCTGACTACAGGACTTTAGATTACACCTGGACTAAACTCTGATACCAGAAACCAAGTACTTCGACGATCTGCACAACGCTGGACGACTGAAGAATCTCCTTGGAGTAAAGGAGTTACTCCTCTGCAAGGCAGGCACCTTTAAAGCAACTGACCGGTTGGCATCTCCGTGCTCCGACAGACTCCGAAGAATATTGCCACACAGGAGGTGGGTTTTCCTAGGTCTCTGAGGTCGATCTGTGCCCACAGCAAGTCTGAGGCCTGTATCCCTCGTGGAAGACCGTGCAACCCGAACCCCTGGACACCGCGACCATTTGCAGAAGCATCAGCTTTCCGGCGACCCCTGAGGCTGAGCTTTGGGTTACTTGTAGCCCTGACCCCGAGCAGCAGTTGCACTGAAGATTGTAGGCCTACACTCAACGAGTGTTCCGTGGGCCGCCATTTTGTGATTCCTCTCGAGGTCCCTTCGCGATCCCTGGTCCGTTGACCTGTGGGTCCCCAAGAAGGCAACTCTAACTTTTATTGGGCTTCCCTGGTTGCTCCAGACGTGCCCTGGCTCTCCATCGCTTGGGGAGTCCCCAGGACCTTGCTGGTCCGCACAGAAGCATCTGTCCTCTTCCTGCATGGGTTGCTGTTGCCAAGGCTTGTTGTGGTCAATCCGATCACCGACACCCCAGCACTCATCATCCTTCGTGGGACAGCTCGGATCCGGCTCCTGGTCGTCGTCGACGTCTCCGGGACCCCGTGGCTGCAGAGTCAAGCTTCACCTCTTCGCACCTGAAGCACCCGACATCGGTGGGCATTCGATTGCTCCGCTCCTGGTCACTGGCTAGTGACCCAGACTCTGTACCCTCTGCTTTCAGGTTCTTCACATCTTCGATCCAGGCTTGGATCACACCGGACACTTTTCTCCTTCACGGCAGCAGCACTTTGCAGCAGTTCGCCATTGAAAACGACGACGATTCCCGACACCTTTTGGCACCTATGCACCCGGCTTCCCTGGGTGAGGTAACTCGAGTACTCCGGTGCTCCCGTGGGTGTTGGCCCTAGAAACCCTTAAGTCTAAAGGGGTTTGCTGAAAGTCCTCTCCTAAGTGTCCTTTATCTTTAAAATTCCAACCGCGACTTTCCGCATTGAATCCTACGGTGCTCGCTGCTGTGTTCTCACACTGCACACGTCCCCCGTGGGTCTCCTGTGTCACTACCTTGGGTGGTTCCTTGGGGTCCCAGCGATTCTACGTGCTCTAGGCACTGTGTCTAGTCAAGTCGTGGTTCTTATACCACTTTCTTAGTATATGGTTTGGTCTCCCCCTGGAGCCCACTGTGTATTGTGCTATTTATTGTCATTTTAATACTGTGATATTGTGTATCTTGAACTCTAATCTCATAAAGGGATTAGTAGTTAGTGTTTAGAAATAAATGCATATATTTTACATATATCTTGTGTGGTTCTCCTTTCATTTAGTTATTCAAGAGGTTATAATCTGGCAAACCAAGCTGCTTTACACTCCTTCAAGACTTAGCCTGAAGGCTGCTCTCCATAGCTACCACTAGGATAGCTTTCAATAAAGGTTGTCTTTAAACCTATCATCAATAAAGGTCGTTTGGACTGGTGCAAGGTGCCCACTAGAACTAGTGGACAGCATATGCCAGGCCAACTTCTCACACTCACATGCTACAGAAGTTTCACCCGTGACTGGATTTTGGCTTACAATATGCAGTCAGTCAAAAGCTCTGGTTTAACACAAAGAACTAACCAAAACTGGTTGTGTTGCATTGTAGGCTTGCCTGCAGATCTTGTCAGAGATAAACTGGCTCCCACTTACGTTGTCTGGCATGTGTGAGGCTAAATTCACATCTTTTGGACATTTACGGCCGCCTTCCCCTTTATATTTTGCCAATAGTTGCCTGTAAATAGGAGACTCTCGCCCTAGGAGAGGCTTGAATTGTAGTCCTGGGCATCCACGTTTTCTTCTTTAGCCACCCTGTACCATGTACCGACTTTGTGGGAGCTTTTACCTATTTATTTCAGAGATTGAGAGGAGAAAAGTTTCCCTTTCACCATAGGTTTTAGTGTAATATTTTGGTGGCTGCCCCCAGAATAACTGAAGAAGCTTCCTGGCCTCTTTCGTTTAGAAAATAGTATGGTTTAAAGAAGGGCTGGATTCTAATCATAAACCACAGTTCCTCATTTTCCAATGCCAACCAAAGGGTGAAGTGGGTGTACATCCAATCACTGATCACCAGATCCACTGGCATATTAACTGCACACTGGAACCTTGACTTTTGCCCCAGTGTTTTGTCAACCTAAAACCATCATCGTCTGGTGGGTGAAAATCCCAGTTAACTTTTGGGAGGCAGGATTTTGGATCTTTAAAATATCTTTGTGCTTTTTTAAAAATATTTTTATTTCAGAGAGTTCAACAATCACATCGTCAATAAAGGTGGCATCGAAGAAAAAAACAATTAATCTTGGTAGAAAAGAAAAACAATATATCTTATACACCGAAACAACATTCTTAAAAATTCCAAATAATAAATGGCATTCAAATATATTGCACATTTACCCATTGCCCCCATTTTTCCAAAAATAATGCATTTGCGTTGTTTGTGACATTTTGGCAGATGTTCAGCTATCTGTGCTGAAACTAAGTTGCTTCCTCCCATTTACAAACAATGGATGTACTAAATACAACCTATCAGCAACCTTAGTTTACCAAAGGAGAAACAATAACAGAGTGCTTCAAAATTGAGAATAATGTGATTTACTCATCCTTCTGCTATGCCCTCTGTTCATGGCTCCTGGATCCCATTATTTTAAACACTGCACTGCACTAGTCAGTACTATAGGTACATGTGGGGGTCGTGCTTATTATTTCTGATGTGTTTATTTCACTTCTAATGTATACATCAAAACCAATTCTTCAAAAAAGATTTAGCTTTAGCGGGACATTCAGTTTATTGTGTGTGAGTGCTGTGCCATATTACTTTTGTTTTACTTGCCTTCTATCACCCCTTGCAGGAAGCCTTTACTGCTTGATCTAGCTATCTATCCTTGGAGAGTCAATACTAAGAAGAGGGATAACTTGGTTGCCTAAACTGAGTTTAACAGTACCCAAACATCCAGGTTACCTGTGAAAGTACAATAACGACCAAAAGAAAATGCCTTACAATCCCCCACTGCAGCCAAACTGAACTGCTGAAACTAAGTTGCTTCATCCCCTCTTCCTTGCACGGAGGAGCACTGAGAATCCCAGACAAACAGTGGATGTAAGAATACAATGTAACATTCTCTGTGCAACCTTGGTTTGCCCGGGGCTAATAACAAAACCAAAAGAGAAACAATTACAAGGTTTTTCCAAAACTGAGAAAAATTAGATTTCTACATCCTTCCGCTTTGAGAGAACACTGTCTATGCCGCCCCCCCCCCCCCAATGCCGGACAAAATTATTTTAAGCTTTGCACTGTACCAGTCAGTACTATACATACAGGTGGAGGTTGTGCCTTCACTACAGATGGTCCTAACAATTAGGATTTGTTTAGATGTTGATCATGGTTTGGTTTTCAGACTTGGTGAAAGGCGCCTTAGACAGTTCCCATCTCAAGAATGAGTACAGCATCTAAGCAGGTTCCATTATCTAGCAAGTAAGTAGGCCAGAGAAGATGACAACAGGGGCCAGAACTTTGGCTGGTGATATTTCAAGTCCTTAGCTAAGGCAGTGCTTGGTGTAAATGAACAAGTTACTTACCTTTGGTAAGGCACTTTCTGATGGATACTCTAAATGTAGATTCCTCCATTGTCAATGCTTCCAATCACCAGACTGGACTGGAGAACATTTCCAGCAATGCCCCCATGCACCAGTAGGTGGTGCTGTGTGGCTCCATCTTGGAGGCTGTCCCCTATAAGCGCCCCCTCCCCACACGCAGTCAGTTTCTTCAATCTTTCTCCTTCCTCATCGTCTCAAATGGAGTATCTAACAAATTGTTGATGACGATACTAATTCCTTACTTGGGACCTTATTAAGATGTTCAGGAATCCACCCCACAGAATATGGAGGAGGGAGGGCTGTGAGGAATCTGGTGTTAGTTGGAGTATCCACCAGATACGAGTGTCATGAAGATAACTTGTTCTTTTGATGGATACTTGTAATTGCAGATTCCTCACCTTAGAAAAGATATCATATCAGTACCTCTCAAAAAGGTGGAGGATCTGGTGATTGGACTTGGAACCAAAAGTTCTGCAGGACCTAGTGGGCAAAGTGATCTTCCTGCTGGACCTGACCATCAAGGCAGAAGTGTTTTGTGAACCTATGCACCAGTGCCCAAGTCACAGCCTTGCAGATGTCCAAAACAGCTACTCTTCACCCTCGTGCCATGGTGGCAGATTGGCTCTGATAGTTTGAGAATGCAGATCTTCAGGAGGCATAAAATATGCTGATTTAGAGGACTATACAACTTGACATGATCCTCTTGTGCATCACTGTCCTTTTCTTCAGTCCAGAAAACCCTACAAAAAGCTGATCATCTACACCATGAACCTTTGTGCTGTCCATGTGAAAGCTCAGGGTCCTTTTAGAGTTGAGCCAATGGAGCCTCTTCTCCTCTTTTGAAGGATAAGGTGGAGTGAAAACCATTGGCAGACTAACTGATTCGCTAGCATGAAAAGGTGTTACAACTTTGGTAAGAAGCCCAACCGAGTCTTCACAACCATGTTATGTGGGAAAAAAGGTAGTGCAGGGCAGTACTTACCAGTTGCAGTTCACTCATGTGTGGTACACTGACATGATAGTAATGAGGAACTCAATCTTGAAAGTCAAGCGTTGCAACATGCAACTGTGCAGTGGTGTGCACATGAGAAATGTCAGAACCTAACTCAAATCCTATTGCAGAATGACAAATGGCTACAGAGGAAATATGCGAGTATAATCTTTTATGAAAAGGATCACAACTAGTGATTTAATTAGAGAAGGTTGGTCAGATGAAAACAAAAAGTCCAAAAGGGCAGTCAAAAAATCATTTACTGTGCCCAAAACATGTCCTTTTTGACAAATAACAAAAGCTCTGAACGTTTGGCTTTCAAAGGTGCAGTGCGGTGGGAAACACACCAGGCAACAAATTTCTCCTACAGCCCAGTGACGATTGACTTAGTGGAAGGGTGTCTGGCCAAAAGGGAGACCTTAAATGCTTCAGTCCGCAAGTCGAAAGCACTTAATTGTTGCTGTTCAATCCCCAGACATGGATGTGTAGGTTGTAGCAGTTGGTGTGCAGGACCCTGCTCTATTGCTGAGAAAAGAGGTCCTCCCAAAGTGGTAGCACATTGGAAGGCAAATGATGAGGCTCAGAAGCGCCATGTACCATACTCTCCTGGCCCAGTCAGTGGGCTATAAAGATAACTTGGGTACAATTCGGTCTGATTTGTCTCAGAACTCAAGGCAGGAGAGGCAGTGCCGGGAACACAAACAGAAGACCGATGTTCATTTGCAGCTGGAATGTGTCTCCTAGAGTCTTTCCTAGAATCAAAATCAGTGTGTAGCAGAGTTGACACTCTGCAATCTCACTTGTGGCAAATAAATCTAACCCAGGCATATGCAACTAGTAAAAGATGCTCATTGCCACCATAGGGTGGAGACACCACTCATATCCACCAGCTGACATCTGCTCAGCTTGCCTGCTCTGGCATTCAGAGAACCTGCCAGAAGGTTGGCTGCCAGAAGGTTGGCTCCCAGAAAGATGTTCTTCCGATCCAGCCAGTACCATAGGAGTAGGGCTATTTGGCACAAGACCCGGACCAAACGCTGCCCTTCTTGTAGCAGCACCACAAGGCAGTTGTGTTGTCTGTGAGGACCTGCACCAGTCTCCCATTGATGGAAGGCAGGAAGGCTTTGAAAATGAGATGGATCTCCCAAAGCTCCGAAAGGTTGGTGTAGGGCTGATGTGCCTGTCATAACCATGAAGTACTTCTGAGGAAGACAAAGTGGCATGTCACAGGTCACACTGGCATTTGTCTGCCACCAAAGAAGATCCTGAGTCATCTCCTGCGAGAGTTTGATGAAATTAGAGACGTGGCCCTGATGCTGGGCCCGTTGAAACCTGAGGTTTCTCTGCAGGATCCGCATATGCCACTTGGCCTTCAGGGAGAGGAGGATGCACGAGGCTTGGAGATCAAGAAGCCCCAGAGACATCCTCCTCAAGACCTAGGACTGGGCCCAAAACAATAATATTCTGAATGGCCGGTGTGCTGCAGTGGTGGATAGGGCCTTGAACCCCACCATGTCCAGGACAGCACCAGTGAAGGGCACCCTCTGCATGGGGCACAGGTGGGACAATGGCTCATTGATGGAAAACCCCAAAGATATCAGGCCATTATCAGAAGGTGGCTTACAGATGGGGGGCTTGCCTTGAGCAGCCAGTCGTCGAGGTACAGGAATACATGTATTTCCGACCTCCAACAGTGGGCAGCAACCACTGCCATCACTTTTGCAAACACCTGAAGGGCTGAGTTAAGGTTGAAGAGAAGCAGAGAAAATTGAAAGTATTTTCACCCATCGAGACCCACAGATATCACCTATGTGACTGCAGGATGAGTAAATAAAGATATGTGTTCTGCACGTCATGGAACACCATTAAGTCTCCTAGTGTTAGAATGGACAGAATCCGAGACAGAGTGAGCATTTGGAATCTCTCTTTCCTCACAAAGACATTTGATTGGCTGAAAGTCCAATACAGGCCGGAGGTCTTCATCTTTCTTTGGCACAAGGAAGTAGTGCAAGTAGCACCCCTCTCCTCTCTCCAAATCTATCACCCGGCTGATGGCACCCTTGTTCATGAGTAGTATGACTTCTTGCATCAAGATTGCAGAGTGATCCTCGGAAAGTTGCACTGATGTGGGAGGAAGATGGCACAGGGCGGAGATGAAAAAAGGGTGTAGCTCCTTTATTAATCTGCAAGACCAACCTGTCTGGAGTGAAGGATCTCCAGCTGGGGAGAAAATAATGTATACTGCCTCCTACTAGCTGGTTCTGAGCTTCAGCAGGGAAGAAGAGTTGGAGCACTGCTGTCCATGCTGATGTGATGCTCTGCCACTGCTGCATCCTCTGCTTTGGAAGGATGTTGATGTAATACATGTTGGGAGGGCTGGCACGGTCTGTAAGCCAGGCCTCTGAATAGCCTGAGAATTTTAAGCACCATTGGTAAAACATCTTGGCATGAGACAATAGGCCCAAAGATCATGCTGTGGCTCAGCTACTGTTAAACACTTGGAGCGCCAAATCAGCCTTCTCACCGAAAAACCTGGACCAATAAAGGTGCATATCTGTCAAGGACCCTTGCATGTCTCCCGAAAACCTTGATGATCTCATCCAGACGTGCCTTCTAAGCATGACAATGGTGCCAACAGCTCTCCCTATGCAAGTTGGTGTGTCCATGCTAACACACAGAACATATTTGGCAACGTCCTTGCTATCTTCTATTGTTTGGGCCAACTGGGCCATGCAGTCGTCAGGAATGACAGTCAGATCTTGCTGGCCATACCCCACAAAGCATGGATGTACCTATCTAAAATAAATGCTGCACTGTGATATCTGGGGGCCAAGCTAGCTGAGGCGAACTTGACTCTCAATCAGGAGCAGTGGAAGGAAAATAATACTGGTTGACCGTACTAGTTTAAGCCTGAACTACATGGATTCAGGTGCATGGTGTCTAGTCAGGAAATCCACATCACCAGGGGGTGGACTATGCCGCCCAGCCACAGGTCAACTAACCAGAAGGCCAGAACATGGCTCAGCCCATGTCCCCATCAGTGGAAAGAGTGGTCGGGATACCACTGGTACAGACTGGAGAATTTCAGTTGGTAAATTTGCCTTTGTCTCCATGGTAGGCAATAGTAAGTTTACGACTTCTGCTGCCCTTCATACCATTACTGCAAAAGAGGCATTTTCTTCTGCTGTGGGCATCAGTGGGAAGAATAGCTCTTTCTCAGCAGATGTATTAAGCCCCGTGACATTTTGTAGGTTCAAATATAAGTTCATTAAAGTAATGAGAGGGGAGTAAACTTTCTGCCTCCTCATCATCAACATCATCACTATGAAAAGTAGGTCTTTACCTCAATCAGAACCTCAAGCCTTTGGTAATACTAGAATCGAGGATTAGAGTCTGGTTGCATAATTGGCTGTGCTTTTGTAATCTCGTAGAACAAAATAGACCTGCAGCGGGTCTACAATAGTTGAGATTTGGAGAACCAACAGTGGTACTGGATCTAAGACTGGCACCAATGGAGCCGGTGTCCAAGCTAGCATGGAAGGAACCAGCATGGACATAGGGGCAGGTGGAGGTCTCAACAGGCATCAGTCCAGGCCTGGGTCAGTTGTGTCAGGGGACAGCCCATTAGAAGAAGTTTAACTGGTGATTTTTGTGACACTGTGGGACTCGAAGGCACAGCAGAGGGAACCGGCAGAGTTTGAAATACTTGCAGCATGGCGTTTTGAATGCCGCTATGTGCTGCAGGATAGATGACGATCTTGGGAATTTGGGGCATTCCATGATCAGCTTCGGGCCGGATATCCATATCTTGACACCTGTTTACCATGCTGCAGAGTTCGATGGGCGGGATGGCTTGAAGTCCAGCCTAGCTTTTTTGCACTTAAGGCGCATTTTCGACTTGTACTTACCTGAAGACTTCGAACAGAAGGTCAACTTTTCACAGGAAGAGCCTTGTGGCTGCAGGCTGCACTGAGACTTGTAGCAGGATTTATTCTTCGATTTTGACCTCCTTTATGTTCGGCGATGTAGAGCTTCACCTCCAATTCCAGGATCACCTTAGGGTGCATTAGGGCACACTTGTTACATGACTTCGAGTCATGACTGAAACCCAGTCACCATAGACACAAGTCGTATGGATCTGTGACCAACATCCGCTTTTGACAGTCTTAGCATAGCTTGAATCTTGTCATTTTTGGTAGGGACATATTCCCTTGCATATGGTCATTGAAGAATTTTGTAGTTGTCAGAAGACCGATGAAGTTGAGAGCGAGGAGAAAAAGAGGTCCGGATCGGCACTGCAGAGCAGGGAAATAAAGGGATGGACATCAGCATATATGGGTGGTGCTTATTTGCTGCTGTGTTCTGTCACCTTTGGAGTGAAACAAAGTAATTGTGGAGCCGCACAATGCCATCTACCAATGTGCAGGAGTACTGCTGGTAAATGTCCCCAGATCCAGATGCCTGGGTGTATTCGAAAGGTAAGGAATCTGCAGTATCTATCAGAAACCTCTTTAGATTATGTCATGAAAGCAGGTTTCCGGAGGTGGTAATGTGTGAAAAGAATGTTTGTGCATATTTTTTGTGTGGCATTTCGCTATGGTGTCGAGGCGTTCTGTTGTCTTTTGTGTTGCTGTATTTTTGTGCTGCGTTATTGCAATATATTGTTGGGTTGTATTGTAGATGTGTAGCATCCTGCTTTGACTGTCATTGTGGTGTGTCCTGTTATGTTTTAATTGTGTTGTTATGTTGCTTTGTCTATGTTACTGTGTTATATTTTGTTGATTACTTTAGATATGTAAACCAGTGCTGCTACATTTCCAGCCATAAGCAGCACATTACTTTAAAGTTCATAAGACAAGCAACCATTTACTACTATTCAAGGTGGTATAATAGAGCTGCTCAAGCTCTTCAACTATGTAAGACACCGGCGAGCCCAAAACTGTGTCAGAGACCTTGTGTTAATTTAACTCCTAAACTGCTTACTTTGTAAGGCACGGCCCCTTGTATACTTCTCCTAGTCTGCAAACAACTTCCATGCAAAGCACCTAATACCTCCAACACTTACACAAAGTGGTATCACATCACACCACGAGCTGCTATCCACTTAAGCCAATGATTATAGAGCCAAATGGAAAGGATGGGAGTTGTTCTTCTGCCATGAACTCCCCTCCTCCCCCGCTTTGCAGGATGTGGAAACACTTCCCTTATTACCAACACCACTGCACTAATGTACCTCCCAAACCTTTCCTTCTTAAAAGCCACCCTCCCCATGCCCATATAACAACTGTAGATACAATTCTGCATTGTCATGGTGTTAGAATAGAAAATCATGCTTACGCATTATTCTATGTATGTTAGCATTCGCAGCGCCATTTTCTATTCTGGCGCCATTTTGGGTTATAATCGAAACTTATCCTTCATCATTTCTGAGAAGAGGCCTCAGTTAGGTTTCATTTCCCCGAGGCCAGAATTCACCTTACTAATGAATACCTGTTCTTATTAGCGCATACCTTTCCCTCTAGATAGAGGCTTTCTCCCACTTGTCTAGTGGCGGGCACAGGCAGAACGACCTTGGATAGTAGATAGTGTGTGCCCGGCATCAGAATCAAAACGTAATTTTTTTTTGTATTTCTCTGTTTTGCTGCATCTCCTTGGAATATTCCATTGTGGGCGAGCCATCATTAATTCTGAAATGTACATAATGTATCTTCATGCTTGCTGATGTCAGTCCCTCTGCAGCACTCCTAAGTGACTGGGCAGACTGGGCTCCACTCTGAGTGCGCCTGAATAAATAGATATTGGTTTGTATTCTCTACTGTCTGACCGACTCTTCATTTGGTATGGAAGGCTGAGAGGTGGTCGTGAGTGACCCGGGTGGCCCTAATCGGGCCACTTCCTTCAGTTGGTGCCCGAACAGGGACTCTTTGGGTGAGTGACCCATCCCCTTCCGCGGACGGGGGGTCGAGCCCATTGTCGGGTCGGACTGACGGTCCAGGGATCCCTGTATGAGGAGCATTGATTGCTTGCAGCTGCCCCTTCCGTCCTGCCGCGCCCAGTGGTCATCCTAACTGGAGTCCTAAATGGCAAAACCCTTGGATCTGACCGTTTGGTCTGAAGAGTCGGCAGTGGAGAATTAATTCGTTTGACCTGCATATATCAGGTGAGTTTGTTTAGGTTCTTTGTGGATATTGTACCATTTTGGTTTGCATTTGGTACGGTCTGAAGACCGTCTTTGGGATAAAAGCATTTGCAATTGCTTTGCCAGGCATTAAATAGTGAACTTGTTTTCTTTTGAAAATGCCTGGAATAAGCAAACTGTTTTCTTTGTGCTGTCGTCGTTGTTCTGCAGATGCTCGATTGGAAGAAGCTCAGCCGGCGCCTCCAGAAGGCACTCCAAATTTTGATATGTATGTGAAGCATGGTCTTGGCCCTATTATGTTTAGTACATTGTGGCACAAATATACAAGGGACAATGCTGAGTTGCAGTGGCCATTGACGGGCACTTTTGATGAACAAAAGATTGGGTATTTACAGGAACAGTTATTTAAAAGGCGAAGCAGACAGTCTATGTTTGATTCTCTTAGAACGTGGCAAAAGGCAGCTAGGCAGAGATGATTGAGACAGAGAAAGAGGCACCAGAAAGACCAGATCGGGAGGCCGCTCCTTCTCCTTCCTCGCGGCCAAAGCATGGAACGCCCTTCCGCTCCACCTCAGACAGACAACATCGCTCCCCATCTTCGCAAGAAACCTCAAAACCTGGCTCTTCGACAGACCCCCTCCTTGATGGATGGAACCTGCACCCCCCCACCCCTAGCGCCTTGAGACCCTTACGGGTGAGTAGTCGCGCTTTAACAAACCCCTGATTGATTGATTGATTGGAAAGGGAAAATGCAGACACTGACTCAGAAAGCTGTAGCATACGACAGAGAAAGACAGGAAAAGGGAGTTGAATGCGAAGATAGGAGATTTCGATTGCACATTGATAAATCATATTTGGCTAGGAGGAAACTGATACTTTTGTGGAAGAATAGTTGGATACCCGACCCCCACCCCCATATGCCCCGCAAAGGATATATCCTACTGTCCCTGTGCCATCACAGCCGCCTGTTACAGCTGTTCTCACTGTCCCTTATCTACTGCTGTCGCTTCGACAGCTGTGGCTTCGGCTCCTCCTCCTCCATCTTCTGTTTCTTTGCCGTCTGTGGAAACGTTGACTGTTAGCACCCCTGCCACACCTATTGTCTCAGCATCCTTGTCTCCAGCTCTTTCTCCTGCGACGCAACTGCCAGCAACGATTGTGCTTGTTACTTCCGTTGCTTCTCCTTCTATTGTTCTTCATCCCCCGATATTTGTAAGCACCGAGACGCCAGTTCGTGGATTTGAGGATAGAGACTTGACAAAATTTTATGAACGTATGGGCCCTTTTGTACGGTCTGCGGTAGGGGATGAGGAGAAGAAGGTAGTAGCTAATCAAGCTGCACAGTGGGGTCGTAATCCTATTTACAGTGTGGAGGATGTGATGAAAGACTATGAGCTTTTTATACAGCAGCATGCTCTTAAGCATATGTCCTCTATGTTAATTTGCCTTTGGGAGCAACATTTTGGGAACGCTGCACCGCAAATTTTTTTTTTTGATAATCAATTTTTATTATCATTTTTGAAAAACAAGCAAACAAATCTTCAGCACACCTCTTGCAAAATAAAACATGAAACAGCCTCCAACAAGCAGTGCAAACCACAGTCACGGTAGGACTAAGCAGGCGAGAAATCAATACCTTATTACATGGAAGAGCCTTACCAAGGAGTTTAACACAGTAGGTTCAACCATTTACCCCAAACCTTGTGGAATTTCGCTGGGCAGCCACGAGCCTCATAGAGGTTCCTCCTGGGCCGCGCACCAATCCACTCCTCGGCGTCATTTTCTCAGGGTAGGGGGTTGGCCTGAGCCCAGGCCGCCGCAATGTCACGCTTGGCCACAGCGACCGCCGTTCCCAGAAAACATTTATCCGCTCTAGAGCCGTCTAAGCCATCAAACACACCCAAGAGAAGGCGTAGGGGGTCATGGGGGACCTGCCAACCCAAGGTCTGTGTGAGCTCAGATTCCACCCCCGACCAGAACGGGGCAAGGCCCGGACACAACCATACCATATGATAAAAGTCAGCCGGAGCTCGGCCACAACGTGTGCAGTCCGGGGAGGGTCGCAACCCCGCCCGTGCAAGCGCGCGGGAGTAAGGTAGGCCATATGGAGGTAATAGAGTTGTATGAACAGAGTTTAGAGGAGGTCGTGAGGGTTTTGGGAGCCATAAGGGCATCGCGCCAGTCCGCCTCCTCTAAGGGGTCCAGCCATCCCTCCCAGCGAACCCGGAGCGAGGCTAAAGTGGTCGGACCATTGTTCACCAGGGAGCGGTATATCCGGGACACCCCTCCTCTGCCCAGATTTCCCATCATGACCTGTGCTTCCAGCGGGCTAAACTCGGGTAGAGATGTACCTGTTGGGACATGGGCAGTGAGGGCATGACGGAGCTGCAGGTACTTAAAGAATTGGGAGGTGTGAAGGGTGTGACGTTGCTGCAGGTCAGAGAAGGCCCTGATGTGATCCCCCACCCACACGTCCCCAAGGAGAGAAATCCCGACATGGTCCCACTGCCGGAAGCCTGTGAGGGTCGCCGTCTCTTGCCCTGCCAGAGAGGTGTGTGTTGAGTGAGTCGTTTGTCCCAGCGCATGTGTCGCAGGGCGGAGCACCAGGCCACCAGGACCGCTCTAGTGATTGGTGCCATCGCTTGTGGTATGGGAGCCCCGTATAAATAAGCATGGATATGCGGAAAGTCCATGTCTCTCAGTTCGATCCGATAGGCCGGGTCAGACCACCCCCCTGTGAACCAGTCATGGATGATGAGGAGTCTGGTGGCCAGATAATAGAGGTGGAGATTCGTCATACCCATGC
The DNA here is from genome assembly GCA_963921515.1 of Calotriton arnoldi. Lineage (NCBI taxonomy): Eukaryota > Metazoa > Chordata > Amphibia > Caudata > Salamandridae > Calotriton > Calotriton arnoldi. Next base: position 1,668,660 of record CAWUFW010002141.1, on the reverse strand, counting down.
CTCCATCAAAGGGCGGAATCCGGCAGCGGGCCAGGGCAATACGCGGCCTCCCACCCCCCCATAGAAACTTCGTGATCACCCCATCGAACTCTCGGAACCAACTCCCCGGGAAGTGAAAGGTGGTATTCTGAATAATATATAGAAAGCGAGGAAGGATCATCATTTTAAAAAGTGCCCCTCTCCCAAGAGGGTTGAGTGGTAGGGTTTGCCAGCACTTGAGATCATGTTTGGCTTTCGTGACCAGAGGGGTAATATTGAGCGCGTACTCCAGCTCCGGGAGCAGAGCCACCCAAATCCCAAGGTACTTGAACGACTGTCTCCAGATGGGGATAGTCGATTGCCAGTCGAAGCAGGCCCTTGAAAGATGGAGAGGGATCAGGGTAGATTTAGCCGGGTTGAGCCGTAGGCCCGAAACGTCCTCGAAGGCCTGGAGCACCTCCAGGCAGCGGGGACCAGAGCTCTCCGGATCTGCCAAGAAGAGCAGGACATCGTCCGCATATAGGGCGATTTTGTCCACGTGGCGGGAGTCCCAGGACCAGCCCCGGACCCGGGGGTCGCTGCGTATGAGGCAGGCCAGGGGCTCCATTGCCAACGCGAACAAGAGGGGTGAGAGAGGGCACCCCTGGCACATGCCTCTCCGGATTGGAAATGCGTCTGAGATGGCGCCGTTGGTAAGGACCCTGGCTTTGGGAGTAGAATAATGGGCGCGAACGAGGCGTCGGAAATGGGGTCCAAAACCCATCGTCGCAAGGACGTCCTCCAAGTACCTCCAGTCCACCGTGTCAAAGGCCTTCTCAAAATCTATAAGTAAAATTGCTAGGTACGGTGTCAGACAGTGACGGTGCGCCAAGGCGAGGTGGAGGCGCTGTATGCAGTGTCTGGTGCCGCGGGCCGGCATAAAGCCGCACTGGTCCGGGTGGACCAGCTTGTGCAAGAGAGGTCGGAGACACTGGGCCAGGGCTGTGGCAAAAATCTTCATTTCAGTGTTGATTAAAGAGATCGGACGGTAGTCCGCACAGGAGGCAGGGGGTGGTTGGGTTTTCGGAATGACAATGATAGTGGCCACATCCGTCTCGGGGGGAAAGGAGCCCATTTCGGCAACATGTTGAAAAAGTTCAACCAGTTGGGGTACCAACAAGTCCCTGTAGACCGCATAGTACTCCTGCGGGAAGCCGTCCGGCCCGGGCGTCTTCCCCGGATTCAACAAAGAAATGGCCCCCTGTACCTCCTCCGGGGTAAAGGGAAGATCGAGATCCGCTCCTTCTGCCTCAGTAAGGCAGGGGAGTTGGACCGCCGCCCATCCCAGCAGATCCACAAGAGCAGCCTCAGGGGGGTGAGCAGAGTATAGCTGAGCATAGTACTCTGCAAAGGCCTGTGCAATGGCCCGAGAAGTGTGGTAGCGGGTTCTGGCGGCGTCCCGGATCTCAGGGATGATCCTGTTTGCCCTGGGGTACGAAATCAAGTTATGGAGCAGCTTCCCATTTTTGTCTCCCCAGCCGTAAACACGGGCCACGGAGGAGCGCCATAGCGTCTTGGCAGAATCGAGGGAGATCTGTCGGATTTCATCTCGAATCGCTGCCAGTTGCCTAGCAGGTTGGGGATCAGTAGAGTCAGAGAGGGCCCTTCCAGGCGCGTGGCCCGAGCCTCGAGCCAAGTCAGGCGATCGGACCGAGCAGCACGCTTCGCGTCTACCAGGCCCCTAGCCACGCCTCGGATGGTGGCCTTACCGGCCTCCCTGCACCGCAAATTTTATTTGATATTAAAGATCGTGTGTATACTAATGGTATGGACCCAGGTCAAATTTTTAGTAACATTACTACATTGGTTGCCTATAGGGACAGGTTGCATGATAAGAGTCCTACTACGGTATCTCAGTTTCCGATGCGAGAGGTTCATCCCATATATCACCCGAGATACCAGAGTTAACGGATCAGCATGGTGTTGTTACTAGACGGGGAGTAGCGGCCCGGTTTCAAGAACAATGGGTTTATACTCCGTGGAAAAGAAGTGAGGTTTTGTCCCTTAGAACACATTTGACTGATCCTAGAAAAAATCCTACTGCTGCTTATAAAGAATTGACTGAAGCTGCTTCCTCGACGGTAATGACTCTTGCTGATATTGAAATGTTTTTTGGTCTTCTTGTTCCGGTTGATATCTGGAGGCAGGTTCATACTCAAGATCATGTTGCGGAGTTGGGTGGTACTTGGGATCAAATTAAAGCATGGGACCAGGAAAGAAAGCCAGGTGATAAGCCCCGAGCGGAAATTTTAGCGTTACCAGGCCGCATTATTACATATATGCATTCTCTTATTCCGCCTGGAAAAGTAGATTGGGATAAATTACTTATCGACAGAAGAAAGATGAGAGTGTGTCTGATTTTTTTTCTCGGTTCGAGGATACCTTTTTGGATTACAGTGGGCCGGATTTGTCTATTGAGGGAGGTATTCGGTTATTTGTTAACAGATTTGTTTCCAATTTACTTCCCGAAATTGCGACTCAATTGCAGGCTTCTGAAAGTACTTGGTCCACCTCTTCCCATTCTGTTATTTTAAACATGGCCCAATATTATGAACATCGAGACAATGAGGAGAAAGAAAGGACAGACAAAAAGCATAAGGATTTAAAGACAAAAGTTTTGTTGCAGCAGGCTTTTAGAGGGAATGGCAGAGGACGTGGTGGTCCTGCCGGACAGCTTCTGCGTACTAGTAGACAGCCGAATAGGATGGCTCTGGGGCCGAATCAGTGTGCGTATTGTAAGGAGGAGGGTCATTGGCGTAGCGAGTGTCCCGCGCTTTTGCAGAAGGTGGCGGTCCCTAGAGGACGAGGTTCTCATGGACGGGGTCGTGGAACAGGTGGGGCTGATAGAGCTCAGAGCGCTGCAGCTTCACAGGGTCGTTCTGACAATAATTACTTTGACGACCCTCGTGATGGACAGTATTACCATGATGATTATGATATGGACGAAGTGGCAGGAATGTCTTACAGCTAGGACAGCCAGGGACAGAGTGGGGGACAAGTTCCGATACCTGTAGACCAGCGTGGTCCTTATGTAACAGCGGAACTATAAGGTTCGACTAAGGAATTTTTGGTGAACACAGGTGTGACAAAAAGTTCTGTTTCTCGAAATATGGTCCCTGGGGCGGCTCTGTCTGGCCATAATAATGTTTTGGTAGGTTTTTCTGGTGTATCAATTGTAAGCCCCATTTCAAGACCCCTTGCATTGACTATTGGTCCTTTCACTGTAGATTCGCCATTTTTGTTGACATCTAATTGTGGTGAGAACCTGATGGGTTTGGATTTATTGAAGAAATTGCATGTCACAATTTATTGTTCCCCGGCAGGTGTCTATATGACAATGGGCCCAGATGTAGTAGGCGTTAAACAGTGTTTGTCCAAGGATGCGCCTCTCCCTGCTGAATTTGCTGATGTGCCACCCACTTTGTGGGCGACAGGTGATACAGATGTGGGATTGCTGCATATACCACCAGTCTCGATCAAGGTTAAGGACAATGCTATTTTGCCTCTTATTCCTCAGTATAAAATACCACAGGCAGGTGAGCGAGCCTTATTGCAAATTATCCAGGATTTGATTGAGAAAGGAGTGGTTGAGGAGACGTCTGCCAATATTTGTAATAGTCCCATTCTTCCGATTCTTAAATGGACACCCTCAGGTTCCCCTGATGATCATGAAGATGTTTATCGTTTTGTAATTGATTCGCGCGAAGTGAACAAGATAGTGGTTCCCCAGTTTCCAGTGGTCCCAGACATTACTACACTTTTGACGATGATTCCTTCCACTGCTAAATTCTTTTCTATTATCCATTTGAAAAATGCATTTTTTAGTATTCCTATTCATCCAGATAGTAGGTATTTGTTTGGGTTTACACTAGCTAGCAGAAGCTTTAGGTTCTGTCGAGCTCCTCAGGGCTATACTGAGAGTCCAAGTATTTCCAGACAGGCTTGAAAGAGTCAATTGGATTCCCTTTCGCTTCCTACAGATAATGTATTGGGTGCAGTATGTTGATGATCTCCTTATTGCTTCTGATACCGAGCAGGGTTATAAAGATAGCACTGTTAAATTGTTGCTGCATTTGGCTCATCATGGACATAAGGTTTCTCTTTCTAAATTCCAGTATTGTCGACAGGAGGTCACCTATTTAGGTCACCTACTGTCGAAGGAGGGTAGGAGATTTACCCCGGAGCGCATCAGTACTATTGTTAAAATGCCCATCCCACAGACTCCGAAAGAGGTGCGTGCTTTTATAGGTATCACTTCCTACTGTTGGCAGTGGATACCTAGTTATTCCTTACTAATCAAACCCTTGCTTGCACTAACAATGAAGGAAGTGCATGAGCCTTTGCCTTCGACACCTGAATGTCAGCAGTCTTTTGAAAACTGCACTTTGTTCGGCTCCAGTACTTGGCACCCCAGACTATAACAAACCGTTTGTGTTGTATGTCCATGAGATGGCTGGTTGCGCGCCTTGTGCTTATTTCTCTGCTGTTCTTGATCCAGTCGCAAGAGCCCTTCCGAGTTGTCTGAGAGTGGTCGCGGCCGTGGCCACTTCGATCAGACAATCGGCTGGACTTGTACTGGATACTGACCTTACAGTCATGGTACCCCATGCTGTGGATACACTTCTGAATAAGACAAAGACACTGCACCTCACCAGTGCACGTCTTACTGGTTACGAATTGACATTGTTTGCTAAACATATCACGATCAAAAGATGTGCAACTCTGAATCCAGCCACGTTACTGCCCCTCCCTTCTGAGAGTGATGAAGTTGACAAACATGACTGTATCTTCCGGACAGAAGGAGAGACGAAAGGACGGGTAGACTTGACTGATGTTCCCTTATCTGACCCACAAGGGAACTATATGTCGATGGCTCTTGTTTCAAATTACCAGATGGCACTACAACTGCTGCTTATGCTATTACCACACTGCGTACAGTAGTGGAGACATCACAGGTTCCTTATCAGTCAGCTCAACCTGCTGAGCTTATTGCCCTTATACGAGCTTGCAAATTGAGTGAGGGACTGGTTGTCAATATTTATACTGACAGCCAGTATGCCTTTGGGGTCGCGCATAATTTTGGGCAACTCTGGGCTGAGAGAGGGTTTCTTACTACGCATGGCACCAAAATTCAGCATGGGCACCTTATATTGAGGCTTTTGTCTGCTTTGACACTCCCTAAGAAATTGGCCATAGTAAAGTGTAGCGCCCACGGGAAAATCACTGACGATGTAAGCAGGGGAAATGCTTTTGCAGATCAGACAGCTAAGGAGATGGCTCGGACTAAAATGAAAAGAATGTTTGTAGCAGGCCCGGCTAGGTGGGTGCCTGAAGTTACCATGTTTGAAGATACACATGAGAATGTGAAAGAGATACAAAGTGAAGCCACAATAGAAGACTTAGCAGTGTGGCAGGGAAGTACAGCACAATTGAACGATGAGGGATGTTGGATTGATAAGTCAGGAAAGCAGAGATGGATGTTGCCCGATGCATATGTTCTTCCTGTACTCACAATGGCCCATGGCCCAGCCCATATGAGCGCTAAAGGTATTTGCAAGTTGTTAGACCCTGTATGGCAGAATGACAATATTCCAAAAACAGCTGCACATTTAGTGAAGTACTGTATGGTGTGCATGATGCACAATCCTGGAAAGGGTACCCCCACTCCGCCTAGTAATTTTGCACCACCCACTTTCCCTTTTGAGGTCATTCAGATGGATTATATAGAGTTAGAAATATGCAATAATTTGAAGTATGTTTTGGTGGTTGTTTGTGCATTCAGTAAATGGGTCGAGGCTTATCCCACTAAGGACAATACAGCCATTACGACTGCAAAGGTACTCCTGAAGGAGTTCTTTCCTCGTTTCGGCTTGCCCTATTTGATCTGGAGTGATAACGGAAGTCATTTTAATGCAAAAGTGATCCAACTGATTTGTGATGGTCTATGTATTAAGCAGAAGTTCCATGCTGCCAATCGTCCACAGTCAGCAGGTTTGGTTGAGAAGAACAGTGGTACTCTCAAACTCAAATTGGCAAAAATTCAGGATACCACAGGGTTAAAGTGGCCAGATGCTTTACCATTAGCTATTTTATCAACGAGAACGACTGCACATTCCAGGACAGGATTGTCACCGTATGAGGGCATGTTGGGACGCCTGGCAAATGTCTGGGGCGTCCCACGGCCTCAGCGGTTCTCTGATATTGAGTATCCATTGTTAATTGACTATCTTGCCCAGTTCACCAACAGGTCCGGGAAGCCCTGCCAGCTACACCAGAGGTGCCCGGACATGACATTCAGCCTGGGGATTATATCCTTGTGAAATATTTTCAACGGAAGAAGAGTTTGGAGCCGCGTTGGAAAGGACCAGAGCAGGTCCTCCTAGCTACATGCACAGCAGTCAAGGTCGCTGGCCGTAAGAATTGGATTCATGCGACGCATTATCGCAGAATACCTCTACCTTGGCCCTATGATCAGTGGGTGAAGGATGGAATAGGGGACTCCGAGTGTGAGACGGTGCCTCGGTTTGTCACCTTCAGCGACGCCAGGCTGACTTGGACGCGAACGGATGAGGAAAAAGATGAAGTGTTGAATGCAGCAGTTCCTCCGGAAATACGAGCTATCCAGGAGCCTCTTTTTGTTGATCCTTCTGTGCCTGGAGTCACTAGGTACAATTTGCGCCCTCGGCTGGGAAACAGTGCGCCAAAGGAGAAGTAAGATTAGTTAGGGATGGACTGTGAAAGTTAGGGTGTACTTTGCTATAGTTCCAACGGAGTTAGTTCAGGGTGATGAGAGATTTGTGCACTGTTTGAACATTGGACAGGATAGATCAAACATATTCCCTTAGGGATATATTATCATGGTCGACGTGGGAACACGAGCTTAGGACAGAGCAAGCTCCACCGCCGGTGCTCAAGAGCGCCAACGTTTTGATGGACAATAGGAGCCTGTACCACTGAGGCTCTGACGGACACTGGGAACTTGTATATTTCTCTTGCTTACATTTCACCCCCATTTCATCATTTGTTATGCATCCCTTTGGCAGAATGGTTGCTGAGGAAGAGCAGCCAGTGATTCCCCTTGTTTATACACGTGTATTTTGGTCTACAAAGAAAAAGATATTATGTGCTGTTCTTATGATTTTGTTGCTATTGATCTTAGGTGGGGTGTCATGGGTATTAGAACGTGATCAGACTGTATCATCATGTACTAAGGAGAAGGTTATTCCTCAAGTTCGAAAGAAAAGGACAGCCCCGAGTAATATATTTTTAGATACACATAAGAGATTTTTTGGAGAGGGTACTGCTTGTTATCCTACTGAATCTGTCACTAGTTTATTGTCAGCATATCCATTGTCAATTGTCAACTATACCTATACTCGGCCCCCTAATTTCGTAGAAGTACAAGGAGTATTTGGGTTTGGCTATCCAGGTCCTTGTCTGTATCATAGAAAGCCCCGAGGCATGGGTTATCCAGGATGTGACAACAACACTTATTGCGACAACTTCTATATGGAAGAACAGAATGTCACTTTGGTGGGTTACCAGTATAAGGAGTTGACAGTTACCCGAGAAGCTGGTTATTATCCTGCATGTTGTCCAATAGTCAATTTTACTGACCTCATCTTGTATGTCAATTGTTCAGGGATAGTTTGGCGTAAGGGTACGTATTCCTTGGTAAATCCAAAGGACCCCAGTACCGTTGGGTGGAATTCCAGGTATTCTGCTGTAGATTATGATAGGCCAATTTATGCACACCCTGGGTTTTTCTTTCTGTCTAATGGAACTTATTCGAATGTTCATAATGGTACACATGATGTGGCACTCGGGATGGTACATGATGTGGCACTCGGGATGGTGCTGCCCTTGGGTGTGCCTTGTAAACATGCGAAGCCTAAAGTAAGATGGGTTAAAAGGACATTGACCAGGGAATTCTGTGAAGGAGTGACAGATCTTGAAGTCAATAATTACAGCAATGGTATTACTTTCAGATATATTCTCTCTTCCATAATTACATTTGGTGGTACTGCTATGGCCAGGGGTGAGAGAGCTAGAGAATATTTCGGATGTAAGCTGCAGATATTGTCTAACTCTACAGTAGCAGCTTTGCGTGACATCACCACCCAATTGGAAAGTATGCGGATATATTCCGAGCAGACTAGCTATGCTGTCGATTTCATCCTAGCTAAGAGTGGTGGTGTGTGCGCGGTAGTAGGAGACCAGTGTGTAGTCGGGATCACTAATATGGAAAGGAATATCACCCAGCATATTTTAGATATCTTAGAAAATGTTAAAGGAATAGAAAGAGGGAATTGGAGTTGGTCACTTTTTGGCAGTTGGGGTTGGATCCTCGAAAAGGTGATTTATCTCACCGTACTTTTGGTCTCTTGCTGTGTCCTTGTTCAATGCCTTCCCTTCAGTTGCTCTTATTGTACCACCCTTCTCAGCCCTAAGAGGAAAATATCGATCCATGATACTAATGCAACAATTATGATCCAGAAAGAAATAGATGACCTCATGCAAATAGATGAGGGCATCTTTGAGACTTCTTCCCTCCTTACGGTCTCCCTTCCCGATGCTGAAAACATGGAGTGCTCCTAAGAAGTTCACCTATGATTTGTTGAATTATATGTTCTTTGCTATTAATAAAAATGTTTAGCTCATGCTAAAAGGGGGGTCTGTTAGAATAGAAAATCATGCTTACGCATTACTCTATGTATGTTAGCATTCGCAGCACCATTTTCTATTCTGGTGCCATTTTGGGTTATAATCTAAACTTATCGTTCGTCATTTCTGAGAAGAGGCCTCAGTTAGGTTTCATTTCCCCGAGACCGGAATTCACCTTACTAATGAATACACTGCTCTTATTAGCACATACCTTTCCCTCTAGATAGAGGCCTTCTCCCACTTGTCTAGTGGCGGGCACAGGCAGAACGGCCTTGGATAGTAGATAGTGTGTGCCTGGCCTCAGAATCGAAACGTAATTTTGTTTTGTATTTCACTGTTTTGCTGCATCTGCTTGGAAAATCCCATTGTGGGTGTGCCTTCATTGATTCTGAAATGTACATAATGTATCTTCATGCTTGCTGATGTCAGTCCCTCTACAGCACTCCTAAGTGACTGGGCAGACTGGGCTCCACTCAGGGTGCGCCTGAATAAATAGATATTGGTTTGTATTCTCTACTGTCTGACCGACTCTTCATTTGGTATGGAAGGCTGAGAAGTGGTCGTGAGTGACCCGGGTGACCCTAATAGGGCCACTTCTTTCAATGGTGAGCGTCTCATGCTCGCTATGCTCCTGCTACTGGAGTGAGTGGACCTCTCTCTCAAAGAACAAGGGTCTGGGGGTGCACCTTTTGCCCTCAATCAGGCAAGTTAGCTGCCTGCCATGTAAGAGTGTTATGATCAGCTATTTTATACTTTCCGATGATAACCTATGGGTAACCAGCAAACAAACACAATACACAAATAAGCCAGGTCTGATGGCTCACTGGACTCATGATTCACTGTAGGAATCTCTGTTTGACCTCGTGGACACAGGTTCAAATCCTGGTGGGTTCACTTAGCCTTTCACCCTTCTAAAGGCGAACAAATGAGTACCACTTAGATAGGTAACAATAAACATTTGTTATTTCAGCACCAAGAGACCCAAGGGTGATGCAACCTTTACAAATACATGTTATGGTAAGTACCTACGTTTTTACCACAAATGTTTGGTACTCTCCTGTTAGATTGTATGATTTAATTCACCCCCCTCCTGGCTTAGTCGAGGATTCAAGTAGTGTCCTGTTAGTCCTAACCTGGCAGCTTTTAGAGTCTACAGGGTATCTGATTAATGACATTTTTACCTTTAAAATGCTGTAGTGAAGCAGCATTTTCTCGGCCAGTTAAATGTGTTCCCATCATTTCAGAATTTACACACATTTTCAACCTTTATTTGGTCCTTTCAGCTTTGTCTCATGAACAACAAGCCACCACAGAGGTTCAACTTGTAACCTGGAAAGTTGTTTTTTTCTGTTGCCATTTACTCCTGCAGAGCCAGTGAGTGTCACGCTCATTCCTGTTCTGAGCTTGAAGCTGTACTTCATACATACATAATTTCTTCCTAAAGTCCTTTTGGATTCTTATGTTGGGCAAGAGTTTGTGTTCCCATCATTTTTTCTGATCTGTCCTGATTTCGAGCTTACCCTTCATACTAGGGATGTGAGGTGCTGCCTTACATTTGGCATGGATTACACCCACAGCGTTGTATTCTGGCTGTTCATCACTGTTCCTGGAAGAAGGCCTTCAAAGCATTGATTGGTCGATATATGCATGTCCCTAGGAAAACGGCTGGTCTCCTTTCTGTGAAGGGTGTCCCAGATACTTGGAAGTTAACTGCAAATATTCCATCAGGGGTTAAAATTCCCATTTCTATATAGTGTCAAAGGACATTAGGCAGTCCCTGCTTTCCCTCATATTGTCACCAATGATTCATTCACTGCTCAAAGAGTCAGTCTGGATGGGGGGGAGGGGGGTGGGTTGGTGTCTCTACTCTTCTTTTCAAGTTTATTGCCTTTTCCTGTGCACATTCAGGGGGTATGGATGACCTTCCTCCATTCCCTTGAGAACACCTTGCTCCCAATTCAGTTGCACCACCCACAGCAATGCCTTCCTCCCTTCCAATATATTTACTCTATTTTAGGGCTATTTACGGGAACACTTACAACATGAAACTGCATGCGTGCTACTCTTGGGTATAAGAACAGCTTCTCGCAACTGAAAAGAAATGGAGAGTCAGGCTATTGACGACAGTCTGCTCAAGTGGATCAGCTACAGAGAGACTTCTGTGCCTCGTTGTTAGAAATGGGATCTCTAGTTGGCAAGGGCTTGCACCTTTGTCCAAGTAGGGACCCTTCTTCCTAGTCAGGGTAAGGGTTGTTACACTCGTGAAGTAACCCCTGCTCACCCTCGTGGTAGCTTGGCACGAGCAGTCAGGCTTAATTCAGAGGCAGTGTGTAAAGCATTTGCACATAACCAACAGTAATACAGTGTAAGCACTACAAACGGACACCACACCAGTTTAGAAAAATAACCAATATTTTATATACTCAAGACAAGACCAATTACGACAAAAATCCACAATACTATACTTTACGAATGAATACTTGATACGTTAACTTCTTCTTTGCAGGAATAGCACAAAAGCAAAGTTCGTACGAGTCGGTAGCTCCGTCCGAGCCTACCGTGATGCTGAAAACCCCAGAGTCTAACAGTTCCAGCCGACCGCGTCGATACGGGCCAGCAGAGTCATGAACAGACTCGGTTACAGTACCTTTCTCGTTGTGGCTGGTACGGAGTGTACGAGCCGGTCGGCGTTCGTCGCGGTTGCGGTGCAAGACGGAGCGATGCAAGGTGCGGTGTCCCTCGATGCGGTGCAGGCAGCGGCTCGATGAGCGTCGTGTAGACGGAGTCGGTGAGTCCAAGGCGTGCGATGCAGGGCGAGACGGTGCTCGATGCGGTGCTGACAGGTTGCGATGCCGGCGACCTAGCCGGAGTGCGGGAGCTGGCGTCGGACAGCGGTGCGAGTCGGAGCGGTGCGTCGCAGACGTGCGAGCGGTGCCCCAAATGCGGTGCGGTCTCGACTCTTGAGCCAGTTGCAGCGACAGTGTCGGTCTGGTCCGGCTGGCCCAGTGAAGCGATGCGATGCGAACTGCGGTGCCCACAGGTCACGGTGCAAGCAGCGGCTCGATGTTGGCGGCGTCGGACGTCGCCCACGGTGAGACCAGGGTTGCGATGCGAAGCGGGGCGATGCGGTCTGCGGTGCAAACAGGTCACCGGCCAGGGATGGATTCGGTTGACGGAGTCGGTTGCAGTTCCCTTCCTCTGTGGCGACTGAAACAGCGTTCCAGAAGCGGTACCCAGAGGCTTGTGAAGTCTTTGTAGTCCCTGAGACTTCTTAACAGGAGGCCAGCTCGGTTTCAGGCCCTTGGAGATACTCAGCACAAGTTTGAAGAAAGTTCAGTCCAGTCCTTTCACTGCCCAAGACAGAAGCAGCAGCTGCAGGCCAACCCAACAAAGCAACAACACAGCAAAGGGGCAGTACTCCTCCTGGCAGCTCTTCCAGCGCTTCGTCTTGGCAGGTTCCTTGATTCCAGCGAGATCTAAATTCATGGGGTCAGGGCCCCAATATTTATATCCCAAATTCCTTTGTTCTCTGAAGGCAGAGAGGCCTTTGCCTAGTCCAAACCAGTTCTGGAGCACTTTGTTGACAAGTCTCCGTCCCTTCTTTCAGTGAGCCGGCCAGGGACATCAGACGCACCACAGGAGGTGGAGCCAGCATTGTGGAGGGAAGGCACTGTCCTATTCAGGGCCCAGGTGCGACCCCTCCCACCCATCTACAGGTCGATCTGGCTATTCAGCCCTGCGCTGACTCACCCTGTCTCCTGGCATCCCCCAGCCCCTGTCACTCACATTCCAGACACGGAATACACAACCTCGCAGAGGCAGGCTTGGATGGTTAGACAAGAAAATACCCACTTTCTAAAAGTGGTATTTTCAAACACAGAATGTTAAAACCAACTTCACTAAAAGCTGCATTTTATCATTCTGAGTCCAGGCATACTAAACTCGAATTTCTACCATGTTCCCGGGGTCAGTTAGGATTATATACTGTAATAATCAAAACCGCCCGTTCTGGCCTAGGGGGAACAGGTAGCCTTGCAATAGTGAAAAACGAACTAGGCTGTAATTCACTATCAGGACATGCCGCACACACCCGGGCATGTCCTACCTTTCGCATGCACCGCACCCTGCCCACAGGGGTACCTTGGGCCTACCTTAGGGGTGACTGACATGCAGCAAAGGGAAGGTTTAGGGACTGGCAAGTGTGTGCACTTGCCCAGTCGACATGGCAGCCCCAGGCTGCGCACGGGCTCTGCGTTGGCAGGCCCGAGTTACATTTTACGGGCTGTTTGCGTGGGTGGCACAATCCAGTGCTGCAGCCCACCAACAGCATTTGGTCTATAGGCCCTGGCACTCGTAGTGCACTTTACAAGGGACTGACACATAAACCAAATAGGCCAATCATGGAAACACTAATCCATAACACATTTTATACAGGAGCACTTGCACTTTCCCACTGGACCGCAGTGCGGAAAGTGCGCAGAATCATCACACCAGCAAAAACAGAGTCAAAACCGGGAGGTCAGAAAGCAAAAAGTCAGGGGAAACACGCCAAAAGATGCCAAGTCTAACACTCGTCCTTCCCTTATGTGAGCCAGTGTCTGCCATCTTCAAGCTTTGCGCCTCTCAGGAGATCACCAGTCTCAGCTCTTCTCCCTGGGATCCATTAGAAGCCTTCTTCCAACACCTTTAAAAGTAAGGTAACTGCTTTCATTTCAGGTCAGCCCAAAACTGAACTGAATTGCATGACAGCCATATAATGTCAGTACTTCCACAATCATGTGATTTTCTTGGTTGCTGAGTGGGCTGTTGAATTTTATACTGTGGAGAGCTTTGTTACCAACAGCATAATGCAGTTAAAACTGCAGTGAAGCAAAGATTACACCTCCTTGACATTTTATTTGTTTGAAATTGACCTGAGCTGGTGCTGCACAAGGGTCCCGCAAACAAACAACACGGGCAGACAGAACATTTAAATACAGACTGCACCTTACGTTCTGGTCTGCCCCACTAGTACTATGATATGGGCTGGGAAACCACAGGACACTTGGGCGCCTCCAGCGGGAAGCAAACCTGGAGAAGCACTGACAGTGTTGGTGAGCTGAACTAATGATAAGGAATGGGAGTAGCACTTAACAGAATGGCCAATGGAAAACTACCAAAGGTATCCCTACAATGTACGGCAGACAAGTATGCAAATTAGGAAACTGTGAGTGGCAAGAACAAAGGAACATTTCACAGAATACTGCTCTGACATCTAAGTTAGAGGACAGTTCTACAGCAGACAAGTGTACGCCGCAGTGCAGCACAATAAATGATCATCAGAAGGGATGGTAGGCTCAATAGGGTTAGACGTAACGGAATTAATTCAGAATAAAAGTACAGAAAAATGAAGGACGAAACCGCATCATCGTAAATTTTATTAAAAATGGCACCTCTCCCCATGAGGCTGACCTCTGATGTCACTGAACACAAACGTTTTGAAGTACCTAGACAAACTTGTTAATAAACAAGTGGGGAAAGTGGCAAAGCTCTAGTACAAATCAACAATGATTTTGCTATTCCCCGATAACTAGGAGAGCAGAAATTGTGATGGACTTCGGCAGGCGATTTGTATCTGGGCAGAGAAAGTGAAGGGGACATCATGGGCTGTATTATAGAAAGTGCCCTGGGGGGTGCAACGGGAATGTGTGCTGCTTTGTGCACCCCTGGGGCACTGTGGTATTACAGAAGGGGCCGCAGATGCTTGTGCGACCCATTCGGTAATACAGATAGCGCTGGCGCACATGTAGCACCAGTGCTATCTCTTCCCTCATTTGCATGGGAGTGTAGGCCTATACAAAACAAAATCTCTTTATCTCTGCGCCCACAATGTATTATGGACGTGGGCGTAACGGCAAAGAAGCAGTCAGGAGTCACACTGACAGTGCGCCACAAAAAGGTGCCCCACTGTCAGTGGTCCACTGATTGCAGTCTTCAGGAGAGGGTCAAGGGAGTCCTATGGATCCCCAGATACCCCCTTGCAAGCGGGTGCAGTCACTCACTACACCTACCTGCAAGGGGAACTCTCTCCCCTCTTAAAAGTGCAGGCAAGTTCCCACCAGTACAGTGAAACACGGAGTAGCTTCGAAGTAGCCGGTCTGTATTTCACTTGAATGCGGTGCCCTCAGGGCCGCGCAAGTTCGCGGCTGCCTTGAGGGCAGCGCATTCAACATATTACCTCAAGAACTTCCGGCCCATCTCCCTGCTTCCGTTCCCAGCCAAGGTCATCGAGAAGATTGTCAACAAACAGCTAACCCGATACCTCGAAGAAAACAGCATCCTGGACCCATCCCAATCGGGGTTCCGCAGCAACCACAGCACTGAGACTGCCCTCATCGCCGCCACCGACGACATCAGGATCCTGCTGGACAACGGTGAGACCGCAGCCCTCATCCTGCTGGACCTCTCCGCCGCCTTCGACACTGTCTGCCACCGCACTCTACGCGCACGCCTCCACGACGCAGGGATCCGAGACAAGGCCCTGGAATGGGCCACCTCCTTCCTCACCGGCAGAACCCAGAGAGTCCGCCTCCCACCATTCCGATCCGAAGCCTCCGAGATCATCTGCGGCGTACCCCAGGGATCGTCCCTCAGCCCAACACTGTTCAACATCTACATGGCCCCGCTCGCACGCATCGCCAGACAGCACGACCTCAACATAATCTCCTACGCCGACGACACTCAACTGATCCTCTCCCTCACCAAGGACCCCCTCGCCGCCAAATCCAACCTCCATGAAGGAATGAAGGCCGTCGCCGATTGGATGAAGATCAGCCGACTAAAACTGAACACGGAGAAGACAGAGGTCCTCATCCTCGGCTCCAACCCCTCAGCCTGAGACGACTCCTGGTGGCCAACGACGCTGGGAGCAGCCCCGACACCCACCGACCACGCACGCAACCTGGGAGTCATCCTCGACTCAACGCTCTCCATGGCCAGGCAAGTCAACGCAGTCTCATCCTCCTGCTTCAACACCCTCCGCATGCTTCGCAAGATCTACAGGTGGATCCCGACAGACACAAGAAGAACAGTCACCCAGGCCCTCGTCAGTAGCAGACTTGACTATGGGAACGCCCTCTACGCAGGAGCCCCGGCCAAGCTCATCAAGCGACTGCAACGCATACAAAACGCCTCCGCACGCCTGATCCTCGATGTACCACGCCACAGCCACATCACCCCCACCTGAGGAACCTGCACTGGCTCCCCATCGACAGGAGAATCTCCTTCAAACTCCTCATCCACGCACACAAGGCACTCCACAAGACTGGCCCAGCCTACCTCAACAGACGACTCCTCTTCTACGTCCCCAACCGCCAACTCCGCTCCGCCGACCTCTCCCTCGCCACCGTCCCTCGCATTCGAAGAACTACCACCGGCGGCAGATCCTTCTCCCACCTCGCCGCCAAGACCTGGAACACCCTTCCACTAAGCCTACGACAGACCCAAGACCTGCTGACCTTCAGGAGGCTACTCAAGACCTGGTTGTTCGACCAGTAGCAGCACCCCCCCCCCTTTTTTTCTCCCCAGCGCCTTGAGACCCTCGCGGGTAAGTAGCGCGCTTTACAAATTCTGTGATTGATTGTTTGCACACAGCGCACGAGTTTGAAGGTCCGCCGTGACGCAAACATGAAAAGTGCGCCCTGTATATAATACAGCCCCAGGAGCCACAGAATCAAATCCGAAGCGAGTCAAGGCAACAACAGCTTAGATAGATAAAACACAAAGGAAAGATCTGTAAGGAAGAACTATTTAAGGAACTAAAGAAATTAGATATGTTTGAGAAAAGGAAAAAGTGAGTTTCAACAGAACTGCTAAGTCATGGAGTTGATGACACTCTTGATAATGATGCACTGAAGGAGAAGGATTGGTGACCATTAGAAAGATAATTTCGGGATGATTGTGGATATAGAAAAATGTCAACTAGGAAACATATAAGCATTCTAACACAAATATCTACCATAATGAGGCCATTAGGAAGCCCAAAAAATTCTGCACACTATTGGGTATTATAGGATTGGTACTGGATGACATCTTGATTTTTAAAATCGACAACTGCTAAATGAGGTATATTAGGTACACTAAGGTAATCCTAATTTATTTAGCTGATTTATAATATGTTATCACTTCAGTCCGATTAAAGACGAGTCCATGCAAGTTAAGGTATCCACCAAGTAGAGACGGTTTAATTTACAGAGCAAGTGATTAAAAAGCCATTTTTGTTGATGTCTAGTCACCATTCCATAATGTTCTAGCTCCTAAAATTGAAATGGTAATCCTAGGTGAAGTAGAGGGTGCGATTAACCAAAGTGTTAGCTGTAAGGCCTCGGGCCCCAACGGTGTCCCAATCGATCACATAAAATGTAACACTGACTTTTGGGCACCTTTGCTAACAAATGTTTTTAATAATCTAGCTTACTCCCCGCTGCCCTCCTCTTGGTCCACATCTATCACAGTACCTATTTTTAAACAAGCATTGGCATAGCCAATAGGTCTCGCCTTTGGGGCCTTATAAGTGTTTAGGCAGAGCTATTGACTTTGCCAATGTGTTTAAGTTGTGCTGTAGAGAAGTGTGGCTGCTGTGCAGCATGCTGAAAAGTTGTAATAAAAAAGTGCCAGAAGCATTTTTGTTACCTTATATATGACCAAAAAGGCATTATGTCCAACAGAACGACCATATTAAAAAATGTATGTACAATAAAAAATTTCCTCATTTTTCTTTTGTTCTTGCAATGCTGGCAACTTGTTTTTGCCTATTCCAATGGTTGTTTGTTAAAGTTTTTTTTGAGGGGGCATAAACAATTGGAGGTTGAAGGTTGTGAACTAGTACCTGTATTATAACACTAGCAGCGGCCAGACGCTAGGGGAGAATCAACAGATGGCAGATTCCGAGAGCAGGCTGAGGTGGTGTTGAGTGATGTTGAGGTGGTAGTGGTGGTGGTGGTGGTGGTGGTGGTGACTGGTGCTGAGACGATGCTGAGGTGATGCTGAATGATACTTAGGTCTTGCTGAGTGATGATGATGTGGTGGTGTACTAGTGCAAAGGCGATGCTGAGTGATACTGTTGTGGTTGTGCTGAGTGATGCTGTGGTGGTGCTGAGTGGTGCTGTGGTGGTGCTGAGTGGTGCTGTGGTGGTGCTGAGTGATGCTTCGGTGGTGCTGAGTGATGCTTCGGTGGTTCTGAGTGGTGCTGTGGTGGTGCTGAGTGGTGGTGTGGTGGTGCTGAGTGGTGGTGTGGTGGTGCTGAGTGGTGGTGTGGTGGTGGTGTGGTGGTGCTGAGTGATGCTGTGGTGGTGCTGTGGTGGTGCTGAGTGGTGGTGTGGTGGTGCTGAGTGGTGGTGTGGTGGTGCTGAGTGGTGGTGTGGTGCTGAGTGGTGGTGTGGTGGTGCTGAGTGATGCTGTGGTGGTGCTGAGTGATGCGGTGGTGGTGCCGAGTCATGCTGTGGTGGTGGTGTGGTGGTGCTGAGTGGTGGTGTGGTGGTGCTGAGTGATGCTGTGGTGGTGCTGAGTGATGCTGTGGTGGTGCTGAGTGATGCTGTGGTGGTGCTGAGTGATGCTGTGGTGGTGCTGTGGTGGTGCTGAGTGATGCTGTGGTGGTGCTGAGTGATGCTGTGGTGGTGCTGAGTGATGCTGTGGTGGTGCTGAGTGATGCTGCGGTTGTGCTGAGTGATGGTGTGGTGGTGCTGAGTGATGGTGTGGTGGTGCTGAGTGATGCTGTGGTGGTGCTGAGTGATGCTGTGGTGGTGCTGTGGTGTTGCTGAGTGGTGCTGTGGTGATGCTGAGTGGTGCTGTGGTGGTGCTGAGTGGTGCTGTGGTGGTGCTGAGTGGTGCTGTGGTGGTGCTGAGTGGTGCTGTGGTGGTGCTGAGTGATGCTGTGGTGGTGCTGAGTGATGCTGTGGTGGTGCTGAGTGATGCTGTGGTGGTGCTGTGGTGTTGCTGAGTGGTGCTGTGGTGATGCTGAGTGGTGCTGTGGTGGTGCTGAGTGGTGCTGTGGTGGTGCTGAGTGGTGCTGTGGTGGTGCTGAGTGATGCTGTGGTGGTGCTGAGTGATGCTGTGGTAGTACTGAGTGGTGCTGTGGTGGTGCTGAGTGATGCTGTGGTGGTGCTGAGTGATGCTGTGGTGGTGCTGAGTGATGCTGTGGTGGTGCTGAGTGATGCTGTGCTGGTGCTGAGTGATGAAATGAAATGAATTTGTACTTGTAAAGCGCACTGATACCCTGGGGTTTCCTGGCGCTGTACGCATACCGCTGTGGAACCCTTCCTGGCTTTTCCCTGTGAAATGTCCACTCCTGGGCACCCCCAAGGTGAAGCCAGGCATCCCAGCGCTGGTGGGGCCGTTGTGGAGATTAAGCAAGCTATTGCCCAGAGTTGCAGAGTGGGACCCATGATTAGAATAGGCACCGAGGCGAGAATTATCAGGTCCGAGGAAATTGAGCCCAAGACCCGCTGAGGCGGGAATTGAACCCTGGTCCCGGGCCAGATCTCTGCATCAGGGTCTGCCGCTCTAACCATTGAGCCACACTTCTCCACATGATGTTGTGGTGGTGCTGAGTGATGCTGTGGTGGTGCTGAGTGATGCTGTGGTGGTGCTGTGTTGGTGGTGTGGTGGTGCTGAGTGATGCTGTGGTGGTGCTGAGTGATGCTGTGGTGGTGCTGAGTGATGCTGTGGTGGTGCGGAGTGATGCTGTGGTGGTGCTGAGTGGTGCTGTGGTGGTGCTGAGTGATGCTGTGGTGGTGCTGAGTGATACTGTGGTGGTGCTGTGGTGATGCTGAGTGGTGCTGAGTGGTGGTGCTGAGTGGTGCTGAGTGGTGGTGTGGTGGTGGTGTGGTGGTGCTGAGTGATGCTGTGGTGGTGCTGAGTGATGCTGTGGTGGTGCAGAGTGGTGGTGTGGTGGTGCAGAGTGGTGGTGTGGTGGTGCTGAGTGGTGGTGCTGAGTGATGCTGTGGTGGTGCTGAGTGATGCTGTGGTGGTGCTGAGTGATGCTGTGCTGGTGCTGAGTGATGCTGTGCTGGTGCTGAGTGATGCTGTGCTGGTGTTGAGTAATGCTGTGCTGGTGCTGAGTGATGCTGTGGTGGTGCTGTGTTGGTGCTGAGTGATGCTGGGGTGGTGCTGTGGTGGTGCTGAGTGATGCTGTGGTGGTGCTGAGTGGTGCTGTGGTGGTGCTGAGTGATGCTGTGGTGGTACTGTGTTGGTGCTGAGTGATGCTGGGATGGTGCTGTGGTGGTGCTGAGTGGTGCTGGGGTGTTGCTGTGGTGGTGCTGAGTGGTGCTGTGGTGGTGCTGTGCTGGTGCTGAGTGATGATGTGGTGGCGCTGTGGGGTGCTGAGTGATGCTGTGGAGATGCTGTGGTGGTGCAGAGTGGTGCTCTGGTGGTGCTGACTGATGCTGTGGTGTTGCTGACTGATGCTGGGGTGGTGCTGGGGTGGTGATGTGGTGGTGCTGGGGTGGTGCTGTGGTGGTGCTGGGGTGGTGCGGAGTGGTGCTGTGGTGGTGCTGACCGATGCTGTAGTGTTGCTGAGTGATGCTGAGTGGTGGTGCTGAGTGGTGCTGTGGAGATGCTGAGTGATGCTGTGGTGGTACTGTGTTGGTGCTGAGTGATACTGGGATGGTGCTGTGGTGGTGCTGAGTGGTGCTGGGGTGTTGCTGTGGTGGTGCTGAGTGGTGCTGTGGTGGTGCTGTGTTGGTGCTGAGTGATGCTGTGGTGGTGCTGTGGTGGTGATGCTGTGGTGGTGCTGAGTGATGCTGTGGTGGTGCTGAGTGATGCTGTGGTGGTGCTGAGTGATGCTGTGGTGGTGCGGAGTGGTGCTGTGGTGGTGCTGACCGGTGCTGTGGTGGTGCTGAGCGATGCTGTGGTGGTGCTGAGCGATGTTGTGGTGGTGCTGAGTCATCCTGTGGTGGTGCGGAGTCATCCTGTGGTGGTGCTGAGTCATCCTGTGGTGGTGCTGAGTCATCCTGTGGTGGTGCTGAGTCATCCTGTGGTGGTGCTGAGTCATCCTGTGGTGGTGCTGAGTGATGCAGTGTTGGCCTTGAGTGACGATGTGGTGTCGCTGAGTGAAGCTATGGTGGTGCTGAGTGATGCTGTGGTGGCGCGGAGTGATGTTGTGGTGCTGCTGAGTAATGCTGCGGTGGCGCTGAGTGATGCTGTTGTGGCGCTAAGTGATGCTGTGGTTATGCTGAGTAATGCTGTGGTTTCACTGAGTGATGCTGTGGTTGCACTGAGTGATGCTGTGATGGCGTTGAGAGATGTGTTGGTCCTGAGTGATGCTGTGCTGGCTCTGATTGATGCTGTGGTTGCGCTGAGTGATGCTGTGGTGATGCTGAGTGATGCTGTGGTGTTGCCGAGTGAGAGATAGAGTGAAGATATAATGCCCAATTAGAGAGGGTGGTGAGAGAGAAAGAGAGAGAAAGGGTGTACATAGAATAAAGAGTGGAGCGGGATAGAGAGAGAGAAAGAAGGGGAGAGAGAGTGAATGAAGGAGTTTGAAAGAGAAACAGATAAAGGGGTGAGAGAGAATGAAAGGCTAAAAAAGATAGAGAGGGAGAGTTAATTAAGTGAGAGAGAATTAGAGAGGGGAGAGAGAAGGAGAGAGACAATAAGAGTGGGGGTGTGGAGTTTAAATAAGAGTGAAGTGACGCGGAAAAAGTAACCTTAAATATAGCTTTGTGCTTTGCGCAAATAAATATTTTTAAAAAAACAGAGTGAGACAAAAAATACTGGTAATTAGGCTGTGACTCCCAATATAAAACAAATAGCGATATAAGGTGAAATCAACCCACCGAAGCAATATTTCTAACTAGACAAAAAAAATCTTGCATTTCAATGCTAATCGCTGTTGTTTTTCATGTGACTGTAGTCCAGGGCCCTCAGTTGGTAATGTGAGCTGCTGCTGCGATTGAAACATCAGAGTCCAGAGAGTTAATGAGCCATGACGAGGAAATGAGGAAGAGATAGGAAACATGGCAGCTGCGCGCGTGCACGCCCATCATGAACGCAAGCTGGTCGCCAGCCGAAAGCCAGTGTTTGCACTTCCAAAACCCACTTACTAAAACTCTCGGCCAGACCAGCGCAAGCGCTGGTGCAGGCCGAGACCTAAAAAGGGGATCGATCCCACCCTGGTTCTTATAGACCGATCTCTTTGATCGATACCAGGGTTAAAATCCTGGGGAGGGTTTTATACAACAGAATCAAGGAATGGATCCAAGCTGAGTCGGTCCAATATTCGTGTCCGTATGAGTTTAGAAACAAACTGGGAACAATTGAGCAGTGTCTAAATCTGAATTTGGTGCTTGGGAAATAAACTATTGCCACGCAACCCGTCTTTATCTGGCATTTATGGCCCTATCCTCAGCATTCGATTGTGTTAACCACTCCACGCTTTGGCATATGCTTATCTTGCATGGGATGGATGAGGTTTTAGTGCACTTCTTGGCATACTTTCACACTGAACATAAAGGCAAGAATCAGGATCACTGGACAAGGGGAGGTATCCAGGGATATAAATGTTCATCGGGGTGAGACAAGGGTGCATCGTGGCCCCTCTCTTATTTATCTTAATTATCAATGAACTTCCCCCATTTTTACACACTGTTATGCAGGATGTACCCAAAATCAAAGGTATGCCATAACCTACTCTCTTGTATGCGAAGGACGCAGTGCTTATGGTGTGCACACCAAAGGCGCTGCGTCTCCTGGTGCTTGATTTTGTGGACTTCATAGCCACTCTATATTTATGCACAAACTTCATAAAATCACACATTATGACTGTAGGAGAGTAGGATCTGCTTCACATGGGTACCCCCACTTTTTGCTGATGCTTCACTGTTTTTCGACTTTAGTCTGGCTGGGGCCCTGCTAATCAGAACCCCAGCCTAGCTGCTTCCTCCCTAAAATGGTTTCCATGTGCCTTAGGCACATCTCTGATTGGAATCTGGAGTGCCCTTATAAGTTCCTAGTATATGGTATACTATGTACCCAGGGCATAGGTACCTCAGAGGCCTGCCAGGGGCTGAAGCATGTATTATGCCACCCCTGGAAGGCCAGCCAAAATGACACCACAGGTCTGCTACTGTAGCCTGAGTAAGGTGGTGCCTGCACCCCTTACAGTGGTATAGGCTACCTATATCACTACCATTGCCCACACATATAAACCTATAAGTCACTACTATGGCAGGCCTTGACAATCCTGAAGGCAGGTGCTTGGTTTTCATGTGAGAGGGTGCCCCTGCATGAGCAGAGCCCCTCTGCAGCATTCGGAGTACCTCCTCTGATGCTGTTTGCAGTGCAGCCTGACCATATACTCTTAAGTGCATTATAACCTCGCGTTAAATGCTAACTTTGGGATGGCTGCACGGAAACATGTTGTGTTTGGTGTCAAACATCTTGGAATACTACCCCCCCGCCAGTTCTGGCGGCGGGGGTAGCATTCCACCCTTCTAGAGGGAGAGACATGTGCCAACCGGCATGCCCGGTATTAACTTTACAGAGCCCTGGCATCACAAAATGGATGCTGCAGCCACAGACACGGGTCTGGCCTCCTGCTGCTGACCAAAACTCCAGCAGGGGAGGCCTGGACAATAGGTTTCCTGTTGCAGGGAGGTGTAACCACCTCCCAGACAGGCTGATGTGTATTGGGGCTGGGTGGGTGCACTCTCAAAGTGCTTTGAAGTCCAGCACTGGGGGCACATTTGGTGTCCCTGCGCATACCCCAGTTCAAACCGGCTCAGGGGCTTCCAGCCCCTGCTCTGGCGCGAAACTGAACAAAGGGAAAAGGGGTGTAACCACCCCTCTGCCCTGACCCTCCCATAGTTGGGTCCCCAGAGTATGTCCAACCCCCTAACTTGGTATAAGTATGGGACCCCAGTCCTTAGGACTTTAGATTTACCTGGACGAAACTCTGATACAGAATCCTGGACCTTCGACGCTCTACTTTAAGATTAGAGGACTGAAGAATCTCCCTTGGGGTCAAGGAGTGACTCCCCTGCTTGGCAGGCACCAACGAAGCAATTGTCCGGTCTGCATCGCTGAAGCTCCGCCGGACGCCGAAGTCTTTGCATCACCAGAGGTGGATTTCCAGACTTCCCGAGGCTGCCCTGAGTCCCCAGCAAAGCTGAGGCCCGTAGCTGTCGTGGGTAACGTGGAACCGTGACCCCTGGACACCGAGCGCATTTGCAAGTGCATCCTCTTCCTGGTCTCCCACGAAGTTGTGCTTTGGGCTCCGAGTAGCCCCCGCCTCCAACACCGAGTGCACCGAAGATCACTGGCCTCCACTCCATGAGTGTCCCGTGAGCCAGCTCTAAGTGCGTCCACTCGAGGCTCCTTCGCGGTCGCTAGTGCGTTGGCTAGTGGGCCCTCCCGAAGGCCAATCTTCTTCTGCTTGGGCTTCGCTGGTTGCTCCAGGCGTGCCCTGACTAACCCTTGCTGGGTGAGTCCCTCAGATCTTGCTGGTCTGCACCACCGTCCTTCTTCTATTTCCACGAGACTTGCCGATGCCAAGGCTTGTTGGGTCCAATCCGGTCGCCGACACCTCAGCAATCGACAGACGTCGTGGGACAGCTCGAATCCAGCTCCTGGTCGTCGTCGACGCCTCCTGGACCTCGTGGCTGAAGAGTCAAGACGACCGTCAACCTACCTGAAGCACCCGACATCGGTGGGCATCCGCTCATCGCCTTCCTGGTCACTGGCTAGTGACCCAGACTCTGTCCCCTCTGCTTTCAGGTTCTTCAGATCTTCGATCCACCTTTGGATCCACCCGAACACTTTCGACTTGGCCGCCAGCAGCACTTTGCAGCAGATCGCCATTGAAAACGACGACGAAACCCGACCCCGAAAGACACCTATGCACCCGGCTTCCCTGGGTGAGGTAACTCGAGTACTCCGGTGCTCCCGTGGGTATAGCCTCTAGAACAACCCAGTTCTAAAGGGGTTTGCTCCAAGTCCTCCTCTAAGTGTCCCTTTTCTTTAAAATTCCAACCGCGACTTTCCCCATAGAAGTCAACGGCGATTCGCGGCTGTGTTCTCACACTGCACGCGTCCCCCGTGGGTCCCCTGTGTCACTACCTTGGGTGGTTCCTTGTGGTCCAAGCACTTCTACAGGCTCTAGGCCTTGTGTCTAGCTCAGTCGTGGTTCTTATACCACTTTATTGGTATATGGTTTGGTACGCCCCTAGGGCTCAAACGTGTATTTGTGCTATTACTGTTGATAACTAACTTATTACTTATGTACTTCGAACTCTAGCCTCATAAAGAGACTAGAGGGGTGTGTTTAGCAATAAATACATATATTTTGAATATATACCTGGTGTGGTCCTCTTTCATTTGGTCACTCAAGAGATTATAGACTGGTAAAACAAGCTGCTTTACATTCCTTCAAGACTTAGCCTGAAGGCTGCTCTCCATAGCTACCACTAGGATAGCTTTCAATAAAGGTTGTTGTTGTAATCCCACGGTCCATAATGGTACATTCCAACCACCCCTCCTTTTTCCCTTACCTTGGTTTGTTCCGTTGAAGCTGATCTTAGAATGTTGACAGTTGTGTCAGTGTCCGGAGAGTTGGATGACCAATAAAGCAGACTGAACAAGTTCTCTTCTGTTTTAATTTTATCTTTTTAACACTGGCGACGAGTTACTGCGCAGGGGGCAGTTGTGGTCATCTCCCCTATCTTTACTCTCTCCAATGATGTGAAGGAGGACAGGAGAAAGTATCGGAAGTCCTTGCCTGCCATTGAAGTACAGAAGGAGCAGAGGACAAACTGTCCTAATACTAAGAGCTAAAGCGGTATCGTAAATTGAGGTGCAAGTGAAGCGCATCTCGGATGTGTGAAGAGACTGCATTTTGAGCCTGAGTAAGGGATTTCATGCGATCGAGAGCGAACTGCTGTGGAGGAGCAGAAGTGCGGGAGCGGAGAGCCCGTGGTGCTTCGTTGCGGAATCAGGTACTCTGGCTGGAATCCTCGTGAGCGACATGACGAGCCTCATGTCAGTGTGGGCACAGGGACCAATTTAACAAAGGGAAGGCGGTAAGAGAGCCAGCTGATTGGTGATTGCCGTTTTTTTTTATCCGAAGAGTGCTCCTGTCAGCCGGCTACGAGAGGAAGCGTCCAGCGTGTGAGAGCAGGCGCCGTGTGGGGTCTCTGATTTCACGGTCGTGCGCAGTGAAATTGACGTTCCATTGAGGCAGTGTCTGGGTGAGAGGCAGCGTTAGTGTGTGGGAGCAGGCGCCGTGAAGAGACGCTTCTCTCACGAAGTGCAGATCTGAAGTAAATCCCTCAGACAGCCTCTTGGTGAATGACAGCGTACAACGGTGGGAGCAGACGTAGGCAGGAGCATCTCATATCACAAGCCGCGTCTTGTAAAGCATTTTGGCTGCCATAGTAATAAGTGAAGGCGTTGTAATCACTGGCACAGCACTCCAGGAACTGTTTTTAGAAGGGCACACGCTGTTATCATATCGTGAACTTTAAT
The DNA here is from genome assembly GCA_963921515.1 of Calotriton arnoldi. Lineage (NCBI taxonomy): Eukaryota > Metazoa > Chordata > Amphibia > Caudata > Salamandridae > Calotriton > Calotriton arnoldi. The sequence continues at coordinate 1,642,482 of CAWUFW010002141.1, read as the reverse complement.
GCATAATACTTTAAGCAATATTGCCATCCTCATGAAGAAAAGTAAACATCTCATGTGCAAGAGTTGAGGACTGTACTAAATGCCAGGTGTGCACTCCCTTAGCTCTGTTTTCGTCAGTGTGCTGGTTGGAATACACATATCCACTAACGCTCCAACATTCACCAGGAAGCATAACTGGAACAATCTTGTGCTAGCTGCGTAGTGGCACTGCATTTCACGTCTGGGGGGCTTCTCAGTTGGGGTTCCTCCTTCTTCAGTTCTTCACTGCATCTCCTGTCCATACACCCATCTCTGTTCTGTGCATGACTTTTGCATACCATGATGGCAGCGGCAAGCATGACCCAGCCACCTCCATTTTTAAATGAAATAGGAGAACCTGAGATCTGCTGGAAGGAATGGGTCAAACTTTTTGAGTCATACCTAATTGCCATAGGGGGGGAGCGGTTCACTGCCATGCGCAAACAGCACATCCTGCTCTACAACCTGGGTGTTCAAGGGCGCAAAATCTACGAAACATTGCCCGTACCAGAAAATCAGAATGGCGAGGCAGTGGAAGGTATGGATGAATTTGAAACCACTATGGCAAAATTAGAAACACATTTTGGGGACAAAATAAATGTGGTGTTAGAACGGCACAAATTTTTCAGCAGGTCCCAAGGAAAACAAGAGTCAGTCACCAACTACATTGCAGCATTGCGAGGTCTCACCCAACTGTGCGAATATGGGAATTTGACAGACTCTTTAATTAGAGACCAATTAGTAAGGTGTACAAACAATGTGCGCATTCAAGAAAAACTTTTAGCTAAGAATCCATGCCTGCGTGAGGCAGTCAGTATTGCCAAATCAGTGGAACACTCTGCTAAATGTATAAAAGAGATGAAGACCACAACGGAAGTGGTAGCCAGTATCCAAGAGGAAGTGGAGGGTTGTGAAGTAAATAAAGTACAAAATAAGAGTAGTGTACACAAACCTCCCAGTAATGAAAGAATTTACAGGTGTTACAGGTGCGGCAGCAGTAACCACCTCGCTAATAATATTCATTGCCCAGCCCGGAGTGTCACCTGCAAGAAGTGTAACAGGAGAGGACATTTTGCTAGGGCATGCAGAGAAGGGGAGCCCCATCACGGAGAGAGTACGAGTGTGGAGGGCACCATGAGCAAAGAAATTAAATGTGTGTTGCCAAGTGAGAAGAAGTACATCTTCCAACTCAAAGAAGGTACTGGTACTGTAAATATAATTTATCCCAAATGTGACGTGAAACTAAACAGCAAAAGTGTCACCATGTTTGCTGACTCTTGCTCTCCCTTTACATTGTTGAACTGCAAAGACTACGAGGGCATTGGCAAGCAGGAGAATAAATCCTTGAGGAAACCGGACATCTTCCCCATGGGCTATAACAAGGAGCCCATACCTCTCTTAGGCATGGAAGTGATGCAAATTGAATTCAAGGGAAGGATCACCGTTGGCAAGGTATACATAGTAGAGACAGGATCGAATCTGTTAGGGTGGCAACACCAAAAGGAGCTGGGAATTATTCTTAACCCAAACAAGGAAGAACAGGTACTACTAACTGATCAAATTTTACCCAACACAAACATATGCGATGAGTTTCCTAAATTGTTTGAAGACAGGTTGGGACTCCTCTGTGATTACCAGCACAAAATCAAACTCAAGGTCAATGCCAAGCCAGTGGTACACAAGATGCGTCCTGTACCACACCAGATGAGAGAGCCTTTAGAAAAGGAACTAAAAAGTTGTGCATGTTGGGGGTCATACAACCCATAGACATGTCGGAATGGTTAGCGCCCATTGTAATCGCAGCCAAGGCTAGTGGGGAGGGCATCCGTTTATGTGTGGACTTACGCAGCCTAAACGAGAACATCTGGGTCGAGAGGTATCCACTCCCAAACATAAACGAGATGCTCAGCACAATCGGTCAGGCAAAATTCTTTAGCGTCATTGATTTGTCTATGGCTTACCACCAAGTAGACCTACACCCTGACTCAAGGCTACTTACTGCTTTCATTACCCCCCAAGGAGCTTTCATGTTCAAAAGGATGCCTTTCGGTCTGGCTTCCGCCGCGGCGGTTTTCCAGAAAATCATGCAAAAGAGGTAGAGCAAACAATGTGCTTCCAGGATGACATTCTTGTGTACGGTCGTTCTGTGGAAGACCATGATCGCACCCTTAGACTCGTATTCAGAAGGTTGATGGAGGCAGGATTGACAGTACGGAAGTCTAAGTGCCAAATCAGAGTCACTTCCGTCGACTACCTTGGACACTCCATTTCTGAGCAAGGTTTCAGACCAAAAAACAACCTGCTGCAAGCGGTTAAAGATGCCCCTTACCCTCAGAGTAAGGACGAGCTCAAGTCATTCCTTGGGCTGATAGAGTACATGGCCAAGTTCGTCAAGGATTTTGCTTCTAAGTGTGATCCCTTACGTGAACTGCTGAAAAGGGACAAAGACTTTGAATGGCTTGACCAGCACAAGCACACTGTAGATACATTGAAAGAGGAAGTATTGCAGTCACCAGCCTTAGGCTCTTTTGACCCCACGAGCAAGACTATCCTTACCACGGATGCGTCAAAAAAGGGGCTAGGGGCCACCTTGTCACAAAGGGTCGGGAAGGAGGAAAAAATAATTGCATTTGCTTCCAGGTGCCTCTCCAAGGCTGAGAGCAATTACTCCGTGGTTGAAAGGGAGGCACTGGCAGTTTACTGGGCAGTAAAGCATTTTAAGTTTTCCTATGGGGTGTAAACTTTACTATCCGCACAGACCATAAACCACTTACGTTCATCTTTACAGTGAAAGGGACAGAAAACTGCACTCCCCGGATAGGGAAATGGATCTTAGGTCTGGAGATTTTCAACTTCAGAGTAGAATATCTTCCTGGGGAGGAAAACAAGATTGCGGACTATCTGTCAAGAGCCCCTTTGGAAAATGAACAACCTGAAGAAATGTTAGATAGCCCCATCATGGTGGTGGACGAGCCAGCGTTGACGGAGGAAGAATGTAAGAAAGGAGAAGAAGAAGATGAAGATTTGCACAAACTCAAAGAGTTCATGGCTGAAGGATGGCCCAGCAAGTGCAGTGAACTGCAGGAAAATCTCAAGGACTTTTGGGAAGTGCGTTACGAATTAAGCATCATAGGGAACAGAGTCTACCGTCAGAACAGGATAGTACTACTGGCCAACCTCAGGAAGAAGATTGTGGAACTAGCACATGAAGGGCACTTAGGACGCAGCCTTACCAAACAAAGAGTGAGGGAGAAGTTCTGGTTCCCCAGAATGGATGCAATGGTCGAACAATTGGTAAAGGATTGCATTAGCTGTGCCAGGAGCGACAAAAGTAAATCACTAAGGAAGGCACCCCTATCCCCAGTTGAAGTACCCATTAAGCCATGGAGCAAGCTGGCCATGGACATCATTGGGCCCATAGAAAGTCTGGGTATCCAGAAGAGGTTCATGTTAGTTCTTGTCGACTACACTTCTCATTGGGTCTCATACAAATTTGTCCATCGCACCAACACGTGTGCTGTTCTTGAATTTCTTAAAGATGTTTTTGCAAGAGAAGGCATACCATCTTCACTGGTCACAGACAATGGGGTACAGTTTACGTCGCAGCTCATAATTGACTTTCTAACCAAAATGAACATTAAGCATGAAAAGACGGCCCTATATTGCCCCAAGGCCAATGGCCTAGTAGAAAGGGCAAATAGGCTCATTAAAGAAAACATTCAGCTAGCTTCTACAAATGGGTGGGAAATAGAATCATCCCTGCGTGACTGCCTGTGGGCATACCACACCTCCCCCAATCTAGTAACAGGTATTTCCCCTTTCGTGTCCCTCAGAAGGAGAGAACCCTGTACTAAACTCAACCCCAGTTGGTTGGAGGGTGGGAAGGCGTCTAACCCCAACCCGGTGGAAGCTAGCGAGAGGGTCAAACTGCACCAGGAAAAATACAAAGACTGGTATGACAAAAAGAACGGAGTTAAAGCTCCAGGGTGGAGAGTAGGTGATATGGTGCAAGTGAAGAGAATCGTAAAAGGGTCACACAACGTGAGCAAGTTCTACCCTCCCTGTCGCATAGCCAAAACATTAAAAAATGTAGTTCTTCTGGAAAATGGACAATATTGGAGCTGTGACAAGGTTACAAAATGTAATGTGTTTTCTGTTGGTAATTAAGGGAGATGTGTTGTAATCTCACGGTCCATAATGGTACATTCCAACCACCCCTCCTTTTTCCCTTACCTTGGTTTGTTCCGTTGAAGCTGATCTTAGAATGTTGACAGTTGTGTCAGTGTCCGGAGAGTTGGATGACCAATAAAGCAGACTGAACAAGTTCTCTTCTGTTTTAATTTTATCTTTTTAACAGTTGTCTTTAACCTATCTCCAATAAGGGGTTGGTTGGACTGGTGCAAGGTGCCCACTATAATTAGTGGACAGCATATACCAGGCCAACTTCTCACATTGGTGTGCAGCGTGTGGGATTCCAGCTTGCTATTGTTTTACCAGATAATCTCAATTGAATTGATCAACTGAAAACCACTAAGGGTACCTTAGGTACATATAAATCAAGCTTAGGATACAGTAAGTTCTACTGAACTTAGAGTTGTGTGTTAAGGGATAGCACACCCTTTCTACAACTCAAGAGAGTTTAGTAGGCCACACTAGAGTAGGTAGTGCATACACCACACCTCACTAGTAATGTCTTCAAAGCCAGGACCCAGTGAGTCCTTGCCAGAAGCCAGTGGGCTTCTTCCCTCCAAGTATGATAATCTCCCATTCTTGGAATTGAGAGCATTGTGCAATACTAGGAAGCTGAAGGCAGGCAAAAGTGCCAGCACCCAACACCTCAGGGAGGTGCTACTGTCAGATGATCTCAGCAGACCCCTAGGGTCTGAAGGGGTAGGCAGAGAGGGTGGGGCAGAAGATGAGGAATGGGTCAGGGGTGAAGAAACCCAGGGCCCCCCCTCTGAAACTGGCCAGGAAGGTGAAAATGACCTTGACCTGGAGAACCCAATTCCTCCTGTGGAGGAGGAGGAGGATCAGAATGACCTCCCCTTTGTCCCCCAGGAAGAATTGTGAGTGTGCCCAGAAGGCCTAGATCTCCTTCTCAGGAGTCTAACCACTCTGACACCTCAATAGGGACCTCTGTTTCCTCTCATAGGAGGGAATCCTCTCATGAAAGGAAAGAGAGACTGCTCAGATATGGAGAAGCTCAGTTGAAGCTCAGAAGAGAGCAGTTGGCTATAGACAGGGAGTCCCTAGAGCTTGAAAAGCAAAGAAAAAGATGGGACTAGAGTCCCATGGTGGCAGCAATTTCCCCAGAGATGGGGAAAGGTCTTATGACCATAGAAACCTGAGCAAGATTGTCCCTCCCTACCAGAGTGGGGATGACATCCACAAATGGATAACTGCACTGGAGAAGGCCTGTAAAGTACAGAGGGTCCCTCAGGAGCAGTGGGCAGCAATCTTGTGGCTCTCCTTTGCAGACAAAGGTAGAGACAAGCTTCTCACTGTAAGAGAAGAGGATGCTGACAATTACAAAGTCTTGAAGAGTGCTCTGATTGATGGGTTTGGCCTAACCACTGAACAATACAGGTTAAAGTTCAGAGACACCCAAAAAGCACAGACTCAAGACTGGGTAGACTATGTGGATTGTTCTGCTAAGGCTCTGGAAGGTTGGTTGATGGGCAGTAAGGTATGTGACTTCACAGGATTGTACAATCTTATCATGAGGGAGCAGATTCTTAACTGTCAAAATCAGCTGTTGCATCAGTACCTGGTGGACTCTGATCTGACCTCTCCCCAAGAATTGGGAAAGAAGGCAGACAAATGGGTCAGAACCAGGGTGAGGCAGAAGGTACAGAACCAAGGTGGTGACCCAAAGAAGCAAGATTCTAAGAACTCTGATAAGGGTGGGGAGAAGGGTAAAGACCAGAAGTCTTCACAAGGCCCCCAAAAATCTTCTTCAGGTGGGGATTCACAGTCTAACAAAGGGAAAGGCCAAAAGAAACCATGGTGCAAGGTCTGTAAGCAAAAGACCCACTGGACCAGTGATTGCACCAAGTCCAAAGACTCTACTCCAGCCCCCACCAATGCCCCTAAGGCACTTGCTCCCCCTAGTGCAGTTACAGTTGGTGGTGGGAATACACAGGCCAAGGGGTTAGTAGGGTTGACCCTGGGTAAGGAGATGAGCTCTGACCTAGTCAGAGAACTCACTCAGGCTGTCCTAGTCTGTGATGGAGGCATGGATGTGACCTCCTCTGTGAGTCCCAGTAATCTGGGCAAGTACAGACAACAGCCCTTAATAAATGGAAAAAAGAGGCTTTGGCATTTAGGGACACAGGGGCAAGTGTCACCATGGTGACACAAGACCTTGTGGATCCTGGGCAGATTATACTTGGTGAAATGTACCAAGTGACCAATGCTAGCAATGTCAGAACAGACCATACTCTGTCAGTTGTTAACTTCTCCTGGGGAGGGGTAACTGGCCTTAAGAAGGTTGTGGTAAGTGCAGACCTACCAGTTGAATGCTTGCTTGGCAATGATCTGGAAACTTCAGCTTGGGCAGACGTGGAGCTCAGGACCCATGCAGAAATGCTGGGCATCCCTGCAGATGTGTTTGCTGTGACCAGGTCACAAGCCAAAATGTCTAACACTGAACAGGCCTTGGATTCTGGAATAATGGACCAAGTGCCCTCCAAGAAGAGGAGTAGTAGGGTAAAGGCAGTGCCTTCCCCCTTGGCTCAGAAGGAAGAGCAGTCTCTTCAGGGAGATGATCTCAGTCCGGAGGAAGGAACTGTCCCAGAGGAGCTTGAACCTGATCAGGTTGAGTTCTTGGGGACAGGGGGCCCTTCCAGGGCAGATCTGAGCCAGGAGCAGCAGAGCTGCCCCTCTCTTGAACCCCTCAGACAGCAAGCTGCTGCTGAGGCTGCTGGGAAAGCTAGTGGTCCCCATACAGTGTATTGGGATGATGGACTCTTGTACTCAGAGTGTAGAGACCCCAAGCCTGGTGCACCAGGAGGTTGGTTATACCTCTGAAGTTCAGGGGCTTCCTATTGACCCTAACCCATGACATTCCCTTAGCAGGTCACCTGGGCCAGAACAAGACTTGGGACAGAATTGTCCCTCACTTTCACTGGCCCCACATGTCTGAAGACACCAAGGAGTTTTGTCGCTCCTGTGTAACCTGCCAGGCCAGTGGCAAGGCAGGTGGCACTACAAAGGCCCACCTGATACCACTACCTGTGGTGGGGGTTCCCTTTGAAAGGGTGGGGATTGACATTGTTGGTCCCATGGATCCCCAAACAGCATCTGGGCACAGGTTTATCCTGGTGGTAGTGGATCATGCCACCAGGTACCCAGAGGCTATTCCCCTTAGGACCACTACAGCACCTGTGGTGGCAAGAGCCCTCCTGGGAATTTTCTCAAGAGTGGGCTTCCCTAAGGAGGTTGTATCAGACAGGGGTGCTAACTTTATGTCTGGATACTTGAAAGCAATGTGGAAGGAGTGTGGAGTGACTTACAAGTTCACCACACCCTATCACCCACAATGCAATGGTTTAGTTGAGAGATTCAACAAAACCTTGAAGGGCATGATTAAAGGGCTCCCAGAGAAGCTTAGGCGAAGATGGGACATACTCTTGCCCTGCCTTTTATTTGCATACAGGGAGGTGCCTCAAAAGGGGTTGGCTACAGCCCTTTTGAACTTTTGTTTGGTCACCCTGTCAGGGGTCCATTGTGCTTGGTGAAGGAAGGATGGGAGTTACCTCTCAAGCCCCCAAAGCAAGACATAGTGGACTATGTACTTGGTCTCCGCTCCAGGGTGGCTGAGTACATGAAAAAGGCAACTAAAAACCTTGAGGCTAGCCAGGAACTTCAAAAAACCTGGCATGACCAAAAGGCTGTACTGATTGTTTACCAGCCAGGACAGAAGGTGTGGGTGTTGGAGCCAGTGGCCCCAGCAGCTCTCCAAGACAAATGGAGTGGACCCCATACCATTGTTGAACAGAAGGGTGAGGTTACCTACTTAGTAGACCTAGGAACACCCAGGAGTCCCCACAGGGTTCTCCATGTCAACAGATTGAAACCATATGTGGACAGGGCAGACATGTGCTTGCTCATGGCTACTGATGAGGGACAGGAGGAAGAGAGTGACCCACTCCCTGACCTGCTCTCACAGAACCCTGATGATGGGTCAGTGGATGGTGTAGCCTTGGCAGGCAGCCTCACTGCTCAGCAGCAAACTGATTGTAGACAAGTGCTCAATCAGTACAGACATATGTTCTCTTTGACTCAAGTCAGACCACCTGGTGCACTCATGAAGTGGACACTGGGGACAGTCTGCCTATTAAAAATAAGATTTATAGGCAACCTGACCATGTCAGGGACTGTATCAGGACAGAAGTCCAGAAAATGTTGGATTTGGGAGTTATTGAACCCTCAGATAGCCCTTGGGCTAGTCCAGTGGTCCTTGTGCCAAAACCTCACACCAGTGGTGGGAAAAGAGAGATGAGGTTTTGTGTGGACTACAGGGGTCTCAATGCAGTCACTAGGACTGATGCCCATCCAATACCTAGGGCAGATGAGCTAATAGACACTTTGGCCTCAGCCAAGTATCTAAGCACATTTGACCTGACAGCTGGCTACTGGCAGATCAGACTAGCTGATGATGCAAAGCCAAAGACAGCATTCTCAACCCCTAGTTGGCATTATCAATTTGTGGTAATGCCCTTTGGTCTGAAGAATGCACCTGCCACTTTTCAGAGGTTGGTGAATACAGTCCTTACAGGTCTGGAAGCCTATAGTGCAGCATATCTAGATGATATTGCTGTCTTTAGCTCCACCTGGGAGGATCACCTGGTCCACCACAGAAATGTTTTGCAGCCCCTGCAGAAAGCAGGCCTGACTATCAAGGCCACCAAGTGCCAGATAGGGCAGAGTCAGGTTGTGTACCTGGGCCACCTTGTGGGTGGAGGCCAGGTTCAACCCTTGCAGAGCAAGATCCAGACCATCATGGACTGGACTGCTCCAACTACCCAGACTCAGGTGAGAGCCTTCTTAGGCCTGACTGGGTACTATAGGAGATTTGTCAAGGGGTATGGATCAATAGTGACACCCCTGAATGACTTAACTTCCAAATAAATGCCCAAAAAGGTTCAGTGGACAGTTAGCTGTCAAAAGGCATTTGATGACCTAAAGCAGGCCATGTGCACTGCTCCCATTCTACAGAGTCCTGATTACTCCAAGAAGTTCATTGTCCAAACAGATGCATCTGAATTGGGGGTAGGGGCTGTACTGTCACAATTGAATGATGAAGGTCAGGATCAGCCAGTAGCTTTTATTAGCAGAAGGCTGACCCCTAGAGAGAAACGTTGGTCAGCCATAGAGAGGGAGGCCTTTGCTGTGGTTTGGGCTCTGAAGAAGTTGAGGCCATACTTGTTTGGTACTCACTTCCTTGTTCAAACAGACCACAAGCCCCTCTTATGGCTAAAACAAATGAAGGGTGAAAACCCCAAACTGCTTAGGTGGTCCATTTCCCTACAGGGGATGGACTTTACAGTGGAACATAGACCTGGGAGTAACCATGCCAATGCAGATGGACTCTCTAGGTACTTCCACTTAGAACATGAAGACTCAACTGGACAAGGTTAGTTTAATGTCCCTACGTTTGGGGGGGGGGTGTAGGAGAGTAGGATCTGCTTCACATGGGTACCCCCACTTTTTGCTGATGCTTCACTGTTTTTCGACTTTAGTCTGGCTGGGGCCCTGCTAATCAGAACCCCAGCCTAGCTGCTTCCTCCCTAAAATGGTTTCCATGTGCCTTAGGCACATCTCTGATTGAAATCTGGAGTGCCCTTATAAGTCCCTAGTATATGGTATACTATGTACCCAGGGCATAGGTACCTCAGAGGCCTGCCAGGGGCTGAAGCATGTATTATGCCACCCCTGGAAGGCCAGCCAAAATGATACCACACGTCTGCTACTGCAGCCTGAGTAAGGTGGTGCCTGCACCCCTTACAATGGTATAGGCTACCTATATCACTACCATTGCCCACACATATAAACCTATAAGTCACTCCTATGGCAGGCCTTGACAATCCTGAAGGCAGAGTGCTTGGTTTTCATGTGAGAGGGTGCCCCTGCATGAGCAGAGCCCCTCTGCAGCATTCGGAGTTCCTCCTCTGATGCTGTTTGCAGTGCAGCCTGACCATATACTCTTAAGTGCATTATAACCTCGCGTTAAATGCTAACTTTGGGATGGCTGCACGGAAACATGTCGTGTTTGGTGTCAAACATCTTGGAATACTACCCCCCCCCCGCCAGTTCTGGCGGCGGGGGTAGCATTCCACCCTTCTAGAGGGAGAGACATGTGCCAACCGGCATGCCCGGTATTAACTTTACAGAGCCCTAACATCACAAAATGGATGCTGCAGCCACAAACACGGGTCTGGCCTCCTGCTGCTGACCAAAACTCCAGCAGGGGAGGCCTGGACAATAGGTTTCCTGTTGCAGGGAGGTGTAACCACCTCCCAGACAGGCTGATGTGTATTGGGGCTGGGTGGGTGCACTCTCAAAGTGCTTTGAAGTCCAGCACTGGGGGCACATTTGGTATCCCTGTGCATACCCCAGTTCAAACCGGCTCAGGGGCTTCCAGCCCCTGCTCTGGCGCGAAACTGAACAAAGGGAAAGGGGTGTAACCACCCCTCTGCCCTGACCCTCCCATAGGTGGGTCCCCAGAGTATGTCCAACCCCCTAACTTGGTATAAGTATGGGACCCCAGTCCTTAGGACTTTAGATTTACCTGGACGAAACTCTGATACAGAATCCTGGACCTTCGACGCTCTACTTTAAGATTAGAGGACTGAAGAATCTCCCTTGGGGTCAAGGAGTGACTCCCCTGCTTGGCAGGCACCAACGAAGCAATTGTCCGGTCTGCATCGCTGAAGCTCCCGCCGGACGCCGAAGTCTTTGCATCACCAGAGGTGGATTTCCAGACTTCCCCGAGGCTGCCCTGAGTCCCCAGCAAAGCCGAGGCCCGTAGCTGTCGTGGGTAACGTGGAACCGTGACCCCTGGACACCGAGCGCATTTGCAAGTGCATCCTCTTCCTGGTCTCCCACGAAGTTGTGCTTTGGGCTCCGAGTAGCCCCCGCCTCCAACACCGACTGCACCGAAGATCACTGGCCTCCAGTCCACGAGTGTCCCGTGAGCCAGCTCTAAGTGCGTCCACTCGAGGCTCCTTCGCGGTTGCTAGTCCGTTGGCTAGTGGGCCCTCCTGAAGGCCAATCTTCTTCTGCTTGGGCTTCCCTGGTTGCTCCAGGCGTGCCCTGACTTACCCTCTCTGGGTGAGTCCCTCAGACCTTGCTGGTCTGCACCACCGTCCTTCTTCTATTTCCACGAGACTTGCCGTTGCCAAGGCTTGTTGGGTCCAATCCAGTCGCCGACACCTCAGCAACCGACAGACGTCGTGGGACAGCTCGAATCCAGCTCCTGGTCATCGTCGACGCCTCCTGGACCTCGTGGCTGAAGAGTCAAGACGACCGTCAACCTACCTGAAGCACCCGACATCGGTGGGCATCCGCTCATCGCCTTCCTGGTCACTGGCTAGTGACCCAGACTCTGTCCCCTCTGCTTTCAGGTTCTTCAGATCTTCGATCCACCTTTGGATCCACCCGAACACTTTCGACTTGGCCGCTAGCAGCACTTTGCAGCAGATCGCCATTGAAAACGACGACGAAACCCGACCCCGAAAGACACCTATGCACCCGGCTTCCCTGGGTGAGGTAACTCGAGTACTCCGGTGCTCCCGTGGGTATAGCCTCTAGAACAACCCAGTTCTAAAGGGGTTTGCTCCAAGTCCTCCTCTAAGTGTCCCTTTTCTTTAAAATTCCAACCGCGACTTTCCCCATAGAAGTCAACGGCGATTCGCGGCTGTGTTCTCACACTACACGCGTCCCCCGTGGGTCCCCTGTGTCACTACCTCGGGTGGTTCCTTGTGGTCCAAGCACTTCTACAGGCTCTAGGCCTTGTGTCTAGCTCAGTCGTGGTTCTTATACCACTTTATTGGTATATGGTTTGGTACGCCCCTAGGGCTCAAACGTGTATTTGTGCTATTACTGTTGATAACTAACTTATATACTTCGAACTCTAGCCTCATAAAGAGACTAGAGGGGTGTGTTTAGCAACAAATACATATATTTTGAATATATACCTGGTGTGGTCCTCTTTCATTTGGTCACTCAAGAGATTATAGACTGGTAAAACAAGCTGCTTTACATTCCTTCAAGACTTAGCCTGAAGGCTGCTCTCCATAGCTACCACTAGGATAGCTTTCAATAAAGGTTGTCTTTAACCTATCTCCAATAAGGGGTTGTTTGGACTGGTGCAAGGTGCCCACTATAATTAGTGGACAGCATATACCAGGCCAACTTCTCACAATGACGTGCGGCACAAAGCGCAAACAGCTCGCCACCCTATTGGAACCAATCACCGGAGTAGCACAAGAACTTTTCCCTATCTGGAGGTTACCCTCTCTACCTCTGGGTCTTGGGTGCTCAACATCGCTTTGCGCAGAGCAACACTGTCAAGTGCAATTGGTTCATTATGTAGCCTTCCGCAGCCATTGCAATGTAAGGGGCTGAAGTATGGGACATATCAAACTGTGTGGTTATTCAGTGCAAAGAAAACTGCCTTTGTAGGAGACTTCTCTCAGTTCCCAGTTCATCCTCTAGTTTCATCTGCCACGAAGAGTTGGGTTTGTCCTTCCTGGAAGATTACATTTGTGTGCAGCTGGCACTATTATGGCTGGTAATATGGAGAAACGAGGAGGTTAGTTTAACAACGGACATTATTTTGGACTGTCTCTCATGTGAACTCCCTGGTACCCTATGTAAAACCTGCATATTCTCGGATTGGGCAGCTGCATAGTTTTGTGGAGTCTGAATTTTGTAACACCCTCAGCAAAAAGCACAGTGGCGGCTGGTCCATAGGGGCGCCGGGGCAGCGCCCCACAAGAAAAACTGCTCACTAATCGGGCAGCAAGAAATGTAAGCAGACGAATTGACAGCTTTGACAATTCGTCTGTTTACATTTCCGGCCTGTGCTGGCAGCTGCTTCACAGCCTCAAGTGCGCATGACAGAGTAACAAACGCACAGCGCACGCAGGCGAGAGCAGCAGGAGTCCAGACTCCGACTGCGCATCTGCGAGAAGAGCGCTTTTTATTTCAGCACCCCCACTCCATTGACATTACATTAGGTATGCTGCGCATGCCTAGTATAGTGCAGGAGTCTGAAGATGGGATCCTGCTCGGGCGGTGACGTACAGTTGCCCTATGCCCTGTCAAATGCCAGGATACAGCCGAGTAGCCGCCCCCAGTCGCATCCAGTCCTCTGATTTGCCACTTGCCAGAGGAGACGTGATGCGACGCGGGACCGGCGGAGGAGATGCCTGGTAAGTTTGTTTTTATTTATTATTCATTTAATTAAATGCTTACCCCCCCCCCCGCGCGTACCCCCGAGTCATGCCGGCCGCGACTGTTGTGAATTCAAATACTCCCTTCGAAGGTATTCGGGGTCTCTGAAGTTACATTGCATTGCAAAAAAGACATAACAAGGCAGTGTTTGGCCCTACAAGCGCGATTGTTATTACGTAGCAAAATGTGAGATACTGATGGAAATGCAAGATTTCAAAGATGATCAGAGGTAAATTGTGAGAGAGGAGAGTCAAATTAGCAGAACACGAGATATGAGGGAAAACAAACAATTATATGTACCGTTCATTGAGGGAAGATTAGCCACTTAGGAGGAATATCTGAGAAACTTGTGAATGAGACAAACATTAGAGCATTCAGAAACACAAATGATCTTAGATGACTCACAGAAGAGAGAAGAGAGTCACCTTCGGGAGATGAGATCCCTTCAGGAAGATTTAAAAAACATTAGGGAAGATGACCTTATAGTAACCCCATGCCTCAAAGAATGACCAGTGCGTGACCAGTATAAGACCGGTATCCTCTTCCCCCAAATGGGCTCTAACTTGCAATTTCGTGTTTCGTCCCACGCCCTGTAGTAAGTTTAAGAACATTCATAGATACTAAAATAAACATAACCAGAATGCTCCGTTCGCAGCTGACAAGTGCAGGTTGCATCTAGACCAAAATTAAATTGCGAGTTTGCCTCCTTCTGCCCAAACTGGAAGCCTTTCCCTATCTGAGCTTAGCAGTGATGAATTTCACCCTGCTCCTCAATCATTGGTATTCCCGACTCGGCATGGTTCAAACCGCCACTGCATGTTGCAGATTTCGCACCTCAGCCAGCTTAGATGCAACCAAACTTGACCCCCTATTCTCAAAAACGCCAGTTACAGGCAAGCCCAGGTTTGCGTCCCCATAGTTTACTTCCCTCCAAATGATTGCCAGCACGTCTGCAAATCTTTGTCTCAGTCTGTGTACGGACAGTTCTAAATATGCAGTGAAGGTGTACGGACCACTTTAGCATAGACCCCCGCCGGTCTAGCCCTGAAATGGACCCTAAATTATCGATTTCCAGGCCCTCATAGTTGTACTGCCATATTACGCCACCCTGTCCTTCCTGGCATATTTTTCTGCCACTATCTCAAGATTGCAAAGGGTTGCAATGGAGCTGAAGCTAATCACTCTGCAAGAGCCTTCTGAGGATAAGCCCCGTCCTATGTAAACTGACGGGCGTAGCTATGCAAGTTCACACCTGCTTGTCCAACAGCTTCCTGGCATTATTAAGTGCCCGTAGCCTAGACATCAGGTCAAAGAATGCTTCGCATCGGAAGGTGACCCCGATAGAATACAAACGGTAGAACTAGGTGGGGACAGATCGAAACCTTTTTCCATCCCCTGTGGAGTCCCACAGGGGTCATCCCTTAGTCCGACGCTTTTTAACATTTATGTGAGACCGCTGGCTGCCCTTATAAGATCTTTCGGGCTACTCCTAACCTCTTACGCAGATGACACCCAAATCGTGTTATCTCTGCAGAGAGGTAAGGAAGCAGAAAAGGCCCCTAGCTGCCATGACTGCATGCTAGCAATAACTGGCTGGATGTCTGCCAATTGCTTGAAGTTGAATGCAGGTAAAACAGAGGTGATTATCTTTGGGAACAACCCTAACCTCTGGACTCCAGCATGGTGGCCCAGCGCTATGGGCCCGCCCCCAACCCCCTCACGGAAAGTTAAGAACTTGGGGGTGATTATGGATAACACCCTTACATTTGGGGACCAGGTTAGCGGGGTGGTGTCGACAAGCTTTTTTATTCTGAGGACCTTGAGGAAAATAAAACCTTTCCTCACAGAAGAAAGTTTTAGAACAGTCGTCTCAGCCCTCATTCTGTCCCGTCTGGACTACTGTAACAGTCTGTACCTAACCATTAACAAAAAACACCTCAATAGATTGCAGATGGTGCAGAACGCGGCAGCTAGGTTGCTGACAGGCACTCCTAGGTTTATGTCGGTCAGAAATGACCTACGTCACCTTCACTGGCTCCCAATTTTACAGCGAGTCCAATTCAAGGCTCTCTGTACGGTCTTTAAGTCCCTGACTGGAACGGGCCCTGAAGACTTACAAAAACGCATTCAATGGTATGTTTCCGGGAGAACATTGCGCTCAATGGAAGCAAAGCGGGCGGTCGTTCCTAGAATGAGAAAGGCTAACTGGGGTGGGAAGAGCTTTGTCCTTAGAGCCACCAATGCCTGGAACGGTCTTCCGTTATATCTAAGGACCAGTACTGATTTCCTTTCGTTTAGGAAAGGTCTGAAAACCTGGTTGTTTTCAGCTTAGTCTCAGCTGGGCTCAGGGGGGGAGGTCACCAGGTATTTACTGCCCCAGGCATACAGTGCTCAGCGCCAGGACACCCTTGGGTAACAGTGCGCTTTACAAACCCATATAACATAACATAACATAACCCCACCACCCTTTCTATTTTGCTGTCAGGAGTTTTACTATTCACACCTGTACCTATGTAAACTGATGAGCCTACCCCCGCATGTTCACCCGCTTGGCCCAGCAGCTTAATGGTGGTATTAAGTGAAGTTAATCTTGCCCCACCACAGGGCGGGCAGCACTCTCCACCAATTGGCCTGAGGCTTTCCCCTAGGCGACGCAGTATGTGCGAGAGGAACTACCTCTTCTGCCCGTAGCCTAGACATCAGGCCTTAATATGCTTCGCTTTGGAAAGCGCTCCTTCCACCCTGTCCACTTTGCTATAGGGAGTGTTACTAATTCACACGTGTGCTCAACTCGGCCACGTGCTGACAGCAATGGCTTCGGGGGCACTGCTGCCCACACCGACTCACTCTGCATTGCGAGATCTGGCCCGCTTTCCCTTTCTCTGTTGCCTTACCACCCAACCCATTAAGCGCATTAGTGCCCCTGCGTCATAGCACTTTTAAAATAATTATTTGCAGTCATGCTGAACAGCAGCCGCGCAGTTATTTGTACACCATGGCTAAAATCACTGCTAAAGTCAATAGATCTCATAGGCTTTATCATTGCTTGCTTGTTTATTTATCGTATGTATGGTAGTCATCTTACTCAGTGTCCCAGTACATGGTTGTTAAAGAAAGCGCCAGGACTGTAGACGCGATGCCCAGGTGAAATGCAGCGAGAGTTCACCAACCCATATTAAACGGTGCAGTAAACTGCACACAACCACTGGAGGTTGGTGCAGGAGGCATATGCTCTGAAGCGTCAAATTGCTGGTTGCAAGGGAGAAAGAAAGGTATGCATGACCCGGAACCAACGTTAGCTTTACCAGAGACTCCGCTTCTTCATTTTTTATGACGCACTCATGCATACTCTGTCACGGGGATGATAGTGTTTGTTTGAATATTTAAAACAAGCTTTTTCGTAGCCTCTTGGCAGTGGCGCTTGGAGCAGCTATTCCAGCCAGGCTGGAATGATGGACCTGCAGCGCAAAGGTGTCTGGAGCAATATATGTATAAACACATCTACATTTAGAGATGCCAACAAGGTGTATCGGCGCACCTGTGTGTCCGTGGCATGACGAACAGCAGAGTGAGGTCGGTGCAGGACAGGATGAGGGGGGGGGGGCGGGGGGCAAAGACAGAATGGTATGCTTATGGAATAATGGAGTGCCAAAGGTTATGAGCGACATGTGCTGGCACAGCTCTGTGTTGTAACTGTACTTGTTTACTTTCCATTTTTGATATAGCGCCGCATAGCAATAGTGGATTTAATAAATTCCAGATATTTACAGTGGAATAGTGGGAGCACTGCCGATCACTAGTGGAGGAACGAATCAAAGGGACGCTGTTACACAGAACTGAGGTGCATTGTCAGCCGTGTGAGGGGTCAGATACGGAAATAGGACGAGGCGCTGCATTCCTGGATTGAGCTGGTTTGACTGGCTTTATGTAGGTAACAGCAGTGGAAAACCAGAGAATGCATATAGTTAGGCCTCTCTTCTCAAACAGCTGGTACTTATGACGTCAGGATTCAGGTGCACTGACGGAGCTGTGATTGGGTCCCATAGCAGGAGTGCTGCTGGGCTGACATGTTCATTAGGAGGGCTGTGCCTTGGTCCCAGTATCGGAATTTAAGGGGTCCTGCAGGGGAGGATTGAGGTACACTGATAGAGCTGCATGCAGGCCTCAGTACTGGAGTAGCAGGTGGTTACTGGGGTGTCCTGGCCGAGCTGTGTGCGGACCCGTCCCTCTATTTGATCAGATGGGCGCAGCCTGGAAGGGTTGAGGTGCACTGGCACGCCTGTCTATGCGATTCTCACCACTGGTCTGGAATCGTAGTGGTGCTGCACATAAGGTCTGGGGTGCTGTGGCAGAGCAGGGTGTGATATCTGGGGTGATTGGTGGTTCTAGCACACCTGTGTCTGCACGGATAGATGTGCATATTCCCCTCCCTCCTGTGATGTGCTAGTTTCGTTTCTTCCTTTTCAGTGAGTTATATTTATATTTTCAGGCTCAGACCTGCCCGGAGCTCTGGTACTGTTCTAGTTCACGCACACCAACCTGGCAACAGACATGCAGAACTTCACAGGAAACACTACAGGCACGCTTGGGGGTGGACAACAAACGTCTAGCTGTGATAACACAAAAGGCAACTCGCATGTAACAAGTACACACACGGCACACAAGGGTAAAACACACAATAGACACATCTGTATCCTCCATAAAAGTGCACAAAACAGTTAAACAGCACACTGCCAACAATGCAGCTAGGCACGCACACCAGGCTGATCCCAAAAACAACATATACATGGGGACAAACAATACACATTCATAAGTGTCTTGTCCCTAAATCATTACAAGTGCTGTTAAATCCTGTTGCACATTCAGTTCTATTTGCTGCCATCCGTGCTTGGGAATAAACAGGGTTGCATGTGTTACCCTGTATCTAAGCTAGAGAGGGGGCCTATGCAGAGAGTTCTAGTGCTCAGCGGGCATTGCTGTGTCAATCAATGGACTGAAGCTAGTTCTGGAAGCACCAAAGACATATGTGATGCAAATATAAGGGTAGGAAGTCACTCTTCCACTGACACAGAGTAAGGTTTCTTCTCAGGTTCACAGAAACAAAACCTGTTTTTATTTACAGAACCAACAAGGCGCTTTATAAACAATTATTATCTTAATATACATTTTGGAAACAAGTAAGTAGATTTTGGCCAGCTTGATCATAGTTAAATGTCAGAAAAAATATCTTTATGGTAGCAATGACGGCGGTTGTTTTCCCGAGTCACAAAGGTTAATATCTGAAGATCATTTTGCCCGCATGTTGTAGAAGTACATTTATATCCTTCTTGCTTTCTCAAATTTGCTTGAAAATGCACCATTTGTCCACTCTTTTTTCAAAATTTTCTCGGGGGGGAAAACCCCCCGAACTTCGCTTAGGTTGTTTGAGCTCGCTCGCTAGGCTCGCTGCGGTGCAGTATTACAATAATTTTACGCCGCACCACTTTCAAATGTCACCAGCCGCCACTGAAAAAGCATGTTCGTCACGTCTTGCATATTTTTGAGTATTCCCAATGAATTAACAGGGAAATGAAGAAATCATGTGTTATAGCTTATCAGAGGATTGTGCCAAACAGTACCACCAATTACCTCTGGTATGCGTGTGGGTGGTGGGAACGCGCACTATTATTTTGCTTTAGGGCAGACATGCTTAGTCCTGCCAAGTGTCACACATCTCGCGTTACACTAACGCATTTTAAGTAAGATTACCGCATGTAAAACGATTATCACGCAAGTCAGCTTACTTAAAAGCTGAGTGTATTACCGGTTTTCATGGTTTGTAGAGTCCGGTATTTCGTATGGTTAAAGAAACACAAAGAAGGCAGCGCACAGCAGCCAATGCGAGTTCTGCTATGCTTTGATGGTACGAGGCTGGTTCACACTGATTGGACTGTGTTTTGCTTATGTTACCATAGGTAGGCTGACCTGACTACCTCGCCCGGCACTAATTGGTCAGTATAGTACTCACATGCGTGCAGCCGTATGGCCTGCCCAACACAGGGAAGTTACGTTTACTACTCAGCAGTCCGTGAAGTGTTAGTGCTGCTAAAAGAAAAAAGTTAAGCAGCTGCCTCGTGTTGAAAGACAGGGACCGAGAGGATTCAGTCGGAGCAAGCAGGATGTTTTCAATTTCAAATCCCTGATGTAACCAGCCAGCCCGGGCCACCAGGAATTGCAGCCACCAGAATTAAATTAAAGGACAAGGGAGTCCTCCTCGACACGTGCTGTCTTCCCATGCTGGGGGTGGGGCGGAAGCAGGAGTGTTCTCCGGAGGCTGTGTCCGGTCACAGTAAGAGGAGGTGCAGAGAGTGTGCCACGCCATGCACTCTTCAAATGTGGTAAGTATTTCACATTTGATTAATGATCAGTTTTTGAGATTAAAGTGCCAAAATTTAGCGCTATAATGCAGTGCTCCTCATCACTTGTAAATTTTGTCTAAAAAATGAGACATTCGAGGTTATAATTGTCGATCCTGTGTTGATTTATTACAGTTTGTGCTAAAATGGGATTCTGGTTTAAACAAAGACCAATCGATAGCGGAGATTCTCGTAAAGGTTCAGAACATATATTCCCAGTTCACACCTTCACTTCCACTGTTACAGAGGCCAAAGGAGCTGTAATCAGTTACAATAGTTATTTGAAAATGAGATACGGTTGACTGAGATTCGAGATTGTTCCGTTACGCCTTTTTAAAAAAAAATGTTGAACAGTAGAAGAGACACAGCATACATGGGGCAAAATAAGCTGCAAGGCAGTGTAGCATTCTCCCTAATTAATCCGGTCCGAAGAGGCAGAGTAATGCTTAACGGTGAATGAACTACACCTCGAAACAGATGTTGAAAATTCTGACCCTTCTCTGATAAAAGCATGCTGTTCCATCAGAGCTAGATTTACAATTTACAGTTGCATCTAATCTACTGTTGCAGATTAGATGCAACGCAGTACTCTATGTCTATGGTATACAGAGAGCAGCGTCAGAATCATCTAGGTCACTGTGCTAGCCTGCCCTCTTCAGACTAGCAAGTGTCTCCAGCACATCACATTACTGTCCACAGTCTAAGCAGTTGTCTGCAGGGAGAGTGTCTCCACAGACTGCAGCTACAGTGTACAGGCCGAGCAGCAGAAGTTATTTCCCCAGCTCTGACTCCATTGTTATGTTATAGAGAATGTGAGGTTTCTTTCTGGGGAGAGATAGGAGATTTGTCCTGTGCAAACTGACTCACCAGTAGCGCAGAGGGTTAATGTGCCTCCTGCAAAGAACGTGCATCATGCATATCACAGAACCTAATGCTAAAAGGGATTAGTTTGGGTACAAATGTATTTTTATTAGCACAGCCAACCCCAGCTACTGTGGTACGTTTTAAATCCTGTTTGTGCTCCGCCAGATCAAACATTTAAAATATACTGCACAGTTACACATTTGTTTTACTGTACGATCAGTTTGCAAGGATACTAGGGGAGTGCCCTTCGATTTCAGCTGCTTCAACATCTTACAGTTTTTCGTTGCATATATATATATATATATATATATGCTTCCCTCGTCTTCATTGCTTGATTTTGCTCGTGTGAAAGTGTCACTCATAGTCGTTGAATGTCACTCATAATTACACCGAAATCATGAAAATGTCACACATAGGCAATCTGAAACCTTGGCAGCTATGCATTCTGTGCTTTCCGTTAGGGTACGCGCAGAATCTAGATAACACTGCATGTCCCTGAAATGGTAAGTCAGGACAATCTATGTTGCAAAACATTTTTTAATTCCGGTTTTAAAAAAGAAATGCTGGGATAATAGGCAGGTGAGACCAGCTTTTAAAATCTGCTGCGAAGGCACGTAGCACAATGCTCTCCTCACTCTGCTATTCATTTTTAGAGACGTTTTTAATGTTGCTATGTATATTATATATTGAGTGGTTTCTACTGTTTTAGCATTCATGCTGTTATTACTGTTTTAATGTAGGGCCGCTATGTACATTGATTCAATGTGATATGCTGTATTTTAAGTGTTATGTATTACTATGCAACTTTTATGGATCCACGTTACAGCCGAATAAAATGTTCTGAATTCTGAAAAGGTAATCTTTAGATAATAACTTTTGTCAGTGAGGGATCTATTATCCAGTTAGATGGAAAATGCAATGTGTTATAACTGTACAATTCAGGATGCAATTTAATGTTAACTGACACTATGGTCTAAGAAATATGTCCTTTGTTTTAATTTTCTTCTGTCTGAAAAGAAGTTATTTCTATTGTTGGTTTTTTGTTACCGTGCCTGTTTTCTGCATTGATGTTTGATCATTTTACTTGAAACACGTTGTGTCTTTTTAAAGATTTCTTATACAAGCCACAGATGCGTTACCTTTCAGTAACTGTTAGACTTAACTTATTTAGAACTTTTCCATTCATCTGATGTTATGTTTAATTCCGTTTTCTTATGTTTATAAGCGATGTTATTAATTATCATAACACGTTTCATTAAGAAAAAGTTGATTCCTAAAATGTTCATCAATCAAACAGAGAATCTTAAAATGTAATTTATCTCTTTCTGGAACATAGACCAACTATGAGCATTAATGGCATGAGCAAACAAGCATTGGCATAGCCAATAGGTCTCGCTTTTGGGACCTTGTAAGTATTTAGTTATGCAGCACAATATCCTTGGTGCAACAACATCAACCGTTGCATGGCTAAACACTTATAAGGTCCCAAAGGCAAGACCTATTGGCTATGCCAATGCTTGTTGTAGATGCTATGGGCGAGTAGGGTTAAGCTATTGGCATTGTAAATGACAATGCATTTTTTTTTTTTTTAAACGAAAACAAAAATAAAAGGCATTGTTATTTGCAATGTCAATAGGTCAAACTCGCATAATTGCGAGACCTATTGCATTGCAAATGCTTGTTTTTTTTTAGCACCTCTGTTCTTTCATAAACCCCTTTCATAGCCCATCTTCCAAAAGTGCTTTGAGGCGGCAACAACGGCAGAATTAATTTTTCAAACATCCAAAATAAAATTAAAATGTGTGAAATGGATGTATTTTCCGTGCCAGTGTTGGAATTTGAGAATTATGTGTTACACACAGATCCCCGTAGCATGCACCGAACATACTGAGCTATCTGCCATTCCCACTGCTCCTAACCAACGGGACCTAGTGGGCTCTTTACAAGCGCCCACAGTGGCAACAATTCTGGTCAGATTTTTGCAGCATTTTCCTGCCCCTGCCTTGGTAAGAAGAAAGGTCCAACGCAGTCCAGAAGTGGGCAAAGAATGCTGCCTCTGGCTGGAATACTATTACAGATGATGAGATCGATTACGGGCCTCAGAGGCGACGGATTAAAAGTAAGCCAGAACGCTTCACGCAGTGTCCTTTTGTGGGGACAAATGAGGCAGATCCTACAGAATAATGGGGGAGCAAGCGTGAAATGAAAACAGAAACTGATCGCGATCGCGGGCTGTAAGGGTGCCCGCGAGCGATGCAGCAATACGGAAAGGCGGTGGGAATCAAAAACTATAGCACGGAAAGCAACATAGAATGCCGGGTTGAAGGAAGAAACACAAAAGGCAAGTGCGGAAGCAACACTGAAGGTGGGTAGGGTGGAAGTAGCATGGAGGGTGGGTACAAGGAAGCAACACGGAAAGGGGGGTCAATGAATAGCAACAGGGAGGAAGAGGAACACAGATAGCAACACAGGGGGCAAGAGAGGAAGCAACACAACACAGGGGGCAAGAGCGGAAGCAACACAACACAGGGGGCAGGAGCGGAAGCAACCCAACACAGGGGGCAAGAGGGGAAGCAACACAACACGGGGGCAAGAGGGGAAGCAACACAACACATGGAGCAAGAGCGGAAGCAACACAACACAGTGAGCAAGAGCGAAAGCAACACAACACAGGGAGCAAGAGCGGAAGCAACACATAATAGGGGGCAAGAGCGGGATCAACACATCATAGGGGGCAAGAGCGGGAGCAACACAGAGAGCGGGGAGAAGTATACAAAATGGGCAGCATGGAGAGAAAAGTAGTACACAGGCAAGAGAGCAGGGAGACAAAACAAAGAAGGGGCATTAACACACATGGGTGAGTGCAAGACATAGGGGGTGGGAGAAAAGTACACAGATGAGCCGAGCGAACTAACAATCGGAACGACAGAACCACCGGAGGCTTGTGCAGTGTAGTTGCGGGTCTCTCAGTGGTTCTGGAGCTTCCTTGGAGTTAGGAGCGGTCTGCATGGTCTCTGGCGGCACAACCTGTAGGTGAGATCAGCCTCTGTTGTCTTGGTGGTGGCCCCCTGCACTGGATTGTGGTGAGCCTCGAGCCCTCCCGCATGCAGGAGCTCTCGACTCAAGCTACCGCCAATGTTGCTCTGAAGGCGCCTTGTATGGAGAGCAGGATATTGGCTGGGGGAGATGGCCTTGGTTAAGGTAAAAATAGATCGGCTGCCGTAAGGAGAATCTGCCGTAAATCGTGACCTAAGTAGCTGTAGCCAAGGCGTGGAACGGGGGAGCAAGCGCCACTACCATTGTTAAAGTTAATGCAGGACATTGCGCTGTGGTGAAAAAAAAAAGAATGATTTAAAAGTTAATTTAGGCGAGCCGTGCAGCACAAAACAAAGGCAGGGCCGCAATGTTAAAAGTGAAGCGTGCTGTGGCGCATTGCACAAAAAAACATAATTAAAGTGATGTTGCGGCGTGCAGCAATAGCTCTTTTGTAAATATAAAGCTGCCATATTTTAAGTTAAAGCCCGTTGTGGGATGCGCGCGTTTTGTAAATATAAAACATGACCTTCTAATATACTGTAGCCAAGATGGGGGAGCAAGCGTGAAATGAAAACAGAAACTGCTCGCGATCGCGGGCTGTAAGGGTGCCCGCGAGCGATGCAGCGGGACGGCTCCAACTTCGTGGGAAGTTTAACAT
This sequence comes from Calotriton arnoldi, assembly GCA_963921515.1. Lineage (NCBI taxonomy): Eukaryota > Metazoa > Chordata > Amphibia > Caudata > Salamandridae > Calotriton > Calotriton arnoldi. The sequence continues at coordinate 1,618,050 of CAWUFW010002141.1, read as the reverse complement.
GCAAGGTAAAACGCGGAAGGGGGCGCTTGAAAAACAAGACGCGCGGCCGCGAGACACGCTCTGTGGTGGGCTCTCTCTGTGGTGGGGAGGGGGAGGGGCGAGCAAGACAGAGGCGGAGCGAGGCGCGCGCGCTTGGGAGAGCGAGAGGAAAGCCAGATGGCGCCTCTGCTCGTGCCTGTGCGCGTAACCGCACGCAGTATGCCACCCAAAAAGCTGTGGTAGGCTTTTTAAAGCCCACTCACTAAATGTCTCGCCAGAGCAGCGCATGCGCTGGCTCAGGCGAGACCTAAAAAAGCCTCTGGTTTCAGAGGAAAGGAAAAAGCAAGTAGAGAGCGGAGTCATTCACAACTGCATTTTGTAGTACGTTAGCAGTACTACAGTAGTACTATTAATGTACTACAAAATGCTATCCGCTGACTTATTTTCTGAGGTCTACGCTTCTGCTTCTCCTATCACTTATGTGTGGAGGTGTCTGCTCCAGTAGGTATACATTTTAGTAGTAAATGTGGGAGGAATGGTAGAGTGGCTGGTAAAAGAGGAGTACTTACTACTAAATTGAAGGTGGTTAGGGAAGAGTAAGGAGGGGTTTAAGGAGGGCAATGGAAGAGTTTAGGGAAAAGCAGACACTCACCCACAAAACAGTAAGTCTATTGCTATTCACAAACTGCACTTCTAAAGTTACTACAGCCAAAAAGAGCCTGGAGTAAGTCAAGCGCCACACAAGGGCAACCACTGGTACTGCAAAACCCTCCCACAGAAAATAACAGAGGCAGGGACTTAAAATGAGAACCTTCCAAGAAATAATGTAACAATACATTAATGTATTTGACTTTGTAAAAATATATACATAAATGTAATTTAATGTTAAAAATTATACCTAATTAAGAATAAAATATAATAATTTAAATTAATTCAATACAAAATATTTTGTAATTTTTTAATACATAAAATGTAAATATAAACATTATACTTTAGATGTGATTTGTTCAAATCAATCTTTAAAAAATATTTTAATGTAATATATTTAAATTAGTTAAACAATGAATTCAAAAGTAGGTTAACAGTGCTATAATGTTTGTATTTTTTTACATTTAAAATAAATATATAAAATTAACTTAAATTAATATTTAAAATAAAAATATCTTTACTATGTCTTTTAAAGTTTAATAAACTTTACACACTTTCCCTATACTTTACCATAGGGATATCCACAACCCAGTGATGGAGAACTCGCTTACATGTGAAAAGTTATTAGTAGAAAGTAACTTAATTTTAAATTAAATATGTAATTAAGTCTTGTATCCCAAGCACACGATTATATGCATAAACAATTTATGTTAGTAATTTCGAAAACAATATTCAAAATAAAAAGCACAATTGCCCTCCAATGTTCTTTTTTTCTCTTTCTTTTAATTCTTTTGTTCTTGAGCCTCAGAGCCAACACGTGTTTCACAGCTGTCAGTGTAAACCTGCGACTTCATCAGGGCTGTCTTGGCTATCAATAGAAGTCAAATCTTGTGTCTGGTTATACTTCCGTCCCGGTCCATCAATACTTTAGGTTAGAGTAATCACTTCCGTATGGGTCAGATTCAAGTTAGATCTCGTGTCTGGTTGTAATTCCGTCCCGGCCCATCAATAATTCTAATCGTTGTATCACCCTTCCGTATGGGTCTGTGGTTTGAAGGCTCCCAAAATAATGGAATTTTACTGCTCTATATGCAGTGTCAGTATATTCCCCACCGTGTCCGGTATGAGGAGTCAGCTACATCGAGTATGGTGCAGTCAGTTAGAACCACGTTCTGCGCACGATTTTCCCCAGCCACCACTTTCTTCAATGGGTACCTGTGTTCTCGTTCGGAACACAGGCTCCCATTGAAGTCAATGGGAGTTCGACCGAATCGTATCCGGATGCATACGGATGCATCGTACTCACTTGGTCAGACTCCCCTGATCTGAGTCGTACGGAAATCATTCCGGAACTGATTCAGTCGGTATGCTTTCCGAACGAGATCGGAATCAGGCCCTTAATCTGAAGCAACCCTATTGACCAGTTCCTTCAAGACTCGATTATACCAACATTGCCAACCTGGAAATGTTGCCATTCCTAACACAGAAACTCCAACACTTGCAAAACAAGGCAGGCACGACTCTGCCGTTTGAATAAAAGAGAGAAAGTCCTCACATCCAAGCACTGCACTAGTTGCCAGAGAGACAGAGAGAATTAAATTAGTTATAAAGTGCAAACCAAGATGCCAGATCAACAAATCATACTTCAAATGGCTTGTTGGGAATGGTATGGGGGGGGTTGGCAGAAAGATTTCATGATAAGGTTTGATCGATGTAGAGAGTGGGGTGGAGCTTGGTGTCTCTGTGGGAGAAGCCCAGGGATTTTAGTCAGGTTAAGACACTGGGCTGGGTCAGGCAGTATGCGAAGGTGACCACGGCATCAACGTAAACGCTGCAACAGAGATAATAATAATAATAATTACCAACACATCCTAGTTGTTGGGAAATATTCTTTTGCTAGAATAGAGCAATGGTAGCTGACCATTGAGAATTAATTTTCAACATGCTTCACAACTTACAGTCTTACAAATCTAATAATAAATGTGTAGCTTGGGTAAGTTAACACAATTAAATGCTTCTTTGACAGTAAGCAGCGACTTAAATGCATTTACTTGAAATGAAAACAAAAGAAAGTGACACCCGTTTATTGAGTTACCTTAAAGAGAGCAAAAATCTGATCTTCTAGCAAATGTGCTTTAAAGGTGATGAGTTAATTTCGGGTCCTGACCTAACAGTGGCTACAACACCCAAAAACCGATCCGAAGGAAGCAGAATAAAGGACAGAGTCAATAACTGGGTAAATTTACAATAAAATGCTATTTTTAGATCCCTTTCTGGTATTACTGCCATTAAACAAAAAACATATGCTTTCTTTTTTTTTAAATATCCCACTTTCTATCTTCTATAATCTTTTCTAAACATAGATTCCCATCACAGAAAGCCCAGATCGCTCCACTTGAGAATCGCCTTTTATCTAAATGATTATTAAAATTTTTGTTTGTCAGTTCCTCTATACATAAATAATAAACAGGATAGATTTGTAGATGCAACATTGTTAATATTGAGAAAGTTGATGTCAATATGAATAACGATACAATCATGTATAAAAACGAAATTGCATCTTTAATGACGAGTTCGCCCGTTGTGAATTCTTAATCAACCTTGACTCAGAAATCCGTGGTTAGGCAGGCCCCGAGATCCAGGCCCGAGGTTACTGATTGACAGATCACAGGTGGGGTAGCACGTAGCCAGCATACAAATGCGTGAACAGGAAATCCCAGATCAATCCAACAGATTGGCGCAGGGACACCACAATGGTCCAGGGAGATTGACATGGCCGGAGGGGTGCGCGCGTTCCCAAAACACCATAACATCTTATGCCACATGAAGTTAGGAACACTTAGCCAATCAAGACACAGCACAAACATTACATGCAGTGATCACGCGCTCCCCATTACAGACATCCGGACACATTACCCACTGGCCGCATTGTGTTCACGCAAGGTTGAGGCCCACTTGCATTCCTCATCCAAAACCTTTAATTTATGGCTCTAAAGACAGAGGTACACTTTCCTCACCAAAAAAAGATCCCCGGAAACATTTTATTACATCCAATGAACTGTATACGTTTCTGTTAGGCCGATTGTAAATTGAGACAGTTCTCAGACCCTATGCCTCTGACTGTGCTAGCCGGCCAAATTGTTTAATTAAACAAACTGTTCCTGTTTTGCCAAACAGCTCTTGTCTCTTGTTTTTTCAAGGTACTTCATGCTCAAGCAACAACATCCCTGTTTGAATTGTTACAAAATGTAAACATTGTTTTAATAAAGATGACTTTAACGATGTAAAACTTGCAGTGTGACTGGAAAGAATCAGTGAACTTGCAATGACATTACCATTAGAATGGAAGAAACATGTGTCAACTGGTTGAAAAATGGATTGTGAAGGAGGGATGTTTTCGTGTATTTATGTCTAAAAATGCGTGGTATCTCAAGATTCATTCCATGCTGAACCATGCATACTTTTCAAAACAAACAAAAAACACATAATTTTGATGGGGAATTTCAGGCGCATTCTAATATCTTAACAGTTGAACTGGACACTACAGATGAACATACCACCATTTTTGTGACTAAACCCAGAATGAGTGCACACACATGCCATAAAAATGTGAGGTGACATGAAGGGGTGTGACGCTGTCATCTACTATTATTAGCCTGGTGAACTACTCAGCACAAAGACAGACACAACTCACGAAAAACCTATGCATGCTAAATGCTTCCTCACCCAGTGTGGGCTTCGATGGAACAAAAAGAAGTGTCCTTCCAAAATAACACAACCTACATAATGAGAAGAGAACAATATTCAGGAATTGGGAGTCTGGTTAATACGCCAACTCTCATGCCACTAAGTTGTCAGACAGAATATATCATTCAGATGTAATTGACCGACTTGCCTATTGCCAAGGTCATCGCTTTCAGCTTGCTACGGATAAGCTTCACCACCATGCTTTTCTGGAGTGGAGTAGAACGGCAGCAGAGCACAGACCGGCACTTCCTGGCAAGTGACAGGAACGAATCCTCCAAACTTCTGTCCAGCGCGTAAGCAAGCGTTTTTCCATCAATCACTAAACTCAGGCTCGCTTGATTTGAACATGGAGACAAGCGTTGATGGCGAGAGGCAAAACTGCATTGCACATGTTTAGTTGCTTTTTTTGAAACACCTGGAAACTTGCACTGCACATAGTGCAAACACTGTTCAATCAAAGCAGAACAGGCTTCCTGAAACAAAAGACAAATAATAATAGTCTGTAAGAAAATGGAAGATGAAAGCATGTCTCCCAACTACAAGAGCTTTTGCTCACAATATCACAGCAATACTGTACTTTATTGTGTTATGCGCATAGTGCTTACTTCCCCTATGTGTAGAGCTTCAAACACTTATCCACATGGAAAGCATGCTATACTCGGAGGAGTGTGTAGTTGAAGTGTGTTGTCTTTGCTGAAGCCTATGTGGGAAGTGTTTCTATGTTGTGGGAGGTAACCACAGAGGTGCGGTTACTGTGCTATGGGGCACAGCACTTGGTGGTGTGACAGATGAGGTAATGTGAAATAGAATTTTTACAGTATGTGGTATGCTGGCAGCTCTGATTAACTTGGCGGGTCCCTTTAATGTGTTTCTAATTCTTTTTTTATTTTCTCCATCTGAAGTCCAATGAAGGGTGTGGCAGGAGTTCGTCCAATCTGGGATTTTATGAAATACCGGGAGGTAAGAGGTAAGAAGGAAGACAATCAGAGATGTGCATGGATCGACTGTGTTACAGACCTCTTTGATATCAGTGCCATTGAGACATCAAGCAAGAAGATTTGCCAAGATGCCCAGCGTTATATTCAATCGTCTATCACTGACATTATAGGATACTGATGGTCAGAGTACATGAATATTTGGGACCTAGAAGGATGGATTAAGTTAAAATGACTATGGTGACCAGCATAGTGTGGCAGATCTCGCCATCCTTCGCAAGCTTGTCTGGTTAGTATTAAATGGTTAGAGATAGTTAGAGTAACTGCTATAGCTTACATTTGTTCCCTTCGCTTACCAGCAAGGTTCCATGGGTCCTTTCATAGATCCTATTGCTCTCCAGTTGAAGATGAGGGATAAGGTAGTGAATTGGTATATATCATATGGTGACACACATGATATCAGATAGAGACAGGGAGGACTGCCAGGAAGACTGGAGTTATTGTCCTCCATCTTGTGGTTAGAGGTAGGACAGACTTTCTTTACTACGCCAGTCATGTGTGTTGGGCGGGAGAGGGCTGTGCATAGGATCCTCAATCTCATCAGTCAGGAAGCATGGCTTCAGTTGCTGAGTTGTAGCAGGAATTTCTAATACTTAGTGGAGAGACATATCTTATATTTTGGGATGGTGGCATTATTAAAGCCCATCCGTATATTGAGGTCATGCCAAGGCTCTGTTAGCATGACCATAATCTTACTATAATCTGTACGTCACCAGGGAGAATCTCCTTTAAAACTCAGAAGAGAAATCAATAAAGCATTTAATAATATTCATAGATGAACATGTACAGGCAGAATGCACCAGGCACAGGCTGCATCTACCTTTGCTTGTCTCAAGGAGATGACACAATTTCAGGAAAACCTCTTCTTCCATGTACATTAATTGTACTTAATTCATTTCTGCACTGGGGCAGGGGAAACCGTCAATAAGCCTTTGCCTTCACTTAAGAAGTGCGCAAAACTGGGCTTTGTTGGAGAGCCCTGCAAGGCAATCTCTCTCACCTAGCAGAACCCTACTTCTGCTGTCTATTTTGTGGTATCAAAGCTGAGAAAGAAGAGATTTTTGACATCTTGTCAGCCATGGGCAGAATTACTTTTCTGGATAAGAACTGTTGATTTATATGAATAGCACTCCATTGCATCTTTAGCCACACCACTTCTGCTATAAGCTCATTTTATTGTCTTTTTGACTAACATTTCCTGTGTCTAAACATAAAAAAACCTTATAAAAATACCGTAATATGCTCCATTATTTTCTTCAAAAACAGTCATCACCCATCTCCAATTATTACCTCGAATCAATGGCTAGACTTTAACAGTCTCAACCTTTTCTTCTGCATAACCACTGAAATCTTCAACAATCCAGCATCTGACAAGTTTCACTCTGCCACAACAGCTCCCATTCACATTTCCACTTTCTGCACTGCTGTCCACTATGACCACCGCTTTGCTTCTTTCATATCCCTAAATTACCCTACTATGTTTGAAAGAACTGATTACAACATTCTACATTTGACTATCTCTGCCCATTTGTTAGGCACAGCACTCTTTTGGTTTATCTGATGTCTCAGGCTGCTCCTAATTTGCAAACTGTACACCCACCTCTCTAGTACTCACTCAGTGCCACCTATCTTACTTGCATTGTTTCGCTGCCCAGAAGGCCCTTCTCTATGGAGCAAAGGTCTATCACCTCCCTGCCAACTTTCGAAGTTTAACTCAAAAGCCACCTCTTGTGAACCATTCCAGCATACTGATGCCCATTCTTGAAATTACATGGCCGTGTTATTCCTCGCTGACAATCATGTTTTGCTACCTACTACCATTTCTGTTTCATGTTCTGATGTTTATCTAGGTACAGGACATCTTGTAGCTATGCTCTCAGCACCACATGGCATGCAAGTAGTAAGAAAGAGAAAAAGAGTGAACATGAGCAATGCAACATTCAAGAGGTGCCAGTCTGACAGGGGATCAAACAATAGGTAAGTGGTAGATCAAAATGCAATGGAAGGTCACACACACTGGAAGCCTACAGTGCATATCCGAGCACAGTAGAGTCGAAGTACAGAGTATGGTGATAAAGCACAACAGGGGGAACAGAATGTGATTAAGATCAGACAATGGCGTTGTTAGGTGAGTGGTTGTCCCACAGAAATTTCCTGGCACACAAAAAGGGTAGGAAAGTGAGAGGCAAGTGTGCAAAGGGAAGTGTCAGAAACCACATAGTTAGAGAGCATAGCGAGGATCTCATAAGACAAAGAGCATAATAGGAGCTGGCAGTAATGATAGGGTAAGACCAACAAGAGGAGAAGGTGACTATTATTGGAGGTGATTTGAAAGACGGCACAAGCAGTGTTAAAACACAGAGGAGGTCAAGGCATAAAGATGTTCAGAGATATAGTCAGCTGCAACTAGCAAGACGTCTTGGTAGTGTCGGGCATTTGAGGCTTTAATGGGCATTCATCAGCCAGACTCATTGCCAGCTAAAAATCATGGAGGCAGGACTGGTTATGAGCCTGGAAATATTCACACAGTAAGAAATGCAATGCTGCAATGTCTAAATCAAGTCTGGTGCATTGGATTTGGTTACTTGGTCTATCACAAACCTGTCCATGCCTAGCAGGCAACATTCTAATGAACAGCAGGTTTTTACATTTTACCACAGATCTGTGCTATTTAAAAACCTACCAGTGATTCCGCATTCAAGGTGATGATTTCCTCATGCTCCAGCAATTTGCAGGAATATCCAACATTTATGGCTGTTTCCTGCTTATCACCAGTCAGAACCCATATCTGTAGCCCAGCCTGGCGAAGCCTTGCTATGGTTTCTGGGACACCATCTTGTAAACGATCTTCAATACCAGTTGCACCTGATTGGAAAATCGCACATATTAGTGAACACTGGTTATATATGGCAATTATATCCCTAAAATTAAATAGTCTTTAGCAGAAGAGAGGTTGAAGTAACTAGACTTAACAATATAAGACTGGAAAGGAAGCAGACGGAGTTACTGTTTGTGGTAGAAAAAGACCTTGGCCTTCATATTCCAGAAGACTTTGCTAGTTCCTAGTGGGCTAGAATGTGTACATCTGTTTTCTCGAGTTTATAGACTGGGATTTTCTACTGGATTATAGATCCATAGTGTGGATGGGTGGTGTTGAGACAAAAATGGTTCTTTCTGTAGGCTTTGCTCGTCTTTCTTAGGCTAGAGTGAGGAATTGTCCTAGGGAACTATTCCCAGCTTTCTTATTTCTTAGAACACTTCCTTTTCACAAGTATCTTCCTCAGAATTGAATAATGCCTAGTCATCACTATGAATGAGAAAGAAGAATTATAGAGCCACACCAACTATGGGGGTCATTTAGAGTCTGCTGGACAGTGCCCTAGCCCTCCAGGTCAGCAGAGACTATGGCCTCTGCTCCTTGGCAGAGAACCACACACCATATTAAGAGATCCCAGCCAGGCAGGTGGGTACCCCTGTGCCTTCAGCGGAGCCCCCAAAGTATGTTTGATGTGCCCATTCATCAAATTTTTTTGGTTTCCGAAAACAAACTTTTTGTTTTGTCACAATGCATGGGGACCATTGTGCATTTTCCTTGTAAGGGATAGCATGGCGATCCCTGGAAGGAAAACGGAGGGATGTCACCTCACCGTAAATAGGGCAGGATGAGCCATAGTGTGACCTGACAATCCTGTACTGGCTGCCAGAAGAAGGGTTTTTTGCTGACAGAGGCAGATGTGGCTTTCCTAGTGTAAAACCAGCTCTCTCCCAGGCTCAAAAGTTTGGATTTATGGCATTGCTCCCCCTGGGACCTTTGTCTTTTCACCAAAAGGCATGGAGCTCCTTGCTTCTCTTATCTAATTTAACACCCTAAGAAATGTCCTCAATCTAACACACGTGAATCCCACTAGGTCCAATTGCTGTTATAATCCTTTTAAATCGTGTTCTAATACAGGTTAAAATCTGAGCTGTAGTGTGTGAGATAAAGACCCATTTGCTGGTGAAGGAGTCCTTGAATCTGTACATTTAAAAACCTATATATAAAGAAGCCTCCAATATTATGGAACCAGAAAAAAGAAAACATACTTGAAATAATTTAATTATTGACCTTCTTTGTTCAAACAGTTCAGTTTAAAATCTTCTGAGACTAAGCTTGAAGTACAATGTACATTGACAACTCAATTCCAATTTAGAATCTAATGTGCTAATTTCACATATAATTCATTCAATATTTCTTCTCATCATTGCTGTTAAGCCTATCCATTAATCCAAAATGTTTAAAAATGTCTGCCACAATATAGTCCTTCTTCTCCTCTCTTGCGGACTGCCACAAGACTCTGGTTACAATTTAGCAAAAGTATGACATAGACCTCTCTCAATTGCTTGGTACGTTTTGGCAAGTCTTTACTGTAAATCTGTAGGATATCATATTTACGACTTTCTTTATATACTGGTCTTGTGCTGGAGTGCTCCAACGCACCTGTATATTCCAAAAAGCACATCCCACTAGATTCAAACATATATGTTATTTGTAATATACTAATCAAGTAGCCTTTTACATGGGCAGTTTGAGCAACTCGTGTTTCCAACATAAGTTTTAAGGGAACTGTTTTAAGTGACCATTATTTGAGCCAATCATACAAAAAACCCTTCAGCCCACCTGACCCCCTCCCCAAAATCGGTGGCCTCTAAGTGGTAAAAAGACATTTCTTTCACGTTTTCTATAATCCTTCTTTATAATCTGCTCTTTGTTACATCAATACCAGAGGTGTCAAAACGTAAACCTACCCATTGAGGGAGTGTTTCTGCAGTCACCAAATGAAATGACTTGTGATTTTTATACTTTAAACCAAGTCAAATCCACTCCACCATGCAGCAGCATAGACCTCCATACTCTCCCAGAGGTATCACTATACATTTTAAGCTGTCCCTTAATGAGAGAGGGTAGAGAAGTATTCTGCATGTCTTGTCCCAGCAATTAACTGTGAAATTGGGAATTGGATTACTTGAAGCTGCTTGTGGACATGACACCCTCATCTAGGTTTCATTTATAGTATTTCGACCCATCATTTAAAGTTTTGTTCTCATTATAATATGTTTAGGAACCCTAGTATACTTTTATTTGACTGAACTCTACAATTCTAGCATTTTAGAGGAAGGTCCTTGTCGCACGAATAAACGCACGCTCCAATAGCAGCAAAGAAATCTTCGCAAACGTCAGACTTCACCACACTCACAGCTGTCACCAGAAACATCAACCCATCACAAGATCTGTGCAACGACCTCCCAAACTTCTGCAGCAAAATTGCAACTATGTACACCAACTACCCCTTGCAACAGGACCCACTAGACCTCTCCAGAAGTTTCCCAGTGATGAAGGAAGTCAACATAATCATCACATGGGACACCATTAGCACAGAGGAAACCACAACAATCATGAAGACCATTCACTCCAGGGCCCCGGCGGACCCCTGCACCACCACGTCTTTGACAAAGGAACAATCACTATAAGAGAGGTCCTTTCCCCTATCCTCAACAATTCTTTCTGTACAGCCAGCTTCCTGGAGCCATGGAAACACGCAGCCCTCAATGCCCTCTCAGCTGACCCGACCAAACTCACCAATTACCAGCTGATATCCCTCCTTCCCTACCCAGCCAAAGTCCTAGAAAAAGCAACCAACAAGACCCTCTCTGACCACCTCACTAAACACCAGTTTCTCGACACCACACAACTAGACCCAACCACAGCATGGAAACCGCCCTTAAAGCAGCAACGGGTGATATCCAGATGATCCTTGACAGGGGGAAACCACAGACCTCATACTTCTAGACTTATCCGCAGCCTTTCACACTGTCTCCCACCCTATCCTAATCCAACGACTCCACGAAGCAGGCTTTCAGTGACTCCCCCCTCATGGATTTGCTCCTTCCTCACCGGAAGAACCCAAACCATCAACATGCCCCCCTACGCCTCTGAAGCATGAAATCTTATTTGCAGAATCCCTTGGAGCTCCCCACTCAGCCAAAGTCTCTTCAAAATCTACATGACCCAGCTCGTCAACGTCATATGAGCTCACAACATAAACATCCTCACTTACATATAAGGGATAAGGATATAATGGTCCTGGTAACCTAATAACTAGGCAGTTATTAGGGTAACAGGACCACTATATCCTTACACCCTCATATAATCTTTGAATCATACCTAAACACCCACGATTAAAACATTCTGTGAATCCCTGGCTGAAGTAACATTTAAAGTGCTCCCTGGAATACAGACAAGCCCATCCTGGTTTTCAGGGAGCAGGGTGAGACCCGATGATGAAGCATGCTACTACTAGAGTGAGGGTGTAACAAAGTAAACTCCTTGCTTTTTTCTAGATAACAGGATGCTATCCAGAAGATATACTAGTTTCCTCAGAAAAAATAGCCAGGTATGGGATTCTTTTTGTAATGTGATTATTTTTCTTATTCCAATGTTTAATCGATACTGGTACAGTTTTTGCAACCTTTATGAACTACTTTGGGGTTCTATTCAGCTTTAAAATGCCTCACTTGTAGCCAACAAGGTCTTCCCATTTCATAGGGGTCTTCTCCTGGAATATAATTGGGGTGAAATTTCTTTCAGCCTCTAAATCAAACAAACTAGGTCATTAGCTGTTATTCATCCCAACTCTCTGAAAACCACAAGACAGAAACAGGTGTGAGTACAAGGGAACATGCTAGTCTGCATCTCTGTAATCTAATTACCATGGTACCCTCTTGTATACTATCTTCTCCAGTATTGGTGCACAGGTCATCTTGAAATTAACTGTTTTAAGAAAGACAATCAATACCTTTAGATCCTATATGGGACACAGTATACAGTACTTTTTTTCTATCACTTTTTTTCTATCACAAAGTACAATGAGCACACACCCTGAATTCTGTGGGTTAACAGCACTTCATCTATTGCACCACCCCCCCCAAAAAAAAAGTGGTGAAGGAGTCTCTTCTAAGAACAGTGGTGTATGATTTCTGTTGATTTTGTGATCCCATAGAGGTGTATTGGGGTAGGTGCATGAACTCAATGGATTACACGTGCAGCACCATGCCAATACCGATTTGTAGTTATCATCCTCCACTTATGAATGTAGCCCCGCAGCCTTCCTCCAATTGGTGTTTTGTGATCAAAGGGAATAAGCACATATATTCACAGTGGATGTTCCTCGAGAATGGGGGACTCTGCTGAAGCCTTGATTGTTGCACTGATAATTTCCCCTCTGAAAGCACTGATCCTGTGTTTTTTGCTATTATTTGCTTGTTAAAAAGACTGTGCACCCTGAAAGTCTTGTCTATTTGGAGGTGTAACTTAACTTGTTGAATGGTTGTTGATATTGAAGGACATCCATCAATCTGGCAGCATTGTGACCTTTCATCGCAACCTTTTTAAGGGCCTCATCAACATGCAGGCCAAACAAATTAGTGTTGCTGCACTTCAGTGTAGATCCTGAAAATACACAAACAACCATGGAGACACTGATGTTGATATGACAGCATGCTATATCTGCAACAACCAGAGAGTAGAATATGACCACCTGTCAAATTACTTTTCATTAAGTGTCAATTTCTTCGATTCTTCCATTTGTTCTGGAAGATCTCAGAGAACATCTTTCATTTCTTCTTTCTAGCAGTGTGAATCATAATAGAGTCCTGAGGGACAGGATATTAAATTTAAAGAGGATTCATTCTGAGGCACAGCTTCCACTCTAAATGCTATACACTGAGTATTTACGAGATTTTTTTAAAAGCTGTTGATTTTTTTAAGAGGGTCTTTAACAGGGGGCTCTCAGTTTTGAACAAGGTTTCAATGAGAAAATCATCCTCTTCATGTTTGATGGCTAAGGTGACAACATGCAGAAATGTAGCCTATATACTGCCTGTCAGGCTGATGTTTAGTCTCTGTATAACACTTTACCGGGATACTGCTCTAGGGGTTTCTCATTATCTGTATGCTGCTTAGATGGCTCATATAATATTGGGTCATGTGGTGCAAGTGGCTGCTGGACAGGGGCTGCGTGTTTAGTTCAGTGGCCTAGAACATTTCGAATTTGATAAAGGCATACACTGGTTCTAATAACCTTTTTAAACATAAATTTCCGTTTAGTGTTAGTCTTGCCAGAAGGTGATAGACTCAGTAATGAAGGACTGGTTCATTTGTCCTTGGTTGTGGGCATCATGACATCTTTCTGATGTTTTGCTATAACATGGACAGTTTCTGGGTCGACAGAAATGTGTTTTGTCTCAAGTTCTGACTATCTGAGGTTGTCATGATATTGTGTCAAGGAATCTTGATTTTAGTCCTCAGACTATTTTCCTGGTAGCCAGTGTAGAGAGTTTGGCAACTCCGAGGCCACACCTGCAGTGGGTGTGCCTTCAGGTATAGTCTTTCGAGGATGAACCTTCTTTGCCAAAGGGGGCACTTTTCAAGACCGAACCTTTTTTGTGTTTTGAGTCAGGCTTTTGTGCACCCTCAGGTAACCAGAGGCGAGACTTGGAGTGAGTCTGCTCAGCCCCTATAGACAGTGGCCTGTGTTCTGAGTGACATTTGGGTACAGGCATTGCTTGTTTTATGACAAAAGGAAAAGTCTTGGCACCTCTGTGGTTCTGTTTTGATGCTGCAAAAAATTATTTTAGGGTTTAGTCAATGTCTGCCTATTGTGCTTCATTACCCATGTACATTATCCCAGAAGGACTAAAAAAGCCCTTGTTGGCATTGATGCCTCTGTGTCTTTCGACTCCATAGCAGCATAGTAATCCTACCTACGATCATGATGGTTGCAGATAGATCATTTACACTTGAAATGCTGACAGAATAAACAGCTTTTTTCGCTGTGATCTTAAAGAAGGCTCCCAATACAGGATGGATTGTGCCATCATGGACAAAATTAAAATAATAAGGATTTCCTCATCACAAATAATAAGCTTTTCACCATCCCAAAGGAATCACCCTAACACAACCTGGGAGGCGAGTATGGAAATGTTAGGAGTCAACAGTTAAGGATATGTCTGTCAGTTCAATGTATTTTGTAGTCAGTCATACTGTCATTGCTTTGACTGTTCTTCAATACCATCTCCTCTCTTTTGTAACACATAAATCCTATTTAAACCTATTGTCTTCTGGTGCAGCACAATATCAAAGATGAAGCACCAAACTGTAGCTCTAAACCCAATTTTGTATAAAATAAATCCACGGTGAAGCCAGCTTGCTGATGCATTGTGATTTTCAAATACGCAATCACAAATAATTTTCAAAACCAAAAGTAAAACTTTTAAAAATATTCTGAACCCAACACTAGATAGCAGGATGTTGCACAGATTGTGATTTACAACACGTGCTGCAAACAGGCTATATACCTCAGAGATCAAGAGCCCTCTGGCAGAGGTCTTGTTGCCTCTGCCAAGCTTCAAAGGGTAAGCTTAGGATAACTCTGTAAAGTAATTAGATGTTACATGGTTTAGACATAGAGGAATCTCTGCCGCAAATCATATCATTGCTTAGGCCATTGTCTCCTGTAATTAACAATCTGGTTTCTTCCATAGGGCTTTTGAAGGGGAAACAGCCTTTACAACGAGGTTTTTACCATGTTGTGCCTTTACCACGCATTTTTTAGCACGCATGTTTTTACCACGTGTATGTCTTTACAACGCAAGCATTTGCGGCGCATTTAGGGTAAGTTGGGGGTGTGGGAGACCTCCCCCCACAAATATATTGTTTTTATATATGTAAACAATGCGTGGTGATAACAAGCATTGTAAAATCATATGTGTTGTAAAAAGAATGCGGGGTAAAAAATGGCTAAGGCATGCAATGTATTTCCCTGCGTTGTTCCGTCGTACAACCCTTTTGAAGGACTTTTTGGGCCTGAAGGTTAAGCTTCTCGGCCATGACACAAGCAAAGAGAGAATATCAGGCTATTAAACAAACAGAAGAAGAGTTCTGGTCACATTTCAGCTGGCATCCCCACACAGGAACAGGTACTGACAACTTAACCATGGTACGGCTACCTGAGGAGAAAATAAAATAGTGCTACATGCCTCTCTGTCTTGAATAAAATATTGCTGAATAACTATTGTAGCAGATTTTTTTGTAAAACTCTTCAGTGTACAGGTCAAAAAGAAGCAAAACTAAGATTGAGTACATGTGGTAGGAAGTCTGAAAACGGTCTTATTTGGGGCTATCCTTCTCAAAGGACAGACAGGTGGGTAAAGAAGAGGACGGACTATCATATTAATGTTTACTTTTAATACAGCTATGTTAAACATGGTATGGATTCTAAGTCTTAGAACACTGAAAAATTCAGAAGCAGGTATGGTCTAACACTGGAGAATTGTCTACTTGAATTCATTCAAAGTCTGGGGTTTTTGTGATCAGGAAAACACAATTATTACACCAATTCTCTATGTATTTTTGATTGGCCTTACACCTCAGAGTGAGAGACCAACTTTGTTTTCCTTGAAACGCCTGTGCCTTACAAGCTTCTGTCTTGCAAACAGCCCATCCAAGGAGAGTTCCCGAGTGGCAGGATGTACAGTGGATAGATCTATAGAGATACCACTTTATAGCATTAGCCCACTCTCCAAGAGAGGGCACCAGTATAAGCCTTTGTGCTAAATGTCACCAAGATCAGACATTCTGCTGGAGAAAATTCAAGGAAATACTCAGCAGCTCCCTAGCTTCCTACAAAGAGACAAGCCAGTAAGGAGATTAGATGATAGGCTCGACAACTCTGCTCCAGATCCCAAAGAGCTTTACCAAGTATAGTAATAAATTAATGAAGACAGAAAAAAGCAAACATAATTCCCTAACTGACCACAGATTCGTTCCAGTCTGAAGTCAATTTACAGTACACCTTCTGGTAAAACATGTACACTTCTTTCTCATAAATATATAGACACCTCCAATAAATATTTATGAAACTAAGATTATTAGAAGTAACAAAGGGGCACAGATTCGACCAGAACAAAGCAAATACTGGTATGCCTGATGCTCCAGGCCTAGGAATAAATCGTGTCTCAATCATGCTTTTAACAAAAGGAAGAAATATTGTTCTTTAGATCAGCCACTACGTTATCGCTGTCTGGATAACTGGGTGGTTCAGTTCTACCAAGGAACTTCTTTAAAGAAACAGTGCTAGGATTGAAACACTTTACCAAAAGGATGACAATGATAAATCAACAAAAAAGAGAATAATGCTAGAAACATAAAGGACATACACTGCAAAATATTCACCAATTTACTGTACCACCAATACACGCCCTCTGCGAACAAGTTAACTGATCCTAATTGGGAGCAACTTAAGAAGTGGCAGTGAATTAATGACTACTTTGTCCACTTACACTAATTTCTCATGACCACAACCAGTGTTCTGAATGCATAAAATGTTGAGTCAGCAGGAATTTAGCACTAGAACAAAGTCATTTCAACCAAGTGTATATGAATTTGCAATTTACCCCCCGCCCCCTGTAAGTACCAGTCATTTGCGTGGACTGCAGAGGTGAAGGCTATGTTTTCAAACAGAAGTTTGACCAAAAGTGTGACAAGCTAATTATTGCTTTTCATGTCCTTAAAAAGAAAATATAATAAAGAAACATATAAAAAGTTAAACATATTGCTAACATGGGTAAGAGAGTGTGTGATTCTGAAAAAGTAAAGTGTTGCTCAAATGTGATTAGTGTTAACACATCCCCGTGCTATCTCATACTCAAGTGAAAAAATGCATTACATAACTGAGGCAGTACCCTTCCAACCACAATGGTGGATCACCCTGGCTGCTGGAAAGTCATGTTCCTGTGCAAATTTATAACTGTGTAAATCTTTCACAGGACTTCTGCAGAAATAAAAGATCTCCTGGTGAGGTCATGGGGACTGGGTAGAGGGACAAAAGAATCTGCCACTAATCAAAAATAACAAATATTAAACTTATTAGGGCTATAGCATAAAGAGTTAAAAATATACCTGTCCTACATAACACATTAAAATATTCGTGAAATAAAAATAATTGGTTTAAATGATCATTATATAATCATGCTTAATATAGGCCTAGTCTATAATTAAAATATAAGATTTAACACAAGCTTGTCATAAAAATAGAGTTCCAAGATCTGTGGTTTGAAATTAAATCAATGCTAATAATCTATGCATTGAATAAATTCTATAATGAGGAACAGATAACTTACAAAAATTAGAACCATATATTTGTAGAAACCTATTAATACAAATTAAATGTACCAGGCACAAGGCACTACACTTGATACATTACCAGAGTAATATAGTTTAAAATACCCTATTAAAATTAGGCACTGAACTAGATAAATCCATCTTTAAAACTTAATACATAGATTTAAAATATCAGATAAAATCCCTTGTCAAAATAAAATTAACCCTGAAAAATGATGCTGAAAATCACTTCATGAACACAACAAAAAGTTAAAACTGTTCTACTTAAAGTTTTTTAAAAGTTGACAACACAGATAGCAAAAAATCAGTTGTGGTGTTTGTATTCTCATTGCTTAAGTCATCACAGATGTAAAGTGTGATGCCACTCATAAAGATGAACATACAAACATTTGTTTGCATCTTCTAATGGTGTGACAAAGGATTTTACTATGCGATGAGCTATATTAAAATCTTTCAGGCATCAATGGAATCATGTCAAAATAGTATGGCAAGAACAATAATAAGAGGGGCCAGCTAGTCAGGCTATAAACCTCTTATCAAACTAGAAACCACCTTGAGACACAATATGCAATGGAAGTTTATTAACGCACAGAGTTTCCTTGGTAATCCTTTCTGTAGGATTGAAAGAATTGGGTTAACATAGAAGCTTTGAAATAAAGCTCCGCATTTTTCGTATTGTGATCATGCTGTGGCAAAAACATAGTATAAGACTGCCAAAAGGACAGCCTATAAACAAGCTAAAAACCTATAAACAGCTAAAAGAAATATTTCAGGTACGAGAAAAGGATACTACCCTTGTACACCCTGTATATCGACCACAAAATATCAATGGGACACAATATTGAAGACAAAATACCCACAAAATATTATCAAGAGGTAAGTAAGTCTAGATTTTCTATGCCTGACTCCACATATGCACCTTCAAGGTGTGTAGATGCGGAGTTATGAATTTTAAATCTATACTTCCCTATACGCACTTACCTTTTGATACTTTGTCCATCGACATTCTGCCCTTGATATTTTTGTACCAAGGAATTCTGAGGGTCGAAATTTACTAGAACAATCGATACTACATCATAGTCAGTTAAGTACAAACTTAAGTAAGCATGTGAACTGCAAACCTAGATACAAAGCCAGAGCGCTGCACAACAAAGGAGATTTCACAATCTTGTGGATAATACGGGAGAGGACACAAGCTGGCTAGAGAAGTAGGGAGATAGATTTGCCGAAGAGAAGAGTAAAATTTAAAGTGCAAGCGCAGCCAACAAGATTACACGGGGAGAGGAAAGGACAGGAGAGTGTAGAGCTCAGTGTGGAGAGGGAATATCTGCTGGTTTGTCCAGCATCCAAGTGGCTACACTGCGACGAGGCGCTCCTTGAAGAGATGAGCCTTCTCCATCTACTGCGGGTAAAATGTTCAAGTCTCATAAACATAATATAACTCGCTACTTTCCCATTACAATTATTTTATCTTTCTTAAAGCCTTCTACCTTTCCATTTGACTCTCGATTGCCTTAAAAAACATGTATGTGGCTTCGCTGTCAGAGATGCACCTAAAAAACTGCTTGGGTAACACGATTGCTAGGCCTGTCCAGCCCACAAGGGTGAGAGTGATTAAAGCTGATAACTGATGCGGCCTAACGGCTAGGGCGGTCACTCTCGAAGCTGAGGAACGGGGTTCGAGTCTTGGCAGGCAGGCTTAGCATCCTGTGATTCTGGGCAAATCACTTAATCTCCCTGTGCCTAACAAAATGAATGTGTCCTTGTGGAACATGACTGGTGCTCATGTAAAGTGCTCTGATACCGTCGGGTCATGTTCCCGCTATATAGAACTAAAAAAAAAAAAAAAAAAATGATGTAACTTGGTTGTTCTGATTTTGGTCACAAGTGTCCCAATGCCCCATCTCACAATGAGAGAGAGTACTGCAAACATCGCTACAGTCAGACGGCTATGAGTACAAAGGTACACTTTACAGCCATACGCCACAAGCATGGACGTCTATTTAGGGGAAGCAGCTATTACCACTGACTTGAACTTTGATCCCCCTTGCTCACCAAGGCCTGTCTCATTGGTCACGAAGGAAGTAAACATGTTTCTGACAGTCTTGTTTACGTTCTGTTGATTCCCCTTGTTGCCCTTTCCATAGTCCTTTGGCAGCAAACAGAATGAAGATAACAGGCTATGGTGAGACAAGGAGTCAACCCTCTGACGTCATTGATAAATCACGTCAGCTACGCCTGGCTTTCTGGCGAATGGACGT
The DNA here is from genome assembly GCA_963921515.1 of Calotriton arnoldi. Classification (NCBI taxonomy): domain Eukaryota; kingdom Metazoa; phylum Chordata; class Amphibia; order Caudata; family Salamandridae; genus Calotriton; species Calotriton arnoldi. The sequence continues at coordinate 1,598,203 of CAWUFW010002141.1, read as the reverse complement.
ATTTGACGCGCAGTCTCTACTCAAAACAGCTCGTCATGAAACACAATTAACGATGGTCCAACTCCAACCAAAACACAATGCAAAAATAAATGGTTTATTTTAGGTTGTAGTAAACCAACAGACCTGCCGTAGATTCAAGTGAACCTCACTTCTATAAAAAGCTGCAGATACAAATGTCTGCTAATGCTGCTGGGTGATTAACATTTGCTAATTCATTTTATCTGTTTACAATTTGCTACTAACATCATACATAGACTACTTTTCAAATAATTGTCTAATTACACACTGGCTCGTAAACCTCGACATTAAATTAACCATCCATGTTTTCGAGCAACCGAACACAAAAATAGGAAATCAGAAATTACAATAAGTCAAGCATTAAAAATGCTGCTGTTGCAGTTATTTCTGCTACGCAAACACGAAATGCTTGCCTTGGACAATATCAGGTACAAATGCTTCATGACAAAGAGGAACACTTCGGTTTTCCTGCCACAGACGGGTGCTTGTGTTGTTGCTGAATGAAGCACTCGTTTTATTCAGCATTTGGAAAATAAAAATTACAGCTGACACAACTTGGGCGCGCTCTCGCCTCATTCGTATGATTCTTCTAAAACACAGTCGTGAGTAATTAACGCAATTGGGGCAACATGTTAATTATTAATCAAGAGCGCAGAAGTTAGATCAGTACACAGTCGCATATTTTCTGTCACATGCACGCGCAGTCACCTAGAAGATGCAGATTGGTCTCGAGGCTGATGGCCGACTGGAACAACAGAGCTTCGCGGTTTTCAATAGATGACTCGGCCTGCAAATGACCTTTCAGCCAACAAGCATAATCTTCTTTTTGGAGAACCTGTGTAAAAATAAGGTAACGTTAATTAAAAAAAAAGCACAATTACATGTAAAATAATAACCAAGTGTAAATGAACAGTATTCTATCTATCTATCGTCCTTTAAGCACTATAGGAGAAGACAAAGTGCATACAATATGACAGTTAATACATCATAATTTAAATAACAAACTTGGAATAAATCGGCAAAAAGTTATGTAACGTTTCCATTTAATTCGATCACAAAAGGTGCCAAGGTTTGGTAGGAAAAACATACATGTGTAATTGTTCCTGGGCGATTAAGATACAAGATGAAAAATAAATTCGAAAATACATTCTCTCCGCTTTAGAAAAAGAGGGCAGCAGCAAGCGGGACTCTTCCATTCTCATAAAAAGATAGTATTTAAAAAAAAAATGCAATGAAATATAATCCATGATTTTTCAAACGGAATTAACAGAAAGAACCCATGAATAACACAGGTTTCTAAGACTGTCATCCCAGAAAGTTTATAAACCACATTTTCCTGCCATGTGGTAATCAAATAACAGCTGTATTACATTAACAATACTTCTAAGTCGAACAGGGACAGAGTGGCTGTTTTCCCGCCCTCCAAGTCATTTCCCCCAGACTGTCCACAGGAGAGGATGGTGACAATGCGATGCCCCACAACAGGGATGTTGACTCTGGGGCCCACTTCCTTAAATTGGTAGGCGACCCACCAATGTCCCCTGCCAAACTGCTGAGGAGATCCCTAAAATACTGAACTCGTTTTCAGCAGTGAGTGCTATCAGTCCACAAACCCGTGGGCATGGGGATGAGACATCTTCAACACTAATACTGGTAAAATAAACCCACTGCAACAACTCCCATTTGGCGAGGCACTTGGCTGGCTCAGTTGGCTGGACTGTCTGGGTTTTGCCAATGGGACACACTATGTATCTCAACTTCGGGAGACGTTGGGCGAGCTGACAGTATAAAATCCTTTGAGGATCTGGTCATGGACTTCCACCTGCAAAAACTCAATTTTTCCAGATATCTCCAACTGCGCCATGCTTTTGAAAGCTAAGGAAGCAGATAGGTCGCACTCCCAGAAATCAGTCCTCTCGAAGTTAAATTAGTCACCGGGGCTCTGTGGGAAAAAGGAACTCACAAATCTATAGATTCCTGGTGAACTATTCACCCGACCACAATCTAAAATTGAGAGAGATGTGGGAACTTGATCTGGGCACATTAGATGATGACTGGATAGAACCGCGGATTGCACCGCGGGTGCTCGCCATCTTGGCGCATCTCCGGATTATCTAGTTCAAATACTTGCAAATACATTACTATCATCCCTCTCAAATATGGTGCATGGAAAGAGCAAGTACTCCTAACTGCCAGAGGTGCGACTCTCCCCTCGGCACATATTACCACATGAAATGGCAATGGAGTAAAGTGAGTGACACGCTGGGGGAAGTGGTAGGTAGGAGGTTAATCCTTGATCTCAAGGTGATGATACTCAGAATTACAGAGCACCTAGGTACCCGTATGCTTACAACCATTGGTCTTCTGATAGCTAAGAGGGATCTGGCCCACCACTGGAGACCAGTAGATCCCCTACACTGGAGGAATTGACCAGGGACAACAACTTCTGCGCTTCTACAGGGGAACCTGTCTACATGGCCTATGGGGTGAAAAATAAGCATACTAAAATATGGAGCCCATGGTGAAATTACTTTAATGAGGGGTTGGGATTTCCTAGCTTCCTTGTTATCCGACTGCCACCACTGTAACTATGTTCATGATATTGCTCTAATCTGTTGCTCCACTGAATACAGTAACTGTTTCTACATTGCCTAAAAACGACTTATTCCCATCCAATGTTGCATTGTTCTTTCTTTTGCATATAAAATCAATAAAAAAATATTTATTAAAAAAAAGCTAATACTGTATGAACCATCTTCTTGAAGAATCTGGGTGGGTCATTCTCAAGCTAGCAGAGGTTTTAAGGCAGTGGGAGTCACAGGATAGAAGAGGGCCCAATTCATAACAGGGCAGCATCTTGCATTCGGTCCTACATGTTGCAACACTGCAGTAAAGATGGGTGCTCTTCTATGGCAATATTTGTTGCACAGCAATGCTGTCGAATATCTTACTTCATGACTCCAAAAGAAATGGGCTTCAACTTTGTCTTTCTTCAAAGGGTTATCAAGAATTAAAGCATGGATTTATGGGATGTCATTCGCTGACATGTCTGAGATAAATTGTGAAGTTGCGTTTAGGTTGGGATCAGCGTGTCATCATAGGGAATTAGTCTAAGGTTTCAGAGATAGGGAATTATGTATTTCTGTTTCTATGAACAAGATAGAGAACTGGTGATAGCATAGTCTAGAAGGAGGAAATGGAAAATGGTTCAGTAGGTAGGATTACCTCCCGTCCCTCCCTCGCCTTCCTTCAGCACAATTGAGGCCCTGCCTCCCACCCAGACCCACCCCCAGCATAAAAACTCTGCCCGCCCCCACCTCCACCTGTTTTTTTCTGTCTCCCTAGTGAGACCTACCTTCAGTTCCTCCCTGTGGTGGTGCCGGGGAGTCTTCGTGTTCGTTCTCTACGACGGCGGTGCCCTCAGCAGCGTTCTCCCGGCAGTGCCTCCTCTCCTCGTCTCCCTCGTGGTATGGGGGCGGAGCGGTGGCTCAGGAAGCCGCAGCGTTGTTTGGCGGTCCTCCTGTGGCTGGGGCTGTGTTTCCGGGTCGGGCCTGCTTGGTTGCCTCTGCTCCCGGACTGCACACATCACGGAGGCCTGATAGACCGGGTTTTTGACCCGTTGTTTATTCCTTTTTCTGCTGTTTCTCTTGACGGGCGTGGTCGTCTGTCTGCCTTGTCTTGGGGCTGCTGGGGGCTGTTTTTCCGCTTGCTGCCCTGGGTCGCATGTGGTTGTTGGGGGCATTCTGGTGTCCTCTTCCTCTGCTGCTTGGTCTCCGGTCCCCCTGGGGCGCCCTGGACGAATGGGCTCCGCGGGGGGTGTAGTGCCTCTCATGTCTGTGGATGGTGCAGGACTTGGTTGAGGCTGCTCTGTCAGGTGCTTACGGGCTCGGCCGATGCCTTCTGGTCCGTCCCGCCCTCATTCGGCGGATCCTGTGGGCGGCTGGTTTCCGTCTGGGTCCTGGAGTATTGGGCCTTCTCCCGCCTCTGGCGTTGCCTTTGGCTCCGGGGTGTGTGGTGGGTCGCTTGGGCTCCTGTGCTGGTCGGCAGGGTTTTCCTCTTCCCTGCTGGGCGGGACCTGTGGGATTCTTTCCTTGGTGTTCCCGGCCCTCCTGGTTGGGCTTGCCCTTCGGTCCCGGTGTGGGGAATGGTGCTGTGGGAGTGGCATGCGTTTCCCGCACTTGATGTATTTCATGCTGTTTCCACTATTGTGTGCTTTGTACTTGCTACTTTGTCCACTGTGGACCGCCTGGCTGCCGGTTGATTGTCGGTTGCCTGCGGAACCTGCTGTGTGCGATCTCTTTCCCTCAGCCCTAAGCATTCCTTCTGTGCTGTGTTGGTCCTGATTGGTTTCAGGTTCCTTTACGCCCTCTTTTGCATCGGTGGGTTTTTTCCTGCGGTTCTGCGGGTCCCTCGCTTCCTCCGGTGGCTTTGCTTGAGGGTGTTCGCCCCTTTCCTCCCATTGGGCTGTTGGACTCTGTCCTGGCGCCCCTGCTTGACGGGTCGGCTGTTCTGCTTGGCTGGTGCTGTGGCGCTGGCCTGTTCTCAGCTTCTTCTGCGCCCTCCTTGGTGCGGGGTTTCGTGGCTTTGGCGGCAGCTGTTAGGGCCTCCGGTCATAGCGCCCGGTTCGCCCCTGCTCTTGTCAGATCTCTGAAGTTCAGCGGGATTGGGCCTGGTTCGTGCCTGGGTGGGTGGCTACCTGGGACTATCCGGTGCTGTAGGCTGAAGGTCCTCTGTCCTTCTGGCCACCTTGGGGCTTCTGTATGCCTTTCCTTGTGTGGGGCATGTGTTTCGCCCTGGCTCCCTACCTCCTCGCCTGAGGGACCTGCCCGGCTGGGTCCCTGTCGCAGCTGTCTGGACGGTTCCCTGACGGTGGGTGGTCATCTTCGGCCTTTTCTTCCTCGGTGGCGGCGGAACGTTTCTGGTGGCTGGGTCCTGTGTACTTTGGGTCATGGGTACGGGGTCGTCTTGGTGAGGGTTCCTCCGGATTCGGGGGTTCGGATATCTCCACTGCCTGTCTCCGGTCCCCGCGGGGTGGCTCTGCTGGACGGGGTGTCCTGTTTGCTTGCCATGTGGTCGGTCTGCTGGGTTCCTGTCGGGGAGCCCGGGCCTGGGGCCCTCTCCGTTCTGTTTCTGGGGTTAGGGGTGTTCGCCGGCTTCGGCCTGTCCTGGCTCTCCTGTGGGTCTGCTCCTGGGTTCGGCCCCTTCCCTTCCATGTGTTGGCCCTTCCGGCCGTCATTCCTCTGGTTCTGCCTGGCATCTTTTGGCATGCCGTGGGTCTCGGGGACGCCTCTCTCCGCTTCCCAATTGCCGCTTCTTTTCTGCGGTTCGCTGTGGGAGACGCCCATTTTGGTTTTGCGTCCTTCCCTTCAGCCTCCGGGCCCTCGCCCTGGGTCTTCCCGCAGGTCCTGGTGCCTCTCGTGGCTCTCCTTCGTGCAGGGGTTTTTCCTTCGTCCTTCTCTGTCGGTCGGCCTCTTGCTGTGTGCGGCCGGAGTGTCTTTTTTGCTCGGTCTGTTCGGGGGGACCTTGGTGGTTCTTCTGGGGATCGGGTTTGTTGGTGACCTGGGTCCCTGGTCTCTGGTCCCCTCTCGGGGCTTGGTGTTCGTTGAGGCTCGTTTTCGGCCTTTGCGTGGCAATGTTCCCTTGTCCTGCCTGCACCTGGTCTCTCTTCCTTCGCTGGCTCGGGCCTTGTTGTCCCGGGGGCTCCTCCGGCGGTCCTGTGGCTACAGGGGCAGGGGCTCCTGGCTTCTGAGGTGTTTTCTGGTTCCCGGGGCTCGTTTTCTTCTTCTCCGCCTGACCGTCTGGATCCTGTTGGGTTGGTCTCCGGGGTCTTTGTCCCCGCTGCCCATGTTGGTCCGTGTCCGGGGGAAGCTGTCCTGGTGGCTCTCCCGCCGTCGCTTTCTGGCTGGCTGGTTGCTGCCTCCTCCGGCTCCGCTTGTGGTGGCTTTGGCCGCCGGCCTGTCCGGGTGCGGGGTTGGCTGGGGTCTGTTCGGGTTCAGGGGTGCTGGTCCCTGCTGGTCTCCTGGAGTTCCTCCTGCTGGCGGATGTTGGGGGCTTGCCCTGGTGCTCTTTCAGGCACTCTGCAGGGCCCCATGGGTGTTGGTTCGGTCTGGCGTTCTGGGGGCGTGGTCCTCTGTCCGCCCTCTGGGTGGGTCCAGGTTCTGGTCCTTGTTCCTTGTTTGCCAGCGTCCTGTTTCTCTGGGCTCTGGTCTGGGTGCTGGGGCTGTCGGCTCTCTCCCTTCGGCGAGTGGCCTCTGGGCTGGCAGATCTGTTGTGCTGGGTCCTTCCTTCTTCCCGCAATTTCTCTCTCCTTCCCCGTGTGGCCGGCCTGTTGGTAGGTCGTTGGGGCCTCCCTGTGGTGGTCCTGTTGCGGATCCGGGGAGGGCCTTGGTGGCCCGGTTCTGGTCTCTGAGCTGGAGTCCCGGGGCTCGGGGGGGGGTCGTTGGCCTTCCCTCTCCTGTGCCTCGGGTTCTTCTGGGTGCCTTCCTCCCCCCCCCCCTTTTTTTTTTTTTCGCTGCTCCGGGCCTTTCTGGTTCTGGTCAGGTGGCTCTGTGCTCGGGTGTTGTTGGTTGCTCCCCGTTGGCCTGGGGCGCCTTGGTCTCCTCTCCTGTCCAAGTTCTGTTGCGTTCGGGAGTGGGTCCTTCCGGTGGTTCCATTCCCTTTGATGTTTCCGGCCCTTCCCCTGGGTTCTGTGCGGGGGTTTTGCCTGCTGCCTGGTGGTGGTGCGGCTGGGCTTTGCTGGGTTGGGGGTTCCTGACCGTTTGGCGGTTGCTTTGCTGCCTTCCCGTCGGTCCTCCTCTCTGCTGTCTTGTGCTTGGCATGGGTGGACCTTTTCGGCCTGGTGTTCTGCTCTGGGTGTTGTTCCCACGGTGGCTGGCCTCTTTTTGGTGTGGCGATTCCTTCCGGATGGGGCTCTTCTGGGTTTGTCGGTGTCTCCTCTGCGGGTGCTGTGGGCGGCTCTCCGGCTTCTTGATGCTCCTGGCGTTCTTGCGAGTTGGCGGGGGTCAGTTGCCCCCCGCCCTGTCTGGTCCTTCCCTTCGGGGTCTTTGCTGCTGGTGTTGGCTGTCCTCTCCTGTCCTCCCTTTGGTCCCCTTGGGGGTCTCGGGTTGCGGCTCTCGTCTTTTGGGCCTTGTTTTTTGGTTGCCATCCCCTCTGCGCGGCGCTTGGGGGTGTTGGATCGGCTGTGGGTTCTCGTTTAGCTTTGATCCGGTTGCGGAGGTTGTTTGGCCTTCCTCTGCTCTGTTGGGTCGTTGGCTTTGATCCCCGGTCTTGCTGACTGTCCGTCTTTTGGGGGTGGTTCCTCCTGTGGGGGTTCGGGGTGTTCCTCTCGCTGTTTGGCGGCTTCGGTGGCTGCGTTGCTGGATGTCCGGCGTGCTTTGCTGTGGTCCCTGCCGGTTGTGGTGTCCTGCCGGGTGGGTTCCTCTGTGGGATCTGTTGGACTGCGACCTGGTCTTCTCCTCTCCGTTTGACTGTCGCTGTCCGTTTGCGTGTCTAGAACGTTTGGCTGCTGTTCTGGGCCGCTGGGTTCCTGGGATGTTGATCAGCTGTGTTTGGGGCACTGTTTCTGTTTTGGTGTTCTTTCTCACTCAGCTGTCCGTCTCTGTTTTCTTCTGCTTGCTATGTCCTCAATTGTGCTGAAGGAAGGCGAGGGAGGGACAGGAGGTAATGCTTCCATTTCTAACGATAATGGCATTACTCCTAGTCCTACTCCCTCGCCTTCCTTCAAGGACCCTCCCTCCCTCCCGGTGCGGTTCATCTGAGTGCTAGCTCGGCTTGTTTACGTACAGGTGGGGGCGGGCAGAGTTTTTATGCTGGGGGTGGGTCTGGGTGGGAGGCGGGGCCTCAATTGTGCTGAAGGAAGGCGAGGGAGTAGGACTAGGAGTAATGCCATTATCGTTAGAAATGGAAGCATGATTGCTGTAGTATAATCTAGTTAGGTCTAATAAGTCAGAATTGGCAACATTCCTTCACATAAAATGGCACTGACTTCTTAGAAGAAGCCACCAAACAGGAGGGATAAAACAAAACATTTTTTTTTAAGTTAAATTGATTGTGTGGCTGAAAGGGAATGAATAATGTGGGGACAAAACACTGGGTAAACTTGGAGAAAGCTAATAACTGCTCTGAAAGGAACAGGGTGAATCTCCTGTCAGCTGGCAGGTTGAGGCCAGTGTGACACTTCACTAAAGGGCAGAATCTGCAACCAAGTGGTTTATAGTTTAAATAATTAGACAATGGCAAAGGGTCTTTATTTTGAATCATGATGTAGGAAATTGGGTTACTGGTTAAGGGGTATGAAGGCCCCACTCAGGGAACAACCACAATCCTGGTCAGGGCGAACTACAAAAGTCACTAAATTAACATGTGTAAAGTATTTATGCAGCACACAAACAGTTTAGAAAACGAATGTAGAAAAAGACCGTAAATTTTAGAAAACAAAAAATACCAGAACAACAAAAGTCCAATCAGTAAAACAGGAGCTATTAAACCTTAAAGTTGTGGGTAAAAATAGCACCAAAAAGCAAAAAGTGCCAAATGTGGGTATTTGGTCATGCTGGACCAGGACAAAGTCACAAGTTCTGGCCTACCGCGATAGAGCGTAGGCTGGACACAGAACTGAGTTTGGCCCACTGGGAGTTTGTACCCTATGTCCTTGATGCGAGGTCTGCATGGCATTGCTTTGAGAGGCTTAGCATCACTCTGCATTGGTTCTTATGAAGCTTTCAGCTGCTCGGCGAGAAGAGCGGGGCTTTGCGTCGCTCCATGTTGATTCCAATGAATTTCTCAGCTGTGCGGTGAGGCTTTGCATCAGTCGGAGTCTGTTCCGATGAAGCTATCAGCAGTGCAGCGAGGCTTAAAGGAGCTTTGTGTCACTTGGTGCCAGTCCTGATGAAACTTTCGGATGGGGGCGAGGCTTTATGGGGCTTGGTGTCAGTCGGCATCAGTTCTGATGAAGCTTTCAGCTGTACAGCAAAGCTTTGCAGGGTTTCGTTCCAGATTTAATGGAACCTTAAGTTAGGCAAGGAGGAGTGCTGTCACTGATGCCAGCCAAGTGTCCAGAACCTGGGGGTACCTCTTGGGGATCAGGACTCACTCCAGCAGGGGCCAGCAGCAGGGCTCAGACAGGTCTAGTTCCAGGTCCAGTCAGGTCCAGTTGCAGCAGGTTAGCTGGGTAGTCGCAGGGTGCCCTCTGAAGCTTGTTGTGTGCCTGTAGCTCACACAGGAACTCAGTCAACTTTACCCTTGGAGTAACTCTGGGTAGCCTGGGATGAAAGCAAGCAGGCCCAATCTCCATTCACAGAAAGCAAGACAGAGTTTTAAGCAGCAGGGCAGTCATTCTTCTGTAACGTCCACAGGTCCAGGAGTGTTCTGATGAGTGGCTCTGTAGGTCCAATGTTTATACCTAGCACCAGCCTGTGTGTAGGGGGTTTCCCTGTCCTACACCCCACATCTGGTTCTAGAAAGTTCTTCCCCTGGCAAGCTCCAAACTGTCCGGGGGTGACAAAACGCAGGGCAGGCCTGGTGTCAGGCTCATTTGAGGAGGCAAAGGCCTTTGAAGAATAAATGGGGCTGGGCAAAGCCCCACCCTAGTCATCCTGCCAGGATGGCCCATCCTCTCCACAGCTAAGCCCAATTCTGTTACTGTCTGGAAGCGATACACAAACCCCAACAGCAGAGCTATTCACAGTCATTTGACCCTGGACACTGGCAGAAGGTACAGATGGCTGGGATAAGATAATGCTAACTTTCTAAAAGGGGCATTTTCAGAATTGTGACTTACAATCCAACTTCCCCATTAAAGAACATTTCAAATTAAAATTAATTTGAGCGTAAACAGCATATCTCTATCTGCTCCCAATCTAAAGTTAGCACTTACTAAATTTAATAAGGTAACCCAGTGTTAGTCAATGGGAGATAGGACTTACAACAGTGAAAAACAACATTAGGAGTTTTGCACTGCCAGAACTTGTAAATCGTAAGTACACGCCCTACTATTTTTTTTAAAGTACAGTGCACACTGCCCTATGCGCTTTTAAGGCCAACCTTAGGGTGACTTTGAAGTATTAAAAAGCAAGGTTTAGCCTGGGTTGAAATGGCAGTTTACAACTGCACTACAGGCTGTAGTGCCAGGCCTGAGAAATGTTTTAAAAGTCTGCTTTAGTGCAAAGCACAATGAGTGCTTCTGTCCACTAGTAGCATTTAATTTACAGGCCCTGGGTACATGCAGTACCATTTACTAAGGACTTACAGGACATTAAATAGGGCTAATTAGGTGTAAGTCAATTTTACCAATTTTTGAAGGAGAGCACACAAGCACTTCAGCACTGGTTAACAGTGGCAATGTGTAGAGAGTTCTAAAGCCAACAAACATGAATTCGACAAACAGGAAGAGTAAAGATAAAAGGATTGGGGGAATACCACGCCAAGGATGTCACATCTAACACACCGTCATTGGGCATCAATGCTATTCTGTAGGAAAACACGAACCATATATATCAAAAATAAGAAAATCTGAAAAGAACACCTTCAGCCTTTCATAAAACAAGGCTAATACGGATGACATGGACTGGACGCCACACACAAAAGAGGTTGCATCTCTCAATGGGAGTGCCAGGGCTTGTGTGTGCAAGGTTGTGATGTTACATTAAACACACAAGGTCGATATGGTGTCATTCTGTAGGCACGCATATGTGTGCTAACGTATGCATGCAGGTGCCACCAGGCATGCCCATGCCTACTGAATGGTGCTGGTGCCATATTTTTTAACGATCCAAGATGGCAGACGCCACTTGAACAGGTAAATAAAAAAATTAAAGAACAGTTGGACAGAGGTGCTATTTAGAATGCAGAGAGGCCTGAAAGCGAATGGCAGCTCTCAGACCCTCCCCCAAAAATATTTATATATTTTATGTAAAGGGCCGCAATGAATGGACAGGCAACAGAGGATAAGATGGGGGAACAGGTGGGAGGGAAGCAATGGGAAGTTGGTTGGATGAATTTAAAAAAAGTATAATTAAAAGCCGGGGTTGGGGAGAAGGGAAATCGCACTGCATGTGGGGTCTGGAGGTGACTACAATAGCAAAAGCACGAGAGAGAGGAAGTGGGTGTATGGCACAACACAGAATGTGCATCGGTGTGTATTGGGGAGCAGCACACAAGAGATCGAGAAAACAAGAGCACACATGCAATGTCATACAGTGCTTATAAAGAAATAAGTAGGTCACTAAATGTGAGCAATGGAAGGATACAAGTCAGCTAATCAAAAGTAAAGAGGCTTGCTCCAGGGGAGGGACAAACACAAGAAGAAAGCAAGCCATCAAATAAGAGGCAAGCAAGTGAGAGTGGCAGTAAAGCCAACAAATAGTAAGAGATTGACAGGCTCTAAGCACACTATATGATTTTGGTATGGTTGACAAGAGATTTGTGGCTACAGACAGCTAAAAGCTGTCTGGTAGGCGAGACCTAATAAAGAAAGACAGAAACATCAAGGGAATGTCTGGGTGTAAGCACCAACACTACTGAACTCTTGCACTAGTACACAGGGAAGCAGTGGTTGAAGAAGTTGAGGCCAGTATGGAACAGGGTATTTCAGGTCTGTTTAACCTTTTGTGCTACTAAATCATTTAGCGGTATGCTTGCCCTTCCGAGTCAAGGACTTGTAGGAAGCCTACCGACAAGTTTCCAAATATTTTGCTTATTTTCTTGCAATTTTGATACTCATTTAACAGATATAATTGTACCGAAAATGCAGGATGAAAAAAAGTATGGAACAGCCCAGTAATAAACTGGCTGAAGAAGCAGTAGGCACAAGACAAAGAACTGCTAATGGAGCAGCTACAATTGTCCCACCAGAGTAATTTGCCTCGGTGTTGGGCAGTGTACAACACCCAGAGTAGAATGATCAAGGCCAAAGCTGCAAGGCTGGCTTATGGAAAATGGAGAGAGAAGAGGGGAGAACAAAAGGCAAAGTGAAATAGGAGCCAGCTTTTAAAGAAAGGTAACCGAGGGACTGAGAATGGAGGAGGAAATTTCTGTCAAAAAAAGTTAAACAGTGGTAACTCACAACACTTGAGAGCGCAAGGGAGGATAAAAAGTTAAAAAAAAAGAAACATTTGTACTCTGACGGATAAAGGAGGACATGTGAAAGAAAGGGACACACTACGCATAGGAATGCAGAGTTGGAATGGAGAGAGAGCTGTCACCCTGCCCCCTCTTGGTCAAAGAGCATTAGAGCAAAGAATAGAAACTAGTTCTACGGCAAGTCACTACATTGTAATTATTGTAAAATTCAGTGACAAGCTGTTAGACCTGGCATCTTTTGGCGTGTTTCCCCTGTCTTTTTGCTTTCTGACCTCCTGGTTTTGACTCTGTTTTTGCTGGTTTAGAGTTTCTGCGCACTTTCTCACTGCTGATCAGTGTTAAAGTGCAAGTGCTCCTATGGTAAATTATGGTTATGGATTGGTGTTTCCATGTTTGGCTTATTTGATTTACTGGTAAGTCCCTAGTAGAGTGCACAAGGTATGCCAGGGCCTGTAAATCAAATGCTGCTAGTGGGCTTGCAGCACTGGTTGTGCCACCCACACAAGCAGCCCTTCAAAGGGTTCTCAGGCCAGCCACTGCAGTGTCTGCGTGCAGTTGTGACTGCCATGTCTACCTGGCCAGTGCCCCCACTTGCCAAGCCCCAAACCTTCCCTTTTCTTACATGTAAGGCGCACCCCTCAGGTTGACCCAAGGTACCCCTATGGTCATGGTGCAGTGTATGTGAAAGGTAGGACATGCACTGGTGTGTGTGACATGAACTGATAGTGAAATACAGTGTATTTTGTTTTTCACTATTGAAAGGCTATCTGTCCCGTAGGTTAGAATGGAAGATAATTTGTAACATCTTGCAAGTATAACTTCCCATTGGGACAAGATAGAGAAATGAAGTTTAGTATGCCTGAACTCAGAATGTAAAAATGCATCTTTTAGCAAAGATGATTTTTATGCTGTGTGTTTGAAAATACCACTTTTAGAAAGTGGGTATTTTCTTGCTTAGCCATCCTGTATGTCTCTGCTGGTTTCTGTATTGACTGTCTGGCTTTGGAGTGACAGGGGCTGGGGATGTGCATTCTCTTCAGACAGCCACTGGGGGGGGGGGGGGTTGAGGTGTGTCCTGCCTTTCCTGGATGAGTCCGGGCTGGACTGAATAGACCTGGGCTGCATTTAGAGTAGTGGGAGAAGATTTCCTTGCACCTGAATAGGCCTGATCTGCCTTGGACAATGCTGTCTCCACCCCCTACCAGAAAGCTGGGCCAGAGAGGACAGAACTGTTGGGACTGAGCACAGACACTCTCTGCCACACAAGAACAAAGGGAAATGTGGTATAAATATTGGGGCCCAGTCCCCAGAACTTTAGAACTCTTTTGGACCAAGAAACCTGCCAAGAAGAAGAGCTGGAGAAGCGGTGAGGAGGAACTACCAGTTTGCTGTGTGCTTTGCTGTGTTGGTATGCAGTGGCTGCTTCTGTCTTGGGCAGAGAAAGGACTGGAATTAACTTTCTGCAACTTCTTTGTTTGAGTTTCTCCAAGGGCTTGAGGTAGAGCTTGCTCACTGTTCAAGAAGTCTCAGGAACAGCAAAGACTTCAAGTTCATCTGCTATAGGCACTAGAACTGTGTGTTTGTGCTGCAATAGAAGAAAAAGCAACCCAACGCTGTCAATGGCGCTGCTGCCGGCTGTGTCCTGAAGGCACCGCAGAGGGCACAGCCAAACTGCGCACCGCAACCCTGGTCTCACCGATGCCGCCACAAAGCCGCTGCTTGCACCTTGACCTGTGGGCACCGCACTTCACTCTGCCTCGCTTCACACCGCCGCCCTGGTATCCCCGACGCTGCCGCTTCATGCCGACATCGGCGCCGCTGCTTGCACTGTGGTTCGAGGGCACCCTTCGTAAGTTACACCACGCACCGTCCTCATCCTGCACCGCAGCCTTGGCCTACCGACGCCGGCACTATCAACTCCAGTTTATCAGCAAACGACAGTGCTTCAGCAACGACGACGCTGCTGCTTGCACCGTGACCTGCCAGCACCGCATCACTTCGCACCGCAGCCCTGGTCTCACAGACGCCGCAGGACGACCGTCACCGAGCCGCTGCCTGCACCGTGACCTGAGGGCACCGCACGCTGCACTGCTGCACTTCGCACCGCAGCCCAGACGCCTGCCGATGCAGACTTCAACCATGAGGAGTTCGATCCACAGCGCATGTGACTTCAAGGGCCAGACGACTCCACCACCGACCTGCGGAACCGACACTGGCTCTTCGGAGCTCAAGGAGAGGCCGCCGACACCCTGCATTTCTAAAGGTACTGTTTTGCGGGTCATCCCGAAGTGGTAGCTGGCCCGCAATGCTGCGGTCAGCCAGAACTGTTTGGATTTGTTGTTCACGATGCCGTGATAGCCCCAGACGAAGCTATCGACTTCAAGGAACTGTATTTTAAGTCTATTTTTGATTATTGAGATTCCTGAGAACTGTATGATGGATTTCTATTGTTTTTGGTCTTGTTTTGCACAGATAAAATATTGGATATTTTTCTAACACAGGTGTGGTGTCCTTTTGTAGTGTTTTCACTGTATTACTGTTGGTTAGGTGCAAATGCTTTACACACTGCCTCTGAGATAAGCCTGGCTGTTCGTGCCAAGCTACCAAGGGGTGTGCAGCGGTTATTTTAGGAGTGTAACTCCCTTATCCTGACTAGGAAGAAGGGTCCCTACTTGGACAGGGTAAAAACCTGCCAACCAGAGACCCCCATTTCTAAAACAAGCATTAAAATCTTTTCGATAGAGCACATATGGGAAATTCCTTTTCAATGAATTAAATCCAATTGCGCAAAATTAACTTGTACAAGGGATGTTTTCAGGTACAAAAGGATCCTTTCCTTAGTTTTGATCTAATCTCATTTTGGTTATTCGGATGCCATAATGTGAGTGAAAAGTGTAATATGAGATTCAACTGTGCCTTAAGCTCGAAATCAAGGTGCCCACCCTCAGAAGCCTACCTGGACGGTAACCCTGTTTGCACTCATGAAGTTAATGAGGGTTGATTTGGATTCAACTGGGTCTACTGGGTACAGCTCCAGGACCCAAGGGGCTCACTTGGCGCCTATTTGAGCTGTAAGTGAAGGGTGTTGAAAGGTTCAACTGGGCCTAAATACAGGAACACAATATCCAGTTCTTACTGGAAAAAGAGGTTCCCACAGCTGCCGTATGGGCACATGGGTCATAGAGTCATCTCTGGATACTCCTAGTGTGTCTTGGGATACTCTTAGTGTGGTCTTGGCGACATGGGCTTGACTCTAGAAAGTACAACTTGATTTGATTGCAGTACTGGGAGGGATTGCCTGTGGTTGTAGACCATGGCTGTCCTAGATTAGTTCCATCAATAAATTCAACAAATTCTTTCTCAAGTCTACTTCCAATGACTGAAAGTTCTTGAAGTCTCGTACTTTTTGCAGTGTTGAGTAAACATGCAGCTCCACTATGTTATCAATGATAAAATATGAATGATAAAAAATACAAACTGATACAAAAACGTACCCTTTTTGCAATGCATAAGGTGCGTAGTCCATCCATGGCATAGCGGGTAAGATAATTCTGTGTCTTACTTCGAATTTTCTTCTGATATTTTCCTCTGTGGTCATCTATAATGAACAAACAACACAGCTTTAAACAAGCAATCAATTAAAAAAAGGCAGGCCTGGCGTGTGCCTTTTAAAGATCTTTTAATTTATCTGAACAACAAATAGCTTGCCTAAATAACATTCAGGGTGCAAAGACAGGGGAAGGTCCCAATAATATCAGTGATTATTGTAGGACAGGATTGGAAATGCTGGGAATTAACTAGAGTTGAATTTATTACTACCATAAAATTGTACAGGTGGAAAATAAGTGTGCTTGGAGCAGATTTACACTGCAAATCATAACAACACTATGAACAATAATGACTGAATGAGCGATGCACAGGACACTTTAACACCCAATCTAGAGCATCACCAACACAAGAGAAACAATGGTTCTAATATACTCTTATCAGAAAAGCATTCTGCAAGACGGTGGTGATCATCTTGCAACAGAGGGAAAATTCCTGTCAGATAATTCACGCATTATTTTTTTTAGGATGATTGTTGTGGCAGATAACCTTCTTTTCATTATTATACCTTTCTACCGACAAAAAATTTCTGAACAATTCAGCCGTTTCTGTTATATAGAGTGTGGGATAGAGTGGCAAACAATTTCTTCAGTGATGAAGGCAGTCTCCTTTGCAGAAACAGTAGAACGCCTAGCAGATATCTAGATAAATGTGTCAAACAAAAATATTTGTACGAGCTGGAATCTTCTGTCCTGATTTAAAAGACCTCCCAAAATGTGATTTCTTCTATCTAAGTATGGCTCTCTAACCTTGAGTTTGATCAACTCAAGTTCCGTTCATGACCTAGATGGAAGCGAGCCAGACACAAAGTTCTAAATGATTCCATGTCAATGCTGACCAACTTTCTTTCCCAAAATGAATATTCCATCAGAAGGGCAGGCATAGCTCTATAAATACTCTAAAGGAGTTTGAGGATGGAGCTATGCAGGTTTGGATACTGTCTGAATTGCTGGGGTCTAGCCAGAAGCATATAACAGCCCATTCAACTCGTCCAAAAGTGGACACCATTTTAGAGATTTCGAGGCAATTTACAGCGGGCGAACAAGTGTGTCTGATATCAACCCCTGAAACAGAAATGTCATAGATGGTTCTTTGACAAAGTACCAGTTACATGGGAAGAGAGAAGGTAATGGTAAGAAAACAGCACAAGGTAAAGAAGACACAAAGTTTTAAGTAGTTTAGTCAGTTTCATGCGTCAAAAATTCCCCAAAGCAGAGTAATGGAATACTTAGCATTTGCACTCAGGAAAAAAAGATAATCAAACAGTCAAACAATGAATTAGAAGCAAGTTCAATTTATATCTCACAAAGACTACGCCATACACATAAATGACGCTCTGGGTTTATGGCAAAATGCACAGAGAAACTATATGGCACTGGTAACTGCCAAAATTAGAGACTATGACAAAGTACATTCAGTTCCAACAGCCTGAGCAATCTACAGAGCAAAATTAGAATGCGAACAAACTTTGAATAAATGGATACACCAATAAGTACAAATGTCTAGGGCACCAGAGGGGAAACGTTTCAAGGTGATACAGTGAAATTTGTATGGGAAAGCAAAAGGCGCCTATTAGAATAAGCATGTCTTTAGAACAGGATGGAATAGCCAATTCCACAGTTTGGAGACAAGGCTAGAAAAGTTTCTGTCGCCATGTGACATTTGGCCAGAAAAAGGGCCTGAAGTACGAAATGCCCATTCACAAAAAGTGGTTGCAAATTGAGCACCAACATTTTGCGAATCGAAAGGAATTTGGGAAAAGTACCGACCTATAGTCTAAAAGTAATTTCCCAAACTTCAGAATCTTAGTCGGTGGCAGCCCTACCTACCTCATCAATATTTAAGAGGTAGGTCATAAATTGCGACTCGCAACAATTCAATGCCATCACAGGGATGGAGACCTGCTAGGGTCAGCAGATCCTCCTTGTTTGTGACCGCATTACAAATAAAGTCAACTTTATTTTTTAAATGCAACCTGTTTTCCTTAAAGGAAATGGGGCTGCATATAAACAGAAAAGAATATTTTTGTTAGATTGATTTAGAGTTAGCAGTCCTCCCATGGACTACTGTCTGCTCCCCAACAAATGTTTAACACTCACAAAGGTGGAGGGGCACCAATGTGACCTCCTTCCCATTTGTGAATGGGCTAACATCTCCTTTGAGGTGTCGGTAAAATTTTGCAACCGGATTTTAGTCGCAAAACATTGATACATGCCTTAATGAATTGCTATTTGGAAGGGATGCCCTTGACATACCCCTTCCAAACAGCAATTCTTTACGGGTTCCCAAACCCATTTTGCAGTCCAGCAACAGGTGAAAAATGTGATTTTGAAAATCGCAGGCTTTACAACCGCAAAATGGTTTGTACATCAGGCCCAAATACCACAATTTTGGCAGAATGAAGAGCATTCACAGTAAGATAACACTGTCAGCATTATACAAACTGCAGTTTGTACCTGTGTCCACTTATGTGTTTGAAATGAGGTGGTGTGAAGATTAGCCATACAAGGAGGAAGGATATATTTTGGTGGCAGATTTCACATATTGTCGAAAGTTTGTCATAAGTGAATCCCAGATGTTGTAGCTTGTGAACTGGTGTGAGAAATTGGGTTATTGGTTGAGGGGGGTGAAACCCTTCTCAAGTAACAACCACAATCTTTGTCAGGGTGAACCACAAAAGTCACTTAATGAACCTGGCTTAACCCTCTGGTAGCTTGAAACAAAAATAGTCAAGTTTAAGTTAGAGGCAATGTTTAAAGTATTTATGCAGCACACCAATAGTAATAAAGTAAAAACACAACACAAGAAAAATCCCAAACCAATTTAGAAAAATAGATTCTGATTTAATAAATACTTTGAGACCAAAATGACAAAAATTCAATGCAATCAGTAGAACTAGAGATATTGAATTTTAAAGGGTTACATAAAAGTAGTGCCAAAAGGCACAAAGCTCCAACTGTGGGTATCTGGTCGTGTTGGACTGGGACAAAGTCACAAGTTCAGGCTCACATTGATGGAGCACAGGACCAAGTTTAGTCTGCCGAGCATTGTACCTTATGTCCTTGGTGCGCGGTCTGTGTGGCGTTGCTTTGCGAGGCTTCACATCGTCCGGCATACTGTTCTGATGAAACTGTGTAGTGAGTCCTTGCGTCGCTCAGTCCCAATGATGCTTGTAGCTGTATGGCGAGGCTTTGCGGTGCTTTGTGGCGCTCAGCATCGGCTCCTGTGAAGCTTGCACCTGTGCAGCGAGGTTTTGCAGGGTTTCGCCAAAGATTTGATGGAGCCTTCAGTTAGGTTACGATGAATTCTCTCTGATGCCAACCAAAGGTCGAGGACCTGGACAGGCACCTCTTGGGGACCAGGAACTCACTCCAGCAGAGCTCAGGCAGGTCCAGTTGCAGGTCCAGTACAGCAGGTCAGTTGGGCACCGCAGGGAGACCTCCTGAGCTAGTTGTAACTGTTGTATCTCTGTAGCTCAGAACAGGAAGTCAGCCAGCTGACCCCTGGAGTCACTCAGGTAGCCTCAGATGAAGGGAGAACATCCAATCTTCCTTATCAGAGAGCAGGGCAGTACTCTGGCAGAAGGGCATTCCTTCTTCTGTAGTGCTGACAGGCCCAGGAGTGTACTGAGTAGTAGGACTCAGGGTCCAATATTTGAACCTGGTGCCAGTTTTGAAGTGGGAGAAACTTCTAGACTCCCCCCCACATCTGGTTCTGGAATTTCCTGCCTTTCCCTGCCAGGGCCCAAGATGTCTGGGGTGACAATAGGCTAGTGTGAAGTTCTTTGTGAGTGCAGGAGGCAGCACGTACTGAAGTGCAAATGTGGTAGGTGACAGGTCCGCCCTGACCCATACTGTCAGGATAGCCCATCCTACCAACCCACTCCCACTTTGTGACACTGTCTGGGAGGAATACGCAAAGGCCAACTGCAAAATACACCTAATCAATTGACCCAGGATAGAGGTGCAGGCATCAAATACTTAGAACAAAAATATGCCAACTTTCTAAACTTAACACAAAAATTGATGGATGGAATACTGTTAGAAATGGGATTTTTGGCAGGCTAGGGCATGTGCCAAAGCCAGGCAGAAACCACCACTCTAGTCAGGATAAGGGAGTTACACTCCTAAAATAACCCCTGCTCACCCCCTTGGTAGCTTGGCACAAGCAGTCAGGCTTATCTTAGAGGCAGTGTGTAAAGCATTTGCACATAACCAACAGTAATACAGTGTAAGCACTACAAAAGGACAACACACCAGTTTAGAAAAATATCCAATATTTTTATATACTTAAGACAAGACCAAAAGCACAAGTTACTAACTTGTGTAACGATATATCTGTAAGAGACAGTAGTTAGTGACAGATTCCTTACCTTAGAATATCCCCAGGCGTCAGGCTGGATCCGGAAAGTTTTTGCGTAGCAGTACCCTTGCGCGTCGGTAGGCGGCGTCGTGCGGCTCCGCGTCCGTCGTCGGCGTCGTGATCGCCGGGATGACGTCGCGGGCAGTACTTAGAAGCCGCCCCTGCGCGCTGACGTCAGTTCTGTACACGACTTTCCGCATCAGGAACGCAGAGCCATGCAAGAAGCTGACATAGGTGTCTGAAAAATACTAGGGCCCTGAAAGGGATGTCCTTAACCCTAGAAATCAGTTCGCAGAACGGGGAGGATGGGTGGGCGGTAAGGAATCTGTCACTAACTACTGTCTCTTACAGATATATCGTTACACAAGTTAGTAACTTGTGCATCTGAAAGAGACACGTTAGTGACAGATTCCTTACCTTAGAATAGATACCCCAGCAATACCAACCCCGGTGGTGGGTCTGCGAACAAAGATCAGACAAGGAAGTCCCGGAGGACAGAACGGCCAAAGAAGCCGTCCCTCCGGACCTGACTGTCAAGGCAGTAATGCTTTGTAAATGTGTGCAGCGAGGCCCACGTAGCTGCCAGACAGATATCCTGCAGCGGAACACCGCGGCCTAAAGCCGCGGTAGCAGCCGTTGCCCTGGTGGAATGGGCACGCAGCCCAACAGGAGGCTCCTTCTTAGCCAAAGAATAGCAGGCTTTGATACACAAGGTTACCCAGCGGGAGATGGTTCTCTTGTGCACCGCCCAACCTTTTTTGGCGCCCACGTAGCCAACAAAGAGCTGGTCATCCACCCGGAAGTGTTGGGTGCGGTTGATATAAAAGGAAAGCGCAAGTTTTGGGTCCAGACGGTGGAGCCTCTCTTCCTCTCTGGAAGGATGCGGAGGCGGAAAGAAGGTGGGCAAAGTGATGGTCTGCCCAATGTGGAAGGCAGTAACCACCTTTGGCAAGAAGGACGGACGCGTCCTAAGAACAACCTTGTCTGGATGGACAGACAGAAAGGGAGGTTTGCATGAAAGAGCCTGGAGCTCACTCACCCGCCGAGCGGAGGTGATGGCCACCAGAAAGGCTGTCTTCAGAGTCAGAAGACGAAGAGGACAGTTATGTAGAGGCTCAAAGGGAGCGCACATAAGAAAGGTAAGAACCAAGTTCAAGTCCCACTGAGGCATCACAAACGGAACAGGAGGGAAGAGGTGTGTAATGCCTTTTAGAAACCTGTTAACAACAGGGGACTTGAAAAGGGAGGGCTGATCAGGAAGCCTGAGGAAGGCCGAGATGGCACAAAGATAGCCCGTGATGGTACCCAGGGCAGAATCCTGTTGGGCCAGGGAAAGAAGGAACAGAAGAACCTCAGAAAGAGGGGCATAAAGGGGATTCACAGCCTCTGCTGTGCACCATGACACAAACTTGTTCCACCTGCAGGCGTATACCACCTTAGTGGAGGGACGCCTGGCTGCCAGAATCACATCACAAACTTCGGGAGGCAAGTCGAAAGGAATCAACTGCCGCCGCTCAATCTCCACGCAAGCAGGTGGAGGCTGGACAGGTTCGGGTGGAGGACCGTCCCCTGCTGCTGCGGCAGAAGATCCTCCCGAAGAGGCAGACGGATCGGGGGATCGACGCTCATACTGAGTAGCTCGGGATACCAAACTCTTCGAGCCCAGTCCGGAGCCACAAGGATGACTTGGGCCCGGTCGCGCCGAATCTTCTTCAACACTCTGGGTAGAAGTGGTATAGGCGGAAAAGCGTACAACAGACCGCAACTCCACTCGCGACGAAAAGCGCCGCCGAGCGAGTGCTGCCTCGGAAATTCCAACGCGCAGAACTGACGACATTGCGCGTTCTCTTCGGTGGCGAATAGATCTAACCAAGGCTCTCCCCACTGTAGAAAGAGTCCTTGCGCCACTTCAGAGTGAAGACGCCATTCGTGATCCATCATGCACCTGCGGCTGAGTTCGTCCGCCCTGGCGTTCAGGGAACCTGCCAGGTGTTGAACCATCAGGAAAATGCCCTGATGTTCCAGCCATGTCCAGAGGCGCAGAGCCTCCTGACATAGGGTCTACGACCCCTCCCCGCCTTGCTTGTTGCAGTACCACATGGCGGTGGTGTTGTCTGTGAACACCTGCACTACTTTCCCTTTGACAGAGGGAAGGAATGCCTTGAGTGCAAGTCGGATCGTCCGGAGCTCCAGAAGGTTGATATGGAGCCGGGACTCCGCCGGAGACCAGAGGCCTCTGATCTCTGCCTCTCCCATGTGACCGCCCCATCCCAGAAGGGACGCGTCCGTTACAACTGTGTACTCTGGCTGGGGAAGGGAGAGGGATCTGCCCATGACCCATTGCCGGTTCGAGAGCCACCACTGCAACTGTCTTGCAGTCCCCTCCGAGATCTGAACATGATCGGACAGATTGCCCTAGTGCTGCGCCCACTGGAACTTCAGGTCCCACTGCAGAGCCCGCATATGCCATCTGGCATGATCGACCAGCAGGATGCAGGAGGCCATGAGACCCAGCAGCCTCAGGGTCATCCGTACCGAAACCCAGGATAAAGGCTGAAAGATCGGAATCATAGCCTGAATATCCCGGACTCGCCGTTCGGGAGGATAGGCCCGAAACTGCGTCGTGTCCAGAACTGCTCAGATGAAAAGGAGCTGTGGAGAAGGAATCAGATGCGACTTCGGCACATTGATGGAGAACCCCAGCGAGTGCAGGAGTTCGGCCGTAGTCTGGAGGTGGGAGACGACTGCCTGGGACCAGCCCGCCTTCAGCAGCCAGTCGTCGAGGTAGGGGAAGACTGGAACCCCTGCCCGGCGCAGATGAGCTGCGACCACCGCCATCACTTTCGTGAACACCCGAGGGGCACTTGTAAGGCCAAAGGGGAGCACGGTGAACTGAAAATGCTCGAGGCCTACCGTGAACCGAAGGTAACGCCGGTGGGCCGGCAGGACGGGGATGTGAAAATAAGCGTCCTGCAAGTCCAACGCTACCAACCAGTCTCCAGGGTCGAGGGCAGTCAAGACCTGAGCTAGGGTGAGCATCTTGAACTTCTCCTTCCGGAGGAAGCGATTGACGTTCCGGAGGTCCAAGATAGGACGCATGTCCTCCTTGTCCTTTTGGGCACCAGAAAGTAGTGGGAGTAGCAACCAAGTCCTACTTCTGGGGTCGGAACATGCTCGATGGCCCTCTTGGCCAAGAGGGCCGTGACTTCCTTCTGCAGAAGCACCAAGTGATCCCCTGACATGAGGTGGAATTGAGGTGGCATGGCTGGGGGTGGTCTCGAAGGGGAGGGAGTAGCCCCTTCGGACAATGTCCAAGACCCACCTGTCTGAGGTGATGGCACGCCAGTGGTGAAGGTGATGGCGGACCCTGCCCCTACTGGCGTGCTGTGCACCTGAAAGGAGGGACTAGGAGGGCTTGGAGGCCGCGGACGGGGCGGAGGTGGTGGCCTGACCCGCACGCTGGTTGCCCGAACCGCCACGGCGGTAGCCACGTCCCCGGCCACGCGAAGACGCTTGCTGCGCTGGCCGGTGGCTGGGCTGCGGATGTGACTGGGCGCCCCTTCCGTGGCCACGAAAGGGGCGAAAAGCAGAGGTTAGCGGAGGGCGCACAACAGAAAGGCCCAGGGACTTGGCAGTAGCCCGTGAGTCCTTAAAACGCTCCAGCGCATGGTCTGCTTTGGAACCAAAAAGACCGACTCCATCAAAGGGCATGTCCATGAGTGTATTCTGGACATCACCCGAGAAACCAGTTGTTCTCAGCCAGGCGTGGTGACGCAGCGCCACCGTCGTTGCAAGCAATCTGCCCAGCGAGTCGGCGCTATCAAGGCCACAACGTATGGTGTATTTAGCCGCATCTCTACCTTCCGCAATGGTGCGGGTAAGCAGTGTCTGGACCTCCTCAGAACACTGCGGCAAAACAGTCGCCACCGAATCCCACAGGGAGTGGGTATATCGGCCCAAAAGGCAAGCGGTGTTGACGGACCGCAAGCCAGCACTGGAGGAAGAAAAAGCCTTCTTCCCAAATTGGTCCAGGCATTTGGATTCCCTATCCGGAGGGGCGGTAGGGAAGGCGGTTTGGGAGGCAGAGGCTTGGACAACCAAGCTCTCGGGGGTGGGATGTTGAGAGAGGAACAAGGGGTCGCCCGGAGCAGGGCGATGGCATCGGGCCACGTTCCTATCCACAGGAGCCCCTGTGGTGGGCTTGGACCAGGTGCCCAAAAGAACGTCAGATAGTGCATCATTAAACGGCAGCACAGTCTCCGAAGAGGAAGCTGCCGGCTGAAGCACTTCGGTCAGGAGATTAGTCCTGACAGCCACAGTAGGCAATTGGAGGTGCAAGGCTCCAGCTGCTCTACGCAACACCGTTGCGAAATTTGCTCCCTCCTCCGTAGCCACGGGAGGAGACAGCATGCCAGTGTCAGGGGAAGTGTCTAGACCACTGGCATCCCCAAGTTCCTCTGCCCAGTCCTGATCATACTCACACTGCTGTGTGAGAGGGTCTTCCGACCCCTCCGAGCTCTCCTGGTCCTCCTCTGGTTCAAAATATGGAGGA
This sequence comes from Calotriton arnoldi, assembly GCA_963921515.1. NCBI lineage: Eukaryota > Metazoa > Chordata > Amphibia > Caudata > Salamandridae > Calotriton > Calotriton arnoldi. The sequence continues at coordinate 1,573,587 of CAWUFW010002141.1, read as the reverse complement.
GGAGGGACATCTGGGACCCAAGGTCTCATCGGCGCCGGAGCCGGCGTCGAGCGACATCGGTCCGGCTCCATGTCCGGAACCGGAGAGAACCGGGGAACGACGCCGCCCGGAGCCCCGGGCGGCGTCGGGAACGGCACCGGGGAGATCGGCGCCGGCGTGGTTAGGTCAACCGGCGTCGATCGGGGTTGCGGTACCACCGGAGCCGGGATCGAGGCTGGGGCCGGAGCCGAGGCCGGGATCAAGGCTGGCGGGACAGGCGACGCCGGGACCGGAGTCTTCGGCGACGCCAGAGCAACCCCATCAGGGCCCGCGGGGCCCGAAGGCGCACCGGAGGGACCTTGAGGCCCGAAGAGGCGGGCCATGGCCGACAGGAATTCCTGTATCTCGGCCGGAGTCACCCCCGAACCCGGGAAGGACGGGTAATGCGGGGCGGCGCCACAGGCACATCCGGAGCCGCGGGGACGGTGCCGACAGGGGCCTCAGCCGAGTCGCGAGACCGGCGAGGCGAAGTCTTAGAGCGATGGTGCTTCTTAGACTTCTTGTGCTTCGACTTACCCGAGGAGCGCGAAGACTTGGACTCCGACGACCGGCGGGGGCTCCGCAACCGGCCCCTCGACCTCTCACGGGACCGGGGCTTGGTGCGGCGCGGAGCCGACTGCCGGACCTCCAGGAGCTTTCGAGACCGCTCTCGCAAAGCCTTCGGGTGAAGTTTCCGGCAGTCAGGGCACGACTTCGTGTTGTGGTCTCGGCCGAGACAGTAGAGACACTCTAAGTGCGGGTCTGTGATCGACATCATTCGACCACAGGCACCGCATGGCTTGAAGCCGGGCATCCCTACCGACACCTAGGAGTCGAGAAGACTTGAAAAGAAACTGTGAAAAAATTCACCAAAAATGTAGTCAAAAATTGACTAGGGCACTGCTTTTCCCGGATCTGCGCTTACTGGCGCGGAAAAAGAAGAACTGACGTCAGCGCGCAGGGGCAGCGTCTAAGTACTGCCCGCGACGTCATCCCGGCGATCACGACGCCGACGACGGACGCGGAGCCGCACGACGCCGCCTACCGACGTGCAAGGGTACTGCTACGCAAAAACTTTCCGGATCCAGCCTGACGCCTGGGGATATTCTAAGGTAAGGAATCTGTCACTAACGTGTCTCTTTCAGATACGATAAAAATCCACAATACAGTACTCAAAAATCTTCAATTATCAAAATACGCTTGAAACACAGTTCCTTGATGTCGATAGCTCCGTCCGGGGCTATCACGGCGTCGTGAGCAAACAAATCCAAACAGTTCTGGCTGACCGCGGCGTCGCGGGCCAGCTACGGTGTCGGGAAGACCCGCAAACAGTACCTTTTAGAAATGCAGGGCACCGATGACCTCTCGTTGAGCTTCCGAAAACACGACGTCCGCAGGCGTCGGTTCCGGAGGTCGATGCAGGAGTCGTCGGGGCCCTCGAAGTCACACGCGTTGCAGGTCGATCTCCTCTCTGATGGAGTCAGGAGCGCTGGCGTCGGCAGGCGTCGGGAGCTGCGGTGCGAAGTGCAGTGGTGCGGCGTGCGGTGCCCACAGGTCGCGGTGCGAGCAGCACCTCAGTGGCGGCGTCAGATGGCGTCGTCGGTGAGACCAGGGTTGCGGTGCGAGATGAAGGCGGTGCTCGTCACGGTGCTGGCAGGTCACGGTGCAAGCAGCGTCGTCGTCGTTGCTGAAGCGCAGTTGTCGGGTGACGAACTGGAGTCGATGGCGCCGGCGTCAGTAGGCCAAGGCTGCGGTGCGGGATGAGGGCGGTGCATCGTGTGACTTACGAGCGGTGCCCTCGAACCACGGTGCAAGCAGCGGCGTCGATTTCGGCGGGAAGTGGTGGCGTCAGGCAGGCCAAGGCGTCCTCGCGAAGCAAGGCGGTGCGGAGTGCGGTGCCCACAGGTCGCGGTGCTAGCAGCGGCTTGGTGGCGGCGTCAACAGGCGTCGTTGGTGAGACCAGGGTCACAGTGCGGCGGTGCTCTCTGCGGTGCCAAAGCTTCGGCGTGAAGCGAGGCGGAGTGCGGTGCCCACAGGTCGCGGTGCAAGCAGCGGCTCGGTGGCGGCGTCCACAGGCGTCGTCGGTGAGACCAGGGTTGCGTTGCGGCGGAGCCCCCTGCGGTGCCAAAGCTTTGGCGTGAAGCGAGGCGGGGCGGAGTGCGGTGCCCACAGGTCGCGGTGCAAGCAGCGGCTCGGTGGCGGCGTCAACAGGCGTCGTCGGTGAGACCAGGGTTGCGGTGCAGCATTGCGGCGTTGTCCTCTGCGGTGCCTTCAGGACACGGAGTCGGCAGTGGCGTTGTAGACTTCGTCGAGTTGGTGTTCTTCGGGTGGCAGCACAAAACACACAGTCCCCAGTGCTGCGGGTCGAAGAACTTGAAGTCTTTGCTGTTCCTGAGACTTCATGAACAGGGGGCAAGCTCTACCTCAAGCCCTTGGAGAGACTCACAACAAATTAGGTTGCAGAAAGTCCAGTCCAGGCCTTTCACTGCCCAAGACAGAAGCAGCCACTGCAGGTCAGCCCAGCAAAGCACCCAGCAAAGCACCCAGCAAAGCAGTCGTTCCTTTTCGCAGCTTCTCCGGCTCTTTTTCTTGGCAGTCTTCTTGTTCCAGATGAGTTCTAAAGTTCATGGGTCTGGGCCCCAGTATTTGTATCCAAAAATCCTTTGATCTTTCAGGCAGAGGGTGTCTGTGCCCGGCCGGAACCAGTTCTGCCTTCTCTGGTGTGATTTCCTGGCAGGAGGTGGAGACGGCATTGTCAGAGGCAGACCAGGCCCGTTGAGGTGCAAGGAAATCTCCTCCCCCTTCCCAGCCCAGGTCTATTCAGCCCTTTCCTGACCTACCTAGACTATCTGGAGCCCCTCCGGCCACCCACCCTTCTGTCATCCAAACCCCAGACAGGCAATCCACATTGCAGCAGAGGCACACGGGATGACTGAGCAAGAAAATACCTACTTTCTAAAAGTGGTATTTTCAAACACAGAATGTAAAAATCACCTTCACTAAAAGATGCATCGTTAGATTCTGAGTTCAGGCATACTAAATTCTATTTTCTTACCGAATTCCTGGGCCAGTTATGTTTATAAGATGTTATAAACAAACCTCCCAATCTATCCTATGGGGAACTGGTAGCCTTGCAATAGTGAAAACGAAATTGGCTGTAATTCACTATCAGGACATGCCACACACAGCAGGGCATGTTCCACCTTTCACATACACTGCACCCTGCCCACAGGGGTACCTTGGGCCTACCTGAGGGGTGTCTGACATGTAAGAAAAGGGAAGGTTAGCGACCGGCCAGTGTGTGCACTGGCCAAGTCGACATGGCAGTTACAAACTGCGCGCAGACTTCTGCAATGGCAGGTCTGAGTTACCGTTTTCAGGGCTACTCACGGGGGTGGCACAACCAGTGCTGCAGGCCCCCTGAGTAGCATTTGATTCACCAGCCCTGGCACACGCAGTGCACTTTACTAGGGGCTAACAGGTAAATCAAATATCAAATCATGGAAATACCCATCCATAACACAATTTACACAGAGAGCATATGCACTTTAGCACTGATTAGCAGTGGTAAAGTGCCCAGAGTCCTAAAACCAACACAAACAGGTCAGGGAAAAATAGGAGGAAAAAGCAAAAGGTTTGGGGATAACCCTGCAAAAAGGGCCATTTCCAACAAATACTGAAAATTGTCAAACATTCACCCCCCAGTACAGAGATCTGGGCCTAAATCCATCGTTTTTTTGATCACCATGCAATTCTAGTTTGGACCCAGCCATTGCAATTCAGTCTTGAACCTCCTCCCCAGGGGAACAGTCCAGTAAGAACTACCAGGCCACGCCATCCCTGGACCGGAAACAAGCATCCTGGGACTGTTTTTGGGTTATCACCCCTCATCAGCCAGACTAGTTTAAATCCAATGGCATAGTGATCACAGGACCCACGTCTGAGCATAACCTTCCCACTTGGAGTGACTATAGCAAGACATAAAGATGATGGACGGAATGCTGAACACTGTCAAACATTCACCCCCAGTCACTTTTTGTGTTGCTATAACTTTCTAACAGTGACATTTTCAGAATTGTGACTTAAAATCTGACTTTACCATTAAAGAGGTTTTTAAATTACAATTCATTTGAGTGTTCCGTGATATTTCTACCTGTTCCTAAGAAAAATTTGTCTCTTGTTAAATGTAATAAGGTAACCCACTGTTATCCTATGGGAGAGGTAGGCCTTGCAGTAGTTATTTTATTTATTTAATTTTATTTTGAAGGTTTTATATAGCGCTAGCTCCACCCAAGGGTATCAGTGCGCTTTACAACAGCAATGGCAATAAACAAGAAAGCAGCAGTAGCAATGTACGAAACAAATTCTGCAGATGATCAGACAAAAATAGAAGGAACCATTTAGAGTACATAGTGAAAAGGGTGCATATAAGATAAACAAAACACCAATTGAGAGAACAAGAGTGTCATTATAGAAAGCACTTTTACAATATGCCAAGGAGGACTCAAGGGACATCGTGAGGGTGAGGGGGAATATAATGAAGGGGAGGGGGTGAGGAGGGTATGAGGGGGTGAGTGGGTGTGAGGGTAGGCGGGATTGCCTAAGGCAGGAGGAGGGAAATAGTCAGAAAGGAGAACAGGGAGTTAATTTCCCCAATATTTAGTGAGGAGGTGTATTTTAAGGTTTCTTTTGAAGTTGGCATAGGAGGGGTTGCATCGAAGGTCTTTGGGGAGGGCGTTCCAGATGGTTGGGGCCTTGCCAGAGAAGGAGCGGGATTGTGAGGTGCTTTTTTGAGTAGAGGGGGTATTAGAAGGAGAGTGTTGGTGCTTCTCAGCGTTCGGGCGCAGCCAGCTTTTTGAGTTTAGTTGAAAGGTAGGTTGGAGTCTTCTGATAGAGGGCTTTGTGTGTAATACAGGCAATTTTATAGGAGGATCTACCTTCGACGGGGAGCCATTTGAGGGCCTTGAGGGCAGGTGAGATGCGGTCATAACGTTTACAGTTTGCTGTAAGTCTGGCTGTGAGGTTGAGGACGGATTTGATGGGGGCAAGGTGGATTTTGGGAGTACCAGAGAGAAGGGCGTTTCCGTAGTCGATTTTGGATAGGACAAGAGATTGGGTAATTACTTTGAAGTCTTCCGCTGGAATAAAGGGTTTGATTTTTTTGAGATGTCGGAGTGTGAAAAGTGCACTTTTGCTGAATTTGTAACATGGGAGTTTAGTGTAAGATTATTGTTGATGGTGATGCCGAGTGATTTGACAGATTCGGCGAGGGAGAGAGGGCAGTTAAGGGCATTAAGGTCAGCGATCCATGTTTGAATGGGGAGAGGGTTGTTTTTGGGCGAGAAGAGGATGATCTCAGTTTTGTTAGGGTTGAGTTTAAGATGGTTGTTGTGGAACCAGGTTTGGATCTTGGTTAGTGCTGTGTTGAGGTGCAGGATGTCGGAATGGGATTTTATTTTATAGTACAGTTGGGTGTCATCAGCGTACAGGTGATAGTTGATTTTGGCTTGTTTAAGTATCAGGGTGAGGGGTTCCATAAAGAGGTTAAAAAGGGCAGGAGAGAGGATGGATCCTTGCGGGACACCTAGGGAGACAGATGTTGGGCTAGAGAGGCAGTTTTGAATTTTAATTTGTTGGGTTCTATGTTGGAAGTAGGAGGTGAACCAGTTGAGGACAGTGCCATTAAGGCCAAAGCGATCTTTGAGTGTATTGAGTAGGGTTGGGTGGTAGACTGTGTCAAATGCAGCGGTGAGGTCAAGAAGGATAAGAGGTAGGTCTCACCCTTGTCCAGGGCAAGGTGTATGTCGTCGACTATGTTGAGCAGGGCAGTTTCAGTGCTGCAACCTTTGCGGAAGCCAGATTGCAGGGGGTCTAGAAGGTTGAATGTGTCAATGTGTTTGTCCAGTTGTAGTAGGGCGCACTTTTCTAGGGCTTTAGAGAGGAGGGGGAGGTTGGAGATAGGGCGGAGATTGTTGGGGTCAGCCTTGGGATTTTTGGGAATGGGAAAGATTTGTCCGAGTTGAAGGGAGGTGGGAACATTCCCTGTTGAGAGGGAGGCGTTAATGATGTTGGTCCAGTAGGGGACAATGACGTGTTTGAGATCTTGGACGAGTGTGGAAGGGAGAGGGTCCTTAGTGTGGGAGGATGGTTTGAGTTTGGATAGGATGTTGAAGACTTCCCGTTCAGAAACGGAGTGGAAATTGTGCCATGAGGCGTTATTTTTAAGCTGTGTGATAGTAAGGGGGTTCAGGAGGGTATGTGAGGGGAGGAGGAGTGAGGGAGTTGGGGGTGTTTTCAAGGGGAGTGAGGGATAAGGTGGAGTATCCAGGAGATGTTGAGGGGTGAGCGAGGGTTGAGTATCAAGGAAAGCACGGTCGATTTTGGCAATTTTTTCAGTGAAAAAGTTGGCAATTTCTTCACATTTGTTAGTGGAGGCCACCGGGTTGAGGGGTGCAGGGGAGGTTTGGTTTCTAATAATGTTGAACAGTTCTCTAGGTCTGTTTTTGGCCCGTGAGAGTTGTAGACGAAAGAAAGATGCTTTTTCCGAAAAGATGTGTTTTTTGTAAGAGGATCTTGCAGTTCTAAGGAGAGCAAGATGGGATGGGGAAGGGTGTTGTCTCCATGTTCTTTCTGCCAATCTAAGTGAGCGTCTTTCTTTATTAAGGTCTAGGGTAAACCATGATTTGGAGGGGGCATTTTTAGCATTTTACTTTTCAGAGGGGCGAGTTGGTCTAAAACCTCTGAGACAGTTTTATTAAAGTGTTCAGTGAGTTCATTTGCATTTGAAGAGGGGGGTGAGACTGAGTTGGGATTGGAGTTTAAGTTCCAGTGCGCCGGGGGGATTTGCTTAAGATTTCTGGTCACAATTGTAGTTTTGTTGTTTTTTATAGGGGCGGGTGGGGCTGGGGGAGATCGTGAACAGAATGAGATGGTGGTCAGACCAGTCGATAGGGATGATGTTGGTTAAGGATGTCAGATCAGGGTTGGAGATGATGGCGTCAAGAATAGCTCCTTTGGCGTGGGTAGGGGAGTGGCAGAGTTCCTTGAGGTCACTAATCTCAAGAAGGTTATTGAGAAGGTTGATTGTGGGATCATCGGGTTCATTCCAGTGCAGGTTAAGATCTCCTAGGAAGATATTTTTGGAGTTGGAAAGTAGCGATTTAGTTAGAAGGTCCGATAGTTCTTCGGCAAAGGGAAGGGGTTCACCAGGTGGGTGATAGATATTATGCAGTCGTATTGGGGGAGCTTTTCATTTTAAGTTCGGCTCCTAAGTATTCAAAGGTTGTGTAGTCAGTGTTATTAATTGGGGAGAGTTGTAGCTCTTCTTTAAAAATGATTGCTATGCCCCCTATTTTTTCCGGTCTGTCTTTTCTGAGAATAGAGTAGCCTGGGGGGCAAGAAGGTCAAGGATGGGTGTAGAGTGACTTTTGAGCCAGGTTTCAGTGAGGAAGGCGATGTCGGCATCTTCGTTAAGAATGGTTTCTGAGATTTCGGTCGCATGCCGGACGGCTGAGCGGCAGTTCACGAGCATGCAGGTAAGGGGTTTAGTGTTGGTGTTAGGGGCGGGGAGTAGTTGAATGGTGGTGAGTTGAGGGGGGTCTGGGGGAGCTAGGATAGTCGGGAATTCTGCTAGTCCCTAAGATAACAGGAATATTGGAGTGAGGGGGAACAGATCTTTGGGTGGGGGTTTGTTGAGGTAGGTACTGCAGAGGACAGAGAGGGCGGAGGCGGAGTAGGTATTCGAGGTTTGAAGGGGTCTGTGAGAGCGGGTGAGGAGAGGCGTTGTTAACCAATGCTTGGGGTATGGGCGTTTTCGAGGGCTAGCGCGTGGGGCAGAGGGCCAGAGTGGGCGGGCTGTGGGTTTGTCGGATTTGAACCGATTGAAATCTTTTCGGAGAAGGGTAAGTTCAGTAACCAGGGTAGAGAGATTGTATTCCAAGTTACGAAGTGTTTGATTGAGGTTGGTGAGGAGGGGAGTGGGAGTGGCTGGAATGGAGAGGGAGTTAGGGACGGATTGGCTAGGGTGAGAAGGTTTATAGCTTGGAGATGGCAGTTCGCCAGGAGGGGTTGGTGTAGGGAGTACAGCTTTTAACGGGGGAGTGGGGAAGGCCAGGGGAGGGGGAGGGTGTGGGCCGTTGTTGAGAGGGAGGGATGGGCGTGTTGTATGTTGGACTGGTGGGGAGTGGGGGGAAAGGGGGAGAGGTGAAGGGAGAGTGTGATGCACGGGGGGGATGTGGTAGTGACGTAAGGGGTGGAGGTATAGTTTGTGGAGGAAGGGGCAAGAGTATGAGGCGTTATGTTCGTTATTGGACGGTTTAGAGGGGGGGGAGGGGTGCTAGGGTGGTGATTGGGTGCTGGAGGTGGGCGGTCATAAGGGGACATAGGAGTTTGGAGGAGTGTATTAGGGGAGGAGGGGGGGGCTAGGTCCAGGGGGGGAGGCAGAATAGGAGTTAAGGAGAGGGCTGTGTCATTACGGATAGGAGTGTCTTGGGGGTGTGGGGTTTGACTCGGAGAGGCGGAGGAGAGCTGGGAGGGGGCAGGGGATGGAGCTGGTGTGGGGAGGGGGGGGGAGAGGATTGCGACAGGGGAGAATTCAAGAGAGGGACTGTCGTTAGGGAGAGGGTTAGGGGTTGAGGCGGCTGTGGGGAGCCAGGAGGGGTTTTGGGATTGGGAGGGTGTTGGGGGGGGGGGGGGGAGTAGGCAGTGACAGCCGGTCAGAAAGAGTGCTGAAGAGGAGTTCAAAAATTGTGAGGTGCTGCTCTGAGGCTTAGATCAGGATGTTTCCAGTTTTGTAGATGGAAATGGCTATTTCACCAGGGAAAAGAGAGGTTGGAGAAGTGGCAAGTTTGTAACCGTGGGGATTTTAATTGTACTAGATACTGGGAGGTGGCGTAAAAGGTGCTCTTCCATTTGGAGGGGCGTTTGGTGTAGAAAATATAGTTAGTTTTAATGGGGGACGTGGGGCTGTGGTAGTTGTCTTCGATTAGGGTTTCAGGATGTCGGACTAGGAGTTTGTGTTTAAGATTCTTTTGGCATTTTTTGGAGAGGTTGGGAGGGTAAGGAATGGTCCAAGAGTTGGGTCCATGTTTGGTGAGGGCGGGGTGTTTGACGGTTAGGGCAGGAGGAGGGCATGGTGTGTGGATGGTATTGAGGTGGGACATGGTGATGCGGTTTGACTGGTGGAGAATAGGGGAGCAGGCAAAGAGAGGGAAGGGGAGAAGTTTTGAGGAGGGAGGATTGGGTAAGAGTGCGGAGGGAGAGGGTGTGGAAAGAGGGAGGGGTTAGTTTTGGGGGTCACGGTAGCAAATCCGGGGGGTGTAAGAGTGAAGTGCATTGGCGGGGTTGGCGGGGGGATTAGAATTTTGGGCAAGGTAGGGGCAGGTGGGGGGATAATAGGATTTGGGAGGTGGTCAGTAGAGAGTGGAGAAAGGCAGGGTTGAGGCCCAGGATGGTGCTTGGTGCTAATAGGATAGGGGGGCAGTGGTTTGTGTCAAGGGTTAAGAGGAGGGATGTAGGAGGGTTAAGGTATGGTTAGATTCAGAGTTCGAGTAGGCAGTAGTGTTTCTCAGTGGGTGGAGGATGGGGAATACATTGTTAAGCCGAGGGGAGTATAGAGCGATTAGGGAGGCGGATGGAAATGCAGGTAGTGAAAAACAACAACAGTAGTAATAAGCATCAGATCAGGGCAGACTCTTTAAGACGTATACATAGTCGTAAAACCGTTACAGGTGGGTTATAGTGCATATGTCTATGGGTCAGATTAGACAGTGAGGGTGGACAGTGACAGTGAGATTAGGCAGTGAGAGTGAGATCGATCGGAGGTAGGGGGAGTTCTTCAGAGCAGCCGGCGAGGAACCGTGTTGCTCTGCAGTGGAGGTGGAGTACGGGATCAACTCCTGATTACACCCTCTGGGATCTTAGGAGAGACTCGGCTTCAACCGGATAGATTGGTTCCAGCTGCGCCTGATTCTATAATATATCAGCCTCACGTGACCTCGGGGCAATTTATCGTCAGGAGTCAAGGGACTCAGCGGGTCCGGGTGAGGCATCAGGTTCAAAGGCTCACAGGGCCAACACAGGTGCGTTTTCCGGCCAGCAGCGGGGGGCTCGTGCCTGCAATAAATGTAAAGGGTCAACTCGCTCCACACTCTCAGAAAGCTCCAGTTAAAGTGTTCTGTGCCGTGGATGATGTGGGAAACAAACGTCCTGCAAAAATGGCTGCTGCCCAAAGCTCCTGTGTCCCCAAAACAAATAGAAGCATAGACAGGTCAGAGCACGCCCAATCCAAGCCACCACATGGAGCCAGCAAGGCTCAAGAGCCGGAATCCATGTAGCCACCAAGTAGCCACCACAAAAGTTCAGGTGCCCTCAGGGCTGGTGAACAGTGAAACACTCGATGCTGATGGGGGAGGGGCACCGCGCTACAAAAACAATGGCGGCCCCAACGTTGATCAGTTATCGAGACCCCCAGGTCGGTGATAACCCTGAAGTCAAGGATATGATGGGGGGGGGGGAAGGGAGTTTAATAACAATGCCCCCGACCTCCACAGGGCCCCAGAAATCTGGAATCCTGCCCCCGCAGCTTACCTTCAAATTATGCGCGTACCAGAGCCCACCCGGTATCACCCCACAGCCACCCAGCAGCTCCGCCGGCAAACAGTAAGCGGGTGACTCCACCAGATCACCGAAAGCAGAGCGCCGCCCCGCGCCCGCAGGCCTCGGCAGCAGCAGCGGGGGTCCAGTGGAGCGGCTCTGGACGCCCTCCAGGCCAGCACGTCCTCGCGACCCCGGTCCGGAGCCCCAAGGTAACTGCGCGTGGCAGAGCCGGTGGATCGCAGCGATCTACAAACCGGGAGACTCCCCGGACCAACAGGAACCCAGGCCGAGGAGCCACACGAGAGCCACCAGAGCACCGAAAGCAGAGTGCCGCCCCGCGCCCGCAGGCCTCGGCAGCAGCAGCGGGGGTCCAGTGGAGCGGCTCAGGACGCCCTCCAGGCCAGCACGTCCTCGCGACCCCGGTCCGGAGCCCCAAGGTAACTGCGCATGGCAGAGCCGGTGGATCTCAGCGATCTACCAACCGGGAGACTCCCCGGACCAACAGGAACCCAGGCCGAGGAGCCACACGAGCCAGCCGGACACCCCAACGGAGGTAAGGGGAAAAGATCACATTCCAGGAGTTCGGAGCTTCACACCATCTCGGCCAACCTGGGTGTCGGCCACTCACGAACAAGCCCCCACGCCTGCATGAACAACCAGGCACCAACGCATCCGGGGGTGAAGGAGTCGTCTCCACTCCGGCTCGGTGCGGCAGCAGGGCACAGCTCGACTCCCAGAGCTCTGCCAGTAAGTCCAACCGGACCCCTGACCCAGGAAAAGCACAACTCCGAGGTCCCTCAGCTCCAGCGGTGCTGCAGGGAAGGCAGCGAGAGGAGCCACGACCGACCCAGAGCAAACCTCGGCCCACCATGGATCGTCGTAGATTGCCGGCGGAAACGACCCTCATCCGTGCATCCTGGGGTGTAGGGCTCGCTTCCCACCCGGTCCAGAAGGCCCAATCCTGGCGAGGAGCGGCCAGGCAGTCGATGTGCTCGAGCGCTGGATCGTCAGAGGTCACATCCGAGAGGTAAGCCACACTAATATCACAGTCCGGTGATAAAGGCGTTGGGTTGAAATTTAGAAATGAATTAAGAGTTCACTATCAGGACGTGTAAAACTTAAAAGTACATGCAACTTTTTAAATACAATGCACACTGCCCTATGGGTTGCTTAGGGCCCACCCTATGGGTGAAATGTATTAAAAAGAAAGGTTTAGGCTTAGCAAAAGGTCTATTTTGCCAGGTCGAAATAGCAGTTTTAAACTGCACACAGGCTGCACTGGCAGGCCTGAGACATGTTTTAAAAGGGCTATATAAGTGGGGAGCGCAAGAAGTGCTGCAGGCCCACTAGTAGCATTTAATTTACAGGCACGGAGTACATGTAGTACCACTGTACTACAGACATATGAGTAAATTAAATGTGACAATTGAGTTCAGGCCAATTTACCATGTTTTAAGGAGTGAGTACGTTAGCACAGGTTGGCAGTGGTAAAGTGCACAGAGTCCTAAAAGCCACCAAAAAGGGGTTTAGAAAACAGGAGGGGTGAAGGCAAAAGGCTTGGGGGGGGACCCTGCAGACAGGGCCAAGTCCAACAACTGGCATAATACACTGCTCTACAAAATAGAAAAACAGGCCCTCCAACTGTGGTGATGTTAAGTCATTTGGCGGTGGCAATAGAACAAGTTATGTTTTGGATACATTTAGGTGGTGCCAGTGCGTATGCTTACTCACATTGACACAGTCAACAGTGTAATTTGATGACTTTGGCATTCCATGGATTCAAACAAACAGGACTGAGTTGAATGTTCTACTGCATTTGAGGAAGTTTTACCTAAAGCTCGAAAGTATAAACTAAGTCTTACCCTGACTCTGGTGAGAAAGGAGCAGAAACATAGTCCACAGGGGACTGCTAATCGACCAAACATCTAACAAATCTGGAGATTATTAGGAAAAAACAATTAAGCCAATTGAAAATGGCATAAACTTGATTACTGACAATCAAAAAGCCTTTTGCTACTCAGATCCACTAAAATACTGGCACCTCCTAGATAGTAACTTAAATCCAAAAACAGTCACTTGAATTGGTGCAATAACTGATTACACTGATTGCCTGTGGTGAAACCAATACTTACACAATTCCACCCTAAACAACCCTGACCAAAATCCACACTAACTGTTGAAATAAAAAGGGGCAAAGGAAAACACTTCAAAACACATAATTTGCAAAAGGCCGTCCAACGTTCCAGACAACAAGTCAGTGCTATAGGATATGCTAACTCCATAAAGTTCCTGCATCTACAATGGTGACTGTTTGACATTTGCTCTACTAATCTCAAAAAGAATAACTTCAAAGCTGAAATTTCAGAATGGGCATTCAGTTAGTCTTTACAGACTCTGATTAATGTTGCTACCAGTGTTACAGAAATCAGCAAACCACGTGCCCTACATTTATTTATTTAGAGTTTTATATTTGACAAGCATTTGCAATGCAATAGGTCTCACATTTGTTAAAGTTAGAGCTGTTGGGGTTGAAAATAACAATGTTTTTGCTTTTGTTCTTTTATTTGCAGTGGAGTTATTATATTTGCATAGCACTATTGCCAATGGTATAAAAAAAGCAAAAGTAAAAAACATTGTCATTTTCAACAGCAGCAGCTCTAACTTTAACAAATGCGAGATCTATTGCATTGGAAATGCAATCGGTCTCGCATTTGTTGGAGTTGGAGTTATTGGCATTACAAATGCCAATGTTTTTTACCTAGCCTTGTTGCAGGGTGCAGTACCATATGTGGTCACATATGGTACTGCACCCTGCAGAAGCTCTGGTAAATCCACCCTACCCATAATGCATTGCATGCAAGACAGTAGCACAAGTACATTCAAATAGCTATGTCCATATATACAATTAGTAGCTTTGAAATGTGACAAAAGAATTAATATATTAATTCCGGATTAGGTTGTGCTCTGTGTGGAGCTGATAAAGGGAAATTTATAGAAGGTCTCAAATAAATATGAGATGTACTAGTGAGTAAAGTAACCACTGCCAGCCTTGCTTAGGACCAAGCATGTGTCCTGCCTGAAGTCCTTTAAGAAAATAGTGCTCTGAGGCTGTAATTGAAACCTAGAGAGTAACAACACATGTAACAGGGGCTGTCCTCATAGGAGGTTACAAGAAGAGACAAGGTGGTACTAAGGAGGGGCTACTAAGCCTATTGACCCATGAAAAGTCACCATTTACAAAGGACACGGACAGGAGCCAATTAAAAAGATGGGCGGGACATTGGCGGAGATTTATGCTCATATCCTGAATACAGCATGTCTTGAAGAGACAGCGCAAGCGCTGCCTAGGCGAGACCTAAAAATGGGAACACGATGAGTAGACAAGCCCGATCTTGGATGCTGTCCTAAAAGGCACTCAATAGAAGTTATTTGTGATAACACCAAAGTTATGGCTCCTGTTACAAAGAACAAAATTGGGGCAACTGAAAATGGATTGACCTAAACTCCCAAAAGGGGACTGTCAACGTTTGTGTTAACATGCGAGATTTGAAAGCAGAGACAAAATCACATGCTAACTATATATTGAGCACACATATACATGTGCACACACACACATGTAGACAACTGTTTGGGACTAAGGATATCTTTCTGCTCACATTTCAATAATGTTTGGTTGGTCTCACAAGGATGCCTACATCAATTTACTTGCTGAATAACATAAGCATGAAAACTTTATTTAAATGCACTCCTGTAAGATGTATGCATGCAGTCACATTTCCTTTCTTTGTTTGCTTTCATGCCTGCTCCTTATTTCCCCAGCTACACCTTCAAAAATCATTTATTGCACTCGGGAGCCCACAAAAGTCAATCTCGCATCGACTATATACTCACCCACGCGGCCGATATTCCCGACTTTACTGAAGCCCTGTGCTTGGCAAGGGGTATTTCGGACCACTCCCCAGTATTGACTAGAAGGACTATGGGTCTTCAGCCCAGACGCACTACACTCACCATTACCCCATGGGCGCTACAAATTCCACACATCAAAAACAGACCTGTTACAAAACGTAGAATTATATTTCCAGGAAAACGTAGGCTCGGTTGCTTCATCCCAGACTCTATGGGGAGCATTTGGCGCTGTCATCAAAGGACGAGCGCTGGCACTAATGGTGGGGCATAAAAGAGAACTAGTAAAGCGCATTGAACAATTGGAGGAAGAGATCTTACTGGGCGAGAATAACCTGACCCAAGCTACTGACAACATAGCCCAACAAGCACTGGCGGCCAAGAGACTAGATTACAGACAACTACTCACGGATTCAGCTAGAGCCAGACAAAAGAATATATACCATAGGATAAACGAGCATGGGGAGAGAACAGGCAAACTATTGGCATGGCTAGAGAGGAGGGAGCAGACGAGCAGGTGGGTCCACCAGCTCAGGGGTTTGACGGGGGAAGACATAATCCATCCACAAGCGATCGCAGACATTTGCTACCCACTTCGAAACAATTTACACTTCCGCAGCGGGAACAACATTCATTGACAATCAAAATCTCCTAGCTAACATCCAGACTGCAGGCCTCTCATCTGATGAGCGAGCTTCCCTTGAGGAAGACCCCACAGTAGAAGAAGTACAACTAGCGATCCGAGACATAAGCTCGGGCAAAGCAATGGGACCAAACGGGCTCCCGATCAAGTTTTTCAAGTTGGCAGCAACCAAGTTGACACCCCATCTTCACCAAATGTACCTGGAGAGCTATGAAAAAGGCCTTCTGCCAGGGAGATCCGATTGGCCACAATAGTAGTAATATACAAGCAGGGCAAACCAGCAAATGACTGTGGGGCATATAGACCCATTTCCCTCCTTACGGCGGAGGCAAAATTACTAGCAAAATTATTAGCGAACAGACTCATCCCACTGATCACTAAACTGGTACACCCGGATCAATCGGGCTTCATGCCCGGCCGAAACACTGCTTTAAACCTGCGTCGCCTACACGGCGAACTGAGTAGGAAGGACACATTAAGAGAGGATGTAGCCCTACTGTCCTTAGAGGCCAAAATGGCCTTTGATACCATTGAATGGCCATATCTCTTTGCTGTGGTGGAGTGAATGGGTTTTGGACCCAAAATTATAAAATGGATCAAGCTCTTGTGTATGGAACCGATAGCACAAATCGTGGTAAACGGTCACACATCACAGCAGTTTCGGTTGGGCAGAGGAACCAGAGAGGGGTGCCCACTTTCGCCGTTGATTTTTTGCACTAGTGTTGGAACCCCTGACAAAATGGGTCCAGGGTGACCCTTTGATACGGGGATTGAAATGGACTGAACAGCACGAAGACAGAATATCCCTTTATGCAGACGACATTTTATTATACATGGTGTCCCCCGCATCCCCAATCCTTCATATCTTCCGCATATTCGGTAACCACTCAGGATATACAATAAATTGGTCTAAGTCTCAATTATTTCAAGTGCATGGCCCTTGGCCCAAACTACGGAAAGGCTATGACATACCTGTTGCAACAGACGGATTCTGTTATTTGGGGATATTCAAAACCATGGACCCGGCAAAATTCTATGAAACCAACTTACTTGTTCCCTTGACACGCCTGCGAACCGATGTCAGGCACTGGTGAGGGCTCCCGTTGACTCTGCTGGGTAGCGCAGCTCTCTTTAAAATGCTAGCGCTACCCCGCTTCCTATACGCACTGCAAAATACCCCCTATAGGGTCCCAGATTCCTATTTCTCAAATATCGACAGTGAAGTGCGTACTTTACTATGGGACGGACGGGCGCCGGGTATTGCAGAAGTTAACGGCAGTATGGTACGACGGCGGGATCGCACTGTCAGATCTTAAACTGTATTACTGGGCATTGCAGTTAACAGTGATTAATCGTTAGGTGTATGGCTCCCGTGACGAGCCGAGCCTCCATACTGATAGGTGGCTGATGGGGAGGGGAGGATACCAAAGAGCACTATACACAAACCCCAAACAACTAGGTCTAACGGGACCTACGGCCCAAACAGTAGAAATTTGGCATGCGGTCAATAAAAAGCTCAGCTGGGATAAGAAAATCACACTAGCAACCCCCCTCTGGGAGCCCGAGTGGCTGGGCCGACTGAGTACCTGCCGAAGGTTCGATAAATGGGACCTAATAGGCATTTCATTAGTAGGAAATATGAGGAGTAAAGAAGGATTGGTTACATTCGCGGACCTCCAGAAAGAATATCAACTTGCACAGTCTGAAACATTCAGATACCTGCAGATTAGCCATGCCCTCAAAGCAGCAATACCCGGGGGAGGCCCATTACCTGAAGCATCCCTTCTCGAGGACAGGTTGATAATAGATCCCATGCCCAAGAAAGCCATCTCCCTAACATATAAAAAACTGGTTAACAACCGCCGGATCTATTGACACGACTTAGGCGGCAATGGGAGGCAGATGTGGGCGAGGATGACGATTGACGCAACGCTTTGGCTTCCCCCAGGGAAATTGTCATTCCCATGAGACTGAGGCTGATCCAGTTTAAGACCCTACACCGAGTCTACCTTGCCACGAGAGTTCTGGTGAAGATGGGAAGGAGGGGAGATACTTACTGCCTCAGACGATGTGCGCAGGAGGGTACCTTCTTCCACACAATATGGGAATGCCCAATCATCCAAGCATACTGGGATGTGGTCACAACACGAATGGAGAACATAGGGGGGAAAAAGCTGAACCCCACCCCGAAACTCTGCCTATTAAATATATGGGAGGCCACGGACTTAACCCAAACTGAACAATTATGGGCTTCACTGGGGTGGGCACTAGCGAAACGCAATATAGCAAAAAAATGGGGAATTGGGGAACCACCGCTAATACACGGTTGGGTAAGCGACATGGACAGGGCTATGATAGCAGAGAAGGACGTTTTCAAGAACAGAGGGTGCCCCAAAAAATGGGATCGAAAGTGGGCGACATGGAATAAACACAGAGGCGAGATATGCCTGTCCCCCACGGACGAACTTCGCAGGAGGGTGGAAGGGCTGCAAAACCTGTTAAACGAAGAGGGTTAGAGATAGGATAGTAGAATATGTTCAAAATTGTCGTTCTGCAGAAGAAATGTCCTTATACTGTGACTAGACACTGTCAAATGACTAATCGTACTGCTGTGCTCTTGTTATTTTGTTCAATAAAAAAAGTATACAAAAAAAACCAATCATTTATTGCAGTCTAGCCATTTCTTCACCTTTTCTATCCTCTTGTCGTTCAAATGCAGGTTAGAGAAAATACCCTCTTCTCCAGCCCCTGGGGGGGAGGAATTTAAGTGGCGTGCTCACAACACCACTGTGATGTGCCCTGCCTCAAACAAGTGCAGCACAGGCTGCAAGCGCTACCCTGCGAGGGCCACAAATGCCCTGTGGGTTAGGAGTATCTACAAAGATCAGAGTACCGCTGCCCCCCTCAACCAGGATGAAGTGGTGGAGTATCTGTGTGTTAGGCCCTATGTGGATAGGAAGTAGCTTCCTGAGCAAGCTGACAGAGTATTCGAAAGCCTGATAAAATGATGACCTTGCATGGTGTGAAGGGTCCCTGAACCTTGTGAAACAGTGGTGCCCAAACACATTCTGCTGGTGTATGGACCTGAAGCTTGCATCCAAACGGAGGATCCTACACAAGCCGCTACTGGCAGTAAAAAAGTGGAGGCCTAAAGTGAATGGGAAGGGCATCTAATCTCCGACCCAGAATGAGGATGCGCCAGGAGATTGCGATGGGTATGCTGGGTCAGAGTGATGAGGGAAACCCAGTCAGAAAACAGAGACCCTGAGTTGACTGCAGGCTGCTCTCCTGCCTGCATCGCAATTACCAATCGGGCCGGAAGGTTGCAGAACACATCCGCTGGGCAGACGATGCGAGGAGGGAAGCCATCTCTGCTAAAATACAGAGGAATAAACAGGAACAGAGGCAGCCAAGGCACAGAAAAGGTGACAGCACAGTTGTTGAGATCTTAGGACCAGACTGCAGCAGGCCACGAATCGCAGCAAAAGCAGAGACAAGTTGTCTTGCATCTGTGTGGATTAGTGCAGCTGGACGACGGTGAAGAGATTTACAGATGTGGACATTAGTATAGAGGGCAGCTCCTGAGAGAGAGGAACAGACAGGCCCTAGTGGGATCATATCCAGAACACTTAAAGGTGAAACATAGCTGGAAAGCATACAGGTGATTTAGTGGGGCTACTTATAATCTAAGACACTGCTTTGTGTCTGGAGTGACGTATTTGAAACAAACATGCCCATACTGGAGAAAGATGGGAAAACAAGAGCAATCCAAGGGGCGCTAGGTGGCGCACAACCGTAATGGCCGCTCCTCTGTGAGGCTCCGGTAGCTCGGCCTCAATATCCTACATTTCTCCGCTTCATACCGGGAGAAAATTGCCCAAATAGCCTGCCGCCTGCAGAACGAGGTGCCCTCCTGCTCCGGTGTCACTTTCAGCCTCTCAGGACCTCCGGTGTCCTCTCCCGGGCGGCTTCTACATTGCAGCGGGAGGTGGGCGCGGAGTTGCTTGGTGCCCTCTGCGGTCGCCGCCACTACACAAGCCCCAGGCCTCACACGTGGCGCTGGGCCGCGGCACCGGACTGCACGCCGGCACCGATGCGCCATCTGTGTTCAACCTGCGCCTACCAACAGCTCCCAGACCTACTGCAGTGAGCCCCTCACCAACGGCTCCCTAGTTTTCAATGGCGCTATCGTGGAAGAGGCAGAGACTGCTGCGCGTCGGACCCGGCCCGGACATACACGGTGGGTGTACGCAGCGCCCGCATCAGCTTGTGCCGGCCCGGCCGTGGACTCAGCCCCCAACACCATTTGCTCTCCGCTGGGCGCCGTTCAGCTCCACTGCCCACCCGAACTAGAGTGCTGCTCCCTGCCAAAGCGTTACTTAGGGACACAGACACGCCGCTGCATAGTACAGCCTCCAGTCCCTGCTGAATTCTATGCAACCCTGAGAGGGACAACCGCCTGCGACCCATACCCATGGAGGTGGTACGTTACGCCACGTCCTTACCACCTCTCCAACCCCCTTTTCGGACCCTCAGGGTGGCTTGCAACGAGGTACGAAATCCTGCTACCCCAGGATACGGAGGCCATTGTAAGGGCCCACACTGTTGCACGTGCCTGCAATTTGTACATGCCGCAGCTCATCTCATCTGCATCAGAGCCACTTGATCTGTCCTGCGGCGGGATTCCGGAGCATTCCACTAGTGTTCGCCCGCGCCTGACACCGACCAGCTAGTCTTTTGCTCCCACCCACAATGTGATGCTATTGTCAGGCTCTCTCCACTAAGACCCCGTGTGAGAAGTTGGCCTGGTATATGCTGTTCACTAATTAAAGTGGACACCTTGCACCAGGGCAAATCGACTCTTATGGTAGATAGGTTTAAGACACCCTTTTAAAGAAAGCTATCCTAGTGGTAGCTGTGGAGAGCAGCCTTCAGGCTAAGTCTCGGAGGAATGTAAAGCAGCTTGTTTTACCATATAATCTCTTGAATCACCAAATGAAAAGACACCACACAGGTATATATATCAAATATATATGTATTTATTTCTAAATAACTCTCTACTAATCTCTTTATGAGATTAGAAGACAAACATATGCACAAATCAACGTTTCACAATAAGTTAAGCACAAAATATGGCTGGGGCCCTAGGGGCGTACCAGACCATATACTAAGTAAGAGACTTAGGGACAACGACTTGCAGGGAGACAAGGCCTAGGGCCTTCAGAAGTGCTGGGGCCTCACAAAACCACCCAAGGCAGGTAAGTAAAGGACCCACGGGGGACGCGTGCAGTGTGGATACACAGGCGCGGTTCGCCGTTAACTTCAATGGGGCAAGTCGCAGTTGGAAATAAAGAGTTTTAGGATACTTCGGGAGAACCTACAAGCAAGTCACTTACAGGGTAAGTTGTTCTAGGGCCCACACCCACAGGAGCACCGTAGTGCTGGAGTTACCTCACCCAGGGAAGCCGGGTGCATAGGTGTCCTTTGGTGTCGGGTCGCGGCGTCGTTTTCAATGGCGAACAAAGAAGACTTGCTGCTTGCGGGAGCTGAAGAAGTGTCCGGTGGAATCCAAGCCTGGATTCTGAAGAAGGATGACCTGAAAGCAGAGGGGACAGTGTTCAAAGTCACTTGGCAGTGACCCGGGGCAAGGAAGATGGATGCCCACCGTCGTCGGTTGATTCAGGTCGGTTGCGGGTGCCTTGACTCTTCAGCCACGTGGTCCAGGAGGTCTCGACGACGACCAGGAGCTGGATTCGGTGGGTCCCTCGACGTCTGCAGCTGACTGCGGTGTCGGCAACTCAATTGGAGCCAACAAGCCTTGGCAGCAGCAAGTCTCGGGGAGATGAAGAAAAGTCGATGGCACAGACCAGCAAGGTCTGAGGGACTCACCCAGCGAGGGTAAGTCAGGGCAGGCCTGGAGCAACCAGGGAGCCCTTTGGTTTCTTTAAGAAGTCTTCTGGGGACCCACAAGCTGGCGGGCAAGGGATCGCGAAGACACCTCGGGCGGAATCACTCAACAGGGGCCCACGGTCACTCGGGACAGTGTAGGCCTCTGATCTTCGGAGAGATTCCTGCTGGAGGTCGGGACCACACGTGGTCCAAAGCACAAGTTCGTAGAACGTTGTGAAGGGGTTGCACTCGACAATAGTGCACGGTACCCAGGGGTCGCGGTTCCTCGTTACTCGTGGGGTCCACTTGCCTCAGCTTCGCTGGGGACTCACGATGGCCTGGGAGAGGTCAGGAAATCCACTTCTTGGGCTGCAGGGACTTCGGACTCCGGCGGGAGCGGCGTAGTTTGCGACCGTCGTTGTCGTTTTGGTGCCTGCCAAGCAGGGAGTCACTCCTTGACTCCAAGGGAGATTCTTCTGTCTTCCAAAGGTAGTGGAACGTCGAAGGGCCAGGATTCTTCTGTAGAGCGTCGTCCAGGGGTTATCTGCTTTGCAATGGCAAGGTTCCCCTCTTATACTAAAAAGAGGGGATGGACTAGCTCTATGACCCCACCTATGGGAGGGTCAAGGGAGGGGTGGCTACACCCACTTCCCTTTGTCCAGTTTCGCGCCAGAGCAGGGGCAGGTAGCCCCTGAGCTGGTTTGAACTGGCATATGCACAGAGGAGCCTTCTGCTCCCCAGTGCAGGACTTCAAAGCACTCTAAGAGTGCACCCACCCAGCCCCAATACACTAAACCCTGTCTGGGAGGTGGTTACACCTCCCTGTGACAGGATGCCTATTGTTGGGCTTCCTCCACTGCGAGTTTCGGTCATCAGCAGGAGGGCAGCCCAGTGTCTGTGACTGGTGGCATCCATTTTGTGATGCCAGGGCTCTTTAGGATTCTACCGCGTTTCCACAGCAGGTACATGTCTTATCCCTCTAGAAGGGTGGAATGCTACCCCCGCCGCCAAGATTAGCGGGGGTAGTATTCCAAGATGTTTGACACCAAACACGACATGTTTTGATGCAGCCATTCCAAAGTTAGCATTTACCGCGAGGATATAATGCACTTAAGAGTATATGGTTTAACCGCATCCACAAACAGCACCAGAGAATAGACTCTGAGAGCTGCAGAGGGGCCCTGCTCAGGCAGAGGCACCCCTCACATAGAAGCCAAGCACCCTGACCTCAGGATTGATAGGGCCTGCCTTAGGGGTGACTGATAGGTTTATATGTGTGTGCAGGAGAGATATAGGAAACCTATATCTCAGTGAGGGATGCTAGCACCACCTCACCCAGGCTGCAGTAGCAGGCCTGTGGTGTCAGATTTAGACTGCTTCCCAGGGGTGGCATAATACATGCTGCAGCCCCTGGTAGGCCTGTGAAGTACCTATGCCCTTGGTACCTAAGGTACCATATACTAGGGACTCATAAGGTACCACAGTATCCAATCACTAGTGCAGCTAGAGTGCACTCCATGTCGTTTAGAGAGAGCAGATAGACTGGAGCCCTGAATAGCAGGGTCCCAGTCCAACTAAGTCATAAACCAGCAAAACACCAGGAAAAAGTGGGGGCAACCATATAGTCAGATTCCACCTTCCTACATAACCCCCCAAACGAAAGGAGATAAGGCTAACCTTGACCAGTTGAGCCTTTATTGATTAAGTGGTCATATAAGGAAGCACCTGCACTAGCATGGTTGCCCCCTGTCTTATGGTCCACTAAGCAATCCCTCACCCTAAGGGTATGAGAGGGTCTCCACCATGGGGAATCACTACCTCTGGTGTGCTTTGGTAAAGTACAAGGCTGGTGGGGTGTCTGAGTAGGGAAGTGAGGCCCTAGGAAGGTTGGCCTCAGCTTCCTCAGATCACTGGTCACCATGTATGCCTGTCTTTCCATGACTGAGTTGCACTTTGCTCTAAGGGTCAACCTTTGACTGCCTACAGCTGGGGTTGGGTCCCTTTGGATGGAACACTGGAGGGACATGGCATGTTTGGAACCTTTTGGTCCCAGGTTTGCCCTTGCCTAACAGAGTCCTTCTGGGGAGGTCCCTACATAAAGGTATGGGGGATCCCTCAGTGGGTTGAGGAATTTTCACCTGGCTAGGGCTACTAGACTGGGTGCCCCTAATCTGCTGATGGGGGGTTCCTCTGGACAGGGGGCCCTGGGGGTCCACTGACCTCCCTGACCTCTGCAGCCCTGGGCTGACTGAGGCAGGGTAGAGAGGGGCAGTTTACCTGCTCCAGACTGGAGTACCACCTTGGAAGGGTCCTCTGCCATCAGGGGTGGGGCCAGGCCAGGCCTGACTACCTCTGTGGCAGTTCCTTCACTAGGGGAGGGTCAGTTCCCTGAGGAGGCTGACCCTTACCTACTGTCTGGAGGGAAGAAGACTTTCTTCAACCCTTGTGCTCTCTTCTGGGGGAGAGTGGGCCATTCTTCCAGGCTCCATCTCTCCAAAATCTTGGGCTGGGGCTGTGGCCATCACAGCCCCACTAACCTTTACAGGGACACCCAACATCCTCAGATGGGTTTGGTGTTCAATTTCAGCCCAGGCTGAAATTTCCAGATCATTGCCCATCAGGCAATCTACAGGTAAGGTTGGGGACACTGCCACTCTTTTTGGGCCTGTGACCCCCTCCCAGCTGAGATTGACTATGGCCATGGGGTGCTCTGTTCTGACACCATCAATGTTGGTCACCTGGTATTTAAACTCAGGTAAAAGCTGGTGAGGGGGACTAGTTTCCCTGCCACCATGGTGACACTAGCCCCTGTGTCCCTAAATGCCACAGCTTTCTGACCATTAATTATTGGCTCCAGTCTGTACCTGCCCAATGCTGTGGGACCCACGGTAAAGGTGGCAAATCCTATACCACCATCAGAATCTGAGGAGTCTGTTGAGGGGTCCTGTCTGAACTAGGGCCCACCTCTGTTCCTCTTGCAAAAGCACCTAACTTTTTGGGTGCACTACTCCCAACTGGAGGATTACTACTGGTAGTACCAGGAGGGGTGGTAGTAGTTGTTGGAGGAACATTTTCTTTATTGCCAATCCTGGGACAACTGGGATCAGATTTCCAGTGCCCAGGCTTTTTACAGACATGGCAATAGGGTTTCTTTTCAGGAGAGGAAGGAGTTTGGGACCCACCCCCAGAAGAGGACTTTTGGGGCCCTGTAGTGGACTTATCCTTAGATTTATCCCCACCTTTCTCTTGGGACTTGGTAGAATCTTTCTTGTGGTCACCACCCTGATTCTTAGGCCTTACTCTGGTTCTGACCCATTTGTCTGCCTTCTTTCCCAATTCTTGGGGAGAGGTCAGATCAGAGTCCACCAGGTACTGGTGTAAAAGCTGGTTCTGACAATTATTAAGGATCTGTTCTCTCATCATTAGATTATAAAATCCTTTGAAATCAGTAACCCTACTGCCAACCAGCCAACCCTCCAGAGCCTTGGATGCACAATCTACAAAGTCTGTCCAGTCCTGAGTCTGTGCCTTCTGGGTATCTCTGAACTTCAACCTGTACTGCTCAGTGGTTAAGCCAAACCCATCTATCAGTGCACTCTTCAGGACCTCATAATCATCAGCATCCTCCTCTCTAACAGTGAGGAGCTTGTCTCTTCCTTTATCTGAAAAGGAGAGCCACAAGATTGCTGCCCACTGCTTTTGGGGGACCTGCTGTACTCTACAGGCCCTCTCCATAGCAGTTATCCACTTGTGGATATCATCCCCACTCTGGTAGGGAGGAACAACCTTGCTCAGGTTCCTATGGTCAGGAATATATTCTCTGCCTCTAGGGACACTGTTGCTGCCACCAGGGGTTCTAACCCCTCTTTCTAGAAGCTCTCTGGATCTCCAGGGCTTCCCTATCCAGTGCCAACTGCTTGGTTCTGAGGGCCACTCTGGCTTCCTCATACTGGAGCAGTTTGCACCTTCTCTCAGAGGAGGTCTCTCTTAAGGAAAAGTATGAGCTCCTCTGCTGGACAAATTCTCTGCCAGAGTGATAAGAGTGGTCAGATTCCCTGGAAGGGGATCTGTGCCTCTCCTCCTCTCTGTCAGTTCTCTTAGGGAGAATTCCTCTGTCCTTTTCAGGCCCCTTGAAGCCTGGCCCTTCAATCACAGAGTCTTGGTCATTCTGATTTTCATCATCTGACCCAGATACTATGACTGACCCACCCACTGATTCAGACCCTTTAGCTCCTAGAGCCAATCTAAGGTCATCTGCTGTCAGCAGATCTATCAGGTATAGTGTTGAGGGACTCTGTCCTAGTCTCAGGTGTCTGTCAACACACATGGCTCTCAAGTCAGAGAAAGCCATGTCCTTATACTGAGGCTGAGTGGATCCACTGGGTCCACCCTTTAAGGACATTCTAGTGTTGTGCAGTGTTGTACTACCTACACTAGTTTGTGGCCTACTGATCCTAGCTTGAGCTGTGGAAAGGGTGTGCTATCCCTTGGCACACAGCTCTAAGTTCAGTAGAACTTATTGATACTAAGCTTGACTTTATATGTACCTTGAGTACCTATAATGGTTTTCAGTTAGTAATTCAAATAGAGATTTTCTGGTAAAACAATGGCAAGCTGGAATCCCACACGCTGCCACCAATGTGAGAAGTTGGCCTGGTATATGCTGTTCACTAATTAAAGTGGACACCTTGCACCAGGGCAAATCGACTCTTATGGTAGATAGGTTTAAGACACCCTTTTAAAGAAAGCTATCCTAGTGGTAGCTGTGGAGAGCAGCCTTCAGGCTAAGTCTCGGAGGAATGTAAAGCAGCTTGTTTTACCATATAATCTCTTGAATCACCAAATGAAAAGACACCACACAGGTATATATATCAAATATATATGTATTTATTTCTAAATAACTCTCTACTAATCTCTTTATGAGATTAGAAGACAAACATATGCACAAATCAACGTTTCACAATAAGTTAAGCACAAAATATGGCTGGGGCCCTAGGGGCGTACCAGACCATATACTAAGTAAGAGACTTAGGGACAACGACTTGCAGGGAGACAAGGCCTAGGGCCTTCAGAAGTGCTGGGGCCTCACAAAACCACCCAAGGCAGGTAAGTAAAGGACCCACGGGGGACGCGTGCAGTGTGAATACACAGGCGCGGTTCGCCGTTAACTTCAATGGGGCAAGTCGCAGTTGGAAATAAAGAGTTTTAGGATACTTCGGGAGAACCTACAAGCAAGTCACTTACAGGGTAAGTTGTTCTAGGGCCCACACCCACAGGAGCACCGTAGTGCTGGAGTTACCTCACCCAGGGAAGCCGGGTGCATAGGTGTCCTTTGGTGTCGGGTCGCGGCGTCGTTTTCAATGGCGAACAAAGAAGACTTGCTGCTTGCGGGAGCTGAAGAAGTGTCCGGTGGAATCCAAGCCTGGATTCTGAAGAAGGATGACCTGAAAGCAGAGGGGACAGTGTTCAAAGTCACTTGGCAGTGACCCGGGGCAAGGAAGATGGATGCCCACCGTCGTCGGTTGATTCAGGTCGGTTGCGGGTGCCTTGACTCTTCAGCCACGTGGTCCAGGAGGTCTCGACGACGACCAGGAGCTGGATTCGGTGGGTCCTCGACGTCTGCAGCTGACTGCGGTGTCGGCAACTCAATTGGAGCCAACAAGCCTTGGCAGCAGCAAGTCTCGGGGAGATGAAGAAAAGTCGATGGCACAGACCAGCAAGGTCTGAGGGACTCACCCAGCGAGGGTAAGTCAGGGCAGGCCTGGAGCAACCAGGGAGCCCTTTGGTTTCTTTAAGAAGTCTTCTGGGGACCCACAAGCCGGCGGGCAAGGGATCGCGAAGACACCTCGGGCGGAATCACTCAACAGGGGCCCACGGTCACTCGGGACAGTGTAGGCCTCTGATCTTCGGAGAGATTCCTGCTGGAGGTCGGGACCACACGTGGTCCAAAGCACAAGTTCGTAGAACGTTGTGAAGGGGTTGCACTCGACAATAGTGCACGGTACCCAGGGGTCGCGGTTCCTCGTTACTCGTGGGGTCCACTTGCCTCAGCTTCGCTGGGGACTCACGATGGCCTGGGAGAGGTCAGGAAATCCACTTCTTGGGCTGCAGGGACTTCGGACTCCGGCGGGAGCGGCGTAGTTTGCGACCGTCGTTGTCGTTTTTGGTGCCTGCCAAGCAGGGAGTCACTCCTTGACTCCAAGGGAGATTCTTCTGTCTTCCAAAGGTAGTGGAACGTCGAAGGGCCAGGATTCTTCTGTAGAGCGTCGTCCAGGGGTTATCTGCTTTGCAATGGCAAGGTTCCCCTCTTATACTAAAAGAGGGGATGGACTAGCTCTATGACCCCACCTATGGGAGGGTCAAGGGAGGGGTGGCTACACCCACTTCCCTTTGTCCAGTTTCGCGCCAGAGCAGGGGCAGGTAGCCCCTGAGCTGGTTTGAACTGGCATATGCACAGAGGAGCCTTCTGCTCCCCCAGTGCAGGACTTCAAAGCACTCTAAGAGTGCACCCACCCAGCCCCAATACACTAAACCCTGTCTGGGAGGTGGTTACACCTCCCTGTGACAGGATGCCTATTGTTGGGCTTCCTCCACTGCGAGTTTCGGTCATCAGCAGGAGGGCAGCCCAGTGTCTGTGACTGGTGGCATCCATTTTGTGATGCCAGGGCTCTTTAGGATTCTACCGCGTTTCCACAGCAGGTACATGTCTTATCCCTCTAGAAGGGTGGAATGCTACCCCCGCCGCCAAGATTAGCGGGGGTAGTATTCCAAGATGTTTGACACCAAACACGACATGTTTTGATGCAGCCATTCCAAAGTTAGCATTTACCGCGAGGATATAATGCACTTAAGAGTATATGGTTTAACCGCATCCACAAACAGCACCAGAGAATAGACTCTGAGAGCTGCAGAGGGGCCCTGCTCAGGCAGAGGCACCCCCTCACATAGAAGCCAAGCACCCTGACCTCAGGATTGATAGGGCCTGCCTTAGGGGTGACTGATAGGTTTATATGTGTGTGCAGGAGAGATATAGGAAACCTATATCTCAGTGAGGGATGCTAGCACCACCTCACCCAGGCTGCAGTAGCAGGCCTGTGGTGTCAGATTTAGACTGCTTCCCAGGGGTGGCATAATACATGCTGCAGCCCCTGGTAGGCCTGTGAAGTACCTATGCCCTTGGTACCTAAGGTACCATATACTAGGGACTCATAAGGTACCACAGTATCCAATCACTAGTGCAGCTAGAGTGCACTCCATGTCGTTTAGAGAGAGCAGATAGACTGGAGCCCTGAATAGCAGGGTCCCAGTCCAACTAAGTCATAAACTAGCAAAACACCAGGAAAAAAGTGGGGGCAACCATATAGTCAGATTCCACCTTCCTACACCCCGGCACAACACACCGGCTACATCCTACCACTCATATCCTCCACGAAGTTTGAGTGGTGCTTTGTTCAGATCCTCTACTGGGACCCTTTCCTCTGATCGCTGCGCCGCCCGACTCGGACGAGGCACCGACGACATTTCAGGGCGCAGGGCTCAATCAACCTCACCTTGCCGTCATGGGGAATCCGGAGGGCCGGCAATCCAAGCTTGTCTTCGATGCAAAGAAGACCGTCACACGTTCATGCACGGAGGAGCCGGTACAAAATGCAGAGGACCAATCCCAAGCACAATCTTCCACTTCAGACGACGAGGTAAAAACATTGCTGCTGGCGATGCAGCACAGTCTCACGGCCTTTTCCAGCAAGATGGACACGATGAACAGTCGCTTAGACTTCCTGGTGCTGAAGGTGGATAAGCATGATGAGCAAATCAAGGAGGCAGAACGTAGGATTTCGGACACGGAAGATACTACGTCCCAGATGCACCAGCAAATGACACAAATGGATAAGCTTTTGAAAGTCATCGCCGCCAAAAACGAAGACCTTGAAGCTTGAAGTCGCCGGAATAACATACGCGTCATAGGCATTTCAGAAAGCACGAACACGGGCCGCATGGAAGACTTCATCGAACGCCTCCTGTGTGACACTTTTGGAACAGAAGTCTTCTCTCCCCATCTGACTGTGGAGCGTGCACAACGGTCTCTCGGCCCCCGCCCTCCTCCGGTTGGCGTCCCACGTCCCATTGTGGCTCGGCTCCTTAACTATCGGGACCGAGACACCGCACTCCGGCTGGCACGCGAGAAGAAGACATTGACATATGAAGGCATGGAATTTACCATCTATCCTGACTTCACTGTAGCTGTACAGGAGGCTCGCCGCAAGTTCCTTACAGTGAAACAAAAGCTCCGAAAGGCGCAAATTGACTTTGCACTCATGTATCCAGCGCGCCTACGGGTCACCCATCAAGGCCAGCAAACCATATTTGTGACTCCACAGCAAGTTGAAGAGTTCCTCAAGCGCATCAAACGACATTCACCTCACCGGAATTCCGATGACTGCACCTCCAATCCCCATTCCCCTGAGGCTGATGGCCCCTCGTAGTTATGGGAAACGCCGGGCCATCCCGGAACTTCCAGGCCTCTATTGATCTTGCTGTCTCTCTGCTGTCCTACGTCTTTCAAACCTACATGTAGCGAGACACATCCTCACTTCCATTGGCGGCTTGACCTGCATGCTACCTGTCGACGTCAGCTAAGTGTACCTAGCACCCTTGGTGCATCTTATTGTTATACAGTAGGCTAACTATATGACTCTGACATTTGTACTTTTTCTCCTCTGAATAGTGCCGAGCACCTTCCCATTGTTTCTCCCTATGTCCCCCTGCTGCTAGGGCAGCTGTTTGTCAGCATTGGGAGAAGGGAGGTACATGTGGCCCACCAGCGATCCCCCTCATATGGGTGATCACCCACAAGACTCTCTTCCAAGTTGGTCTTGTTTGACCTGGATTGACCAGTTTGTGTACTTTTGGGCTCAGGGTGGGAAATGTAATTCCAGCACAATTGGGGTGCTGTTGTGGGTTGAGCGGGAGGGAGTGGGAAGAGCGTTTTTTTTAATGTTCATTGTTAACTATTTGCTGCAGCAAGACAGACAGACGTATGGTGCTACATTGCTTACTACACACAGGGCACAGGAGGTACATTGCCTTCTGTCATACACCAATGACACCTATGGCTGACTTGAAGGCTCACCAGGGCTTACAAATTATCACTTGGAATGTGCGAGGATTGGGGGACCCACGGAAGTGTCGCCAGCTACTGGAGTACTTAGATCGGCATCAGATACATATCACACTACTTCAAGAAACACATATTAATCCACTACATCCCACCGCCTTTGCTAATAAGTGGGCAGACCATCGACTATTCTCATCGTATTCTTCCTACGCCAGAGGCACGGCTATACTCATTAAAAAACAGACTCCTTTTGCTTTTGCCTTAGCTGGTACATTACTCGATCATAATGGGAGATACTCCATTGCATGGGGACGATTGGGCACGGACTCAGTCACCCTGGTGAGTTGTTATGGCCTGAATGTTGACACTCCTGAGTTTTTCACTGTGCTGTGGGGGAAGATTGTGGAAATATGCTCTACCCATATAATATGGGGTGGGGATTTTAATGTTGCCCTTAACCCAGCAGAAGACAGATCTAATCCCGCACCACATCATTATAATAAATCATATCAAGTCTTACAGGGAATCAAGACGGACACTGGTCTCCTTGACGCCTGGCGTTACCTCCACCCCCATGCACGGGAGGGCACACACTTTACAACGCATGCCGCTTCCTGGGCACGTTTAGATTATTGCCTATTGTCTCGTGGACTGGGTCCCTCAATAAAAGATGTCACGCCCCTGGCCAGGACATATTCTGACCACTGCCCGGTTAAACTTACACTTGCCCCACCCGGGTATAACAAACCACGCAGCAATTGGAGGTTACAACCCTTAACGCCGTTGGACACGGTATTTCATAGTGAATTAGGAGACGAAATTCAAGACTTCTTCCAAAGAAATAGAGGTTCTGTAGACAGTGTGGAAACCATCTGGGAAGCCTTTAAGGTGACGATCCGGGGATTTTGTATCTCTAAAAGCTCCGGAGTACTCCGGGACATACAGGGTACACTCCGAAGACTGGATGCAGAACTTAAGACCCTACTGACTATGGGAGGCGATAGCGACATTCAGCATGCATTCCGGGAAAAACTATCCGAATATACCTCGACTGCTGATCGTGAAACAAAATTTAAAGGGAAATATTGGGTGGCCCGGTGGTATGGTGAAGGGGAGAGACGCGGGAAGGCCCTAGCTGAAACCATACGGCGACCGCGCTTCTCCAATTATGTACTGGAGATCTCAGGTCCTGGAGAGATACTGCAGCGCGACACTGCTGACATACTTAATACTTTCACCACTCACTATTCAGCACTCTACACCTCACAGCGGAGGGAGCATTTCGAGCTAGACAGCTTTCTAGGGGACGTAGCACTTGGGTGGCTGGGTGACTCACAGAGGGAATTTCTCAGAGCCCCCTTCAAACTTGATGAAATTCGAGAAGCTATCATGCAGATGAAGTCCGGAAAGGCCCCTGGCCTGGACGGGCTGCCTGCTGAATTCTATAAAACCTATATAGATCTGATGGCTCAGATCTTAAAGGAGATATATGAAGAATCACTCGAGACTGGCACACTTCCCCCTTCCATGAGAGAAGCACTTATTACATCCCTACTCAAACCTGGAAAGTCACCTCTTCACTGCGATTCCTATAGGCCGTTATCTCTCATTAATTGCGATACAAAAATTTTGGCAAAGGTTAATGCAAATCGTTTAGCCCTATTAATGGAAAAGCTAGTTCTCCCTGATCAGGCGGGCTTTGTTCCGGGCAGATCCACCACACAATCTCCGTACTCTATTCTCCATTCTACAGAATGTTGCTCCTGAAGTGCCGCTGGCGGCAGTTTTTTTGGACGCTACTAAGGCGTTCGACACGGTCGAATGGGATTATCTACTCGGGGTGCTGCAGCGTATGGGGTTTCCTCCTATATTTCTGTCCTGGATAAGGCTGTTGTATCAGCTCCCGACGGCAAAAGTCTTAATCAATGGCCATAAATCTGACGCGTTCCCCATATCTAGAGGCACACGACAGGGTTGCCCACTCTCTCCCCTGCTTTTTGCACTCGCAATCGAACCCTTGGCATCTAAACTGCGGCAGCATCACCAAGACAAAGCACTGCGGTGCAACCTACGACAGATCCTCATATCTTTATATGCGGATGACATTACCCTCTATGTAAGAGATCCGCAGGATAACTTAAACCCACTCTTGCGAGAATTTATAGTCTTCGGGAAACTATCTGGGGTTCATATAAATTGGGGGAAGTCGCAAATATTTCTCATAACACCTGCAGCCTCTCGATTTCCCCTGGACTTCCCATTGGAATGGTGCGACTCTGACCTACGCTATCTCGGGATTGGAATATCTAGGGATAGGGAAGAGCTGATGCGCCTTAACTATGGTACAGCCATAGATCGTATTACAGATCATGTCACTCAATGGATGTCACTGCCGCTTTCCCTGGCAGGGCGATCTGCATTGATTAAGATGGTGGTTCTTCCACAAATACTATATCTATTTTTAAATATCCCATATTACCCCGGTCGACATTTTTTCCAGACACTCCGGTCAGAAATGATAAGGCTGATATGGGGGGGGGGCAAACAACCACGCCTACAATGGAAAGTGCTCATACAGCCGTATGCCCAAGGAGGCTTTGATGTTCCGGATTTCGAGCTGTATTACACATGCACGCAGGCCCACTATGCTTCCTATTGGTTCCACCCCCCTAGGTATATGCCACAGATTGCAGCGGAGCACTAGTTAGCAGACCCCATCCCTCTGGATGGCATGTTGGGCGCTCCCCCCCCGTACGCGCGACACTGCACCTACCACGATCACATGTGGCACCGTATTCAGACTCTCCTTCAATGCCCAATGTTATACTCACCGCTCCTCCCTCTCTCCTATCATTCCCGCATGCCACTGTTACAAGAAACAGGGTTCCTCAGACTCTGTGAGCGCACCAAAATTACCACATTGGGAGATCTCTATCAAAATGGGAAATTTCGATCCTCTGAACACCTCTTTCATGAGCTGCAACCCTCCTCGTTGGATATATTTCTTTATGTTCGGCTCCGCCAAGGCATACGATCTATTACCCCAGAGTTCCCTCAGGAACCCCTACCCTGGCTCCCTTACACATGATGCTACGTAATGCATCGCCGGGGCATCTGGTCTCCACGCTTTACCACACAATACGCACTCAACAGCTGGAACCTCCCAGCTCTTCCCGTGCAAAGTGGAATCTGGAACTAGGGTATGAAATGACAGACGACCAATGGACATACTGCTGCCTGCAAACAGAACAAATATCCGCCAGTGGTAGACTACGCGTTACACACTATAAATTCCTGCAACGCCTATATTATACCCCTGTCAAAATGTTCCGCTTTAAATTAAAAAATACAGATAGCTGTGAGAGATGTGGCAGTCCAGGGGCTGATTTCCTACATCTGTCCTGGGATTGCCCACGAGTGAGTGAATACTGGACCCAGGTTTTCGAAGCCCTAGAACAGATGATACCCATTACTTTAGAGCGCACACCTTTTTTTTTTTTTCAAAATTCTTTATTGAATTTTAGACGAAACAAACCAGAAAAAACCACACATATGAAACTGACCATGACCACCCCCGGGAAAACCTCCTCCCCACCCTGGACTATCCCCCCACCCCACCCCGGCTGGTCGATGCGGCAGAGAGCCAAGAAAAAAACGAGAGAAAGAGAAAAACCATATCCCTTTAAATGAGAAACAAAAGAGAACAGAGGAGAAAACAAAAAAAAAGAAAAAAGGAAGAAGCACTCCCAGGCAGAGCAAATATACACATACATATATATACATATACATATATAGACCCCGACATCCTCTTGCTACAATCCTAAATATGTCATAATATTGATAAACCCTAATAACCCATAAATATACTCATCACCTATCGCCATCATCATCATCCTCAATGCTCAGATTGTCCAACCCATCTTAGGAGAGGGGCCCAAATTTCCCTCCCCTTAGCACTGGCTCTTGGCCCCTTTCTAGCATATACTGCAGTTTCCAGCCTAAAAACTGCCAAGAATCTACCCAGCCATTGTTGACTTGTGGGTGGCACAGGATCGAGCCAGTGAGTAGCTAGGCAGAGCCTAAAAACAGTCATTGCAATAGAAAGAAAAGTCCGAAACCGACCAGCTAGTTGAGGGCAACTCAACCCTAGTACAATCAGCTGCGATGTCATCTCAATTCGCTGTCCTATCTGAGATTCTAACATTGCACCCACTTCCCTCTTGATCTCAACCAGATCGGGGCAGGTAGCAAACATATGCACAATGTCAGCCGCTACAAGCTTACACCGAGGACAGGTAGAGCCCACATCCCCGCCCCATTTTGAGATCTTCTCTGGCGTTATATATAAATTAAACCAGGTCTTAAAATATTGCAGTTGAAGATTAGCAGCAATAAAAGAAGTTTGGGCCATAAAAAGAGCCTCTTCTGGTTCCCCGAACTAACAGAGAATCTCTCCTGCCAACGATCACTATGCTTAGATAGATCGTCCTTCATATTCTCGTTGAGCCTCTTATAGATAACCCCAAGGGTACCTGATCCCTTAAGAAGCAGTTCCACTAGACCTATTCGAGCAAAGCCGCTACTGCCCCCTACTTTCCTCCCTAAGAAATCTCTCACTTGGAGATATTTAAAAAATTGTCGGTTGTCAATTACAAAAGAATCCTTAATTGCATCAAAAGTCCTCATCCCTGTCTCATCCATAATATCTCCAACCATCATAATACCCTTATCCTGCCAAGTTTTCATATACCCATCATTGAAAATAGTTGGAAACGACTTATTACCATAAAGTGGAGTATAGGCATGAATGAGGCCCATACCTAATCTTTTTCTAACTGCGGTCCAGATTTTAAAAGCACACATCAACGTCTTAAATTTGACCCGTTTGTAATACTTAAAATCAGTATGCTGTCCCAAGCAGCCCCTAGCCTCTGACCCCAATAATAAATCATAAATTGATTGATCTGGCGTGCCCTCCGGACCTTGATCGGCTCCAACCCTTATAAGACTTCCCATTTTGAGAAGTAGAGCAGCCCAATGATATAACAAAAGATTGAGAACTGCCCAACCGCCTCTATCCTTCGGGAGCGTCATAAATTTTAATGCTCTCCGGGGACGACAGTTAGCCCAGAGAAATTTTGTGAACAAATAATTCATAGATATGAACCAGGAATTATTAATGGCCAGCGGAATAGCCCTGAAAATATATAAAATTTTCGGCAGAAAAACCATCTTGATGATATTACATCTACCGACCAGCGTCAATTTAAGATTATCTATTCGATTAAATTCTGCCTTAAACTTCGGGACCAATGGATCCAGATTCATTTCTGCAATTTTGGACACATCAGCCCCGATTTCAAGCCCAAGATACGTTGCTTTCTGCACAACCCGAGAATCATTAATCTGAAGGCCCTTGCTAACAATGACAAGGGTTTTATTAGCATTTAGTCGATATCCCGAGATGTGCCCAAAAGCCCGTGCCTCTTTTTCCATTTCGGCTAACGCACTAAGTGGATTGGGTGTCAAGATAGCGAGATCATCGGCATATGCCAGAATCTTCGTGCTCCCTCCTTTACTGTGTATAGCTAAGATGTTATTATTGTTTGCCAATTTTCGAATCAGAGGATCTATATATAAAGCGAACAATAGGGGGAGCATGGGCACCCCTGACGTGTCCCCCGGCTGATTGACACTGGCCCTGACAAATCGCCCATAAGAGCGATCCTGGCCACCGGATTCTTATACATTACGGCCACCGCCTTGATGAAGCCCATGCCCAACCCTCTACTCTCTAGTGTTGCCCATAAAAGGCCAGGAGACCCTATCAAAGGCTTTCTCCGCATCTAGCAGAATCAGCCCGATAGGGTCTCCTGTAATCCCTGCCTCATCAAAAAGAGCTATTACTCTCTGGACATGATCGATTGTACTCCTACCAGGGACGAATCCATGTTGGATAGATGAAACTAGATTCTTGATCACCCCTGCTAATCGATTGGCCAAAATCTTGGAGTACACTTTTATGTCAGAGTTAATTAATGTTATTGGTCGGTAAGACCCAAGCTCTTTGACGGATTTCCCTTTTTTAGGAAAAACCACTATATTGGCCGATCCCCATGACTCTGGTGCTCTTTGACCAGCCTGGGCTCCAAGAAAAACCTCAACCATTAAATCCAAGAGACAGGGAGCCAATTTCTTGTAAAATTCACCCGGGATGAGATCGGTACCAGCCGCCTTCCCATTAGCCAGAGAGTTAATAACACTCACAATTTCCTCAGCTGTAATAGGTACCTCTAATGCTTCCCTTTCCTCGTTAGTTAATTTCTCCCCTGTGATGTTAGCCAGATAATCGTGAATTTCCTGGTTACTCCCAATAGATTCTTCCGTGTACAACTGTTGATAGAACCGCTGGAAGGCCCTACGAATATCAGAAGCCTCTAAGACCATCCCGAATTGAGGATCCTCAATTGCAAGAATTGCCCCCTGTGTCACCCGTTGTCTAATACGGACTGCCAGCAAGTGTCCTACTCTCTCACTACACTCATACATTTTAGAACGCCAGGCAGTATACTTCCCCGCTGCCTTCTGAGTAGATACTTCCAATATCTTAGATTTAGCAAGAGCTACACATACTTGCGCCTGTCCCACATCACCCCCATTTAACACAGTTCCCACTAATTGTGTCTCTGTCTCTCCTAATTTAGTGTAAAGTTCCTGCATATGAAGTTTGCTAGCCTTCTGGGACTGCCATCCAAACCTGTTAGTCTCACCTCTTATCCCTGCTTTCAGGGCATCCCACACAATATCAACCCGGGCACTACCCCTATTTTCCGAAATAAATCTGGGAATCCACGCTCTCATATGCTCAATGTATCCCTGATCGTAGAGCAGTGCCCTATCAAATGTCCAACGTGGGACCTCGCTCCTTGAGGCTTGAAATGAAAACTCTAAAATTAGCGGGTTATGGTCTGACATAACCCGTGGGAGTCTAAAAATCTGGCACTTAGTCGAGAGACTCTGAGAAACAAAGAAATAATCGAGCCTAGCATGTGTCTGATGTGGGGCTGAAAAAAAGGTAAAACCCGGATCCTGAGGTTCTAGTGAAGCCCAAACATCCATTAGTCCATGAGTCTTACATACATTATATAAAGAATTAAAGACTTTGGGCTTACGACCCCTATATAGCCTAGGTCCCAATTTAATAGCATTGCCGCTCA
The DNA here is from genome assembly GCA_963921515.1 of Calotriton arnoldi. Classification (NCBI taxonomy): domain Eukaryota; kingdom Metazoa; phylum Chordata; class Amphibia; order Caudata; family Salamandridae; genus Calotriton; species Calotriton arnoldi. The sequence continues at coordinate 1,536,203 of CAWUFW010002141.1, read as the reverse complement.
GGTTTAAATTAAAATCGCCACATAGAACTATTGGCAGTGGCCATGCGACCAGTTCCTGATCCAACCAATTAAACACAGCAGGGTCATCAAACACAGAGCCGTAAATTAAACACAGCGTAAACAAGAGATTGTCTGCCTTGCACACCGTAATTGCCCATCTACCCAGATGATCAGCTTTGGAACGTGGAAAGCACAGGCTTTTTCCCCTGCGAGCCATAATGGCTACCCCCTTAGTTCGAGTATCTTGAGTTGTAGAGGACACCAGCTGGTAGCCATCTAATTCCACAGCCTTTTGTCTCCCGGCTTCGATATGTGTCTCTTGGAGACATACTATATCTGCATTCAAATACTGGATATCAATATTAACTCTGCGCTTTTTAGGTAAAGAATTCAGCCCACAAATATTGATCGAAGCGATTCTAACTTTACCTCTTACCATTTTTAATAATTGAATTCCCTATTGTTCAGTCTCTTTCTACCAATACTCAAACCCTTGCAACTATTTCTACCCAATTGACCAGCCGGCCCCCAAGAACCCCCCAGAGACCCTCCCCTCCCACCCCACAATAAGGCAAGAAAGGTCCGAAGACCCTTGTGATGCCTTCTGCATGGATCTGCTTCCCACCACCACCCCTCACGCTCCCCCATGAAACCACCATTTTTTTTTTCCCTTTTCCTACAAGACCAAAAAACAACTAGAAAATATTAACTGACATTACTGTCCAGATACATCGTCCAGAAAACCCAAAACATCCTACTGGGTGACCGCTGAAATCTCTCGTAAAAATCTTGAGCTTGAACCTCAGAAGAAAAAACCCTGATGTTTCCTCGATAGATGACTTTGAGGCGAGCAGGGCTCAGCAAATAAACCTCACAGCCAACCTTCTGAAAGGGAGTGATAAGCTGGCGCAGCCTCCACCTCCTCTCAACCGTCGTGTGACAGAAGTCCGGCCTAACAAAGAAGGAATGCCCCTCAGCAGATCGCCTAGCTTCCGGGTGAGCCTTCTCAAAAATCGCCTGCCGTAACAGAAAATTGCCAAAAAAAATTAAAATGGCTCTGGGTTTATCATTCGTGTCGCTCAATCCCTTTTTTTGTCTGAGCATGAGAGGAAAGCGATGAACACGTTGTACTTCAATATCCCAATCCCAATGTGCCAGCTCGGGAAAACCTCCTTTCAATAATCGAAGTACAAAGCCTCTAATGTCCTCCCCTTCCGCTTTTTCTGGAATACCTAGCAATCTAAGGTTATTACGCCTCTGGCGGTTCTCAAAGTCTTCCAACTTCCACATTACGTCCGTCATCCTGGATTCATTTGAAGAAATTTGTTGGGTCATACCCCCAACCCCAGACTCTAACGTCCCTACTTTCTCTTCCAATACTGTAGTTCTTTCCACAATTTCACTACAGGTTTTGGTTATTTTTCGAATAGCTCCTTGTAGCATCTTAGTCGCATGATGCGCCCTTTTATGTTCCTGACGGGCTTCCGACTGTATCTGCTTAAGGGTTGAATAAATCAGATCCATTGAGGGTGGAACCCCTGCTGCGGGTTTCTCTAAGATCTCGTCCTGCCCCTGATAGTCCGGTGTCCCTCCAAAATCACTGCCCATATGCGTAGTGGAATAGTCCCATTTCAGCTGCCCGGACTGGCTTTGATCTGAATCCGTAAGGGTTGCCTTCTGGATGTTTCCCCCTTTTTTTCTATTCCGCCGTGCCAGAGTGGGAAGACGTTTTTGCGTGCTAGGGTTGGATATTGAGCTATCTGACCCACCCTCCGAATCTTCTAGAATAGATATAGCATTGCTGCTACCAATAGACGGCTCAGAATCTTCATTTACTGAAAAAAATGTATCTCCCCCCTCCGGTGTCCCTATGGTCCCGCTCTGTAAATAAGGAAGCCTAGAGATCAAATTCTCGTTAGTGGGCAATTCCTGCCCCTCAGTCACCAAGCTCACTGCCCCCGTACCAATCTCCAGTTGCTGTGATTCTCCCAGGGGAGTATCTCCTTGTCCCGCACATGATATATCTGAGGGTACTGAACCACTTGCACTTGCAAGTGAAGAAAAGTCCTCCGTGCTTAGAGCCGCCCCTACTACAGACTCAGCCACATTCTCCTGGATCTTCATTTGGCCGGTGAACATTCCTGGAATCACCCGCTGCCTGTCAGGAGCAGAGCCCGCCTCCTCATCTGCACGCAGACCTCCATCCCTCAGTCTGGAAGGGGCCGCCTCCATACTTCCTGCTGCCGCTGACGCTGCCGCTACAGTTGCCACAGTTGCAGCGTCTCCTCCTCTCCTTGCGCTCGACACCCCTCGGGAGCCAGGAGGACCACGCCGAGTCCCGGCCACCCCCATCCCGCCGCTCGCCGCACCGGCATCACCTCGGTCCCTCTGAGGTTTAGAGAGCTTCGGCGGCATCCCAGCCCGCCAAGAATGCCAGCCGCTGCTGTCCGCCGCCAAAAGGAATCTCCAAGCCGCCCGAACCAGCGGGTAAGTAGTTCTTTCCGATTTTTCAGGCGCTCTCCTCAGTAATCTCTTCCACTGATACCATAGGTAAAGAAAAGCCATTTAGGACATGTTTAACTGGCACAACCCGGGAGTCATTGAAGGGTGGTGTATCGCAGAGCTTCACACAGCTGCCATCTTGCCAGCCGTCCAGAGCGCACACCTTTAATAGCATTGTTGGGATACACTAAGCTTATTCCCAAGTCATGTTGCAGATATCTCGCCATTGCACTGCTGCCAGCTAAGCGTAGAGTGGCCTGCAGGTGGGGTAGGGGGCGGGCGCCAAAGTTCAAGGAATGGCTTAATGATTTAATATACTGCCAAGAACAATTGACTCTGTATGCCGAAACGCTGCCCCGTGCCTCGAGGCCAAGAGATATATGGAGTCCTCTGCAAGGCTACCTTCTCGCACACTCGACAGAATCCCAGTCCGACATGCCGGAGGCACTGACGCAATGAAAGTCCTCACATTTCAGAGAAGTGTAATATGCTGGACATTCATGCCGAATTTACCACTTCACACGTGATTTATTGTTACAATGAGCCTAACGTGATGTGCGTTATGTTCTACATTCCTCTTGTGATGATGTTAACAGTCTCTGGTGAGATATCGAAGTCCCTTGTACGTTTCTGTAACTAGCCTAGTACATTGTGTTCTTTCTACCTAGCAAGTGCCTCAACTAAATATGTGAAGAGCAGTAAGTACGCTCGCACGATGTACCGAATCTACATTCCATCTAACCATATTGCATATTGTGTATTTACCTGTGTGAAGTTGCCACTGCTTCTATTTCAATCCACCATGTCTGATGAATTTTGCTAAGAATTGTTTTGTAACCTTTTCATGTCTTAAAATAATAAAAATTTAAAAAAACAAGAGCAATCCAATAAAATTGATAATTGCACCAAAAAACTGCTGAGTATATTAGTCTCCCGAAGGGTGCATCTAATGAGAAGTCAGTGCTGTATAGAGGACCAAAGAAGCAGCATGAACCCCTAATGAGAGGTGCTGAAAGCAGTCACGGACTCAAGAATGTCTGCAGAGATCAGGAAAGAAGAAGTGGAGATCGACTTAAAATTGGTAAGAGCAGACTTGGAAAGAGTTACAGATGTAGAGGAAGCTGGGAAAAGGGTGATTAGCGATATTGCGCAAATGCAGAAAACTGGTAACTTGCAGGCTCAGAAGAAGAGGCTGCAAATGCAGGCACAGGACATGGGATGTCGCTCCACATACTCAATATGTGTCTCCTGCTGGAAGGTGTGGACGGCCACAATATGGAACTCTTGCTTGATGAATGGGTAGTGCATACATTGAAACCGGAGGGCCAAAATATGGAACTCTTTCTTGAGGAATGGATAGTGCATGCATTGAAACTGCAGGGCCCAACATGGAACTCTTTCTTGAGGAATAGATAGTGCATACATTGAAACTGCAGGGCCCAACATGGAACTCTTTCTTGAGAAATGGATACTGCATGCATTGAAACTGGAGGGCCACAAAATGGAACTCTTTCTTGAGGAATGCATAGTGCACACATTGAAATCGGAGGGCAGGTGCGGACCGTGCAGTTAAGAGCGGTGGGGCTGGGGGCAGGGGGGGAGCCGACAGACGACCATGAGGGAAAATTAAATAAATAGTTAATTTTCCCTCGTCGTCTGTCGAAATCCCCCTCACCCGGCCCCACCGCTTTTACTTGCTGCTGCGGGAGGGCCACAATATGGAGCTCTTTCTTGAGGAATGGATAGTGCATACATTGAAACCAAAGGGCCACAACATGGAAGTGCTTCTTCAGGAATGGATAGTGCATACATTGAAACTGGAGGGCCACAATATGGAACTCTTTCTTGAGGAATGCATAGTGCATACATTGAAACCGGAGGGCCACAATATGGACAACTTTCTTGAGGAATGGATAGTGCATGCTTTGAAACCAAAGGGCCACACATGGAACTCTTTCTTCAGGAATAGCTAGTGTATACATTGAAACCGGAAGGCCACAAAAAGGAACTCTTTCTTGAGGAATAGCTAGTATATACATTGAAACCGGAAGGCCACAACATGGAACTCTTTCTTGAGGAATGGATAATGCATGCATTGAAACCAAGAGGCCTCATCAAGTTCTTTCCTATCAAAAGGTCACATGGGGTCCCCTTATCCCCGCCACCAACAGGCGCTCCACTGCGGGCAGTGATCTGCAAGCTGTTTCAGTGCATTCTGTGGATGCAATGAGGCAAAACAGCAATGAGGCTGGACCCGATTAAATACAAAACTGCCACACTGCTTTCTTCCCCCATACTACACACAGCATGAGCAGAATCAAAGGAAACCATTTAAGGACGTACATAAGAGATTGAGTGTATGGGACTCAAAGATAAGCTTTTTTGGTGGACAAACAAACGGCATAGTGCACTTGCCCATTGTTCTTTCCAATGCATGAGCAAGTGTGGGACTGGACTGAAGTAGCAGAACAGAAATGTAACCTGGCCTTGAACCCTTCACCAGAAAACACATGACTGCCGGCAAAAGATTTTGCCATGGTTACATCTGACACTCGCAGTCATATGAACGGAAGAGTCTGTATAATTGGGAATTTCAGAGTACAACAGGACATGATACTGAGACAGGACTCTGAAAATTCTCTGCATTCACAGAAAATGAACGGTCATCAATGGAAGCCCAGGGAGCGGAGGAAACGAACCAGGGGCGTAACACAGGCCCCCGCAGCCCCCGCATTGCGGGGGTGCCCCCACGCTCCAGGGGCCCCCTCAGCGGACCCAGCAAGCACTACACATCCGTCGGGTATATTTGGTAATTAAATGGTTACAGCATCGCTTTCGTTCGTTGCACCAGCACCTCGCCGTGGCCTCATCATATTGGTGCACGGTGCGCAGATGTCTCCGCGGCTGCGCGTTCTTCACCCTTAGGGTGGGGCTGGTCTGAGGACCATTGTCATGCGCATCGCACAATTAAAAGTGCGCGTGTGAGGCGAGGCCTCATAGAGGCCAGAGATGACCGAGAGGGACCGTTCTAGCTCCTGGCTAGCTTTCAGTCTTGTCCTGTCTTCTGCCGCCCGCAGGTGAGTCTGTCCGTCCACGTCAGTCCGTGTCAGAGGGTGGCCCGGGGTGGAATGAGATGCATCGTGGGGCGGGCGGCCGGGATTAAAAGTAAAAGGTCATATAGGCCGCAAAGGTTTGTCTCTGTCTTTCTTCCACCATGAAAATTCTATTACCACTACGACTCTCTAGACACCGACATGGCCCTCGTGACGTCAAGCAACCCATCATTCGTCATTCCATCCCGCTCTTCCCTAGTAACCGTCACATCAGTTCACCACACTCGGTAACTGCCACCATGCCGAGGTATTTCTGAAAGGAGCCCCAAGAAAAGCGTATGGGCGGCGCTGAATATTTATTGAGCGTTGAACTGAGGCCGCCAATACTTTCGACTACTTGAATTTCTTTTGCAGTTTCCATCATGGCCGTATATCTGAAAGTAGCAGCCCTCTTAATCGAATCCTGACATTAAACAGATGTGAAATATTTACCAATTTTTCAAAACACTGCTGTCTTGCAGTATATTACAGCTATGCAAGGTCAGCAGTCGGTAGTTCATTGCCTTCCCTTCTTAAGTTCTTTTTTTTCCTTGTTTCTTCCTGTTTTAATCCATTCCATGAGGCTTTGGGATTTGTTGAGTGGCGTCCTGGTGCACGAGAGCTAGCCAGGGAGAGACACTTGGTTGTCTGTGGACGAGTAAGTGTGTAACTTGTACTTTGTAAAACTTGTTAGTCACTAATGTTGTGGTTGCTCAGGGTCTGCGGCAATAAGCATAGCAGGTCACTCCTAACGACTGTCATATTTGTGTGGAGAGCACTCCGAAGTGACTCTTGGCGCTATTGACAGTTAACAGATGTTTATTGTTACCCAGCCCAATGATACTCAGTTTATCATCCTCGAAAAGATGAAAGCCTGTGTGGACCCACCAGGAATTGAACCTATAAACATGGGCTCAACCGTAGTTCACTTTAGCGGATGCAATTATCCACTGAACAACCAGACCCACAGTTTTGAAGCACAAATTATTAAATAAATAAATATTTTAAGCAACACATTGAGCGCTGGTATTTAGGCCCTATGATGCAGTCAAAAGAGGTGAGTTGTGAAAACATTTAGGGCAATCTGACAGCGTAGTTATGCACAGCACTAGCCACAGGCCCGAAAATTGAATGTCTGGTGAAATTTTTAGAAAATGATTAATTGACTTAATATATATATATATATATATATATATATATATATTGGGTATTTTTTGTTGACACTGGTGTTTTGCCAGACCTAGGACCGACACTTTGGGTATTTTTTGTTGACGCTGGTGTTTGGACCGACACTTTGGGTATTTTTTGTTGACGCTGGTGTTTGGCCAGATCTAGGACCGACACTTTGGGTATTTCTTGTTGACGCTGGTGTTTGGACCGACACTTTGGGTATTTTTTGTTGGCGCTGGTGTTTGGCCAGACCTAGGACCGACACTTTGGGTATTTTTTGTTGATGCTGGTGTTTGGCCAGACCTAGGACCGACACTTTGGGTATTTTGTGTTGGCACTGGTGTTTGGCCAGACCTAGGACCGACACTTTGGGTATTTTGTGTTGGCACTGGTGTTTGGCCAGACCTAGGACCGACACTTTGGGTATTTTTTGTTGACGCTGGTGTTTGGCCAGACCTAGGACCGACACTTTGGGTATTTTTTGTTGACGCTGGTGTTTGGCCAGACCTAGGACCGACACTTTGGGTATTTTGTGTTGGCACTGGTGTTTGGCCAGACCTAGGACCGACACTTTGGGTATTTTTTGTTGACGCTGGTGTTTGGCCAGACCTAGGACCGACACTTTGTTTTGTTAATAGTGCACTTTATGAAACCTATATTCAGGTTATTATTATAAATGTATAAGAGCCTTCAAGGACGTTAAAAATACATTAGTAACGTGAGAAATAAAGATTGTTATACGATACATTAATATATATTTAAGAAGCTTTTTAAAAATGTAAATATACAGTAACAGATATGTTGATTGAGAGGAGACAATATTTCTGTGTAGACATCACTTGATGATTTTACCGCACATTTCATAAACTGTGGATATAAAAACCTACATGGCTGTGTTTTTAATCTCAGGTAAATAATACACGATGAAGGTTATACACACCTGCCTTGCAGCGGTGACAAATCAGCCAGTCTTGGGTTTGGGCCACCAGACCCCTATTGAAGCTTGTAATGATAATGTATCTGTTCTCAACAAAATTTCATTCTACCCTTGTGTTCAAGAGAAATTGACATAGGATTGCATCATATTGACCGAGGCTGAGTAAGCTAAGATCTTTTTTCACTTAAATTTCATGCAGTGTTCACTATTTAATATGTAAATAGCCTGTGGGATGGCCCTTTTCAAGGACAATTTTAATTGGCTGGTGAAATATCTGTTAGATTCTTCTAAGTCAATTAAAAACTCAGTAGTGCTTCATTGAAATGCCTAGAAAAAGCACAATGTTACAAATGATTTTAAGTGAAGTCTTGTTTTAAAACCAACTTCAGCGAGCCCTCCTTTGAGTGCGTCTGTAGGTGTCTGCAGTGGATAACCGCAGCCAGGGCTAGGTGTAGATGCCCGATTAACCAAAATCAAGCTGCAGAGATTGCACTGGGACAGAGATCCCCACCGAGCAAAGTGAGTACAGGATTGTTGGACCTAGCCCTTTGTGTAGGGTCACCCCCAATCTTTTTGCCTTCACCCAATCTGTTATCTGAACCAGTTTTTGGTGGCTTTTAGGACTCTGCGCAGTTTACCACTGCTATACTGTGATAAAGTGTTTGTGCGCTCTCCTTTAAGCATGGTAAAATTGGCTTACACCCAATTGCAACATTTAATTTACTTGTAAGTCCTAGTAAATTGGTACTACATGTAGCCAGGGCCTGTATATTAAGTGTTACTAGTGGGCCTGCAGCACTTATTGTGCCACCCACTCAAGTAGCCTTTTTAAACCCCATCTCAGGTCTGCCATTGCAGCCAGTGTGTGCAGTTTTAAACTGCCATTTCAGCCTGACAAAATAAACCTTTTGCCAGGGCAAAACCTCCCTTTTTAATACATATAAGTCACCCATAGGGTAAGTTCTAAAAACCCATAGGGCTGGGTGCGTTGAATTTAAAAAGTTGGATATGCACTTTGAACTTTTACATGTCTCTCAAGTTTGTTTTTTTCTATTGCAAGGCCTACCCTTCCCATAGGATTACATTGGGATACCTTATTACATTTAATAAGTGATAACGTTTGTTTGAGAGCAGGTAGGAATGTCATGTTTGGAGACTGAGGAATTGTAATTTAAAACCCTCTTTAATGGTAAAGTCAGATTTCAGTCACAATTCTGAAAATGTCACTTTTAGAAAGTTGGCATTTTCTAGTCCTAACCATTTGGTGCCTGCAGTCTGTTTCCTCGGTCTCATGACTAGTGTAGTTGGCAGTTGGCTTTTGTGTATTCCTCCCAGACAGCCACAGAATAGAGGGTCTTGGTAGGATGGGCCATCCTGACTTGATGAGAGGTGCAGAGCAGTCACCTGTCACACTTGCACTTCACAGACTGCCTTAGCTCACACACAAAGGACTCTTCACTAGCCAATTGTGCCTGCAGACAGCCTGGAACCAAGGCAGGGAGGCAGGAAATTCCAGACATTTCTGTGGGAGGAAGACTCCAGAAGTTTTTTTTCACTTCAAAGTGGACACAGGTATAAAAAGGGACCATCAGGCCCACTCTTCCGTACACTCCTGGACCTGTGGATACTACAGAAGAAGGACTGCTCTGCTGCTAGGGGACTGCCTTGCTGCTTGAGGGCTGCCCTGCTGTCTGAGAAAGAAGACTTGGGCCTGTACCCTTCATCCCAGGCTGAAGTGACTCCAAGGGTCAGCTGACTGCCCTCCTGTTCTGAGCTACCAGGATATAACAAGCTCCATAAGCCTTCACTGCAACGGACCAGCTGACCTGCTACACTGGACCTGCAAGTGGACCTGCCTGGTCTCTGCTGGAGTGAGGTCCTGCCTCCTAGTTCCTGGACCCTTGGTGTGGCATCAGTTGAAATATTCCTAGAAGAAAAGGAGAAATCTTGAAGTTTTGGGCTCTTCGTGACTGTTAATGGGTCAGTTTGTGCCAAGATCTTGACGCCCTTGCCAACCGCCAAAGTGAAGCTCTGGTGAACCAGACTCTTTGCTCTACAGCGACCGCTGCCTACGCGCGATCTGCACTTAGCGCTACAGCATCGACAGCCCGCAGTGACCGCCAAAACAATGCGCGAGTGACGACCGTCCAAGACGCCCGACAGGACCTTCGCGCCACAGTGATGACCGACTGCGACGCCTGACTTGCTCTTCGCACTCCAGCGACGACCATCCCCGACACTGTCCTTACTCCTCAAGGCCTCTTCCACCGCAAACTGGACTCTTCATGCTAGACTTTAGAAGGTAACTTTTTCAGCGGGGCTAACGTGGTCCCTGTATCCGGCCTGCGCTCCAGCAGGGTCTGCCTGAACTTGTGACTTTCACCCGGTCTTGCACGACCAGATAACCGCAAGAGGCGCTTTTTGCTTTCAAGCTCAATGCTTAATCTTAAATATTTAAAATTGCATGTCAGTTCTACTGATTGGATTTTAGTCATTTTAGTGTCAAATAATATTACATTTTACTCAATTTTTCTAAATCCGTGTGGTATTTTTCTTGTGTTCTGTCTACACTTTACTGTTTAAGCGCTGCATAAATACTTTACACATTGCCTCTACGTTAAGCCTGACTGCTTTTGTGCCAAGCTACCAGAGGGTTAAGCACAGGTTAATTGATTGACTTTTGTGGTTCACCCGGTCAAGGATTGAGGCTGTTGCTTTTGTCCTCATCTAACACCCAATTATGAGAGCTATTTTACTTTCTGCCATTAACTGTCACAATCTTACTTTTTTGCTCGTTGATCTTAAGGAAGTGTTTAGTTGCAATGTGTGCATTTTATGCAAATGATGTCTCAGACCAAGAGGAATAAGGTCTAACAAAATCAACTCGTCAGCATGCATCAAGGTGAATGGAATGAGATCCCATTAGATTAGTAAATATTCCAGGTAAATCATGTAGGTATAGTGAAAATAGAAGGGGAGCTAATAGATATCTCTATCTTAGACAATTCAGAGTTTCTATGTATACAGAGATTCCACTATCTCTGCGCATTACTACTGTACACCACATGGAAGAGCCTACAGCAGTTATTAATTTCAGAAGGGTATCTCGAGGGCAGATCGTTTTCCCCAAAGAGTTGGTTTGTCGACACGACCACAAGCAGTTGAGAAGTTGATAAAAGCAGTAAAAACAGGCTTACCCTAGTGGCGTAACACAGGCCCCCGCAGCCCCCGCTGTGCGGGGGCCCCGAGCTGCAGGAGGCCCCCGAGCTGCAGGGGGCCCCCTCAGCACAGTACTCAGGCCTGAGAGCTCCGGATTAAATCTGGAGAGGGGGCCCCTCCATGTACCTTGCAGGGGGGCCCCCTCATCTTTCGTTACGCCACTGAAACGAACACCACTGAACCATGTCTGCAGGGGAGACGCGACGTACTGGGAAGCAGCAAAGATAGAAGCACTGAAACTTGTATGAAAGAAGCAGACTTGTCAAAGACAGTAAAAATGACATCACAGACACTGAAGTACAACATTGGGCCGGACAATGGTAAGGAGGGGGATTATTACTGGAGAACAGCTTTAGAGGTGCCATGATGCAGAGGTCCACCTTCCCCATAGTACCACCAGTGGACTATGTGGGCTGCCTGAAAGGGGGTTTCTGTACACAAGTATGTTACTAAAAGAGCAGAAAGGGTATATTGCAGCATAAGTGTCAGCAAGCTTAAGGAGAAAGAATTACAAGACACATAATTGCAAACGTCTGTAGTTGTGGGACTGCAAATATGGATGCCATCAGTGGTCTAACTGCAGGAAGGACATCAAAGAGGAAGGCTTCCCATTTGAGTTTAAAAAGGAGTATGGGGACACACTGGCTGACACACTACTGGAGGTTACAGTGGGAGCAGAGCAGAGAGGATGTCTACCTCAGACAATGACAGAGGCAAAGATACCTGAACCAGATGGCAGCCCCACAAATGGTATGACCTACAGGCCCTTAGTGATGCTGAACACTGACTGCAAAATACTCAGAAAAATACTGGCAAGCCGGCTAGGATGCATCTTTAATAAACGTTGTCTATCAAGATCAATGCAGATTTATAACGCACAGAAACACAGGGCAGAACTTGCATATACTGGTACACAGAATGGAGGGAGGGAGGAAGGCAAAGGCAAATGGAAGTTATGAGTTCACTTCGACAGAAAATATTTTGCTTGAGTATCTAAGAAAACGGTGTATATCAATAAAGATAATGATGAATGGATAGAGAAGTTTGGATGTGTGTCGGCACTCAAAGTAAAATGGGAAAAGTCGATATGGGATGCCCATGACATAGAAAACAAATGACCCATTATTAAACCGAACGTTGAACATTGAACAAACAGACTCATTTGAAGAAAATTTCAAGTTCTGGTTATCCCTTCCACGGTCATTAATGGGCAGACTAGCACAGGCGAAAATGATAGTGCTGCTGATGTGTCTGTACGCCTTCCAAGGGAGTACGAATAACCCAACGATTTTATTTGATAGTATTAATAAAATGATAACACATCTTTTTGTGAGGAAGCAAATAAAATAGGCTCAGACTTAATACCCTAAAAAAGTGCAAAGAAGAGAGAGAGCTGCAATCCTCTGATATGGAACAGTACTACTTGGCCTCATAGCTGTAATATGATGTTGTATGGTTTGCAGACGAGGGGTTTTGGACATGCACCTGCTAGAGGTGAGCAGGGAATCAATATCCTCATCACTACCATGTTGTTTGAAAAAGACAAGCTCTGGAAACAATACCCATCCACTGTCCCACTAGCCAGGAAGCAATGGACGCAGTAGTGTGAGATGGCACACGTGCCACAACCTTATCGCGCTGAGATGACTTTGTGGAGACAGAGGTCAGAACATCATTAAAACACATCAACTCAGTTACTTGGAGATCAGGAGAGGTCGAGAGCCTCCAAAATTCCGCATGATTCCATTCAAATCCACAGTACTACCACACTCTCAAATTTTAAGGGAGCACTGGTCCATGAGATTTAATAATCCACCAGCAGAAGAGTTAAGGGTCATCACGAGAAAGCATAGTAACTGGCGCTGTACTCTGAGGAACGTCATCAAACAAAAGCAGCAAGACTAGTCCTGGCTCCCAGCAACCTTAGGGCAAGCTAGTTATGCATGAAACATAGCCCTTTTGACAGCGACTCCTAGCCCCTGGACCAAGAAGTGTAATCAGCAATAATGAAGTGCATTTCATAGAGTTTAAGTCTCTAAGCCTCTGTTCTTTCAATATTGCTTGTTGGGATCAAATCAAACTGCAAAACGATGTAAATGATCATTTACTGTGTTTTGATCTCGACTGCCTTCAAGAAACTTGGTGTAGCAAGTCCATTTCACTAACTCGATACATATCATTTGACAAGCCGGCGACTATAGGAGTGGATAAAGGAAGACCAGCTGGTGGACTTGCAATCCTGTGTTAATCTTCCATGAACTGTAAAATAGAGAGTAAACTCAGACAAATCAAGGATTTTAGGGATTTCAATTAAATTGCCAAATTAACACAAGCAAAATCTGCTTGTGCTTTGTATATACCTGAACCCAAATCGAAAATCCTTATGCACCAAGGCAGACTACCTTAAATCCTACCTCCATGAAATTGAATTGGGCAATCAACATGCCGAATTAATCATCACAGGCGACTTTAATCTGAATTAGTTTAACTACTGTGACAGGTTAGAATCCACAAGGCAGATGGATTTATTCTGGGATATTCCCCCGCAGCTCTTCAATCCACAATGGCGCGATACAATAGGAGACACCATGGCTGAATCCCTGAACTCACCCAGTCTTTGTGCATTGAACGGCTGCTGCAGCAGAGACCAAACGGCTTCATTTACGCACAGCTCCCCCATGCGTGTTGCTGTATTGGACTACACATTTCTATCACTGTCATTATTCAGCCAGATGCTTAAATTTCAAATAGATCATAGGTTGGAATGCGACCATGTCCCACAGAATCTAGAACTTTGGATTCAAGGTTATAAACTTCATTGTGTTAATAAGATAGTGGAAGTTTTGGCTCCCAGGATAGACCGAATTAATTGGTCCTCGGATGCAGAAAAAAAGTTAACTGTGAGGATGCAAGCCTTCGGGGGCGAGTGTTCCAACTATCTAACTATGATTGCAGTAGATGATCAACTCTTTAGTCCATCAAAGTGGGGCACAGCCATGCATGACGTTCATTTGATGCTAAGGTGAACAAGGCACAAATCAAGTGATCACTTAATACTCTCAGCAAATCCCATGTCCTCATGGTATACCACCAACCTACGCAATCAAAAAACGAAGCAAGCCAAATGGGTCAGGACACTTGGCGCAGCAAGCCAAGACATTGAACAACAAGTTGAGATCGCACAGATGCGGAAACGCTACAAAAAGTTAGGTTGGAAGGCAAAGCAAGCAGCAATTGTGCGTACATGTTTTTTTTTTAGCCGAAGCCGCCAGGCCGGGATAAAACCCAAGAATTTGGGAGATGGGTGAATACCCTCACTGCCTCATATAATACTTTGAGGCACAACCAATTTGACAGCAGCACATGGGAGAACTATATATCAGGTCTATATAAATCCAAGCCAATACCCCAACATTCAATTTCGGGTTCCCCCAGAAAGATTCCCACAATGACGCTTCCACCAAGCGCTCCGTCCTCTGCCAGCTGCCTCAAGACTATGCCCTTAACAGTTGAGAAAAACATTTTAAAAGGGAGAACCAACAGAACACCAGGGCCTCATGGCCTGCCTACGGCAATTTTTAAAACCGAGCCACATTTTTGAAGTAACGAAATGAGCAATGTTTTTAATAATGTATAATTAACTAGTGTGATAACACCTTCATGACGGGGGCATATATGGTTCCATCCACAAAAAGGGAGCAGGGATGACCCAAAGAATTATAGGCTGATAGCCTTGGTGGATGTGGATGCCAAATTTGTTACCACAATGATTTTAAGAGATCTAGAAGAATGGGCTGCAACATCAAATATAATTCCCTGTTTCCGGACAGATTTCTGCAAAAATACCGGCACCATAGAGAACATAATGGCACTTGCTTTCCTAATCCATAAGACTATCAGCAGTAAACGTTCTTTACACCCATGTTTTAATGATTACAAAAAGGCATTTGACAGCATCCACAGAGCCATGCTATAGCAGACACTGAGTAACTGGGAGCTGCCAGCAGAATTATTAAACCCCATAATTACTCTGTACTCCAACAACTGGGTCCAAGTCAAACTCAGTAATGAAGGTACACTGTCTAAGAGAATTTCTATTGATAAAGGGCTAAAACATGGCTGCGTTCTAGCCTCAATTCTCTTTAATTTTTACACTGCCAATATTGAGTCTGCTCTAAATAAGGCAAAGCCTTGTCTGCCGAGACTCATCGGCCAAACCCTGTTTATGATGCAATATGCGGATGATATAGTACTTCTGGTTTTCTCTGCAATTGGTCTCCAATCCGATCTTAATACCCTGCGCACTTATTGTAAGGAAAGCGAATTGGAAATAAATCAGGAAAAACAAAAATTGTTACGTTGACACGGACCCCCAAGCGGCAGCAATGGTTATGGAAATTAGGAGAGCATAGAATCAGTACGACAAACTCCTATAAATAATTGGGAGTTGAATTTCAAACTTCCGGTGCACCAAATAGCCACATGACAGCTCTGCAAAAACGTGCCTCAGGGATAGTGGTTGGACTGTGCAAAATAGCCAGCAACATCACAAGCCCTTATCTTCTGCCACTATTTAAGTTATCAAAACCAATTTTTTACCTGCTCTTTCCTGTGGTTTGGAAGCATTTCCAGAAAAATTTGGAGACTGGTTAAGCAAAAGTCAATTAAGACTCTTTCGACAACTCTTCAGGCTCCCAAACTTCTCAAGAGGCCCCCAGATAAGATCAGAATTTGGCTTCACAGAACAGATATTGTCCCAGATGGCTGCATTATTGAAAATCTGGTTTAAAGAAGGCCAAAGAAAGGAGTCTCATATTCCACTTGGGCAAAGAGCTGTTTAACTACCCAGCATCTCCCTGGCTGAGGGAGGTTTGGAAGATCCCTGAAGAGCTCGAACTGATGGTCTCTCTGGATCCCACTTTATCATATTGGGCCTTCAAGCTGCTTTTGAGTAAAGCTGTAAAAAAGCAACCAGCAAATAAAGATCTTACGATCCTTCGATGGAAAGCTTGCAATCGATACGTACTCGCAACTTAAAAGGAGTTGAAACCACAATCCTACATGTCACTCCCTATATTATGAAAGGATAAAATAACGTTTTTACGGCTACGGATGGGGCTATTTGATGCAGGAGAAGGGCCTAAAGCTGGAAGTATCCGTGGGCGAACACTTGTTGCCGGTTTTGCCCTTTCCCAAAAGTATCTCTGGCTCATGTACTATGCACCTGCCCTAGCTTTGAGTAGGCAAGACGCTACTGCCTAAAACCAGTATTTAGAGAACTCAATAATCGGTCTGTCAGGAGGCCATTAAACCATGGCTTCCAGGTTGAAAACAGCAGGCTCACTGCCCACTATGGGAAGTTTATGGACAAAGTAGCAGCAAGTCTAGATCGTCAGAAGGCATCGGAAGAAATATCTGGAGAATCATAAACATCACCCAGTACTGCCATATTATGCACTTTACATTCTGTCCCCTGTAGCTCAATATCTTTGGAGATGAGCAGTTGTAGTATGAATTGACTGACTTTAGCATATTTCTTTTTAAATAGTGATGATTGCTGTTATATGCATCTTACTATTTTAGTGGATATAACATGTACTATGCACTTTATCTCTGCTTCATATGCTCTTTATCATTCTGTCCTATGTTGTTCAATATCTGGAGATGTGCAGCGGAAGTATGAATTGACTGATAGCATATTTTTTATACAGTGATGATTTTTGCTATATAAATTTGACTATTTTAGTCGATAAAACATGTATGAGCCATTTTAACCCAGCATCCTTGTCCTTTAAATATTGGTACAGCCAGGCAAGCTGCGATAAGTTGAGCTCTGTACCTCTGCTGGGCTGAGGAGATAATCTTACTGTACTCACAAAGTTTTACTTGTTGCCCAGAGAGAAAGAAAGCATGTTCCGCTAAAGATTTTACTGCTTGAATGGTGTTATAAGCATTGAGGAGTGTATGTTTAACTGTTTGAATGGTTTTAATTAACTATCAAATAAACTTATTTGAATAGAAGACTATAGGATCAGGACTGTGAAGCAGAATTCACTGACAGAGAATGGATGAAAGCATGTAAACTGTTAGCCGATGCCACAACTAAAATCCAATTTAGACTGACACAGTTCAACATCCTACATAGAATATATATGTCTCTGGTGATGTTATGTAAAATTGACAGTACAAAGTACAGTACAAAGGGAAGCAAATGTTGCAAGTGTGATGAGACATTAGCAGACTTTGTCCATAGGGTATCCTGGTACCCTGCAATAGAGTAATACTGGAAGGAAGTGTGTGCATGATTTGCATAGGTGGTTGGAATGTACACCCTTGTACATCTTAGGCCTGTCTTCTGAGCATACTGAAGATCAGGAATAAAATGAAAGAGAGCAGTATAGTTGCAATAATGCTGGCCAAGCGATGGATTACCATCCATTGGACGAGTCAGGAAGCGACAACGATGGAAAAGTCGATCAAAGACTCATGGATCGATCAAGGTTGAAGACCTACACATAATTTATGTCAGAAAGAATGAGAAATTGGTAAAAGACCTAGAGGTGTGAAGGCCTTCCACAAGAGATCACTTGTTCCCGATAAATGACAGTCCACTCTGAAATAACACTAATGTGGGTAATCAGAAATGTGGGAGGTAAGGAAAATGTTACCAGGGTGGTAATGGAGGGATACATATAGACACACTGACCTTGACACTTGTGTAACACTGACTTGTTGAAAACTTTGATCATGATGATTGGAAGACTTGTAAATTCTTATGTTGTTTTTATGCTAGGGACATCAAAGTAAAATTAGCCATAAGATTGGGCATGCAGTTTGTGGCTGAGATAAGATATAAGAAATTGTATTGGAATTAAAGACAGACTGCTGTAAATGTTACAATAAACAATAAAATAGGTTTTGAAAGAAATGGATGACGTTGTGAAGTCAGAGAGGTTACCATCATCTCTCTAAACCCCTGCACAAATCC
Source organism: Calotriton arnoldi (assembly GCA_963921515.1). Classification (NCBI taxonomy): domain Eukaryota; kingdom Metazoa; phylum Chordata; class Amphibia; order Caudata; family Salamandridae; genus Calotriton; species Calotriton arnoldi. Next base: position 1,518,295 of record CAWUFW010002141.1, on the reverse strand, counting down.
GTCCTACCTTCCCCTATCTTCTTTGGGTGCAAATACCATGAGGTAGAGAACGCAATATACCTCAGTGGTGTACATTTTGCCTAACTTTCCATGACTGTACCAAAGCACCCAAGATGTTTAACCTCTACAGTCTGTCAGTGGAGAATGATCCCAAAAGACTGAACTCTTAAACCAACTTACAGAAAAAAGGCACACTCCATTGAAATCTCTGAGGATGCTTTGTGAGTGGGAAACACAATTGTGTGGGTGATGGGTTTATCTGGGGCTGGTTGTAAGTTCCTGTAGATTACTGTAATAATTCCTGTGCATATAGGTCCTCCTCGTATCTCGTGCCAACATGACTCTGTGTTTGAAACTGAGAAACGAAAGCACCCAACACAGAACATGCATGACATTACTGCACTCAACACTGATGCTACATGATGCTGCTGCACTGACTATACGCCGGATCAGAACTTGACCAGAATAACTAAATTTGTAATGTTTCAAAAATGGCAACAAACATCGAAATTATCGCAAAAGGAGGGACAGGGGCTTGGTAGGTCCAGCATACAGGCCCCTAGTAGATATGGCAAGAACAGAGGTCTGCAGTTCCTAAGTAGGGCGTTGAAGGGAAGAGGGAAGGAAACAGGGAGGTGGGTATTCCGAGTGTCGAAGGAGAACTGTAAAAGGAGTAGCTCCAATTAGGAGCAAGGGCCCTCACACACCCCAAGGGGTGTCCTGCTTCATCATAGGACAGCTCCTCGTTGGGCTGGCACTGCAGTGCCCAACGGGCCCCACAGGGGGGCTCTTTGCCGGAGGTCTTCTCTGTTTTCTTCCCTCTTCCCTCCAACGCCCTACTTAGGAACTGCATACCTCTGTTCTTGCCAACAAACACAGAAAAGAATGAGACTGGATAAAACATCAAGAGATTCCTGCACTGGCACATTTTACCTTAATGTGCTTAAAGTTCTACTTAATTCTCACAAACATGGTACTGATTGGATCTTTCAGATAATGTAACTAGCTCCAGTGTTTGGTTTATTGCTTACGGTATCTTAATTCCTAAACCACCATCACCTTTTAAGAATATGCCTTAATTACTGGAGATTTCAGATTCCTCACCCAAGAAAAAAAGCACATATGGAGGTTTCTGGATTTTTTTCTGCAATGTGTTAACTGGTGAAAAATGTAGGAATGAAAGTCCTGCCGCTGTGCAGACAGCAGTGCCATCCTGCACTTAAATTTACTTTTTCTGGTTTTTCCTCCAGCTGAACTGACATTTCTCTAGTCCTCCATAGGTACTACACTTTGCTTTGTTTGCTTCACTTGAAAGTTTGAGGCTCCACTGGACAGGGCTGCACCCAATTTATATCTGCCCCCTTAGGAAAAGGTGAATACTCCATCACCTATGTGGATGTTGAATGTTGGTGGCAACAAAATACAACTAGCATTATATGCAAAGCTGAAAAATGTGGTAATGTAGTTGTAATACAACTTCATAGCTATGGAAAGAAAGCACACAGACAGTTGAGTGATAATACTTACTAAGTATCCTGTTAAAGAATAGCAAGATTTGACTAAAGGAATTAAAAAACAACTGGTACCGCCAAGGTTTAATCAACATTGTTGATTTTCAATACTCGAAACAAATTACCCCAGTGATGCTGATAATGTATTTCCATGCAAAACTGTATAAAAAGGAAATGTTTCAGTCTGTAGGCTGATTATTTCAGAATACATTCTCTTACAGCCACATACGATTATGGGATAAAGTAGCCCCAAATTATATTAAAAAAGAATTGCAAGTCACCCAGGAAATCCTTTATAATGTCATTGAACATGCAATATATTTTACCGTATGGCAGAGGGTATTTTATTCCTTATAATAGATGGTCACACCATCAACCTTCCTGCAAACTGCTTAAACATATGTCTTGCTCTTTCATATGTAAGTGATAGTATAAAACTGGAATCTGTAGTGTGAAATTAAATACATCAAAAAGCACTTAGCAGTTTGCTGCAACAAGTCATTACAATCAATTTAAGGTAACGAGATAAAACAATAATGTAGCTCAGAATGTGCAGAAACATGCATGGAGGTACTATCTTCCCTGGAATGACCAACAGTGTGCAATAAATAAAATTCAGTGGCGGCTCCTCCGCTAATGCGGAGGAGCGGTGCCCCACTGCTTTCAAGCAGTGTGAATAAAGGAAACATAAAATGATAATAACAAAGTTATTATAATTTTATGTTTCCGTGCTGCTTTGCGGGCGGGTGAGCGGACGGGCGAGGCTGCTCTGCTCTCAGGGCAGGGGAGTAGAGGTTTGCCCAATCCAAGTGCCAAATGGCTGTTTGGTCGGCCCTCTAGGGCCGGCCAAAACAGTCATGCGCACTTCGCATGTTCTCCATACAGGCTGCATTACAGCCTGCATGGAGAACATTCCCTGGCTGAGTGCCGATCCACGGCACTCAGACCTATCACAACGCTACATTGCAGCGTTGTGATTGGTCAGGGGACCCTTGGTGCTTCCTGGTTACTGTTTGGCACCAGCGGAGTCCTGACGCAGAGGAGAGACGCGGCAACGATAAGGTAAAGCGTTATTTAAAAAAATTAATTTTTTACATCCCCTCCTCGCCCCTGCCCGCGCCAACCACCCCCGATCACTGCCGGTCGCCACTGATAAAAATCTTCCCATACATACCTCATTTCTTCTGATCACTGCTCCTTTTAGACAAACAGATCATATGGAAAAGCCAGTTCTCATTTTCGTTGTTTAACCTGCAGCTGTAATTATGCTCTGTGACCTGTGTTTCACCTTGACTGTGTGATGCCCTTCCCTGACACTGATGCAGTCTGTTATGTAGACTTCTGTGTCTATTGTGATGATCTCCACGAGGCATGTCTGCCTTGCTCCTGGTTCAGCTTCCTCTGCTCTTGATCCAGAGTGCAGTGCCTTGAAACAGGCTTCTCTACTGACCTATGCATCCACCGCCAACAAAAATCTGTTATTGTCCTTCAGGGAAGTGTTATAGGGACTAACTATACTTCGGGTAAATAATATGGCAAACACTATTTCTACAAAAGATTCGTGCATGATGAACAAAGGTGCTGTGTCTCCCATTATTAGAATCTCTACAGTGGTTTAAAAGCATGCAGACTTATTTAGATGCTAAATCAAGCAAACTTGCAAAATACAAACACATTTTTAAACTCTTGAAATTAGGCGCAAACATGAATCCCACTTCTGGAGAAAGAGCCTATAAAATCCTTAATTATAGCCAAGAGGAAAATTCTCTAAAGATTGCTTCTTTGTTGATTTTCTTGTTGTTGCTCGAGTGGTTTGTCTTGTGCTTTAGCTATGAATGTGACAGCACTACTTGCTTACTTCGTAATGGTGGTGGTTTCAGACGAGGGTTAGGTGTGTCTAGAATTGCACTCCACTCTGGATTGGAAAATCATTGGTTTACAAATTGCTATTCTCCTTTGTACATTTTGAAATCTTTACACATTAAACTCCCATACTTTCTCATCTTGGTTACTAGGGCTGTGCTACTGTCTTCACACTCCAAAGCGCCATCACTTCTCGAGTTTGACAACTATTCTAATCCGTGAACACATTTCCATAGTGTTAGACCATGTCCATGTGCAGGTAAAAACAAAGCCAAGCAAAATGAGTTTGCTTGGAAACCAAGGTAAGTGTACTGGGTTTGCATTTGGCACGCACACATAACAAGAAACTGCTACCTGGAAGCAGTCATACTGAAATCTGTCGTATCTCAAGAGCAACCACTTTCGTGGGTCTGTTCTGTGTTCACTGTATTACAAATCTATGATAGAAATGTACTATTTTCAACACTTTAGTTCAATTATGTACCCATATTCGTATGGAATTCACTGCCAACACCCACCCCTCTGCGCTAACCCAGGGACCAAAGAACGAAAATGAAATAGGAGACATATGTCAAAGTAAAGCTATCGTCTACGAGAGTTGCAGTTTGCAAAACCAACCAGAACCAAAAAAGTGTGCAACAATACCTAAAAGTACCAAGGTTGGAGCTTGGTTCCTGGGGATATGTAATGTTCTCAAGATTGTGATTCCTTTGATAACACAGATTACTTCCCTTCCAGTGACGTCACCTCTAGATGACCTACACGATGAGTCTTCCAACTTTTTTTTTTTTTTTTTTTAGGACTTGTGCCCGGTCCTCTTTCATCTATGCCCAGTGAAAAACATTTAAATGTAGAGATGCTAATTTGTACTAGTACAAATGAAAGAATGAAATAAAATAATTACCCAAATTTCCTGGAACAATACATCTCTCATTTTGATATTCACAATGATGAGGGTGTGCCGTCTACACACAACAGCTTCAGTTTCAAACAAATGCATATTTTCTTGGGTCCTTTTTCTATAGATCAGCATGTTTCTCTGAAATAAACTAAGTTTGAATATTCTGTTGTCAATTACCAAAATATTACAATCTACCTCACGGTTCTCCAAAATCGGTGCTGGAGGGCCGGATCCATGCCAGACTTTTATCATATCCCCATTTAGATACATGTAGTTAACTTAAAAATCTGGCATGGATCCGGCCTCCAGGACCGACTTTGGAGAACCCTGATATTCTAATCGAACAAGATTTTATTGCAAAGTGCTTTTAAAGCTGCTTGTAGCTTCTTTGCTGCCGTTTATCCAAAAACCGTAAATGAGATATAGGCCATGATTTCTTTTCGGTTTAAGAAAAGTAAATTGTTCTATCGCCCAATCATAAAACGTGGCCACTGGTTTCTCCTTTGCTTTGAAAAAGAAGGCTGCAATGCACCTCTCCCAACCACATGAATTTAATAATCCCTCACAACTCATGTGCTGTTGATTAAATGTGCTGTGTTTGCAAGTGTGGCTCGGAACATATATTTACCTTCAAAAACTAATTTGCTGTTCGTGTCACTGGGTGCTCAATCATGCGCATCCATCTATCTGGGTTTCAGTGCTCAGCAGGGTCAACAAAACACTTTCAAGCAATTTAAAACGACTCTTCTAACATTGGAAAATGGAAGTGGTGTCTAACATAGTTGTTAGCCACCGGAACATTAAACACTGAAAACAATTTGAAATTAATAAAATGGTATCCTGACATCACAATTTCACCGGAACAAATACGGCCATACGGAACACCTTTTGTCGTATAACTATGAAGGTAACTGAAGCAGAATGGTTGTCCCCGAAGCAGAAATAATTCCCTTGATCCTTCATTATGAGAAGCGTGTAATTCCCAACCTGGCAGGTTATTCTATTATTAGTCAATCGAAAATGAGAAGACCCTTGAAGTTACTGTGGACCTCTCGTTTCTCACAGTTATTTAGAAAGTGCAGAAGAAAATGACAAATTGCATGGCTGGTCATTCCCTCTTTCCTGTCATGTACGGCCCATGTAAGTCTGAGGTCAGTTGATGCAGCCGCTGCTCCTACCTGGATGGATGTAGGGGGAAAAAGTAGAAAGTGTGGTAAACTGATCCTTATAAAATGCAGAAACCCTGTTGGGTAGGAATGATGAGCAGGTGTGGGTGATCAATTTATCCATGTGAAACCCGTGACAGGTGGACAATCTGAGAGGGCCTGAAGTTCTGACCGTTACATACCTTCAGTAACTGTCTTTCTGGTTACTTACATTTGGTACCTGTCATTCATGTGGACTCCATCTAACCACAGATTCCTCACCTTTAGAATATCGCCAGGTGCTAGACTGGATCCAGAAATCTTCTCAGCAGTACTACAGCAAGTTGCTAAGTGACACCATGTGGCTCTGCTTTGTCTTCGTTCCATTCTAGAATTAATATAGTGAAGCCGCATATAAGCGTTACTCCTGCGCACCAACATCAATTTCTTGCTTGACTCCTTCTGCGCCCCTGGATGCGGAGCACAAAACAATTTTCAGTACAAGTGTGCAGATTTCTAATTTGGAATCTTTGTAGATGGTAAAAATAGGCCACATTGCAGAATGGGGAGGTGGGGAGGCATTGAGGAATCTCTAGTTAGTGTATGCACCAGAAAGAGTGTTACCGAAGATAAGTAACTTGCTCTTCTGATGGATACTTCTAGCCGTAGACTCCTCACCTTTAGAAAATATATCAAAGTAATAAATATCAAAGGTGGAGGGTCTGTGGAGTGGCCTCAGACCGAAAAGTCTTGCAGGACCGAACAGGCGAAATGACTTTCCTGTTGGACCAGGTTGTCAAGACTGTAGAGCTTTATGAGCTTGTCACCGACCCCCACTTCACAGCCTGGCAGATGGATAGGACAGGTAGGCTGTACGCCAACGCATGGTGGCAGCCTTAGCACAGGTGGAACGGGCTCTCAGATCTTTCGGAGACTGCTTTTTAGCCAATGCATAGCAGATCTTAATTCACAGGACTATTCACTTTGACAGAGTCCTTTTCTACACTGTCTTGTTTTTCCTGCCCCAAACCCCCCACAAAAAGCTCATTGTTCACCCGATGGTCTTTGGTGCTATTAATGTAAAAGCTTAAAGCTCTTTTGGGGTCCAGCTGACGGAATCTCATCTTCTTTTTCGAGGGGTGGGGCAGGGCAAACAATGCTGGAAGAGTGAAGGATTGTCCAATGGGAAAGGGAGTCACAACTTTCGGAAAGAAGGCCGTCCCAGTCAGGACCAATTTGTCCAGAAAAAAGGTGGAGTAGGGCAGCTGTACCAAATGGCTGGAGTTTACTCACAGCGAGCTGAAGAGTTTGCAATGAGGAAGACAGTCTTTACAGTTAGAGGTTGAGACAAAAAGCTGTGTATTGGCTCAAAAGGGGTGCACCTGAGGAATGTCAGGACCAAGTTAAGGTCCCACTGTGGCATCACACATGGTTTGGGAGGGAACATGTGTGTCAAGCCTTTAATACACTGCATTATAACAGGTGATTTAAACAAAGACAGTTGGGCCGGCAAAAGTAAAAAGGCCGAAAGTGCAACCAAATAACCTTTAATAGTGTCCACTGAAACATCTTGCTGGCCAAAAATAAAACAAACAGAACATCTGACAGTTTGGCCTGTAACAGGTTGCTGCTGTGCCCTCCACAGTAGGCCACAAATTTGTCCCAGCGCCCGGCGTAGATGGACTTTGTAGATGGATGTTTGGCAGCAAGGATGACATTCGCAACTTCAGGAGGTTGAACTAACACAGTCAAATGCCACCTGCCAATCTCCTCGCATGGATGTGTGGATTGCGCCGGCTCAGGTGCAAAACCCTGCCCTGCTGCTGCAACAGAAGATCCTCCCAAAGAGGTAGCCTGATCGGAAGACAGATGCTTATGCCCAAAGTTCCAGGTACCACTCTCTTTTGGCCCAATCCAGAGCCACTAGGATAACTTGTGCCAATTCATTCCTTATCTTTTTCAGAACTAGAGGCAGAGGAAGAAAGGTGTAGAAGACTCCTGTGCTCCACTCTAGCCAGAGTGCATCTCCCGTGACAGCTTTCTTGGGAACTGCAATGTGCAAACGTTTTGATAGTGAGTGTTCTCGACATTAACAAAAAAATCTATTCAGGGTTCTCTCCACTGTCAGAAGATGCCCTGTGCCAACTTGGGATGCAACCACCATTCGTGACCCGTGGGGCGCCACAGGCTCAGTTTGCCTTCCCTTGCATTTAAAGACTTTGACAGTTTGTTCACAATCAGTGAGATGCCATGATGCTCCCACCAACTCCAGAGGCGCATCGCCCCCTGGCGCAGGACCCAGGTTTCCACTCCACCCTGCTTGTTGCAGCCCCACATGGTGGTCATATTCTCTGTGAGAACCTGCACTAGCCTTTCCATGATGGAAGGCAGGAAGTCCTCCAATGCCAGGTGAATGACACTTAACACAACAGATTGATATAGAGCTGGGCTTCCACTGGAGACTAGAGGTTTCTGACCTCCACCTCACCAGATGACCTCCCAACTCAGCAGTGACGTATCCGTTACCACTGTCAGCTTTGCATCGAGCAGGGAGAGAGGCCTGTCGCTGGTCCAACTCGAGTCCAGCAGCCACCACTGCAGATCTTGTGCAGTCTCCTCCGAATACTGGGCGGAATCCTGTGGGGAAGAAAATAATTGGGGTTTATCTTGCCGGTGAAATCCTGGACCATCAAACTCTCTGGAGTAGGATGCTGCATCAAAAAATGTGGATTGCCTAACACCAATCTACGGTGTCTGGCCATCTGCCTGTTCACCGGTGGGCACGAGCAAGGCTTAGACCAGGTGCCCATCAAGGTATCAGTTAGGGCTTCAGTAAATGGAAGTGAGGGCTCAGAGGAAGCAGGCCCATGCTGCAGGACATCCGTAAGGACATTCGTTTGACTTTGAAAAAAGGCAATTGCTGGTTGAGTACCTCAGCAGCTAATCGAATTACCACAGCAAATAAATCCCTCTCTTCCATTGGGGGCCCGGTGTGGAAATCAACACAATATCAGAAAAAGTATCAAACCCACTGGCCTCTTTTATGCCCACATATAAACTGTTCTCATCATAATACGACAGTAAATCATCCCCATCATCATCACCGGAAGGAAAAATCTGGTCTGAATTGGAAATAAACATATAATGGACCCTCTGAGGGTGGCTCATCTGTAATGTCAGAATATTGTCAGAATCAGGAATGACTGGGACTTGGTGCGCTGGAGAAGAATAGGAGCATGCGTTTCGTCAGGGTCAAGATGAATTTGGTTCGGTGTCAGACATCGAAGTACGCACTGGAGAATCCATTGTTGCCATCAGTCTCGGCGTCGATGTAAGAGATACCAGCACAGGTCTTGGAGCAGGAATAAAAATCAGCACCTGAGTTGGTGTGGAAACTGAGGCAGGTTCCAAGGTTGCAGATGCCACTGAGGATGAATCTGCTGGCGGTAACCTGACTGGAGGCCCTGCAGATCCTGGGGCCCAGGAGCCAGATAAGTGCCAAAAATACACCACAACTTGCTGCGGTAGCGTCAATGGCCCAGGGAACTCGGGGATCATCAGGGTCAACTCTGGAATCTGATCCTCAAGTTGGGATCGGGAGTGAGACTGAGTGGCACCTTGATGCCCTAGCGACTTCTCTTTCAAAAGAAAAAGGCACGATAGGGTCGAGTACGGTTCGCCTTGTTATGTTTCTTGTTTGACTTGCGAGATGACTTTGACCGTGAAGACCTGTCTCAGGACAGACCTCAAGAGCACTAGACGGTCTGCGAACTCAACTTGGAGTGGGACTTAAGCGAGGTCTGTGAATTCTTTCAGTGTTTGGTGATGGACAGCTTCACTTCACGGTCCCGGATCACCCTCACATGCATCGGGGCACATTCATCATATGACTTGGAGTGGTGTCCTGAACCCAAACACAAAAGGCATACCTTTAGGTCCGTTACTGACATATGCTTCTAATAGTCACAGTATGGTTTGACCCCCTGTAGTTTTAAGTGGGGACATTGTTCCCTTGCACACTGGATTCGAATTTTTAAAAAAATGTCAAAAGCAAACAATAATGGGAGTGGGGCTTTGGGTTCGCGTTCAAAGGAGAGGAATGCAAGGGACTGACATTGGCGCACAAGGTTGACATTTATATGTGGCTCTGCTCTGTCATTTTGAGGCGGAACAAAGCTTACGCAGAGCTGTACAGTGCCACCTAGAGGTGTGCAAGAGCACTGCTGAGAAACTTTTATGGATCCAGTCTGGCACCTGGGGACATTCCAAAACTGAGGAATTTAAAGATGATAAATCTGCGGTTAGAAGTATCCATCAGAAATAACCATTTTCAGGGTAAAAAGGAGAACTAGCCAAATGTCCTTTGGCTTGAACAGGGATGCCATCAAAAAGGTCAATACAAGTCAATACAAGATTCAAATCATACCAAAGAACAGTAAACGGAGCGGGAGAAAACAAATAAAGCAAACCTTTGAGAAAACGCACCACTAGCGACCATCTAAATAAGGAAGGTTGATCAAGAAGACATATGAAACCAGACAGTGCTACCAGATAGACCTTACCTGTAGCCACCACTACACCCTAATGTGCAAGGGATAATGCAAACCACAAGGAATCGGAAATGAGTTGAGGCCTTATGACTCGCTTCACTGAAAAAACTTGTCCTAGCAACCTTCAAAGATGGATTTGGTAGCTGGCTTCCTGGCCACCAAGATGACGTTTGCAACTTCAATGGGAGAATAAAAGGGCTCTAACTGACTCAGCTCAATCTCCATTGTATATAGTCACAGTGTTTGGGGATTGGGGTGGTGGAGGATCTTACCATCCTGCTGTAAGAACAGGTCTGCTCTGCCCAGGACAGGAAAAGCCAGCCAAGTGCTTATTGGGAACAGGAAAACATTCCATATCCTCTGTGCCGAGTCTGGGGAGATCAGAATCAGCTGTGCTCAATCCTCCCACAGCTTTGGTTGCATTTTTGACAGAAGTGGAATCAGCGGAAATGTGTACAGCATGCCCTGATAGAAGTTGAACGTGAAGGCCTCCACCAGGGCACAAAACTGAGGGCATATTCTCTTCTCGGTCATGGAAAAGGGATCTAGGAATGGAGACGATCACTTGTGACACTCTGGAGTGCAGCTCCCACTCATGTTCCTCCAGTGAAATTACTAAGAGCATTTGCCTTACATGGAGGGAGTCTACAAGATAAGCCACTACTGGTAAGGTTCCCTATTGATGTGCTCACTTTCACAGGTGAATCACCGCCCAAAATAGGGTAAATTAATTATCATCCACTGTATGCCCATAATCTTTATTAGGGATTGGAAGGGTATCAGAGTTGAATAACTCCTCCAACTGGGCAAATCTGTGAGCCCTAGGGAGGTAGTTTGCCTAGGAAACATCTTTAACATGTACTTTAACATTCCCTTTTGCAACATAAATAATTTCATTAACCAATAACAGCTTTGAGAGTGGCACCGCAGTCAGCTACGTGGGCTGCATCTATGTCGGCACGGAAGTAGGTTCATATGGGAAGGGGCTTGGCAAGTTTCAACTTCTTAGCTGCCAGGGCTGGAGACTGTAGGTGTGTGGCATTAGGGTTGGAGCCAGCATAGTCGCCAAGCCTGTAGGAACATGCTCCTCCTTGTAGGATGGCCTATAGGGTGCAGAAGCAATCAGAGTCAGCTGACAGACCTGAAACGCCCGTCTCATCTTTTTCAGCATCGGGATCTTATCCAACAACGAAGAAGAACCTGGTTTCAGTGACAAAGCAGAGATTTTATTCTGCAATTAAAACTATAATATTTGCTTTCAACCACAGGTCTGCAAGTATACGCTGTCACTGATGTGCCTACCATGCACCCCAGGGGCAAGAGCCAATAGGGACAAGACCAGACAATAACTGTGACAGCAGCCAAAGAGTGAAAAACAAGGGCAGATTATTGAAACCAAAATGTTTCAAGACTGGTAGGGTCACCATGCAGACACGGAAAAGGTAATACCAAGAACTTACAATAAACATCAGGCTTCACTTATCAGGTCTTTCTGGTTGCAGCATAGAAGATGTGTTATATGAGAATGTCACAGTACAGTACTGTGATTTAAGGTTAGAGTTAAAGTAGATCTACAATGAGACTCTACTGCATCCTGCATTTCTGATGAACTTTCTAGGTACAACTGTTTTAAAAATGGAGGGGTTCTCGTCACCTGAACCCATTTTTCCCTCACCTACAGGTGGAAGGGGGAGTATGGAGTTCATATGTGAAGTTAATGCTGCTGAAACATATATCTAGAACTTACACTGATGATCTTGACAGTCAAAGAGTTTAGGCTGCCTGAAACCAATGGTATTGAAAAATAATTTAGGTTCAGAAGACCTTGGTGACTTCATAGTGCCATCTGTCCAATTTTCTCCTCAAGTCTTCTGCTGCTTTGGCCTGCTACTGCAGGCTGCACCCGAGCTTTCTGAGATTCCCAAACCTACCTTTCTCTCTTTCGCTCTCTCTCGCTGACAGCCTGTGAATCCACTTTTTTGTTTTTCTCAGTGCGACGGGTTGAGATGTGGGTTCTCTGTTCTTTGTGCCAAATGGTTCAAGCTGCACCTCACTGATGATGCTCAACAAGGCTGAAACTAGTCCTGGCTTGCTTTTGTGGATGTCACCTGACAGTTTGGCTTAGACTGCTCGTGTTTGAGCAGGATCAAGGCTTACATGCATATGTCGGTCTTGAAAGGCACAGTGCCCAAAAATAACAGTCAGGTAATTGTCAGTGGCTGAGATTAATTCAAACACAGTGGCTGAGATTAATTCAAACATTCCACCCATGACTTTCTTATACATTACTTATAAAACCGCACATACTACCTGCACAGTAAATGCATTTTAAAAGGCAGAATATCTGACATTCAAACTATCAATCTCATATGGCTTTCAGACCCAAAGTGAAAAGGTGCTACAAAAAAGCAACACGTTACTCAAGCATGGTCTCCTGCAGTGCCTGACATCTGGAACTATTTTCCTACAGACTTTCATTTTTTCATCTTCTACTGTCACTGAGGCGTTTACTGGGGTTCTGCGCTCATAACTTATTTGAGTATGCTATGAAAATAGTAAATACATTTAAAAAAATTTAAAGATTTCATTTTCAGCAAAATCTATCTTACACTCATGAAGTAAGCTTAAGAAGGTGCGTACTTAAACATGCTGTGCACATCCTCATCTCAACTGTAATTATGGCCCCTGCGAGGAATACAATATCAAATGAAAATAACAATTAAGGGGGGCATATTTTAAGTCATCAAGATTCATAAAGAATATTTCTCTCTTCGGTTTCTAATAACTGTTCTGAGGTACCGGACATTTTAATGAACCGCTACACCTGTAAGCACTGGTAAATGCTGATATATACTTTGCTTGTAAATACATCTCTGCATCATCATGAGTGAAAATTCTAATGAATATCTGCTAGAGCTTTTCTAAATATTCACTGTATCATTTTTAGAAGGATGAAGAGTCTGTCCTTGGCTGGCTGTTGAAAGCAAAACATCTGCCCACACCTTGACAGTTTAAAGATGGCAGCACTTTGACCTGGGTTGATTTCATACTGGCGGAATCTTGCCACATTGACATCACCCTATCAGTAGGTTTGCATCCAAAACTATTACCTGATTTGAAAAGGGTCCAAATATGTCTTTACCATTCCAAGATTTCATCAAGGGAAATAAGCCCATTGTGACAAAAATAATAAGTCACAATCGGGACTACTAACATCTGAAGTGACAAGCATGAAAAGATTATGCATGTTTTAATGGTGTTGTAAGAGGACAGTATTAAAATGGGAGGTCCTACTGGCAACACTTTTAAATGCGAGCCAAACTGATGATACGGGTAGCATTTGTGAACAACTCTTTAGGAGGCACACATGATAGTAAGGGGACTCCATACTGTTAGCAGTGCACAACAGCAACTGCCCAACACACTGTTATTCACAAAAAATTGTACTGTGGAGTAAAATAAAAACTATTGATTGTACTACACTACCTCAGTGCTCTGGGGTTTCTCTACAACACAATGGAATGCAGGTCGGTGTAGGAGAAGTTGTTGTGGGTAGATGACTAGATACTTCATAATCCCATACGAGGAGCTTCGAGGTGCCACTCTTTTTGGGGAGGTTATGGCCTATAAAAATGTACAAAGTGCATGAGGGAAGACCCTGTTCTGATGGCACAGGATTTGATGAGCGTATGGAAAGGAAAATGCTACTTACCCAGTATGCATCTGTTCTTGGCATATAGAGCGGTAGAGTCATATGCTATGCATAGATCGCCATCTAGTGTTGGGTCCGGATGTTTGCAGTTTGTTTTTCTTCGAAGAAGTCTTTCCAGTCACGAGGTTGGAGTTCGTTCCATCGACTGCAAGTCGAACCGACGCGGGTAAGCCCGACGGCCCACCACGAGCTCTCCGATCAAAAGAGGGTTTTTTATCAGTAAACACGACACGCTGGGACTTTCCAGGATTTGTTAGCTGCATAGATTGTAGCTTCTCTCAATACCGCTAGAGTTGTCTACTCGATCCTTGAACTGCGACAATTGTTATTCTTGGTGAGAACATACAGACACCGCTCCTTGGCTCATACCTCAAAGGAATGTTTCCTGACCTTTGGATGTTTTGACACTGATGCATCAAATTATTTCTGCCCTGAAGAAGTCCAAGGATTTACTGGACGAAACGCGTTGGCTGATGTTTTTATGAATTTCAAATGATGCAACAATAAAGGAAGAAACGCAACTGGATAGCGCCAGAATTTACTATTCTCAAATTGTGATATACTTTATTGTAACATATCACCTCTTAACTTCTTATGTGGTGCAGCTCTGTTTTCGCTTTTGCGTATGGAAAATATACTACACTATATAGTGATTGCTGTTGCATTGATCACTGTTTTGAATTCGATAAGTCACACATGGGGGATGTGAGCAGCAAACTCATTTAACTCCCCTGAGTTCTGTACTGGTGCAGTCACCCTGGGGCACCAGGAAGAGAGTTTGAATAGATGTTATAATGTGCCTGGAACCTGAAGGAGATTTCATATCTAAGGAAGAAGGAAGATGTCAATTCTACAAGGCCACTGAGTTGTATTAGGATAAAGATTCCGATTTACTACAGTGCCTGAATCCTGTAAAACATCTACTGCTTGGGAAGGTTACAATTTCACTTTGTGGAAGACACTGGCCTGATAGAAGAAGTCAAAAGGAAAGAGGCTTGGTGTGCTTTGCTCAACATCACACTTCAGTAAGGTACAGCTAATAATAATCACAACTTATAGATATATTTACAAATTTTTATGATTTTATATTGGGCCAACCAGGCCCTAGAGGGCACCTGGTTGCAGTAGTTTGTGAAGGGCATGCTACCAAGGGACTTTTCAAAGAAACAGGTTAAATAGATGAAAAGAAATGCCAAAATCAATATGCATAATTGAAAACTGTTCAAAAGATAATGATTATGATGTCCTATTAAAGAAAATTCCAAAGTTACAAGTATTAGTACAAACCCACCTGCAGAAATACAGACATTGGCTAGTATGAATACAAAGCCTTGGGGACATTCCATACAGAAAGATACAACAAATGGTATCCATTATGCTGGTACAAAAAGGTCAACTCTAGAACCCTAAGGAGTCTTAAACGTTGTTGTTATCCCAAGCCATTGTGAACTATGAACATTTTAAAATAATGTGATATAATTCTATTGAGGCACAAACATATTGTTATGTGTCAGTTCTGTCCATCCATTTCTTGCATGTTACTTTTGCCTATATCCCACCAATCACATACTGGTGCACACTGTGAGGCCTGTGCATGGCATGTAATGCCTAAATAATTACCAATACATAGATAAACGTATAATTTTCCAGGTTCTTTTAACAGCTACAGACTAGCTCACAAATGTAAATTCTTTAATGATTGCGGTGGGGAATATCGAAGGCAGGATATCAAAGGGTCACAATATGGCAACCAGAATATCGAGTGACAAATTATCAAAGATGTACGTGCACAGAGGAAGGTATGACTTTATTATGCTTAACTCCACATCTACGTACCTTGAAGATATATAGGTATGTATATGTGGAGTTAGGTATAGAAATTCTATACAAAGATACTTTTGGATAGTTTGTCCCTTAATATTCTGTACACCATATTGTGACCTCTTGATATTCTGTCTTCGATATTCCTGACCCACACCCTATTTAATAACCTGACTGACAACGTAAAAGGCACAACGCAACAAATTTAAGTCAATACGATACCTGTAGAACAGGGCTGAAGAAGATCCATGATGACTGTGTCGGCACCTTTACTGTAAACAACAATTTCATCTGTGATAGGATGACGGACTACCACCGACATTCTCTTCCTAATGGAATCAAAGCCCAAAGTGTGCAATAGTTCAAAGGTCAACCTTCCAAGATGAGGCAGTTCTACCGTTACCTGGTCAGGCAGCCTATCAACCAGTGAGCAATGATAAGCTCTCGCTGCATATACAAGAGCAGCTTCATCTGGGCTCTCAGCCTCATAGCGAAGTTCTCCATCCTCAGATGGAGACAATGTGGCTTTTCCATCCTGCTGTGAGCTAAACACAATGTTATTCATCTGAGGAGTGTGTGCCATCTTTTCATCTAATTTGAATAAAGCTCCTTCAGCAGAGCTGGACGAAAGCAGACTTGTCCCAATTCTTAGTGTTGATTTACTGGTAGCCAGACTTGAAGAACTACTGCTACTAGATCCGGAGGTTAAACGGCTGGGGGTGAATCTTCGGATGAAGTCCTCAATGGTCTTCACTGGAGACTTCAGTTCATGTCTAACTCTGACCTTAAAAAACACAGAGATTTCATTCTCATGAATGAGTGTACAGGTTTTAAGACAAGAAAATGTCACAAACAGTAACAATGTTAAAGATTGTAATAAATATACCTAATTTTCTAATATGTCACCGAATTTGTCTTACCAATGTTTCTACATGCTAAAGAAAACTTTATATTTGTATCATCTATGACAATAGTCAGATAGTCACAAATTTAATGATTATGACACATTCATAGCTAAAACGAGCATATTTCATCTGGCAGTGCAGTAGCCACACTTTTAAAGTGTGAGAGTGATAAGAACTCTCAAATGACCATGTACACCAAATATTGCAGGACAGTTGATATGTATTACGGAGAAACATTTTGTATTTCTAAGCTGTACATCCATCTTATATATACGGATGAAGCAATAAGTCATTTGCAAATAACCACACAAAACATGGAAATATAAACCTGGTTGAGGAATAGAAAACTCTAACCCAAAAGGCAAAACCACAAGAACCTGATTTTTTAATACTGTGAACAATATGAAAAACACATTGTTCTTGAGGTCTACACGGGTGATCAGCAAATATGAATAAGAAGATCCCTTTCACTAGGCACGCCTCTTAGTATAAAAATGCACTAAGAAAGCACTTTTACACATTTCTGCAAGTTCCATTTTCTGCTAAATGTTATACTATGTAAATGTTTTCTGTCGTACCTTAAGGTGGACTCTACTATGTAACTTTTGTTGTGAGCATGTAAAATGATTAAATATCCCTCTTCTGTACTGTATCTAACTGCATTTCTTAGTGACCCATGTAAAGCTTCTGGGTGCCCCCTAGCTCCTGGTTAGTGTTAAAGAAAACTGCACATGTATAAAAAACTAAAATGAACTATAAATATATAAAAATACTTAATTGAATAATAGATATTTATATACAAACAAATCTCAACAGATACACAATCAATGGAAAAAACTTCGACCTTAGAAGCTTTTATTTTTTAACTTTTTATTTTAAACGTTATGGCTCTACTTCGTGTCTCTTTGCAACATTTTAGCACCAATCCCTTTTAACTGTCTTTCTTAAAGCATGTCTTTTGATTGAAACAGATGTCATCGTTCTTAGCTCCTACGTCTATTTATGAATGGCAAGAGTTGTAAGGCTATGAAAGTTAACATTCCATGCCTTAACCACATTCATGAAAAAGAAAAGGTGACGAAGTTAGCCTTTCTTGGTTAACCCTTTAACTGTTGGGGTTTCCCAAGACCCCCAAGAACTTTTTGCAGTTTGAGGCACTTCAGGCTAAGGCGTTCATAACCTTTTCTCCACAAATGGTATACATTCCAAATTTGCACTCTTTTTCCCATCCCTCTTGTTAAAGATTTTAAAATAACCAAGAATTTGCCGCCACTCCTGGAGGAAAACAAGAAAATACCCAGAATGTAGGAAAATTGTTTTTTTTGACAAATTGGAAAAAATGCTGTGCAAGCCAGCGCATATTTTTCTCAAAATTGCATCAACAGAAGGTTTGCTGTGTTAAGATCATCCTCTTTCCAGCTTTCAGGAATAGGCAGAGGTGTAAAAACATATTTTTACTCCCCATTTTTGCATTTTTCTAAGCAGTGGCCAATTTTTCCCATTGCTTGTGGTTTCTACTTATCTTGGGTAAGCCCAGAAAGCTCCACACTCAAAAGTAGACACAATTTTGAAATCAGCATGAGGTTAATTTGTGTAGTTGCTTCATGGAGACTACTGGTTGAAATAAAAAATAAAAATGATAGAAAAAAACCCAGAAATGGGTAGCAATGTTTTCATCTGAATTTTTTTTGATTCAATGAGCAATTTATACAGTCATTTTCCGCTACGTCCGTCAGACTCTTCTGGTTGCAGGGTTATATAGCGTTTATTTATTGTCCAGAAATCACGCAATAAACAACTGAAATCTTGCTTTTAATGAATTTTCATTGTGTACCGACCATGTCTCAATTCACATGGTAAAATTTAATGAAAGAAAAATATATATGAAGGAAGCTTATGCATTTCAGAAATGTGCCAAGATAATGAGTTTAGGAATGTGCTTATTTGTACAACTTTGAATTTGAGTTTACCCATACTATCATGTGAATCAGAGGGCATTTTGTAACTACAACGGTGTGCAGGGTTTGCCTATCCTGGCACTGCACTGCATACCTCACCTGTGAGTACCAGAGAGTCTTTCTGCCACCTAGGGTAGGCAAAATGGGGCAGTTAACCCCCTCTCCGTTGGCCCATATGTCTACACCTACAAAAATACAAATTCCCTCTTGCTTCTCATGGGGATGCTCTACGCCCCAGTAGGGCAGAAAGACTGATGGGACTTTAGGAGTGAGGGTGCAGCTTGATGTCAAGACAGGCTGTTCCCTACTACAGTCTATTTTTTGCCAACACATATTGCCTCACTCAAGTGGGCGTTCTGCTAGATTGTAGGCACCCTCCCCAGGATGGCGGGGGGAGAGAAAAGTAGACTTAATTTTGTTTCGGGGGAAAACTTGACCATGCAAACTCTCTCCTGCCTGGGGTCTAGTAGTGAAGCCCTCCTTGAGGATCGCTTTCCTGTGGTGATCACTTTCACACTGTGTGACATCAGTGCCCTGTGTGCACTGCTCGTCACA
This sequence comes from Calotriton arnoldi, assembly GCA_963921515.1. NCBI lineage: Eukaryota > Metazoa > Chordata > Amphibia > Caudata > Salamandridae > Calotriton > Calotriton arnoldi. The sequence goes on along the minus strand of CAWUFW010002141.1, from coordinate 1,499,374 downwards.
CAGTGTGAAATAAATCTCTCAACATGAGGTAAGCTTTTCTTTCACATCCAGAGATTATTAAAAAACAGAAAATCCTTCTGACGCAAACACCAAAAGAATTTTCTGCACATATGCAGATGTCGAGATGTTTGCATCCTCTGCAGTGCATGCATGGGTAATGCAGAGAATGTGACTGTCTCGTCCTCCATGTTTAAAAAGGTTAAAGAATAAAGAAATAAACAGCATTTTTACTATTTGCCGAATGTTGAATTTGATTTGCAAACATCCAAGAGAAATATTAAGTATTAACAAGGGTGGATAGGTTTCTTACAACAGGTAAGATATCATTTGAGTAGCTAACCAAAGTTGCTTGAAAGGCACTCCAAAAACACATAGATAAGATGGACGAGCGCAGTGTAATGCAACATATACTTTAGCAGGAAAGCTATGAAGGACCAATACCCTACTCTTTTCTTGTACAGAATACTGCTGGCGGCTGCCATTTCCAAACTTTCTAAGAGGGTTTCTGTGGAAAAGTGGCTTGCAAGAATGCACGATCCACCTAAAATAAGTGATTATTCGATTGGGTCCATAAGCAGCTAATATATACCCAGCGCTAATAATAATAACATATTTTATATAGTGTTTAATATGCACTTCTGTGTTACAAAACAATACAAATAACAGGAGTTAACAGTTATTCATCTTAATGGTATTCAATTTACAGACCACAGAAAGATAGAAGGTTTCTTTATAAACACACTCAAATGAAAGGCTTTTTTAAAACCTATAATGTGATATTGAATGCCACATAACATAACATTGCATTAACATTGTATTAAATTAAATGTGCGTGGGATGCCGTTTTAAAGGTAATGGTTGATATGGCATTTTTTCAACCTACCTTTTGCCTTGGCTGATTTGGAGAGGTCACAACAACAGTATTGCAGATGGTCAATGCAATGAAGAAGTCAAGAATATCACACAACTCGGGTGTGAGGCGGGACAGTGGCTGCTCGTGGTTCCGCATGACCTGGAGGTAACTGGCACACTCATTTACCTTTCCCAGCAGTTTGGGATCAGGAGTAACATCTTTTTCCTAGAAACATAGAACCTGATTACTAATGTAACCCCAGCAATGTAAACCAGCAATATTTGTGTGTTCCTAGAAATACAAGAGTATTTGAGATTCATTTTTTCTTTGAGTCCTTGAATAGGTCTCCTCAAAAGATCACATGTCCTATATACAAATGACAGTTGATGATGGGGAATCAGCAAGTGGAATGGATTTGTAGAAGGAAAGAGTGTGTATTCCAAAAGCCGAAATCTCCAAACTAAACATGAAAAACGAAATCAACCTGCTTGTACACCAGTGCTCTCTTACTACAGCTGTCTCTTATTATTACAGTCCGGACATTTTTCAAGACAAAATTTCTTTAACTACACATATCCTTTTTCTTATTTATCTTACTCAACTCATCGATTTGTCTGCTTTTTTGCACACTGATTTTTTAAAATGAACTATATGTGATATTATAACATTGTTCATTTTATGTGCTCAACAGGTGAGGTTTTAAATGTATATTATGACTTGGGACTCAGTTCAATATAAATTGTTCCAACATAAAAACAATATGAGCAATGCGCAAAAGCTTTTATTAGCTTACGGAATTCTAACCATCCATGTTCAGCAGTTCTACCGTAGTATTATTGACAATTCCTTCACAAAATAGGCAGGACAATATTACATCTGCATTTCAATAGAACTTTGTCTTAATTCATTATTTTTAATAACAAAAATCTACTACTTGCAAAGCTGTATCAGCAAATATTAAAAGGTCTCTAAGGCTTTCTACATACAATATCAGAACAGCGTACAGTGCATTCTCTTGCTCAAATACAGAATAAAAAGCAGTAGTAATGTGTGAAATTGGGCTAGTTTGCCACAAATATGTAACTAAATGTTACCATGCATTTTACCAATTTTATTAAATTGGGAAAGGCGCATTTTTAATAATCGCCTGCAGCAATATGGAAAATGGACTTCATGGTAGAACAAATCTGCAAAGTTATTATGAAGAAACTAAACTTTTAGAAAACACTATACTACTTGTATTTGTTCATAATGCATCTTTAGAATTAATGCTGTAGATCAATGCGGCATTTGCAGAAAATTAAGCAATAAAATATACCTGCAACAGAAAAGGTTGCATAATGAGCAAAAATGCTAAATATACACATTTGTATAGAAGCAGGATTTTGAATTTTGCACAATTCCATTGCCTGAATTAAGGTTCCATACAACTCTATAAAGTATGCAGTATTTTAATGACAAAAATGAAACTTAGTATCATTAAAACATACTATTCTATTTTCTTGCACTTATTATTTTATAGAGATCTAGCTTACGCACAAGCAATTTTTCTACATTAAAATTCAAAGGTTGAATTTCACTTGGCTCCAAAACATTATGCATATAGTACATTCTGGCTTTAAAGTGATTTTGTATCCTTGGCCAGAATAGTGTTTTTCTCTATGCTTTAAAGGCTATCAATATCTAACCAAGGAACAGCAAATGACTACAACGTTTCCAATGTGAGTTTTGAACTAGTAATCTTTAACATGAGGCCTACAAAATCCTCACAATGTAATAAAACCAGAATACCACAGTTTATGCTATGAGGAAAAGCAAACAAGGAGAAAAATGCAAATTTACATTAATAGAAAATTGAGCGAAGAAGGATTTCAGATTTTTTAAAAAGAAATGGAAACACAAAGCTCAAGACGTGGATTATAACACGTTCAAAGTGTTATTGAGACATACGCATACATCTAGAAAGTTTGAAAGATGCAAAGAATGCTTTGAAATCTGAGGCCATATCCAGATAATATCCCAACTCAAGCAGCATACATCAATATTACCACAGGTAATAATGCCTCCTTCAGAAAAATGGGCCACAGTAACTTGCTCCTTGCGACTATTGCACCATGGTATAATAGGATAACATGCATATGCCATTCATATGGCATGTTACCATTAACTATCCTCCCAATCTATCCAAAAATGCAGCCAAGAAGTTCAAACACAGGCTAATTAAAACTCACCCGAGACTCTTATTTCAGACCCCTATTTCTGCATCAACAAAGGCATACTATCGAATGGCCTCATCTGCCACACCAAAAAACGTGCACAGTGGAGGAATATCTTCTACTCCATGCTTCGAATCTCCAATTCCAGAAAAACCCCACATGCCCTCAAATTGTCGGTAACCGCCTCGGACTTCTGCAATGAGAATGCTACCATATCCATATACAACAATGGTAATATCCTTATACAAGCTTCTAATGTCAATCTCGCTATCATAGACAAGATCTTTCCTATTCTCAAGAAAGCATTGAACAGCAAGAAAAACACACTCCCCGTCACTATTCATCCCGATTAACCGGACGATACTCCAACTCTTTTACAAAATCCCATAACGACATCAACTGAACCTAAATTTCTCCACACCCCCAATGACCGCTACCCGTCCGTCACAACGGTTTCAACCACACCAGGATCCCCAAGCCTAGAATTGACAGGGATACACTTACCTACCGGCCAACCCAATGCATACATACCCCTGATATCCTTGATGACCAATGGAGAATCTACCAACCCGGAATCCACCCCTGACATCCCACTCGTCCCACCTACAGTTGATCTGACCTGCAAAGCTCCCCATGACTTGCCATCAACTCTGGTCTTTGATCGGCCCCTATCACCCTCGAAACTTTCTCCGCCTATCCAAATTCGCCACTCTTCGACCATACCCCGCTTGCATGCATCAGCCCCTACCATACTATCACCTCTCAAGGCCATCTCCCATACTCATACGGACCCACCAACAACCCTCCATGATCAACTAACCCCATCGGAACCTAATAACGCTATCTCCATGCAACCAGACCTAACTTGCGGACTTCCCCCTATAATAGAACACGCGCCTCAACACATAACTAACTATCCTAACTCAGATTGGATCGCACGCTTCAACGAGTTATCCATCGGCCTATCCCATCTCAAGGACGAAATGCAAAATCTATCAACCATCACCAAAGAACTCCTAAACTCGCACAGAACCACTAGTGCCACCGTGAACAGAATTAGTTACCAAACTAGCAGATACATCACCAAGAATCCACACTCTGAGTACACTAGACAGAGTAAGATACCTTCCATCAACGACCCGTCTCGTCCCAGGAGGCTAATTGCTGAACTATCTGACAATGACATATACGACCTCCTCCTATCCTATGCCAGTCCTATAGACAACAGCAAGTCTCTATGTGGCAATATTCAAACCATTCTAGCTAACCCCTACAGAGAACCTACTCACAACTACAGATCCATAAATAGAGAAAACCTCACAAATATCAACATAGTGCAGACTGCTCTCACCCATTCGACTAGCAAACTGAAGTGTGCACTCATCAGTTGCAGATCAGCTAGCAAACATGCTCCCGACATTTACGATCTCATCCTCTCGAATGATCTTGACACTGTCGTCCTTACCGAAACATGGCTAAATAGTTCCTCATCTCCCATCCTAGACCTACTGGTCCCTCCTAGTCATGATATAATCCGCCTAGACAGAACTGTGAAACCTGGTGGCGGGTTAGCCTGCATTTATCAAAACACAATCTCAGTTAATCAAGCAGACACGGTCTCTTTATCCTCCTGTGAATATCTCTGCATCAATATCTCAAATGACAAGTGCCTCACTAGCAAACTTCACATAATACACCACCCCCCTGGTGATAATCTGCCATTCATCGAAGAGTTAATGGAAGTCATTACATCCAACGACAACTCACAAGTGCCGCAGATTTTTCTGGGAGACTTCAATCTCTACTGGAACAATAAGAACGATCATGATGTTAGTTGTCTTAAATCCTTTCTGTCAGATCAGGATCCATCCCAATTCTGCGACAGTCCAACCCACAACAAGGGAGAGACATTAGACCACATCATAGCAAAAACGAACAATGTCTCATTAGAATCCATTATCCCATGTGATTGGACTGACCATTGCAGCATCTTCTTCTCCATCAATATTGAGGTAACTCCAAAAAGATGCCAACCTACAAAAACAAAACAATGGAAAAGGAATATCCAAAATATTAACCCTATCGCCCTGGTAAACCGATGCAACTCTGACCTGATCCCCACGACAGGCATGGTTGACGTCCATAACCTCACAGACGTTTACAATTCCACTATGCTTGAAATACTTGACTCTACAGCGCCCCTCCAAAAAAAACGTTTCCACCAAAATCTCCAAACCATGGTTCAATGAGAACCTGAACTCTGATCGGCGCAAACTAAGATCAGCTGAACGAATATGGAAATCGGTACCCTCCATTGAACACCTATATCACCTTAGAGTGCTGAGGAATACATACAACAGGAAAATCTTACAGGCTAAGGCAGACTTCTTTAAAACCCAGCTGAACCAAGCCATTAATCGTCCCAAAAAACTATTCGAAATAGTCAAACAACAATCGCGCAAAACTCCTAATGCTATGGAACTAAGCGAATCGGCTACCCCTAATTGCGATGAGCTTGCCAATTTCTTCCTAGAAAAGACAAAAACCATTGAATACGACATTCAATCTAAGAATGCCCTTCCACAAACCACTGCTCATGAGTCTACATTTTACTCACAGATCAAGGACCAATTAAGTATACCAAAAAACAATGCCTTTTGGCACACCTTCTCGCCCATCTCTGAATACGAAATCTATAACACTCTTCTAGCGATCAACCCTTCCAATCACTTCTCTGATACCTTACCTCCTTCATTATTCAAAATGATAAAAACTTCTATACTACCCTTATGGTCAAAGATTGTAAACGCCTCTCTTAGGCAAGGCACCATACCGGGCTGTCTTAAAGTAGGGCAGGTCACACCCATACTAAAGAAAGTCAACTCCCTCTCCTCAGATCTCAACAACTACCGCCCTATATCCAACATCCCCACTCTGGCGAAACTGCTGGAAAAATGTGTACAAATTCAATTATGCAACCACATCGAGAACTACAACCTCCTAGACAAACAGCAATCCGGCTTCCGTCAAGGTCACAGTACTGAATCAGCACTCACCCACATAATGGACGACATATTAAAAATGTTAGACCATAACGAATCATGTCTTTTGATACTTCTTGATTTATCCTCCGCTTTCGACATGGTTAAGCATGACAACTTACTGTCCCTACTGGAACGAAGGATGGGCCTATCTGGCCCCGTGCTACAATGGTTTACCTCCTTCCTAAATAACAGAACCCAAAGAATCAAGATGAAGCAATCACTTTCTCAACCCTCCATGGTCATCCTAGGGGTTCCACAGGGCTCAGCATTATCACTCATTCTTTTTAATCTACTCATGGAACCCCTGGCAAACGCGCTGAACTCTGCGAATATTCTATATCACCTGTATGCAGATGACACACAACTGTATATGAAAATCTCCTCCCCAGAAGACTTCATCTCCCTCAACGCTATTCTACAGAATACTCAAAGTTGGCTCACTGGCAACCACCTCATTCTTAACACCAAAAAAACGGAATTCCTCCTCATCTCCCCCCCCAATCACACACCCAAGATAGACCTGTGGCTGAAGCATCTAACTTCCTTTGACTGTGCTCCCCACATCATTGACTTCGTGAAATCCTTGGGAATCACCCTAGACAAACACTTAAATATGCAGGCGCATATCAGTAATGCCACCAAGGGAGCTAATCATCAGATGAGTATCCTAAGGAAACTTAAACCCTTCCTCCCACAGACCGACTTAAAAATGGCGGTACAAGCCCTAGTGTTACCAAGATAGGACTATGGAAGCAGCACTCTATGCGGACTTCCCAAATACAAGCTGGCCCCGCTGAGGGCATCTCTTAACGCTGTGCCCAGACTGGTCCCTGGAACAAAAAGAAACAACCACATTTCTCCGACCTTAAAAGATCTGAACTGGCCACCCTACGGTGGCAAGAATACAACTAAAGATCGCCTGCATGACCCATAAAGCCCTGCATAGCAATACCCCCAGTTACTTAGCACAAAAGCTAGAGCGGTCGGGAGGATGCAGACAATCGCGAAGTGCGAGTTCACTACTACTGAAACCACAATCCTTCCACAAAAAGAGAACCGGTTGCAGAGCATTCTCAGGTATCGCACCGAAGATATGGAACTCCTTAACTTCAGATGTACGCAGAATCTCTTCCCCTTCCTCCTTCAAAAAAGAAGTAAAAATGCTTCTAATGAACAAATTCACATCCTAAGACTTTAATTCATACGAGACTATTAGCCACATACGTTATCCTATATATCACTGTCTACCTCTTTTGTATTGACTGTCGAATATTGAATGTAAGTATATTACCCCAATCATCTAATGTTTTCAAAACAGTGTAATGTAAAGCGCTCTGATACCCTCTAGGGTCATGTTCGCACTATACAAAACTTTATAAATAAATGTAGTCTACATCTATTTGATCCCATAACTCAACCTTTCCACCTAGACCTAAGAGGAGGTGCATTAATCTAAACCATAAAAATGGTTGCCAAACCACAAGTTCCAGAATGCTTGAATGTCAGTTACCTCTTACTGATTAAAAATGAATTAAGTATCCAGTACACAATGGCCAATTTCAAAGCTAGCAACCAGTATCCTATCAACCTCCCATGGGTGGGAAGTAGTATTCTGAGTACCATCCCTATATATAATTATTTATATATCAGCCTCCTCAGACAGGCCTAAATCATACCAGGGTCCGAAGAACTCAAGGTATCAGGCATGATCACTTGTCTGACGCTCAGATGTATTAATTAACTCATGGCACAGAAAGCTAGAACGTCTATGGGGAGTTTAATCGTCATACAGGGGCAGTAATATAGCAACCTATATTTTTTCAAGTGAACATTCATTAATTGCTATTGGTGAGCAAGTTAGGGCTGTCCAGTTGAACAAAAATATCTGTTTCTACTTGTGAGCCAAAGGAAAGATGGCCAGAGTGAAATTACACTATTACAATTGGGGGTGGGATGTAGTTTTGGTATATAGGGAAGTCTGATCACCAACACTCTGAGATACAAAACAGGAGGAAACACTTAAGGCATGACTGAAATCAGGAAAGTGGTCGTGGGCATATGTTTAGATAACAGAAGGAAAAATACATTATGCACAATATCAATCTTCTCCATCGCAGGTGATTAATGTAATTTTGAATAGATACATTGGTCAAAGAATAAATGCTCTGAGTGGTAGTTTTTAAATTAGGGAGTTACCTTATGCTTTACTTCATGATTATACCCTGGATAGGTTCAAAGTTAACATGCTTAAATGAATTAGTGACAGAATGCTTGCACATTCATGCACAAGAGTTTTTATATTTTTATCAAAATTAAACTTAAAAATTATCAATCTCAACTACCTTCTTAGATTTTGCATTTCAGTACATAAAAGAAAAGAATTTGGCATTTCTTAAGAAATCTGCAAAATATTTTGTTGTGATTCCAAGTTGATATCCTTGAGTGCAAAAACATTAACAAATGCAATGCCCTTGAGAATCTCTTGAATCCACTGATACCAAACCTAGTTAGGCTTTGGTCTCCACAGGCACTGATGTACCATTTGCACATCAGTAAATCATAGCAGAGTCACTGTTTATGCTGCAATTTTCCTTTGGTAACATATCCACTTTAGAACAACTGGCTTAACAGAACTGCATATTTAATGTAGCCCCCCCCATTAAATCTTTCAGTAAATAACAGACCTCCCTGTAGCAAGGTGTCCACACCTTGAAAGGATCCACTCCAGGCAGTGATGATAGATTCAAAAGAGCTTTATTCTAAACATAGGAGACCTGGTTATATTCCATATAGGTACCCTATATAGGCGCAGGTAACACTGCAACCTTTCACCTATATCCTTCCCTACATTACATACATAACGGTTCATAGGGACTGACCTTTTACCTAGATACAACACTGCATTCAGAACGCGGGTTTTTCCCTGGTTCGAAACTCATACATTATGCATGAGGCTTCTTGGAAGCACAGCAGGACGAACATCTCCTTAATAATATCGATGTTAAAGTTCAAGCCCGACGTCATCCTTTAGGCCGACACAGTAACACAGCAAGGTAGGACCCCTGGGGAGACCTATGGGTATATATACATCATGTCTTGCTTAGAAAGACAGAGGAGACCGTGACTTCCCGGATGACACACTGACCAGAGACGCTGAGGTTCCTGCATGCAGACGCTCCAGATAGCAGTGGTCTAACATCCCTCGCGGGGTGTCCAACTCGAGACCAGGACGGGGTCCCACATTCTCTAACTTTCAGGTAATGGGGGTTGACTAGATCCTAGAGGGATTCTTGGCATAACACCTACACAGATGCTAGGTACATTTAGGTACATCTAGTTAGGGAGGCATCGTAGGAGTACGCACTTTTTTATCATGCGTTTTATGTACATGTATATATTCATGATTTCTGCAAGATGGTAGAACTATACCATCCCTTTACTTTTGGAATATTGCTAACCATATATCTCTGCTACTGTCTAATGGTTGTTGCAGCTCATATATTCTACACTAGAATAACAACTGTTCAATAAATCCTTATTGAAACGCCCAGACTGTTTATTCTGTGTATCTCTGAGACAAACTAAGTAAGCACGAGTGACTGAGCGAAAAGTAGTACATTGTTTCCACGATCCTAGGGGATCAGGGTTGTCATGTTCTGAGGTTGCCAGAAACTATTCTCTCCCCGATAAGAGGAGATTCTAGTGGCACTGTGAACTAGCTAATGCAAACAGGCTAACGTATCCGGTGGGGGTGCTCGGAACCAGTCTGCCACCAAACCCACAGTTTATGTTATCCGAACGCGCAGGTCCTGTATAGGATATAGAGGAACTACACGACATGGCGCCGCCAACGTTGGTTGGGTACTTATTTAACAGTAGAATCTGAGCAGTTCAGTCGTGCTATTCTCAGAGACCCCTACTCACAAAACACCAGAGACGTCTGGAGTGGGTGGGCACAAACTCCGCCACAGCTGAGTAGGCGAAAAATCCTATTTATTGGCTGTTTGTTAATCAAGCTTGAAGGACACAGTGTTCCTAAAATTGTGCATTAAAACCTTTATCTTAGTTCCCTTGAACAAACGTCTTCTTTACAAAAATGACTGAGACAAGAGATAACGTAGTAGTAGATCTACACCTCTCAGGGGAGAAGAAGATGCAGACGCAATTCCGATTGCAGAAAAATTCAGACATACAATCACCCTGGATCTGTTAGAAAATGGTTTATCAGCTAGGGGTGGCTTAGTAGTTTGTGATTAAGGCACACGAATCAAACAAAACAGAGGTATTTTATTTGTGGGATACATTCCCAGCAGCAAATGCAAGAGCACAGACATTTCACTCTTACACAGAAGGAGATGCACCAGGGGAATATTGTCAATTGAGGACATTGAAGTTCCGCTCACGTACCAGGAACATTTATACTGGTTTAAAGGCGGCCTACCCCACACAAAGAGAAGAGTAAGATTAGGCCCGCTCAGAGGAGAAGGGGCAAAATGGCCGATATTAGCGGCCTACACACCACATCCTGACATTGAAACAATACCACAGGCAGACTTACTCATACAACACGAAGATTTAATTAAAATCTATAGAAACATGACGCAATTCGTCATGAGGACATTCACTGTCCAACCAGCAATAGTTGCAACAAATGGAACTCAATCTCAGGGTACAGCAACTAAAATCACACCACAAACATTACACGCAGTGATGGGCAAAATGCCCTCTAAACGTGAACAAATTCCATTCTGGGTAGCTCAGAAAATAACGCAGCTAGTGGCAGTATTCCCGAATACTACCCCGTATGAAAAACACAGAATGCTGACAATCTGCTTGCCCATGGGGATAAACAAACAAGTAGAAGATCGTACCAGTTGGGGTACAGTCTTTGCTGCCATTTATACCAGGACTCATGGTATTCCTTCATTAGCGGTGGTACCAGACATATTAAGACTAATACAAAACAAGTACGGAGCAGAGCCTGCTCTAAACTTAGGGATGAAGTTACTAGCTAACTATGCCCAGGTATCAGCCATAATACTAGTTAATATTAAAGGGGAAGCAGCTTCAGTGGCTATCCGCCAACGCCTAAGGGAGTTCAGTCCTTTAGAACAGGAACATTAACTACCCAAAATAATTGAAACTGCGTCTGCAGAATTAGGCAAAGACAGTTTGGGTGGGAAACCACAACTGATGGGCAGTCCTGAAAAGGACACTTCCAAGCAGACACCTGCTTCTTCTAAAAAGAAGTGGGATAATAAAAAAATAAAAAAACTTTAAAGGAAACAGATCTCAATCCCGAGGCAGATCTCCTCCACAAGAGCCCTTCGAAAAGAGGTACAACCTTAGGAATAGGGATAACATTAGGAAACCGGACAGGTATCAGGATACTGATACACGTTCCTCTTGTTCCTTTCAGGGTTCATCGAAAAACTCTGAGAGGGAAGGACGGTCAGAAAGACAAGAAGAGCGTACAAAGTCCAGAGACAAGCAGCACGCTCAAAATTACACTTCTAAAAAAGAAGAGAAACCAAAGCAAAAGCCACAGTTCAAAAAGAAGAAAGTTGCAGGTCTAAAGATCAGACATGCCCAGAATTCTGAGGACTCGACTACTGAATGGGGAATGGGCTCTGACGATGCTAGACAGTGCGGCAGAAATAACAATAGCTCGCCGGAACCTGATGGAATTTCTGGTGACAGCGGACTTGAATGATTATATCACGGTGGAAACACCTGATACTAGAGTGAGTGTCCCACAAAAAGTGTTTGTAATAACGCTCCAAATGGAGGGGGACAAATGTAGAAAAGTGAGAGGTCTCTTTTGGGAGAACCTAACGTTTGGCTATGACATTTTGTTAGCTGAACAAGATTGGCCGCCAGCATTCGTCATGGACTGTCCTAAAGGGGAAACGGTAATTATGCCGGAATTCTCCGAAGATATTCCCAGGCATTTGCAACACACATATGCACAGGAGTGGGCGGTAGCCCAGGCTCCAGCATTATATAAGAACCATGTTGGATGGGATGAGGATTCAACCCACCACATTATTCCTTTAAAAAATACTCCAACTGCACAGAGGCAGTATCCAATAAAGCAAGAAGCTAAAAAACAGGTCAGGGAGATCTTGGATCAACTTGAATACCAAGGGGTGATTGAAACTTGCACCTCACCAATGAACAATCCTTTGTTTCCTGTCATGAAACCTCACAATACATATCGTCTAGTTTTAGATTACAGACATTTAAACACTTGCACTAAGACATTTGCAGTCCAAAATGCACACAGTGCCGCATTAATGAATAACATTGTGCGGAAAAAATATAAAACAACACTTGATATCTCAAATGGATTTTTTTGCCACAATATAGCGCCTGAAAGCAGGTATCTAACAGCCTTATCAGCGCTAGGGACCCAGCGGCAATTTTGGCGACTCCCCCAAGGGTATAAGAACAGCCCGGGGTTATTTTCGGCCAGAGTAACCGAGTTACTTCAAAAATTGGATGAAGAGGCATTGTCCTATGTGGATGATATTTATCTGATGGACGATGACCTGGAGGAAAACTTGAACAGAGTGAATACCATAATTTTGGGATTTGCATCTGAGGGCTACAAATGTAACTTTAAAAAATCAAAAATCGCCCACCTCAGTGTCCTGTTTTTAGAATACGAGCTTTCAAGTAAAGGAAAGAGCCTGGCAGCCAATTTTTTAAAAAAAAACATGCTGCTCCAACCTCTGAAATCATTGAAAAATTTACAATCAATCCTGGGATTCCTAAATTTTGGTCGAACGTACATTTTGGATTACGCAGAAAGAGTAAAACCTTTCTACGACTTAATTATACCTGATTTCTCAGCCAGAAGTTTGACACAGGAACACACAGATACACTTCGTTCCTTACAAGCTGACATGATAGCTTCCAAACACTTACAGACACGCGTAAACGTACGCAACCTGGTGATCCATATAGTTGCGGGTCAAACTGGGTACACCTATCTAACATATAATGAAGGTGAAACAGTACCAATTGGATACAAATCACATTTGTACACAAATGCTGAGATGCGCTTTGCATCTACAGAAAAGATTCTAACAGCAGTACAGACTGCTGTAGTGAGAGAAAGAGCACTGGCTCAGGGGAAACGAATAATAGTAGTTACTCCAGTTCCAGCCTTAGAGGCTGGGACAAAGGCAAGCGTTCCTAACGCTAAAGCTTTACATCCGAGATGGATACAATGGGCTAATTCTCTCACTGCAACAGATGTAGAATATAGGTACGACCCAAATTTAAAAAGACAAGCATTCCTGCAATACGAACAAGAATATCCTCTACCTAATGAAATAATGCCTCTGGATCAGTATGAATATATTATTTACACTGACGGATCTGCTCAACGGGCCATAGGAAGTAAGCAACAATATAGCGCAGCATGTGCACTCGTTAAAGGTCGCATGCGGGATGGAAAGTTCCATCCAAGTTGCACTTAAACGCAATCTCTAGGAGACTGCACGGCACAGTTGGCAGAATTACAAGCACTGATACTGGTACTTGTAAATACGGATCGAGAATTCCCCACACTAATTGTGTGCGATTCCTTTTACTGTGTGCAGTCTTACAATGAATACTTGCAATACTGGGTTCAAAACGGGTTCGAAGACGCAAAAGGTGGAACAATTAAGCATAAAATGCTATGGGAACAGGTAGTGAGGTTGAAATCCGAACTACCAAGGACTCATGTGATACACACACTGAGTCATCAGCGTGATGGCGTTCATGTTGAAGGGAATTCATTGGCTGTTGAAGCCGCAAAAGGGGCTGTACGCACAGCTTCCGTAGCTGCAATCACTCGTTCTAAAACGAGAATAGACGTGAGATTATGGTAGCGGTCATTGCTTCACGCAAGAACAGCACAGCATTACCAAAAAGGTTTCCACTCAAGTACTCCTACAAGTTAGATGCCAATAACATTCCATTTGCTCAGATTCCTGGAGTGGGGGATAGAGTAATTCCAAACATGGATCGTAGATTAGGTTTAATACTTGCAGCACACGAAGGGATAGATTCTGCTCATGCAGGAGTTACGGCGAATGTTTCCTTATTGAAACAACCCTACTGGTGGCCTGGTTTAACAAAGCAGACTAAAGACTATGTCTTGAAATGCAACATCTGTCAGCAGATGAAGGGTTCCACCGTAACACGCCCAGTGCAGACACCGTTGTTAATAGCAGACAAACAATTAGCGTGTGTCTACCTAGACCACTGCGGCCCATTAAAAAGAGATGGGGCTAAAAAATATATCACGGTAGCAGTGGATTCCTGCTCGAGATTCCTATGGGTGTGGCCCCAGCGCTCGGCTGACGCTCGAACTGTTATAAAAGATTTGCGAGTCTTCATTGGGACATACGCAATTGGCACACTACATTCTGACCAGGGCCCTGCGTTTAGCTCTCGGGCTTACAAGGAGGCAATGGGAAGTTTGGCTGTAGCATTGGGGTACTCATCTCCGTACCATCCCGAAGGAAATTCGGTCGTGGAGAGGAAAAACCGAGACTTAAAGCAATCTTTAACAGCTAGAGTATTAGGCACGGGTGAGAGTTGGGTAAAACATCTTTATGAGGTCCAGCGGGCCCTTAACAATATGCCAAGAAGTTCTCTAGGGGCTGTCACTCCATATGAGGTCCTATTTGGGACAAGAATGTGGGTACAAGATCTTGATGGCGCAGTGGCGGATGAAAAGCCTTTTGACATCCATGATCGTTTGGCTGTTCTACAGGAACTAAATGAATCCAGGACAAAACAAAGTAACGTCCACCTGAAACAGACCGCCACTGGGGAAGTCAAATCAGTCACGGCAAGACCTGTCTGGATCCCAAAAATCGGGGATCTGGTCAGAGAGAAGATAGCGGACAAGAAAGAATTTGGGCCATCCTACAGAAAGCCTGTACCGGTCCTAGCAGTTGAAGGAACAAGAACTGTACTTCTACCGCTTCTTGCCGGAAAAAAGGAGAAAAGATTTGTCTCAATTGACTTAATCAAACCACACTATGTGGCCGATACTAAGCAGTAGGCCACGTGGACTCCAAAGTAGCAGACGCCCTCCTCTCGCTACAATTCAAGAAGTTCAAACGGAAAGACTCATCACGTTCGAAGAGTCACCTATACGGAATGAAGGACTATGCAACAATGCTATGGAACTCGTTCCCCTTGAACCTGAAGCTCAACTTCAAAATCAAACTCAAAATGACAGACAAATAGCTGTTAGACCAAATACAGATGTCTACGTCAACATACCTCGACAAGAGCAAAGTACGATTTCAACAAATCCCGATGCAATTCCAACAATTGATCGAACTGCTTCTGGCTACTTCATAAACTTTGATACGTTTTCCTTGGATCCAAGTGAACCTGAAACGACGCCAGCCCAAAAATCACGCAAGCAGCAAGTTAAAGACTTCATGAACTTTCTTAGAAAGACTTACCTGGTATCACCATGGGTAGAACTATGGGTAACTTCCGGGATTCTTTTCTTTCTTTTCTGGTTAGGCTTAGTTATAGTTTTTAACATGCTTATTAGTGGACAATATATTCGGCAAAGCTCTGCTGCCCAAGAAGTGAACTTAATGTTAAAACCACATCAATCATCTCATCGAGAACAAAGAGACTTGTCGTCAGTGAACATTACAGCAGTTCCTATACCTGATGGTATAATGTGGGGCAAGGTTGATTTCGATATATTTGGCCCGACGGAAATTTTAAAAATTCAACATTTATTTAAAATATCATTAAGTGATATCATTACCTCAAGTACATTTTCCGATGATTGGGATTTTGAAACTGTTAATAACGTTGTCTGATTTGGAAAAATCTGCTGCGTTTTCTAATAGTGAAACATTGGAAGGCACATCAGACTATGAATCAATGTATTGTTATCAGCATTATGGTCATCATTTTTTGGATACATCTGCTAATCCTAGAAAAGTGTTCACATACCATCAGTGGGAACATTGTCCAACACCGCCAAAAGGCAGTTCGAAAACATTTGCACAGAAATTTCCATATTTTTCAGGGTTTAATATGTCTGACCCAGACTCATAATATTATAAGGTTGCACCAACATCAGCACAGAAAAATATGTTAACAAACACCAAACAGATTTACTCTAATCAAATCTTCCATCAGAGCCAGTCCGGTTTCAGGTCAAACTTTAGCACGGAAACCGCGCTTCTAGAAGTCTCGGAGACCATCAAGGAGACTCTAGATAAAGGTGGGAAGGCCGTATTGATATTACTGGACCTATCCGCGGCTTTCGATACCGTGCCCCATGATCAGCTCCTCCTAAGACTTCAAGAGTGTGGCTGCGGGGGCACGGTACTTCGGTGGTTCTCCTCCTTTTTGAAACACCGTCAACAAACGGTCTGGGCTCCGCCCTTTGCAGCATCCATCCCCGTTCTAAAGGTGGGGGCCCGCAGAGCTCGATTCTGAGCCCCACCCTCTTTAACCTTTATATGACCCCCCTGGCTTACCTAGCTGAAGCCCATGGAGCCAAGAAAGTATCGTATGCTGACGATACACAACTTCTTTTTACCTGCGACAAGGAGGCAGTCTTTAGAGGAGAAGTGATAAACACCTGCCTCACTGAGGTATTCTCTTGGCTCCAATCACATCAATTGAAATGTAACTCTGAGAAATCGGAGATTATGTTTTTTGGCCTCCCTACTGATAATAACTGGCGTAACTTGTGGCCCAAGGATATGTCTCCCCCAACCTCCTCAGTGAAAGCGGTAAAAAACTTAGGGGTCAGGCTTGAGGATAATCTATCTATGAACTCCCAAATTCAATCTGTAGTGGGCGCCTGTTTTGGAATACTTAAGATGCTCAAGCAGTTCCTTCCTCTGTTGTCAGTAGCACACAGGAAAATTGTGGTCCAGGCGCTAGTTACTTCTAGGCTGGACTACGTCAATGTTCTGTACTTGGGCATCCCTGAATACCTGCTAAATCGACTACAGGTAGTACAGAACGCAGCAGCTAGGGCGATACTCATGCTCGGCCCCAGGACTCGGATATCCTCCCACCTGAATGCTATGCACTGGCTCCCGATCCACAAGAGGGTAACTTTTAAAGCAATGGTTTTGGCCTTCAAGGCACTCCACGGCTCGGGGGCCCCATATCTCAGGAATAGAGTCCAATTTTACCACCCACCTCGTGCTCTGAGATCTTCTGCGCTGCATCTTGCGCGTATTCCTAAATTCCATCGGGCACGTATAGGGGGTCGCTCCTTTCAGGTGCATGCAGCGCACCTCTGGAACAGTCTCCCTCCGGCACATAGACTGATACAGGACCTTCTGTCCTTTAGGAAGTCATTGAAAACATGGTTATTTCAGCAATAGTATTCACATCTCAGCAAGCTTAGTGCCTGTTCGTCAGCCACGACCAGGTTGTTTTAGCGCCGGGACACTCAATCGAGTAGCCGTGCGCTCTATAAATCCCGAATAACATAACATAACATAACTCTGCATCCTTTATTGCCCAGTTATCTGAACAAGGTTACGAATTATGGAAATACACCATAGACTTAAAATGGGTCTGGGGTACTAGAGAATGGCAGGTACAGGGGTTAGAAGCTTTATTTAGAGCATGTCTCATCCCTCAGCAAATCATGTTTTTGAACGAGACAGTGCAACAGATGTCTTGCCTTGGAGTAGCCAAGAATAAAGACTTGAACACACCTCGGCTGCCATCACCATCACACAATGAGGGTAACGGAACATCAGAGGAAGGGATTACATTAGGTGACATCATACAATACAACAGATCAGACCCCGATTGGATGAAATGGTTGATTTGGCCCACAGACACCAATGGGTGTCAGGAAAGATTCATGAGTAAAACCGAAGGGTTCACAATCCATAGGCCAGATCCGCGCTATGTACAAAGACAACATCCAGGGGTAGTGACGTCATACAGCCTTAAGTTGGCTAGAAACCTCAACACTCACAAAGGTGAAACAACACTTACTCACACAAGACATGAATCTTAATGATTTTTTACTAGGTCCCAGGAAACCATGCCAAAAATGTTTCAGATATGCTGGCATTTATGCTGCCTACAATGAAAATTGGAAAATATCACAACAAGAGGCCGCAGAAAGAATATGGGAAATAGACTGTATTAACTTAGAGAAATCTCTAGCAGTGGTAGACAATGGGTTAACAACATTGACCTCCAGGATATATTCCTTAGGCAACATTGTATCTTCTGCGATAGACATTCTAAAACAAGATTTGGCCATATTACAACACGGGCAATCTCAGTTACGTTCTATAATGTTATTGAGCTGGACGCTGCAATCTTTGCGTGCAGGCTATGTGCCTTGGCGTTTTATCAACAGTACGTCTCTGTTTTCTGAATACAATCTGACAGATGAACAGATAGAAATGGCACAAAGGGGAGCAAAATATACAATGCTGCATATCGAAAAACTGGATTGATTACCATTCACAGTGGCAGAATCACCGCAAACAGAATGGGTAATCCATGGCCACATAACTCTACCGGTCACTACTTTTCAGTTTCAATATTGCCTTGAACAAAAGCAGGCAGGCAAATATGAAAAAATGGGTAAGGAATACATCAAGGAATCTTGGGAATTGCCATACAGATTTCGATGCCGGAGTGGGGATCAAGAAGTGTTTCTCAGTGGTACAAACTGTGAGAGCGCTTTAAGTGAATCGCTCATATGTCAGGGCATTCTACTGCACGGGGCTTGTAATGGTTCTGTGGCGAACCTGTCCTGTCATCTGAGGGGTGCCCCAGCTGCAGTGATTACGCCAGCATTTGGGATACTTTCGAATGGGAGTTACTTGATGCTGAACAGTCCAGGCTGCAGTGGAATGCTCCGGGGCATCACATATCTGGTAACCGTGAGCTCCAGGGTTACTTGCTGTATGCAAATATTGTTTCCACCGACACATCCAGTCAGGGAGGCGCCGTTATGGCCTTCACTGAATGTTTCCTTAATACGGTTTGATACTCTAGGCAGAATGAAAGCCATGCTTTTACAGAAGTCTGTGCCCTTAACCTCCGCTCGAGAGACTTTTGAACTCGAGATCGCAAGGTCTTCAGCTGAGATACAGGCGCTTATAAATACAAACTGCCCTTTCCATTTCGTAAAAATGGTGAATCGTATCTTTAACATGTCTGATACGACTGGCATTATCCACCTATTTAAGACCATAGGTTCTGGACTTCTAAGCAACTTTCAGACGGTACTTGGAGTTATACCAAACTTCATACACTCCGTATTCGGAAGCATCTTTGGAGGACTTCCGCTAATCCTGTTTCTAATAGCAGGTATCCTGATTGTCTATCTGCTATGCAATGGACGTCCCCGTCACCAAGGAGATGGAAAAAGCGCTCCTGGAGCGGAAATACCGTGACCGAATGGTACCACATCTAGGCACGCCTTGCCTAAGAGAACTAAGTGCATCTTGGTTCTTGTCATTTCGACCAGTCTGGATGGACTGCATCTTATCTGTCCTCCGATGCCTGTTTTGCGGAGAAGAATGCGTGTTAGACCTATGTTTGACACTCCCATCATGTGCGCAACCGGCCGTGAATGCGTTACTGGACCTGATAACGGCCCATGTTCTGCAATGTCCTCAGCGTATTCCGATGTTGATGGCGGCATTCCTTGAGCCACCGCAGGTAGTAACTCCACCTATTGGTATGAGCACCGGCTCCTCCACTGACACCCAGGCTTTGGACGGTGCACAGGCTGTCACAGCACCGGCTGCGGACAGCGTGGAACATCATCTGTGCTCAATTGACATTCTTTGCGAGGTGTTACAGGGGCCGTCTACTGTGGAGGCAAGCAACGAAAGTGCTGCGTCTACCAGCCAGGACACAAACAATTGACTCATTTTGGCTCGTCGTGTGCTGGGAAGAAATTTTCCCTTTTTTATAACAAGCTCAATTTGGAACTCAGACAAAATTGACATTCCCTTTTCATTTATTTGGGCATGAATGGCTTTCTAATGCTTATAGTGGTTCGGACTATATCAACGGACACTTTTAGAGCTAGGGCAGGCAACAAATTTTCTGTTTACATTGTTTTTTAAATCTTTTTCGAAATTTTTTAGACATTTTTTAAACATTTTAAGCTAAAGAAATGTTTTTAAACCCTTGATGCATACCAATGTCTAGTCAGAACGGTAGTACACTTATAGGTTACATATGTCGTCCAGTCGGAAGAGGAGTGGTTGTTATATTCCATATAGGTACCCTATATAGGCGCAGGTAACACTGCAACCTTTCACCTATATCCTTCCCTACATTACATACATAACGGTTCATAGGGACTGACCTTTTACCTAGATACGACACTGCATTCAGAACGCGGGTTTTTCCCTGGTTTGAAACTCCTACATTATGCATGAGGCTTCTTGGAAGCACAGCAGGACGAACATCTCCTGTATAATAGCTATGTTAAAGTTCAAGCCCGACGTCATCCTTTAGGCCGAAACAGTAACACAGCAAGGTAGGACCCCTGGGGAGACCTATGGGTATATATACATCATGTCTTGCTTAGAAAGACAGAGGAGACCGTGACTTCCCGGCTGACACACTGACCAGAGACGCTGAGGTTCCTGCATGCAGACGCTCCAGCTAGCAGTGGTCTAACATCCCTCGTGGGGTGTCCAACTCGAGACGAGGACGGGGTCCCACATTCTCTAACTCTCAGGTAATGGGGGTTGACTAGATCCTAGAGGGATTCTTGGCATAACACCTACACAGATGCTAGGTACATTTAGGTACATCTAGTTAGGGAGCATCGTAGGAGTACGTACCTTTTTATCATGTGTTTTATGTACATGTATATATTCATGATTTCTGCAAGATGGTAGAACTATACCATCCCTTTACTTTTGTAATATTGCTAACCATATATCTCTGCTGTCTAATGGTTGTTGCAGCTCATATATTCTACACTAGAATAACAACTGTTCAATAAATCCTTATTGAAACGCCCAGACTGTTTATTCTGTGTATCTCTGAGACAAACTAAGTAAGCACGAGTGACTGAGCGAAAAGTAGTACATTGTTTCCACGATCCTGGGGGATCAGGGTTGTCATGTTCTGAGGTTGCCAGAAACTATTCTCTCCCCAATAAGAGGAGATTCTAGTGGCACTGTGAGCTAGCTAATGCAAACAGGCTAACGTATCCGGTGGGGGTGCTCGGAACCAGTCTGCCACCAAACCCACAGTTTATGTTATCCGAACGCGCAGGTCCTGTATAGGATATATAGGAACTACACGACCACCTCAACCATGCAACCTCTGGAAATCCTCTCAGGACCAACCGTCCCCTAACTTGGTCCGCTCTTCCACTGACCTCACTACGTTCCATATCGTGCATGGTCTTGCGGCACAAGGCCATTAGCATACTACACAGCTCCCCTTATTACATAAAAAAACTTATGGGTAACAGGTTAATAAACTTATACAGATGTACATTGGATGCATATAGGTGAAGATAGGCTAACCGTTAACATGTAAATTAATAGTCATTTCATCACAAAGCTTGAAGAAAAATCCTTCTATTATAAATCCTCCAAAGAGAAAACTCACATCATACTAACATATTCTTTTAAATACACCGGAGTCCTCTTTACTCTAAGAGACCTTGTGAACCCAACCACATCAGTAATGTATTTTATTTTCTCTGACACTCTGTTCCGACTAAAATTCCTATAATCAGTTAACAAAATAGGAACCACAGTGTAGTGATGAAGGTCCATGCAGGAAGGATGTAATTCAAGAAGACTTTATTGTAGAAACATCATGTAGGTAAGATCTTTCAAGGAGCCCCACCAGGAGCAGCCTGTGTGCTGCTCAGCCCATGCCTAACTGTCACTTCACCTCTCAGTGTCCCAACATTCCGAGGCTCATCAGACTCCAACATTCTATTGTGATCAGAACACAGGCATTGGCTAAGCAGGTGGTGGAAAACACATTACACTACATATGCAGGATACTACATATCCCCTTTCCTTCCAACAGAAGAACAAATGCAATATATGATAAAATATAACGAGTGAGAACAAGGGACAGAGAGCTAGGAAGGAACAACGGAGTGACAGAGAGAAAGTCAAGGAACAGAACAAGCAAAGCAGAGCAAGGAGATAGATGGGAGAAGACAAGGAGGAGAAGGTAAAGTGTAAGAAGCAAATAGAAAAACCCATCCACAACAACAGCGAAATAGAACGTAAGAGACAGCGAGACGCATGCGAGGAAATAAGAAATAGCGAGAGACGGACGTACCAAATGCAACCCCTACGCACACCCACTGGCCAGGCAGGCAAGCAAGGAAAGAAGGACAGGGCACAACGGGAACAGAACAGAAGACATACGCAAGCACAAGGAGAAGAGAAGGAAGAGATTCCTCCTGAACAAGGAAGAACGAGAAGAACACTGCAGAAAGGGAAAGACTGAAGACCCAAGAAGAATAACAGTGAAATGCGTATGGAACAGATTCCAAAGATGAAGAGGAAGAGAACATCAATAGGAAATCTGAACCGGAGAAAACAGAGAGGAAGCGAATGGACACAAACAGTATCACAATACTCCTCCCCATTTCCAAATGGATAATGCAAATAAGAATTGAGTGTAACTATGCGTATATGAAACAGCAATGTAACATCATAGAAAATACAAAGGAAATACCAGCCAATGGGACTAAGACCCATGGCCGTCCTCTACTCCTAGGCAGGAGGGTGAGGAGCACTTGAATGGGACAAAAGCCCATGACATGGCAGGCTGTGTAAAGTCAACCCCCATGTAGAGGAAAACAGTACTGCCCTGTGAAGATGGGACTAAGACCCATAAGACGCCCTGTGTGAGGGTGACTATGCAACTGTGAATGGGAATGTGACCCATGAAATTGTGCCCTGTGTGAGGGTACCTGTGCAAATGTGAATGGGACTGTGACCCATGAAACGGTGCCCTATGTGAGGGTACCTGTGAAAATGTAAATGGGACTGAGTCCCATGCAACGGTTCCCTGTGAAGGGTGAAAACCGTGAGTGGCCTATGAAGGCAAGTGTATATGGGCAAATGGGGCTAGTACCCATTCCCATCCCTGTGTAGGGAAACGTAAAGTGTAATGAACACAAAGCAAGTAGGCAAATGTGTGTATAAGCTAATGGGGCTAGAACCCATAGCCATCCCTATGTAGGGAAGAATATTGTGTAAAACGTACACGTGTAAATAGAACCATGAACCCAATGCAGGTAAGTACCCAGAGACCATACATGAAAGATGTAGCCCATGTAGGCAAACGTAATGTTAGCAATTAGGGAAGATACCCATTTCCATCCTAGTATAAGGAAACATAATGTGTAATGAACGCAAAGTAAAAACACAAAGAAACCATGAATGTGTATGGCATAAACACTGAAACACATTAACCTTTGAAGATTGACCACGATAAAGGTGTGAATAACATCGTAGACCTGTGTCACAGTTAAAGTTCAGGGTGTGCGTGTCACCGTAGTACGGTGACACACACTAGAGATAGTAAAAGCATAAAAATGCATTAAAAAAAACGAATCCCATGCAGGATAAGGCATCAAAACGGATATGTATTACAGTATTAAATTGAGTTTAAAGCAGCTCCAGAAAGTAATAACGAGTGAATTCCAGGGTGCAGTATAAGACAAAAGTCCAAAAAGACTGTCACTGTTTAGTGTGAACTTCCCAACAAAATGCTGTGCCAAAACATCAGGTTACAAAAGAAGAGAAGCTAGCCTCTTCCCGAGTGCCACTTGTGAGCCATCACGGCAGCATGGAAATACCTCTGGACGATTATATGATGTCTTCACTTTATTTCCGCGATGTCCCCGGTGTGATTTCATGTCCGTGGTTGGCAGGGAATGATAAAAAGAATAAACTAATTTTACAATGGGATTCTGAAACTCCAGAGATTGTGTGCGCACTGCTGCCTGTAAAACAACAGGAAAGAACTCTGCAGCAATTCCGATGGCGGCACGCTGTGGTACGCAGTGCCGGGTGGCTTTCGTCCCGTATGGGTTTCAAAGCATCCTTCAGCAGCTATGAAAACTGCCTACCAACAATGACGACGACTCCGAGGCTCCACGCGACAAGGAATGGAGGTAATCTTGCGCACGCTGCCACAGTTAAATCGTTAGAATTCCAAACTGCCAAGCAGCGGTTTAACGGCTAGAGAAACCGAGTCTTTAAGCGCCAAACGCCAGAACTTCCAAGCGATGAGGAATAAAAGTCACACACAACATTTTCTTGAGAGAGGGGACGGTGAAAATTAACCCCTCACGAACCACCATTGGTGAACTTCATCACAGACAGTTGTAGGCAATCCTTTCTTGAGAACGACATGAACAGAGTCCAAAGTGTACATTACCTTAAACGTTATCCCTCACTTAGTGTACAGCAGATTTTCGACTCCCCAGCACAGGAATACTGTAGGTGAGGGGTGATTCCAGCACGATGTATGAGGCAAAGGTTGAAGCCTTTACTCAGTAGATGATGCCACAACAGAAATACGTCGTGAAACATCACAGCAGCCACACTAGTGAAACCCCAGACGAAAGTCAGCAAAATGTGCACAAGATCACACAGTGCAGGGAGCGCCGTACAACAGCGTCTGACGCACAGATCTTAGTCAGACACTGGAAACTCCCATACTGCGTAATGTAGAATGAAGACAGACCTTCCACGACCACATACTCTTACCACAGTTTTGAAATCGTAGTGTAATGACAGGTGACTGAAAGTTGTAGAAGGCAGACTGTAGAGGTAATTACAATGTCCAAATAGTGTAGAGTAGAAGAGCACAGCACGCCTGGGCTAGGGCTGTCCGATGGTGAGGACACTGGTGGGGCTGAAAGGCGTAGTGCTTCATCCTTACTTGTTTCTTGTTGTCTTCTTTGGTTTCGTGAGAAAGACTTGTTTCTTCTTTGATGATGTCATAGTTGTTCATTGTGGAACACACATGTTTCTTGTTCGCAGTTATTCCTTTCCTGTGGATACCTCCTCTTGTGTACATTGTGGTTGTTGCCACTGTAGTATCAGAAGATTGCGCCATCTCTTGGTCCTCTTGTTCGTCAGGTACCTGAGATCTGCTTGAAGCTGTAGGTTCGTCACCAACTCGTCGCCAAATTATGTAGTGATGAAGGTCCATGCAGGAAGGATGTAATTCAAGAAGACTTTATTGTAGAAACATCATGTAGGTAAGATCTTTCAAGGAGCCCCACCAGGAGCAGCCTGTGTGCTGCTCAGCCCATGCCTAACTGTCACTTCATCTCTCAGTGTCCCAACATTCCGAGGCTCATCAGACTCCAACATTCTATTGTGATCAGAACACAGGCACTGGCTAAGCAGGTGGTGGAAAACACATTACACTACATATGCAGGATACTACACACAGGCATACCTGCAGCTTTCAATACACCTTTATATGGAACCACTCTATTCAGATTCCATACGCAGGAGCCCTCTCTCTTTACTGCATCAGTGAACAATTTATATACTCTTATTGGTTTAGAATAACTCACACTCCCTTCTTTTCCACCCAATTTTCTTATTGTTACCCAGTCACCAACCTTCACAACAATTTCCTTAACAGATTGTCGAAGTTTTCTTTGCGAATTGCTACTAACCTTTCATCTTTCAATGGGCAGTTTTCTTCCAAAGATTTCCCTTCAATTTTCTCCATGGCCTCATTTACCCAACCAGGAACTACAATAGTGCTAGAGTGCTAGGAGTTCTACCACAAAACAAATTAAAAGGAGTTTTCCCAATTGTGGAGTGCGGGGTAAACCTGTAAGCCTTAATTCTTTTATTAAGCTCCTCCTTCCAGTCCCATCCATTGTCCTTCGCCATATGAATGGTTTCCTTCAGAACTCTATTGAAGTGTTCCACCATGCCATTGGTTTCAGGATGATATAACGCACATTTTTGATGCCTTATTCCACGAATTGTACCCCATTGTCAGTAAGTAACACCCTGGGCAAACCTTCTCTTCCAAACACATCCTTCAAAAATCTTATCACATGTTTGGTTTCCATTCCCTGTGTGAAACGAACTTCAGGCCACCTGGAAAACCTATCCATCGCCACTAACACATATGCCTCACACCCACCACCATGAATTGGACCTAGTATGTCAAAAGCGCTCTCCTGCCAATGAGCTTTTGGACGTTCCCGGATGATCATGGGTTGCACTCTCAGCTTTACTACTTTCTCACTGAAAGCACACTGAACTCAATCTCTCACCATTCTTTTGATTTTTATGTCCATCCCTGGCCACCTGTATGCCATTCTAAGTCTCTCTTTTGTTTTGGACATACCTCGATGACCACCATGAGCCAAGGACGTCAACTCATTCCTCAGTGAAGTAGGAGGGATCAGTCTCGTACCCCAATATACCAAACCGAGGTTTTCTGACAACTCGTCCTTAACATTCCAAAAGGTTTTGATACCCTAAATTCCTTTGTTTTTCACACCCCAACCTTTCTTCGTACATGAAAGAACATCCTGGAGCACACCATCAGCCTGCAATTCCATCCGCCATTTCTCTTCTGAAATTGTCACAATGTCAATACTCCCAACCATTTCATCATCAAACATATCCTCATCTTCGAATTTATCCTCATCTAGCGCTTCATCTAATATAACATGTCTGGATAAAGAACCAGCAGCAATATTCTCCACCCCAGGAATATATTTTTTATATCAAACTCATATTCTTGTAACACAATCACCCATTTGGTAATCCTTCCGGAGACCGCAACTTTTTTTTAGACACCTCACACAGAGGTTTATGATCCGTTCTAATCACAAATTTTCCTCCCCACAAAAATATTTTAAGTTTTCCTTGTTGCCCAATACACTGCCAGTGCCTCTCTTTCTATAACCGAGTATCTGGCACATGCATCAAGCTAGGATTTTGCGAGTCCTTAATAGCGAATATTAAGGATTCGCAATTAAGGATTCGCAAAATCCTATACATGTAGGAATCGCTATAATAATAGCGATTCCTTCACATTCCTTATTTGCGACTCGCAAATTGCGAGTCGCAAATAAGGAATGGCTTCCCATTCATTCCTATGGGCCTGTAGGCCCATAGGAATGAATGGGAATTATGAGCGTTATTTGCGAGTACCAATAGGTACTCGCAAATAGCGCATGCAATTCAAGGGTGCAGGAGTGTCAAAAGGACACCCTGTTGCACCCCTGAAATTGATCCGTGCACATATGTTGTGCACACACATGTCCCAAGGACATGTGTGTGTGTAACCTTCAACTTTGAAAAATGCACTTTAGTGCATTTCTCAAGTTTTTGCAATTTACCATGAAGTTCAACTTCATGGTAAATTGCGCCCTAGTAGCGAAATCGCTAATTTTTTTACTTTGTTGCATTGCATTTAAGGAATCTCAATTTGTGATTCCTTAAATGCAATCGCAATTTAAGTAAATCGCAATTTAGAGATTACTTAAATTGCGATTTTTGCATTTGGGATGATGCATCCCAAATGCAAAAATACCGGTCGCAAAGGGGCAGATTCTGAGAATCTGCCCGTTTGCGACCGGTTTTTCTTTTGATGCATGTGCCTGTATATTGTCTCTGGTTCTCTTAGACCTCTCGAGAGGAACAATATTGTCTTCTGTGAGTCTCCCTCACCTTGCTGTAACACCACTCCCAAACCTTTTAAACTAGCATCTGTGGTGAGAATGGATTTTTCTCTAGGATTAAAGTTTCTCAGTTTTGGAGCCTGACTTATTTCCTCTTTCACTTTCCTAAATTCAGCTTCACATTCAACAGTCCACACAAAATCAACACCCTTCCTCAGGAGTTTCCTCATATTAACGCAAATTTCAGCAAAGCTCCTTATAAATTTACCACAATACTCGGCCATGCCCAAAAACTTCATTAATTCCCTATTGTCGGGCGATTTCCTCCGACGAATAGAGTTCACCAAGTCCTCTTTTGGTGCAATGCCTTCCCCTGTAATGGTATGTCCTAAATAGTCACTAGAGTTCCTCCTAAACTTACACTTCTCAACCTTCAACGTTAGGTTTTACTCCTCAAATTTCTGCAACACCTGCTCCACCCTAGAATCATGTTCTTCACAATCTTTTCCAAATACTAACACATCATCCTGATAAATCTTGATGCCTTCCACACCCTCCAAAACTTTCTCTATCGCGCTTTGAAAAACAGAGGCTGCAGAAACTAGGCCGAATGGCAGCCTGGCATATCTGAATGTTCCAAAAGGAGTGATAAACGCCGTAAGGTCTCTTGACGCCTCATCCAATTCAATTTGGTGTTAAGCTGACGTTAGGTCAATCGTCAAAAAGACTTTGGCTCCTTCCAACAATAAAAGCATGTCAGCTATATTGGGCCGAGGATACTTAACCACCACACTCTTGTTGAGCCCCTTAAGGTCTACACATAAGCGCAAACTTCCATTTGCTTTCTTGGCTACTACAATGGGCGCAAGCCATTCTGTACCTTCAACCTCCTCGATAATCCCTTCGGACTTGAGTCTCTCTAACTCCTTTCTCACATCATCTCTCACAGCTATTGGTACACTGCGGAGCTTACCACTGACAGGTTTTGCATCATTCAACAAGCGAATTGTATGAATGTATCCTTTCATGCTTCCTAATTTATGTTCAAACACTTTTGGAAATTTAACTTTACCATTTGAAGAAACATATTATCCATGTCATTATTCTCAGCAACTTCCTGTACTGTATGATTTTCTTTCAGTAAAATCGGAGGAATACTATTAGGATCAAGTATTATGCCTCGGTCTCTTTGGTGGAATCATCTTAATATGCTGTCCCCTTTTTTGACACATATATCTTTGCACTTATGTACCCCTGCTTGCTTTCAACCAAACCATGAAAGTACCCATGAAGATCAATAGGTTTACCATCATACGCATACGGTTTTATATCTGGCTTGTGTAGTTCAATTCAATTCCATCCTCATCGCCAGTGTAGCAAGGTGACCACACCTTGAAAGGATCCACTTTAGGCAGTGATGATAGTTGTATTCTAAACAAAGGAGACTTCATCCATGTAACCTCTGTAAACCCTCTAAGGACCAACTGTCCCCTCACTCGGTCCGCTCTTCCACTGACCTCATTACATTCCATTCCTTGCATGGTCTTGCAGCACAATGCTAATGAGGTCATTAACATACTACACTTTCTCCTCTTGTATGTTCAGGAGGAGTTCTGAGTAAAATATTTTTAATCTACTGTTAACATGAAATTGCAAAATAACTAACAGGACACATTCAGTATCAGTGTGAGATCTCTCTATCTATCCATCTATCTATCTAAATTATATCTATTTGAAAACCTATCTTAACATCCAACTTACACCTATAGTGTGGGAAACAGCATCAGTCAATGTACAAAATACCGGGGGTGGGGGGAGATAATACAAGAAGACACTTAAGGAAAAAGCTTTTCTTGCTAAAGGAACAGTGAATCAAAATAAAAAAGTGACATTTCACAAATATGCTACTCTACAAAAGTGCAGGAAGGCACCGTGTAGAGTATGATCACGTAGCTTTAGTTAAATAGGCATAAGTGAGCAGCGAAAGCACTATGAAATTTCAATAATAAACTAAACAAAAACAGCTTTATCAAGCCACATATTTTAACAAAGACAATACTTGAGAAAAATAGTGCCACAGACTAAAGACATTAAAATGGATTGGATACATCAAAATTCGATACACTACTTCACCTTCCATCACCCTCGCCATATACTCAATCCATTATTCGGAGTATTATTACATCTTAAAAAACCTGATAAATCCACATATTAGATCAGTCTTTTTAAGCTAATGAAATAATTAAAGCATGAGCACTGAGTGTGAAAAGGAGAAACATGACTTTTCCTTATGACTAACCATTGGGCTGCTGAAGGCTGTGTGTCTGGAGAGGATGCTGGCCCTCTTTGCCTCAGCTCTGCTTCCGGTGCGCCTGTGGGATTTAGTGCTCTGTGTTCGATGGACAACTTTAGCACTCTGGTGGCTGCTGGCACTGTCACGTCGGGGCAAAGTACCACCTCTGGGTGCCAACTCCTCTTCTTCGGAGTCTGCTTCCTGGTACATTGCTAAACGCCTTGCTATTCAAAGCAAGACAGACAGAAGAACAATGTTAAAATTATGGTGGATGTGAGCGTGCAGACACTTAAAGGGATAATCATGGTTCTTCTTAAATATAAGTATCGTAATACTTTCAGCTAAAGCGGTAAGGGTTTCAGTTGGCCCTGATGTCCTTTAAGAAAGTGACCTGTGAACGTATTTCAAAAACACAAGCACTATACATTTGTTCTAAATTGATAGCTACATCAGGGCCCTCATTACGTACAGGACGACTGCATGCTGCTAGATGGCAATTCCTGTTTCTGGAAGGCAGTAGCTACTGCCCATTTTATTAAGGTTGGTGGTACCTCGAGATTAAATACCGCCAACTGAGCACTCCGCTAGATTAGAACCCCGCTAGGTGGGCCACATTTGAAGAACAGCATGTCTTGTGCATTTGAACCTGGCAGCTTCTAGCGTCCTCAGTGGGATACCTGTTGGTATTACAATGCAAGGAATAGGTGGAAAGGGAAACATCACTCAGAATAATACAAAACTCTTCGGATCTTACTATCAAGATTGATAATGTCCTGCAAGTCGGTGGTGTCTCCCTGATAGTGCTTTTGCAACTCTGGGCCCTGTCCTCATCATGGGCAGAACCTCAGAGCCCGAGGTTGGGGCGAGGAGGTATATCTCACCATCTCCCTCCTCCGAGGCATTTCCAGCAGACACTTCACATTGATATTACCACATGGCCTGAGCTGTTACTGCTCCCAATGAACTGTAACAAACACAATGGGGAGAAGGGAGTCAAGAGGAATAGAACTAAGGAAAAATGCACCTAGTTGCTTAGTCTCAGGAAGTAAACTAACCTTTTTTTTGGTGGTTGGGAGAGAAGGGATAGGGATCGCAACCGAGTATGTGCCAGGCCAGGCCAAGTGAGGGTTTACTCACCCTAGAGGCGTGAGGCAGTGCTGTGACCTCAGAGTGGTGTGTGTGGCATTTTTGGATGTCAGTGTGTTTGCTTGTTTTAGGGTGCTCTAACCTGTGACCTGGGGTGGGACCAACAGAGCACCATGGACATTAAAGCCAGGGGTAGGGCTGGCTAAGAGTCAACAAAAGTGCAGGTCCCTGCACCAACCACTGCTGGTTTGTTTGTGGCTTCACAGAAGACTGGCTGGGGAAGGAATCTGTCATTGCCCCTTTTGAACTGAACATGTAAAGGGAGAAGCGAGCAGAGCACTTTAAGTTGTTTTGGGCACAGTGCAACTTGGGCAGATGTTTCGCTCGCTGGGATGGCCCTTGTCAACTCGTGTTTCCCTGTTTGGAGCAGCAGGAGACTAGATCCAGACCGCCAGGTTGCCAATAGGGCAGACTGCCTAATCTCCTGCTGCCTTTCTGGAGTGGACACTACCTGGACCCTCTACCCGGCCCATTTAGATCGATCTGCTGGCTGCCACGCGGGAAAGCTGAGAGGGGACAGTCTCAGTTAGGTAAGGTAAGTGATATTTAGGTATCAGGTTAAGCCTAGCAGAGGGGGCAGGTCCTGAGCGGCTGAGGCCTCGCTTTTACAGCCCCCTTTTCTCTCAAAGGCTCTGCCTCCTGCAGTGATGGAGGGCACTGCCAGAGGACAGAACACACTTGCCCTGCCCACAACAGGCACTGACCACGGGGTCGCCATCATTGCCTCCTTTCGGGCCCTTCAGACTGGACATTCCTTTTCTTGGCCTGCAGTCAATGTCTCCTCCCTAAACACTGTGCTGATGCAGTCGGGTCTGGGCACATGCAGGGTGCGAGACGTGAATGTAGGGCGCGTGATGTATGAGTTGTGTGCTCGTATGAGCGCAGGGTGAGTGTATGAGTCCAGGGTGAGTGATATGTCTGTATAAATTCAAGGTGAGTGTATGAGTCCACAGTGAGTGCTCTGCCTGTGTAAGTGCAGGTGAGTGTATATGTGCAGGTGAGGTGTATGAGTGCAGGTAAGTGTATAAGTGCAGGTGAGCGTATGAGTCCACATGAGTGGTCTGCCTGTATAAGTGCAGGTGAATGTATAAGTGCAGGTGAGTGTATGAGTGAAGGGTGACTGGTGTGAGTGCAGGGTGGGGTGTGTCACTATATGCCTGCAGGGTGAGTGCTGTATCTGTGCGAGTGCAGAGGGAGGTGGAAAGAAGAAGCTGCAGCTGCTCATGTCCACATTTATCAAAACATAAAATTCACATTCCTGTATGTTGAGATTTCATTGATCCTGATTTTGATGGGTGACTGAAGACTTTGAGGCTCACACGTCAAAACACACAATGGTAAAATATATTTGCTGTGGTGAGGAGCAGGACATTTTCTCTGTAATGACCTCCACTTCTTGTTGGAATTATGTAAACATCATGAAGTGTGTAACTTAAAGTAAACTACTTTGAGCTTACACACCTGCACAAACATTTATGCAGAAGGTACATTTATCACAGAGCTATCTTTCTGACACTGTGACATGCATCTTACACACAGATTACTGCAGCAGACGATATCACACTGAGAGTGGAGCTTGTAACCTTCAGGTGAACATTTCAATGGCAAGCACAAGAGAACTGGAGATCTGGGGTGAATTTTCCTAAAGCATTCAGAGACAAGTCCAAGAAGTGTAACTGGTAAGCTAGACCCCTCCTACCCTGCCCACACTTTGTAAGAGGTGCTATGAAAAGGGGAGTAATTAACAAAAGCAGTAACAGAGGTATATTGAAACCAGATGTCTCTCATGCAATGAATCCCCTTCTCTCACCCCCCGACACAGGTATCAGGAACTGAAAGACTGAAACAGTTAAAGAAAACGTACTTCCACATTTCACATTTTCTATATGGAAATACAGACTGCCTGTAGTTGCACGTAAAAATATGCATAAATGGAAAACAGGGAGCCCTGGATAAAAAGAGCAGTATATGAGCTTTCCATTCTCTCTTGGCACTGAAAGCATTAAGATACTGCCATATTTTTTGTTTCATCACTCCATGATGACATACATAGGTGTTGGTAAGACAGGCTTGGGTGCTACTGATTATGGGAAAATGATGGCAGAATTTGGCATGTATGCGGACAACATTTGTCTTAGCCTTAATAGACTAATGCAGTAAAGAAGTGGCCTGTTTGGGTGAGTTTGTGGTGGGTGGCCTGAGACAGGCACGGCATTTTGCAAATAGACCAATTAAGTATTATGCCTGGGGTATATTTTGGCTTGTTTCTAACGAGTTTTCTTCACATTTGTGAAGTGTTATACGCCATTTGCACCTCTTTTTTAACAATAAAATTGGGGTATGTTTTTGAAATGTACACGTTAGAATGCGTCATTGCACCCACTTTTTTCAACCTATTCTTGGATGGGAAGAAGTCCCCACACTCCATTCTTTAAATTCAGGCTCGCATGCTATACGCGACCAAACCTTTCCGCTCTACCACTGTTAAAATCCATCAGACGCTGTTGACATTAACTACCATCAAAAAGCAGTTTCCAGTCCATTAAGGTGATCTCTTTGCAAAAGTTGCTGACCAAAGGAATGCAAACAAGCATTGGCAAAGTCAACATGTCTCACCTATACAAGAGCTATTGGCTTTGGCAATGTATTTTTGCTATGTTGTACACCAGTGTGGCCGCTGTTCAGCATTGCCAAAAGTTAGTGGTGTGGAGTCCCCTAGAGTGGAGTGAGGGGAGTACAGTGTCATAGACGGATTTGTTGGAGTAAAGTGTCGTAGAGTGGAGTAAGGGGAGTAGAGCCCGTCTGCGCCCGTCCGCGCCGTGGCCGCGCCCAGCGCCAGACCCCCTGGTCCGGGCATCCCCCGCGCCCGCCACATCAACAGACGCCGATACGACGCCAGCACACTCCACGCACTCAACCCCGGAAAAGATCACGCCTGCTACCAGGCCATTTCGAAGCGCACCCAAGGGCCCTTCACCTGCCGGAACTGCAGCTTCGCCAGCACCCGCCCCGCCAAACCACCGCCCAGGAAAGAACCCAACTACCTCAGATGCATCCTCCTCAACACCCGCTCCGCCCGCAAACACGCCATCGAACTCTGGGACCTTCTCGACTCAACCTCCCCAGACGTCGCATTCCTGACGGAGACCTGGCTGAATCCCGCTTCAGCCCCCGACATCGCCATTGCCATCCCGGACGGATACAAGATCACCCGCAGGGACCGCACCAACGGAGTCGGAGGAGGCATCGCCATCGTCCACAGGAACACCCTCAGAGTCTCAACCAACACCGACGACACCCTCAGCACCGCCGAACACATGCACTTCCAGATCCACACCGATCCCAACACCACCCTCAGAGGAACCCTCATCTACAGACCCCCGGACCCCGACCACAGTTCAGCGATTCCATCGCTGACTTCGTCAGCACACACGCCATCGCCTCCACGGACTACATCCTCCTCGGGGACCTGAACTTCCACCTCGAGAACAACAAGGACACCAACTCCACCACCCTGATCGACAACCTCGCCACCCTCGGACTCAGACAGCTCGTGACTACACCCACCCACGCCGCCGGCCACACGCTAGACTCCATCTTTTCCGCAAGCCCACACGTCTCCTTCAACCACACCTCCGAACCCCACTGGACTGACCACCACTGCATCCACTTCACCTACAGGAAGCCCACCACGCACCACCGCACCGAACAAATGCCTCGCCGCTGCTGGAGCAGAGTCACGGAAGACCAGCTAACCACAACCTCGCCCTGAGCCCACCCGCCGAACCCTCCGACTCCGACACCGCCGCCCGCAACCTCAGACAGTGGATCGACGACTGCGCCAACACCCTCGCCCCGCTCAAGAATCCGCCCAACAGCCACACCAGCAAGAAAGCCACCTGGTTCACCGAAGACCTCCAGGCCTCCAAACGAACATGCCGAAAACTGGAGAAGATCTGGCTCCACGAACGGACAGCGGACAGCTACGCCGCCCACAAGAGCGCCACCCGCAATCACCATCACCTCATCAGATCCGCCAAAAGGGCCTCACTCAAAGACCGCCTAGACAACAACGCACACAACAGCAAAGAGCTCTTCAACATCGTGAAGGAACTCTCCAACCCCAGCTCCAACACCAACGATATCCAGCCATCGCAAGACCTGTGCGACTCACTGGCCACCTCCTTCCACTGCAAAATCGCCGACATCCACGACAGCTTCAACACCACGACCGCCCCGGCAACCACCGAGACCACTGCCCCCACAACCACCAACCGCCTGCTCTCCTGGACCAACATCAACGACGAGGACACCAGCGAGATCATGAACACCATCCACTCCGGTTCACCGCTAGACCCGTGCCCTCACCACATCTTCAACAAAGCCAGTACAGCCATCGCGCCCCATCTCCGGAAAATAATCAACATCTCCTTCGAGACAGCAACCTTCCCGGAAAGCTGGAAGCACGCCGAGATCACCGCCTTACTCAAGAAACCCAAGGCAGACCCCAAGGACCTCAAGAACTTCCGACCCATCTCTCTGCTCCCGTTCCCCGCGAAGGTCACCGAGAAAATCATCAACAAACAACTGACCCGCTACCTCGAGGAGAACAACATCCTGGACCCTTCCCAGTCCGGCTTCCGCAGCAACCACAGCACCGAAACCGCCCTCATCGCCGCCACCGATGACATCAGGACCCTGCTAGACAACGGAGAAACAGCAGCCCTCATCCTCCTGGACCTATCAGCCGCCTTCGACACGGTCTGCCACCACACACTACGAACACGCCTTCACGACGCCGGGATCCAAGAGAAGGCCCTGGACTGGACCACATCCTTCCTTTCCG
This sequence comes from Calotriton arnoldi, assembly GCA_963921515.1. Lineage (NCBI taxonomy): Eukaryota > Metazoa > Chordata > Amphibia > Caudata > Salamandridae > Calotriton > Calotriton arnoldi. The sequence goes on along the minus strand of CAWUFW010002141.1, from coordinate 1,463,309 downwards.
GCAGAACACAAAGCGTCCGCCTCGCCCCCTTCCGATCCAAGGCCACCAAGATCATCTGCGGCGTACCCCAAGGCTCCTCCCTCAGCCCAACGCTGTTCAACATCTACATGGCACCCTCGCCCACGTCGCCCGACAGCACAACCTCAACATCATCTCCTACGCCGACGACACCCAGCTGATCCTCTCCCTCACCAAAGACCCTCACACCGCCAAAGCCCACCTCCACGAAGGAATGAAGGCCGTCGCCGAATGGATGAGGACCAGCCGCCTGAAGCTGAACTCGGACAAGACGGAGGTCCTCATCCTTGGTTCCAACCCTTCAGCCTGGGACGACTCCTGGTGGCCAACATCACTGGGAACAGCCCCGCCACCCACCGACCACGTACGCAACCTAGGGGTCATCCTCGACCCCACCCTCTCCATGACTAAGCAGGTCAACGCCGTTTCCTCATCCTGCTTCAACATCCTCCGAATGCTCCGCAGGATCTTCAAGTGGATCCCCACCGAAACAAGAAAAACAGTCACCCAGGCCCTCGTCACCAGCAGGCTGGACTACGGAAACACCCTCTACGCAGGAACGACGGCTAAGCTCCTGAGACGGCTGCAACGCATCCAGAACGCCTCTGCACGTCTTATCCTCGACATCCCCCGACGCAGCCACATCACACCCCACCTGAGAGACCTGCACTGGCTCCCTGTCAACAAGAGGATAACCTTCAAGCTCCTCACCCACGCACACAAAGCACTCCACAACTCCGGACCAGCCTACCTCAACAGACGACTCAGCTTCTACACCCCCACCCGCCAGCTCCGCTCGACCAGCCTCGCCCTCGCCACAGTCCCCCGCATCCGGAAAACGACCGCCGGCGGCAGATCCTTCTCCCACCTCGCCGCCAAGACCTGGAACACCCTCCCCACCAACCTCCGACAGACCCAAGACCTACTGGCCTTCAGAAGACTCCTCAAGACCTGGCTCTTCGATCAGTAGCAGCACCACCCCCCTCTTCCCCCAGCGCCTTGAGACCCTCGCGGGTATGTAGTGCGCTTTATAAGTGACATGATTGATTGATTGATTGAGAGTGTTGTAGAGTTAAGTAGAGGGGAGTAGAGTTCAGTGGTTCAGTGGCAGAGCGTATCGTAGAGTGGAGAGGCGTAGAATGGAGTGGCGTAGAATGGAGTGTCGTAGAGAGGAGTGGAGTGGGATGGAATAGAGTGGAGTGGGATGGAATAGGGTGGAATGGGTTGGGGTGGATTGAGGTAGTGGGGCGGATTGGATTTGGGTAGAGTGGGTTGGACTGAGTGGAGTGGGGTGGACGAAACTGGATTGGAGTGGGTGGACAAAACTGGAGTGGGGTGGACTGAAATGAGGTGAGGTGGATCGGATTGGGGTAGATTGGAGGGGGGTGGATTAGATTGGTTTGGGGTGGGGTGGATTGGACTAGAGTAGGGTGGTTTGAAGTGGGTGAATTGGAGTGGAGGGGGTGGACTGGACTGGAGTGGGATGGATTGGTTTGGGATGGATTGGAGTGAGGTGGATTGGAATGGGGTGAGGTGGACTACATTGGAGTGGGGTGGATTGGATTGGAGTAGATTAAGGTGGCTTGGGGTGGAGTAGAGTGGGCTGGATTGACTGGGGTAGATTGGAGTGGGTGGACTGGGTTAGATTTGGGTGGGGTGAATTGGATTGGGGTGGATTGGTTTAGGGTGGGGTGGATTGGATTAAAGTAGGGTGGTTTGGATTGGGGTGAATTAGAGTGGAGTGGAAGGGGGTGGATTGGTTTGGACTGGAGTGGGGCAGATTGGATTGGAGTGAGGTGGATTGGATTGGAGTGGGGTGGATTGGAGTGGGGTGGATTGGACTGGAGTGTGATGGATTAGGTTTGGAGTGGGGCGGATTGGAGTGTGGTGGGCTGGAAGGATTGGATTGAGTGAGGTGGACTGAACTGGGGTACAGTGGATTGGATTGGGGTAGAGTGGGGTGGATTGGGGTAGAGTGGGGTGGATTGGACTGCAGTGAAGTGGGATGGATTAAAGTGGGGTGGGGTGCTCTGGATGGGGTGGGGTAGATTGGAGTGGGGTGGATTGGAGTTGGAGTTGGGGTGGACTGGAGTATAGTGGAATGGAGTGGGGTGGAGTAGATTGGATTGAAGTGGGGTGGATTGGTGTGAGGTGGATTGATTGAGTGGGGTGGGTGGGGTGAACTGTATTGGGGTGGGGAGGGTTGGATTGAGGTTGAACTGGCTGGATTAGGATGAAATGGATTAGTGTGGGGTGGATTGGATTCGGATGAGGTGGATTGGATTAGGTTGAGGTGAGGTGGATTGGATAGGAGTGGAGTGGGGCGGATTGTTTTGGATTGGAGTGGGGCGGATTGTTTTGGATTGGATTGGGGCAGATTGTTTTGGACTGGAGTGGGGCAGATTGTTTTGGACTGGAGTGGGGCAGATTGTTTTGGACTGGAGTGGGGCAGATTGTTTTGGATTGGAGTGGGGCAGATTGTTTTGGATTGGAGTGGGGCAGATTGTTTTGGATTGGAGTGGGGCAGACTGTTCTGGATTGGAGTGGGGCAGACTGTTCTGAATTGGAGTGGGGTGAATTGTTGTGAATTGGATGGGGTGGATTGGGGAGGGGGTGGGGTGGATTGGGGAGGGAGGGGGGTGGACTGGGGAGGGGGTGGGGAGGACTGGATTGGGGTATAGTGGATTGAATTGGAGGAGGATAGATTTGACTGAGCTGGATTGAATTGGTGTGGGGTGGATTGAATTGGACTGAGGTGGATGGTGGTGGATTGGAGTGGGGTGAATTGGGATGGAGTGAATAGATTGGAGTGAGGTGGAATGGATTGGAATGGGACAAATTCGAGGAGTGAATTGGAGTGGGTCGGATTGGAGTGGGGCAGATTGGAGTGGGGCAGATTGGAGTGGGGCAGATTGGAGTGGGGCGGAATGGAGTGGGGCGGAATGGAGTGGGGAGGAATGGAGTGGGGAGGAATGGAGTGGGGCGGAATGGAGTGGGGCGGAATGGAGTGGGGCGGAATGGAGTGGGGCAGGTGGTTTGGATTGGAGTGGGGTGGATTAGATTTGAAGTGAAGTGGATTGGAGTGTGGTGGGCTGGAAGGATTGGACTGAGTGAGGTGGACTGAACTGGGGTACAGTGGATTGGATTGGGGTAGAGTGGGATGAATTGAAGTGGATTGGGATGGATTGAAGTGGGGTGGGGTGGACAGGATGGGGTGGACTGGAGTGGGGTAGACTGGAGTGAGGTAGATTGGAGTGGGGTGGGGTGGATTGGAGTGTGGTGGAGTGGGGTGGATTGGAGTGTGGTGGAATGGAATGGGGTGGAGTGGAGTAGATTGGATTGAAGTGGGGTAGATTGGATTGAAGTGGGGTGGATTGGATTGAGTTGGGTGGATTGGGGTGGGGTGGGTTGGATTGAGGTGGATCTGGCTGGATTAGGATGGAATGGAATAGTGTGGGGTGGATTGGATTGAAGTGGGGTGGATTGGATTCGGATGAGGTGGATTGGATTAGTTTGAGGTGAGGTGGATTGGATAGGAGTGGAGTGGGGCGGATTGTTTTGGATTGGAGTGGGGCGGATTGTTTTGGATTGGAGCAGATTGTTTTGGACTGGAGTGGGGCAGATTGTTTTGGATTAGAGTGGGGCAGATTGTTTTGGATTGGAGTGGGGCAGATTGTTTTGGATTGGAGTGGGGCAGATTGGAGTGGGGCAGACTGTTCTGAATTGGAGTGGGGTGGATTGTTGTGAATTGGGGTGGGGTGGATTGGGGAGGGAGTGGGGTGGGGAGGACTGGATTGAATTGGAGGAGGGTAGATTTGATTGAGATGGATTGGATTGTTCTGGGGTGGATTCAATTGGAGTGAGGTGGATGGTGGTGGATTGGAGTGGGGTGAATTGGGATGGAGTGGATGAATTGGAGTGAGGTGGAATGGATTGGAGTGGGGCAAATTCGAGGAGTGGATTGGAGTGGGTCGGATTGGAGTGGGGCAGAATGGAGTGGGGCAGAATGGAGTGGGTCAGGTGGTTTGGATTGGGGTGAATTAGAGTGGAGTGGAAGGGGGTGGATTGGTTTGGACTGGAGTGGGGCGGATTGGATTGGAGTGAGGTGGATTGGAGTGGGGTGGATTAGATTTGAAGTGGAAATAGATTGGAGTGTGGTGGGCTGGAAGGATTGGACTGAGTGAGGCGGACTGAACTGGGGTACAGGGGATTGGATTGGGGTAGAGTGGGGTGGATTGGAGTAGAGTGGGGTGGACTGGACTGCAGTGGAGTGGGATGGATTGAAGTGGATTGGGTTGGATTGAAGTGGGCTGGGGTGGACAGGATGGGGTGGAAAGGAGTGGGGTGGAAAGGAGTGGGGTAGATTGGAGTGGGGTGGAATGGAGTGGGGTGGAGTGGAGTAGATTTGATTGAAGTGGGGTGGATTGGATTGAGTTGGGTGGATTGGGGTGGGGTGGGGTGAACTGGATTGGGGTGGGTTGGATTGAGGTGGATCTGGCTGGAGTGGGATGGATTGGATTAGTGTGGGGTGGATTGGATTGAAGAGGGGGGATTGGATTCGGGTGAGGTGGATTGGATTAGATTGAGGTGAGGTGGAGTGGAGTGGGCGGATTGTTTTGGATTGGAGTGGGGTGGATTGTTTTGGATTGGAGTGGGGCAGATTGTTTTGGACTGGAGGGGGGCAGATTGTTTTGGATCGAGTGGGGCAGATTGTTTTGGATCGAGTGGGGCAGATTGATTTGGATTGAGTGGGGCAGATTGATTTGGATTGAGTGGGGCAGATTGTTTTGGATTGAGTGGGGCAGATTGTTTTGGATTGAGTGGGGCAGATTAGTGTGGGACAGACTGTAGTGGGGCAGAATGTTCTGAATTGGAGTGGGGTGGATTGTCGTGAATTGGATTGGGATGAACTGGATTGGGGTATAGTGGATTGAATTGGAGAAGGGTAGATTGGATTGGGCTGGATTGGATTGGTGTGGGTTGGATTGAATTGGTGTGGGGTGGATGGTGGTGGATTGGAGTGGGGTGAATTGGGATGGAGTGGATGGATTGGAGTGAGGTGGAATGGAATGGAGTAGGGCAAATTGGAGTGGAGTGGATTGGAGTGGGGCAGATTGGAGTGGGGCGGAATGGAGTGGGGCGGAATGGAGTGGGCGGAATGGAGTGGGGCGGAATGGAGTGGGGCGGAATGGAGTGGGGCGGAATGGAGTGGGGCAAAATGGAGTGGGGCAAAATGGAGTGGGGCGGAATGGAGTGGGGCGGAATAGAGTGGGGCGGAATGCAGTGGGGCGGAATGGAGTGGGACAGATTGTTTTGGATTTGAGTAGGATGGATTGGAGTGGGGCATATTGGAGTGGGGAAGATTGGCGTGGGATGGATTGAAGTGGGGCCAATTGTTTTGGACTGGAATGGGGCAGATTGGAGTGGGCCGATTGTTCTGGATTGGAGTGGGGCAGGTTGGAGTGGGGCAGATTGTGTTGGACTGGAGTGGGGCTGATTGGGGTGGGGCAGATTGGGGTAGGCAGATTGTTTTGAAATGGGGTGGGTTGAAGTGGGGTGGATTAGAGTGGGCCAGACTGTTTTGGATTGGAGTGGGGCAGACTGGAGTGGGGCAGATTGTTTTGGATTTGAGTAGGATGGATTGGAGTGGGGCAGATTGTGTTGGACTGGAGTGGGGCAGATTGGGGTGGGACAGATTAGGGTAGGCAAATTGTTTTGGAATGGGGTGGGGCAGATTGGAGTGGGCGGACTAGAGTGGGGCAGATTGGAGTGGGACAGATTGTTTTGGATTGGAGTGGGGCAGATTGGAGTGGGGTAAATTGTTTTGGATTGGAGTGGGGCAGAATGGAGTGGTGTAGATTGTTTTGGATTGGAGTGGGGCAGATTGGAGTGGGGCAGACTGTTTTGGATTGGAGTGGGGCAGATTGGAGTGGGGCGGATTGTTTTGGATTGGGGCAGATTGGAGTGGGGTGGATTGTTTTAGATTGAAGTGGGGCAGATTGTTTTGGATTGGAGTGGGGTAGATTGTTTTGGATTGGAGTGTGGCAGATTGGAGTGGGGTGAATAGGAGTGGGGCAGAATGGAGTGGGGCAGAATGGAGTGGGGCAGAATGGAGTGGGGCAGAATGGAGTGGGGCAGAATGGGGTGGGGCAGAATGGGGTGGGTTGGGAGGATTGGAGTGTGGTGGATTGGATTTGATTGGGGTGGACTGGATTGAGGGGGCGGATTGGTGTGCGGTGGGGTGGATTGGCATTGGGTGGATTGGCATGGGGTGGATTGGCGTGAGGTGGATTGGGGAGTACTGCACGATTATGTGTTAAAGCATCATTTAAGAAATTACACATAAGAAAGAAACAATGTCTCTTTGCAATAAAATAATCCTCACCTTTTGAGAACAGTGCCCACAAGCAAAAACAAAAGAAAACATGAGTGCAAAGTGAGAAAAGAAGACTTGGCAAAATAAAAGAAAGTTAACTATAGAGAATAAATCCTTTCGATTTTGTTTGTCCTGCTGGGCAAGTTTTTGCCAGTCACACGCCTTCTGTTTGCAGGGCACTAAAAGTTAAAAAGAACAAAATAGTACCTCGATCACATCGGGAGCAGCAGATGGGAACTGATTAAGTTGAATCAATCAGCGCGTGGTCCCTGCTCAACAGAGAGGAACGGAAATGATGTTAGACCTGCCTTGATGAGTTACGAGGCTGTAAAGAAGAGTGCCACACAAGCCAACAAATGGTAAAGGAACGGGCGGTATCCAAGCCCTTTTGGTTAACAGTGTCTCGCAGACGAGACACATGCGCTAGCGCATGCTCGACCCTAAAAACCTTTAGCCAATGGTTGCGAGAAGAAAGAAGAACTGCCAGTGTGATATAAGTGGAGTCATAAAGGGGGACATGATGGGGTCCTAAATCAATGAGATCTTTCCTAATGAGACAGGAAAATCCAAAATAACTATGTTGCACGAGATGGCACAATTCACAATAAACTACAAGCGTTAGCTAAAAAAGTCAATATGCAAGGAATGCAGAGTCAAGAAATGGAAGAATGTTTCAGCATGAAAAAGCACAGACACTGGTTTTGCTTTAAAGGAGAATAATACCAAAGGCCACAGCAAGGTTCAAATCCTATGTTCCAAGCAGTTCAGCAGCGAACGGTCAGCAGTTCAGCAGAGTATGGTCAGCTTTTCTACCAATATATTTCGAAATTACTGTAAAATAGCCAATCTTTTTATCTTGATGAAAAACAAGCCTAATAGGTTCCAATGTAAAACCAAACATTGGCAAACCCAATAGATCTGGCGCTGGCCGCCAGTTTTTGGCAGTACTTGTTTTTGTTTTGCCATGGTTTTGTAACATTTTATTGTTGCTTGGCCCTCATAAATTTAAAAAAACATTGGCTAGAGGCAAAAAAAAAAAATTGGGCCTTAAAAAAGCAGAAATTTCCGTAGAACTTCCTGGCACTGAAGGAAACTACTTTGTGCGTGGATGTGCTCATTGTGAAATGGCAACACACCACACTATACAAAAAAGTGATGGATGGAATGCTTGAATTAATCTCAGCCACTGGTAATCACTAGGGGCCACATCCCAGCCCATCGTTATTTTGCACACCATGCCACATCAGTTTGGACCCAGACATATGCAAATCAGTCTTGATCCTGCTCCAATGGGAACCGTCTAGCTTGAACGGCCAGGTCAGGTGCTCCCTGAACCAGAACACAAGCAACCCAGTACAGGTTTCACCCTAGTTAGGGCTCATTTGCCAGGTATAGCTTGGTTCCAGTGACACTGTGCACAGTACTAACGTCTGGGCACACCCATCCCACTTAGGGCGACATACTATACAAAAAAAGTGATGGATGGAATGCTTGAATTAATCTCAGCCACTGGTAATTACTTGGGCAGCATGCCAGTCCATCGTTACTTTGCACACCACGCCACCTAAGTTTGGACCCAGCCATATGCAAATCAGTGTTGACCCTGCTCCAATGGAAACATTCTTGACCAAACTGCCAAGCCAGGTCCTCCTATTCGCATATTAATACAATCTGATGACTCAACATTCCCGACAAAGGCACAGAATGCCTTCCAAGTTCAACTTTCAGCTATGAAATATATTGCAACAGGAACAACCTGAAAGTAAAAAAGTAAAAATTCAGACTGATAGTCTGGTGCCCCTGCGCAAAAGAGGGGAAAAAATGACTAATCTGGCATCTGTACTGGATGCCAACAGAGAACAGTACAATCGTTCATATGTTCTGGGGTATCCATGTCATATCCCCTGTTCCTTTTGTTACCTCTAGGCACAAGCAAAATGGACAACCAAATACAAATGTATTAACCACACAATTGTTTAAGAATTTTCCATTAGACAGTCATACAAACACTGAGTTGATTCCTCTCTACTGACACTGGCAAGCTCCTCTCTACAATGAACAGCGCCATTAAGACCTTAGCAGACACTTGCCTTCAAATAATCATGTCAAACCCCTTGCACATTGTGTAACACTCAGGAAGTGAATGCTCACAAAAGAGAGATCCTCAAAATTGAAAAGAGCTTGCATCACTGGTTAAATCACTGTTTAACCTAGTCATCCTCAAATTAGCAGCCATCTCGCAAAATATTTTGCAGCCAGCAAAGCAAATTACCACCTGGAAACTATCCTCAAGGGTAACAAATAAATCAGGGCTTTAAATAATATACCAGCCTCTATGCACCACTACCTAACTATTGTGCACTGACTTTATTAAGTAAATACTAGAAGGCTACTCAGGAATTTGGCTACAAGCATTTTAAAACAACAGAAAGCCGGCCACAGTTGTCCCTCTTTTGCTGGAGAACCCAGGTACACATTCACAGTGATTGCACCTCATCTGTTTCTAGGTGCTACAAAGACACTATATGCACGCTTAGAATAAATAGTCATAAGTGCTACAGCAACAGAAAGATGCATGTGTCGCGAGCTGAGGTTGACCAGCATAGTCTATGCCAGTAGTTTTAGTGAATTACTACTACAGGCAAAGGCTTCAGTCTACCTACTTGGTTACAAGATTGCACCTTGCCTCCGCTCTCTGAATGGATGTAAATGGAAAACTTGGAACTCTCCTATGCTGATTTGGTTAAAAAAATATGTGGAGACAAAAAAGAAGCACTTGGATACCAGAACACTTTTATTCTGAAGAACATCGAGGCATACGTTTATGAGCTGTCTGTTAAAGGGGACTAAACCACTATTAAGCGAGGAGACAAATAACTGGTCTACCTGTCTTGGATGATTCAGTGGATGGAGGTTAGAAATAGATTCAAAAGGTGCGGTAAGGCACATGATCTCCTGTTGACCATCTACACAAAGTCTTATCCGATACTCAGAGGTATTTTGGTCTCATGCTTGCTCTCAACACAGAGGTGATCATAAAATATGATTTAAATTGTTCCTGACAAACCTAAAGCTGAGGAACCATTGATCTTAGAAATCAAAGGGCATTAGTAATTGGTCACAAATTGAATAATCTAATGAAGGCCTACTGAAAAACATGAATCACTATTTTTTCCAAAGTCCAATATGCAAATGTCCTTCAAAGAATCAACATTAGGATCATGAATGATAGGCACAAATTATCAGAGTGACCCTTAATGATATATGCTGGAGCTGGATTCAGAGAGGCACTGAGTGGTTTAGTAATCACCGGGCATCCCTGGATGAGCTTCTATGAATCCTGTTGTACTTGTATGAGGTGATGAGGGTGTCAAGGGAAGAAACAGGAAGGTCATGTAGAATGGTCACTGCATCACACCAAGGTGCCATCTTTGCAGTCACAGAGAGCTCTATGGTATAAGTTGAGTCACGCCTTTTGGGATGGTGGAACTGTTTATATGGGCATTGGTAATGAATTAACCAACTTAAAACATATTCTAAACTGGCTGTTAGTATCTCCGATTTTCTTTTTCCAATAATATATATTTCCAGTGTAATAATGGTCCTTTCTATTTTGAGCACTAACTGTTTTATACATGATTTTATTTTTAGGATTTTGAAACTGCTTCCTTTTAAGCTTAATTCTCCAGAACTTCTGTTTAATAGTATGCCTAGTTAGGGAGAAGCACAGGGCATGATGACGATGCACTCTAGGCTGTCAGGGAGGCAATCTACTAAGATTGCCAGTGTAGTGTTGGCTTCAAAGGAAGCACAGCTTCCAAAACTGTTTCACTTGATAAAGGGCATTGTGATCAAGTGAAATGGTGAATTGGGAACATTTCAGAATAGCTATTGATGAAGATGGAGTGGAGCTCTATTAGCCTTGTGAGCTTGGAAATTAATATAAAACAAGATTATTGTTTTCAGACATCCAGACAAAGGACCTGAAATGAACACATTATTTACCTATAACAATCGGTTTTCAGCTTGTAGTGCTGTAGACTCACATACTATGCACACCCATGCCATCTAGAGTTGGGGATGGATTTTATAAGCTGATTTTCTTTGAAGAAGGCGTTTAGGTTTCGAGGTGGCTCATGATATCTCCCCTGAACCCCACAATGCACCAGGACTCACACTCCACTTTCATTGTGATTTTCTCCCCCAAGTTTAAGTGTACGTGTGAAGATGTAAAGCATTATAAGGTCTGTGTACTGGAGAAGGAAATAGAAGTATCAGATGGCTCTCCGTCTGCTTGCATCTGGGGAATTGGGTATGGTACATCTGAATATACAGCACTGCAAGCTGTAAACTGATTGTTACGGGTTAGTAACATTTTCCGTTTGCAGCATGTGCTCCTGTAAAAAAAAACTTGACCCGAAGGTATCAGAGCGCTTTACATGAGCACCAGTTCCGTTACACTAGGACACATTCATTTTTTGCAAGGCACGGGGAGATTAAGTGATTTGCCCAGAATCACAGGATGTTGAACGCCATTGCCGAGACTCGAACTCAGTTCCCCAGATTTGAGCTCGACCGCCCTAGCCGTTAGGCCACAACCTCTTCCCAAAATCCCCCTAAATCACATGCTGCGCACAGACTGAAGAGTAGTACCCACTTCAGTAAAGAGGTGGCTTGTGAGCAGAAGCGGACGATGTTTTGAGTAATGCTTTAAGTATTGTCTGCCTGACACTTGCCTCTTGGCAGGTATGAATGTCCACACTGAACTGATTGCCGAATGTGTGGATAGATGTCCAAGTAGCAGCCTTACAGATATCTGCTAGTGGGATATCACCCAGGAATGCCGTTGTTGCCATTTTTCCGGAGTGGAATGTGTTGAATGTGTTGCTGTTTTTTTAGAAGTGGAATTTGCCCTATGTATGCCTTGAAGTGTGTGTCTGGCTTTGGCATAACAAACTTGAATGAATCTAACTATGCACCTAGCAAGGCCTGCTGATGAACCATGTACAGTCGGCATAGTACATGATGACTTTTCTAAATGCCATATATCTAAAAGTGTGTAGTGCTTTTTAAACGAACGACTATGGCCGAGGGAAAAAGGAAGATAAATCAATGGACTGGTGACAAGGAACAGTGAGATGACTTTTGGCAAGAAACAAGGATGTATTCACAGCACAACTCCATCTTTATGTAGATGCATAAAGGGTTCCTCAACTTACAAAGCATGAAGCTCACTTGCGCTCCTAAGAGAGGCGATAACCACAATGAAAACCTACCTTCCATGAGAGCAACTGTAGTGGACACAAATCAAGTGGCTTGAAGGATGCTACCATAAGCCTAATAAGACAATATTAAGATCCAAGGAAGAAACTTGAGGCAGTCTAGGAGGGATTAACCTTCAAGACCTACCACAGACACTTTAACAAGAGGAAGTTTGAACATATGATGCTCTCTAATTTGTAAGTATGCAGCTATCACCACTAGGGGTACCCACATGATGTGTAGGCTAGCTCTGTTTCTGGTCGGAGTAGCAGACATCAGAAAAGGTGTAAGGGCTGTATGTTGTGTGTTACAGCAATGCACAAGGTAATTCAATTTAGATGTATAGCATGGACATACAGGTGCTTTCCTAGCCTCTTTCAGAATTTGTATGCATCTTGAGGAAGTTACAAATACCCACATTTTAAGACCTCAGGTGCCAAATCACAAAATTCGGTACTAGAGGTTGAGAAGTAGATGATGTTGATGGTGGTTGAGCAAGGCTGATCTCAGTTGAAGGTTTGTGTGTAGGTAAATGCACATATTTAATATGAGAGAGTCCACAGCAGGTGAAACCACATTAGGGCATTGAGAATCAGTGTCACTGGCACCTGATGCATCTTTCACACTACAGACTGAATTAGTGGCAGCAAGGGAATAGCTATTGTAAATATTCCTGACCAAATAACCCTCTGAGCATAACTCCGGAACAAGACTGTGGTACTTGAAGATGAAGCTTAGCCATTCTGCATTCTTGTGAGCGGAAAACATATTCATTGATCGGGTGCCCCAACGGTACAGGTGTTGGTGAAGAACTTGGGAGTTGAGCTCCCATTTGAGAGTCTAATTGTGCCTTTTGTTGAGATCAGCAAAATCATTTTTCGCCTTTGGGAGATGCTTCGGCAACTGTAAAGAGTGTGTGCCATCCATATTTCAGGTGTAACACATGGTGGTCATATTGTCTGTCCACATCAGAACCACTTTGTTACAAAGGCTGGTCTGAAAGGCCCGAACAGCTTACTGCTCTGCCATAAAATCAAACATGCTGCTGTGGAGGAGGCATTCCTGGGGGACCACTGATCCAAAATGGAGAGGTCATCCTTGTGAGCTTCCCAACCTGTGAGGAACGTGTCTCGGAATTTGATCACCTGTGACTAGAAACCATCTGCCCAGTAAGAAGCTGTCCTTGTTCTACGGCTGCAGTTTGTGCAGTACACTAATATTACTAATATTAGTCTTCAGTCGCTTGTGATCACTGTCACTGACATTCTTGTAGAGGTTGCAGATGTAAACTTGTATTTGAAACTAGAGCAATTCCTGACACCATCATTCCCAACAGTTTCATTATCATTCTCATGGTCAGAGAGCGGGATGTCTGGTAAAGCAGAAGCAGAATGTAAAATTCCAACACTTTCTCACTGATTAAAGCCTTCCTTATCAATGCATTCAGTGCTACTTTAAGGAATGTCTGTGTCTGTTAAGGATGAAGGTGAGATTTTTGCTATGGATACCAATCGTCAAGGTTTGGAAACAAATATTTCTGTGCCTTAAATGCACTGCCACTATTGCTAGAAATGCGATAAAACTTGTGGGCATGAGGTAATCCGTAAAGGTAAGAATTTTCAATTGATAATTTGTTTCACTTCCCACAAACGTCAGATGCTGGCAATGTGATTGAAGTATAGGAATGTGGAACTATGATTCCTTTAGATTGAGGGCCTTATTACGACTTTGGCTGTCTTACAGGGGACGGTGCAACATGCCGACCGCTGTAGAACTGCCAAAGCTGTGGTGCACCCACCCACTAGATTAGGAGTTAAATCAAGTTGTTTTTCTCCTCAGTTTCAAGGTGACGTGTGACACCAGCTTGAAGGCTAGAATGCACAATGGAACAGACTCCACCTCAGACTGTTTTGTTTCAACAGCTCCGTTACCACTGTTCATACCACAGGGAGTCTTTCAACAGCGGAAGACTTGAAAACCAATGACATATGCATTAAGCAAAATCTGTGAACATCGACCACTTTAGTATGTTGATGCTTGAAGAGAACAGGGCCAGAATGGCTCGATTGAAGGGAGGGTGTAAAAAAACCTTTGCCCTGCTTGCGGTAGCAAGCTTCTGTGGTCGAATGAGCATATGCAGTGCAATCTCTGTTTGCTTAGAGACCACAACAACAGAGTGTGTTTGGTGTGTAATGCTTTCTGTGCCGTGGTAGATCACATGCTGTGCCATCTAGTGTTGGGCTTAGAAGGTTTCTGTTGCAAAACGTCTATATGGCACCAATTAGAAAAAAGTTGGGCATACTACTCAGAGATGTGGTGCCAGGATTGTAGTGAGCCCCACCCATCACAAAGTCGTATAAAAATAACATATATTGCAGGCAACAGTGATGTTGCATCTCCCAGCCAGGACACAAACATTTGGCTCACCGTGTGCTGGGAAAATTCGGCTTTTTCAAAAACATCCAAATTTGGAATTTTAAACAATAGACACTTTTTCTAAACTGCATGGCTTTCAGTCACTCATTGTTCGAACTATATATACGAACATAGTTTAGTACAGACTTCTATTGCCTGCAATATGGTTTTTTTAGCATTTTTTAGACTTTTCAATTTTTAAAGTACTATTTTTATACACTTATTAGTTGTTTGCGTACAACACCTAGCTGTACGTTATAATTTTTAGTATGTTGTCCAGTCAGATGAGGAGTGGGTAATATGTTTCATATAGGTACCCCGATATAGGCTCAGGTAGTAACCTAACCTTTCACCTATATTCTCTCCTACCATTACACTACATAACGGTTCTTGGGACTGACCTTTTATCTAGTTACGATACTGCTTACAGGACGTAGGGTTTTCCCTGAAAACTAGCCTCATCCATTATGCATGAGGATTCTTGGAAACTCAGCAGGACTACCATCTCCTGCATAATAACTATGTATGAGTCATTCCTTCCATCATCCTAAATCCGACATGACACAGCAAGGTATAAAACCCTGAGGGTACCACTTTGGGTGTATAAACACCATATCTTGCTGAGGTCGTCAGAGGAGAAAAGGACTTCCATGCCGACACACTGACGCGAGACGCTGAGGTTCCTGCATGCAGACACTCCAGCTCGCAGTGGTCTGACATCCCTTGCGGGGTGTCCATCTCGAGACCAAGACGGGGTCCCACAGTCTCTCCCTTTAGGTAATGGGGTTGACTTTATCCTAGAGGGATTCTTGGATTTACACCTACATACATGCTAGGTACATTTAGGTACATCTAGTTAGGGTCCCATCGTAGGAGTATGCATTTACTACTGTCATGTATTTTATATACTTGCCTGTATTCATTGTTTTAGCACAATGGTAGAAATCTACCATCCTTTTACTCTGTTAGTGCTCCTAATCATTTATATCTGTTTCTGTCTAATGGTTGTTTCAGCACACCTATTTTACATGAGAATGACGCTGGTTCAATAAATGCTTATTGAAAAACGTCTGCACCGTTTATTCTGTGTATCTGTCTGAGACAAAGTGAGCAGGAGTGACTGAGCGAAAAGTATTGCACTGATTCCACGATCCTGAGGGATCAGGGTTGTCATGTTCGATAGTTGCCAAGAACTATTTTCTCCTTGGTAAGAGGGGTTTCTGGTGGCACTGTGTGCTAGCTGGTATACAGGCTAACATACCCGGTGGGTGTGTCTAGAATCAGTTTGGACACCAATCCTACAGTGTATGTTGTCTAAACGTGCAGATTCTACATAGGCTTATAGGAACTACACGACATGGCTCATGTTGAAAACACACCAATTCATATGTGACTGTTCACACTGAAGGTTGAAAGAGAATAGACCGCACCCTAAAATGGAGATGACATACATAGCATGTTGGAACATATGTTATGCTGAATCTAGTAACAGCTCAAAAGTAACATAGCTGGACAGGTTGGAGAGGGACTCTTATGAAACTGCTGTGCTGGACATGAAAACAAAGATGTGTGTATACACAAAAACACCCCATTGTTGGGGAAGGAAAACACTGGCTAGCCTCTTTTTTTCTCTGAGATCATAGTTTGTACTTTCAGGGGAAGTGTGTGGACTGTCTAATATTATGTTGCAGCAATAAATTGAGAAAAGAGAAAACAATAAGGAAGAATCCCCCACAACGAAGTGAAGGTTACCATTCAGAAAAGATAAAGAATCATAGCGTTATTCCGAGATTTAGTGTTCGGATCAGAGCATGGTTAAGGGTTTGGGTAACGGTTAGATGAACGTGCGTAAGACTTTGTGAGTTGCAGATGAATTTGATATTGCAATTTCAATGCGGCAGAAACATTCATTTTGATTAAAATTATTGATGTAGGGAATTTTCTGTCTTTACCTGTAATGTTCTTCTCCGAAGCAACTATTTGGTAACCAATGAGGAATTGCAAATCCATCGCATACATGTTATTGTAATGATGGTTTTGTAGTTTTTATGATTTGTTATTCTACTTAATCTTTAGAGAAGAATGGCACTTTGATGATAAAATATGCCAAATGTTTTCATATCAAAAACTACTTATATCTCTACATCTCTACCTCAGTGAAATAAATAAGAGGTGGATGTCTTCTGACCCCAGTGGTATCTGAAATGGGATAGCCAGAGTGGCAAGTTCTTAACCTCTTGGTGGAATGCAGCCATTCCCTCAGAAGAATGCATGATTACATCTGTGAAAGAAGGTGGTGAATGTTTTTTTGACCTTGGTGGAATGCGAAATGGGAGTGCCAAGGAGGAAAACACTGTATTTCTTGGAAGAAAGTCTCTATTTTGTTGGAAGAATGCAAGCCCTGGGGCAGTAGTTGAGTGCTGCATTAGCATGTTTCGTTGCATTCAGAGTATGAAAGATGTTATGTTTCAAAGCCCGAATTCAAGGACCGCCAACTCTCATTATGGACTCCAGCACCTGAAAGCCTTGCTTAACCCAATGTCACATGGTCTTTAGCAGCTAACAGATGCCAAATTATCAAATGTGGTTGCACTACCTCTGAAAGCCGATCCTGAGTTAAGGCATATGCAGTGTCAGAGATGCGAAAAGATGTTATTTAGCTGTCAATGGTCAACCACCACACTACAACATCATTTGACTGGATGTTCACCAACCAGGAAGCATACAGTTAAACCTGATGCATTTACCATTACCACATTTGTCCTTGATCTTAACATTTAATACAATAGGGTTTTCTGACCTCCCCCATTTTTTTTAATGAGGCACAAAATCAAACTCAATGAACTGCTGTTCTCCCACTAGTCTGCAGTGTTCTTGGCCTACCCCCCGTGTATCTACTGAATGTAGGAATGTATGGGGTTTTAAATAGCACGAACCTAGCTGGGAAACAACCGAGCACTCTCTTTATGAAGAATTCTAATTTATTTTCTAAACAAAAGCCCATTAAATGACTGGTTTGTTTTTGCATCAATTATCCCTGGCGGCACAGATAAACAAGTTACACTCCGTGTTCAATGAAGGGCAAATCAGAAGGAAATGCAATGTGTATCGTCTCTCAGGGTAAGTGTATATGCATGAACCCATATCACTGGCTCATGACTTGATTTTCTAAATTATAAGACGTTTTGGTACTCATGACTACCAAATAACACTAGAAGCACAAAATATGGCAAGAAAAGTAAATTGGATTATTTCTTATAGACGAAAGTTAAAGGCGAAGACAAATGTGTAGAAGTGCAGATTTATGTAAAAATAGGAAAATGGAAAGGATCGTTTTGACATAAAGGAATGAAATAAAATAATCGGGTGAAAATCACATTTTAGTGTGAAGTACCATAAACATGTAACAGTGTATTGTATGTAAACCATTTGTAACTTCTGTGAACAAGTGAAGGTGTTTTGGTGAGAGTACCTTATTTGGGGTTCCCTTCAGATTTAGGAAATAGATGCTACAGACAGCTGAATGGGGTGGAGCCTGCAGGTGACTCTGTGCTAAAGCACAAAACAGTGACAAGGTGCCCAACTAAAAGATGAACCACCAAGAAGTGAGGCGTTCTGCTGTTAATGCAGAGGTGTGCTTAGCTGAGGTCACTGAACTGGTCCACAAGCCCCCACTGACAATTCTGAATGAGGGATGGTAACTGTGGGTTCCAGGCTGACAAGTAAACAACCTGGACAAATTGCTATGCCCGACATTGACCAAAACATAGACCTCGTTTATAAGCCTGAAGGAGAATAAGGGAGTAAATTAGCATCCACTATTGTTAAGGATGACTCTGATACTCCAAATAGCTGCAAGTGATAGAATGGTTATGCATCAGTGACAGAACGGCTGAGAAAAGGGTGTGGTCTTACGCATCTAATCCAGAAGGTAATGCAGCAGTTATGGAATGGATGAGGGGATGGTCCAGCCTTCAGTACCTGAATAAATCAAGGTCTGTGTGACAGAATGAGCTGATATGAAAGTGATTCATTTCACACAATATCTTTCTTTTTATATAAGCAGCGTATCTTAAAACATAGGTTTTGCAATACTATAACCAAGCTTTGCACTAGAGAGGATGTAATAATTGTAATATATTTCTCAGTAGCAGTGTAGCATGAATTCCTTACTTTTACACCTTCTCTATAAAACTTACAAGCATCATCTAACAGTTGAATCTTAATAGCTTACATTTCAATGCGGGCAGTCTAGGAAATTTCGAGGATGAGTAGTAAAGACTAGAAAAGTAATTTATTTTGGAATAAAATCCATAAAATTTTACATCAGTTAAATTTGCCCATTTCGTTCCATTAAAAGAAAAAAATTCAAATAAATACAATTCATAGTGTAATGAGTTAGTCTTCAAGACCCGCAAACACAATTTTGTTTTTAAAAAAGCAACATACGACGATTCATTCTACTCACAAGCCCCGAGTTTCATCATACAGAAAACTAATCCAAAACAATCCAGCAAGACACCTTCTCAGCCTCCGCTCTCGAGAATGTATGATACCAGTCCTGCAAGCACTCCTCTGGCTATCTGTAGCTAGACCAGCAATGTTCAAGTAACTTTGCATCGTCTACAGAGCCTCCCAAGAAAAAGGACCACTATACATACAAACTAAATTCATGAAAATACAAACAAAAATAGGACACTGCACTTCAGACTTGCACCATGGATCATCATACCACCTAACTATAAGAAATCCATGAAGATACCTTCTCAGTGCAAGTTGCCAAGCTCTGAAACTCACTAGCAGCCAAGATTAGAAGTACAAAGGAGCATTTACAGTTCAGATGAGAGGTGAAAACATGTCTCCTTCCAAGATAATTACATCATCCCGAGAGAGAGAGCGAAAACCCGGAACAGTAGCTGCACCTTCCAAAAATAATCTACAGTTCACAGATACGGAACAACCAAACAACGGTGGCAAACACTTTAACACCTTTATGTCCAGATACATTTAAAACGGTTGATCTGAGTCTAGCCGGGGTATTATAGAGTAACATAAATTCATACCTGACCTTCATGAATACTAAACAGGCTGTATAATAATACGCTTATACTACTTGGCCCTCTTATACTCATATAGGAATGACCACTACAGGTCCTGGTATCACCCAGTACTGTACTAGTCCACAGCAACAACTGAACAGGAATGGAATAACTGAAGAGATCTGGCACATACCGTAGACCACGGGAAGACTCTTATGTAGCACTATAGTCCACCACTGTAGGTCCCAAGTAACTGCATATCAGGATCACTACTTAACATCTCACAGTTACAATTTATAAAGTAATGTCCCAGCAGATCTCCTGACCATCTCTCCCTCCAACCTATGCCTCCTCAGGGTCATAAACAAATGAAAAATCTCAAAATGGAGAACCCTATGCCACAACCAGCTAATTGGACTATGATCATAATAAATACATGAAGCAACCTGCAGAGCTGATCAAAGCTGCCATCTTACCATAAATGCGCTCCTATCGCTCATACTGCTAAGTAATGCGTCTCATAACATGACAACCACACCTCGGCGGTCACGGCACATGAGATGGAAAAACGTCCCATGTAGGATTAAAATAAAGACATTGTCAAACCTCACACCCTACATGGTGTTAAGCACTACAAAGGTAAGAAAGTGCTTCGGTGCCCCACATAGGGGTAGTAAGCACTATATAAACATAACAATACAATAACTTACTGCTGTCTTTGGTAAGGAGAGGATTCAAACGCTTTTCAAGAAAGAAAAATATTTTTACCTATCACTAAAAAGTCTAAAACTTGAATCCGGGTCTTACAGAGTAAAAAATAACAATGTTGCAATTCTTATATAGTGGTATCATGCTTCCTTAATAAGTGGACCAACAATCTATATCTACTCGCTTTCAATGGCAACATAAAAGAAGTGAAAAGGGCAAATTAGGGCCGGAGTTGAATTTTTTCACCTACAGCAAACTACCAGCAGCGAACATATATTAAAATGGGTCCTGATAACCAACACCCAATGGGCCTTTAGATGGCTCGCAGGGAATGTAATCCTTATTAGCTTAGGAAAGGTAGGAATTTCTCAGGCTTTCCCTCTTTTGCATACTTTGTATTGATCGCACAGAGTTAGCCTGGCATTCCAGGATCGATTCTCTTGGCATTTCTTCAATCCTTAGCTTGTCAAAGCCTTCTGACAGCGTCTCAGACATAGCATTTTTGCACAATTCCCAAAATAATGCAAACTCTCCTGTGGTTTGATGGTAAGCTGAGGTTCGGGCTTTACCTGTAGGTTCACCCATTGAGACAATGCTGTCAATTCCAGAATGTCTTGTCGAGGTCGAACTCCCATTATGTCTGTGCTGGTTGTTAGTGGAACTCCTAACAATCTCTGTACAAGTTTATTCCACAGTGTATTGAAGGAGTCTCCTATCCAATATGCCTAGAAATAGGCCCCATTACCAACATTAGCAGCTGATTTGACTTGATGTATTTTACGAGTAAATCTAATATAACATCCTTCCACTGATTTATGAAAAGCTAAAATAGTCCCATTTGATTGTGACAGGGCGATAGGAGCTAACGTAAGTGGGCATTTTGTAGTCTAGCAGGACACCGGCAACAGAATAGTTTGGGCATGAAAAGATCTCTCAGTGATATGTTTTCTGCATTTATGAGCCCCTCATGTGCAAACAGTTATGGAAGATTGTGTAATGTGAAAATTTGAGTAAAGCGAAATTTTGCCAAAATAATTTACATTTTGTACAGCCCTAAAGAAAACCTATGCTATATAGACGCAATACATGCACTCTTGCTCAATTTCTTTTTACAACAATTTCTTTGGATTTTGTCACAGTTTCTTCAATAATCATACAACAATCACAACTTTTGATTTATCAGAATTGATAAGCAGATCTCTTTGAGTACATAAGCTTTCGAATGAAATAAGTAGCAATCTAATAGTTATGGTAGCCTTGCTATGCAGATCTTTTCGAAAATAGAAGCTTTGAGTTACATAAGCAGCCTCTTTAATGTATTAGCTGTTGTTGCCAAGACGACGGCGTCACCTGCAAAAAATGGCTTTATACAAGGCCATAACACAGAAGTCTGATCTCCAAGTCATTTCAGAAAGAGCTATCAACAAAGCTCTTTTTGCTACCCGCACTGAAAGCAATCTTCAAATCAATAACAGCTACATGACGACTGAGTGGCTAATGTGGACCTTCTTCCAGGTGATCAACAGAAGATCGAGTCACTTTTCGGTTATGATTTACAGGCTTGGAAACCATATTAGTGTTAAGAAACCCCCTGTTTTTCTAGAGACACTACATAATCCTGGAGTGGAGCACTTTCAAGAACAAATTTGACTGAATATTACTCGAATTCAGAAAACTTTCCAAAAATAGATTCACCTACTTTGACACTTTCTTGGAAAGTTTCGCATTGAACTGTCAAGCAAGAGCGTAGAACAAGTGTGTGTGGGGGGGGGGGGGGGGCAAGCAGTGTGATTTCCCATGTTAATTCCCAAAGGAAAGTTTGCTCTCTAATACAGTAAAAAAGAGCTGAACGGAATTACATCGAATATAGCAAAAAGTTAGAACTTTTTTCAGAAAGCGTGATTTTTGTTATTTGGTGTAAATCTGTTCAGCTGTTTTTGAGAAATGAGCATTTAACAAGGTGTTTGGGGTGGGCACTGGTAGAAAAAAGTTAGAGGTACCTGAACTGTTGGTGTCCAGATATGCTCTGATTTGCCCATTCAAAATGCAGGGGCAAATGTTGATTCACTGTACACAACATGGACAGTATTTTTGGGCATCCATTTCAAGGCTTGGGGACATGGAACCAGAGTCCTGAAAAAAATGAAAGGCCAAATAAGTGGGCAGGGTGGGAACACCCTGACCCCCAGGGCCACGTGGTGTGTGCCAAAAGGACACCTTCCTTAAGTGAAAATGTAAATATATATTTTGGGGCAGGGGTGCTGTGGTACCAGTGCTTGGTACCGCATTATCCTTGAGACTGCCAAAGCTGCCCGGGGGGCCACGTAGGGGACCCTCCAACAGGGCGGCCGCCTTAGTGCCACAGGAAGGCACAGAAGTCTACAGACTAGGCTCCCTGGGCTAGGGACCAGGGGGTCTGCTGGCCGCGTCACTTCCGGCCGTGGGAGGGGGACAGGGGTACAAAAGCCTTCCCCCGCCCACTGGACGGTCTCTTGACCGCTGCCCGTCTCGCTGTTTCGGACGTGTCCCCAGGATCCGCTTTTATTTGCGGTGAGTGCTGTGCCTCCCTCCCCCGAGGCTGGGCGGCTGTGCCTGGCCCCTGCCGTGGTTGCGGTCCGCCATGGGGGGGAGACAGCTCCCGGGGGACAAGGGTAGCTGCACCCCTCCCCGGGTCGTGGCCGGCGCTGTGACCGGGGAGTGGGCATTTAAGTAAATTCAGGCCAGAGCAATTTGTAGGCACCGGCCGGGCCCCGGCCCGAGTTGGGCCCCTGGGTCACCGCTGCTCGCCGGGGCTTTCGCCCGCGTTGTCTCGGGGTGGAGGGGGGGGGAATAGCGAGCCTTCGGAGCCTCCCTCCTCCCTCCGTGTATTGCCTGCCGGTAGCTCCCGCTCCCGCCCGCCACGCAGGGGGATCTGGCCCCCGCCAGCAGGCCACCTTCTGGGCCCTGACCCCCACGCCTGCTTTCGCCTACCTCCCGTGGGGTAGAGGCACGGGTTTCCACTCCAAGGGGTGGAAGGAGCACGACGGGACTGTTGCATGTGGGGAGGGGGGGTATGCCCACCGGTTTGCGGTTGCGGCTTGTCCCGCCCGGCGGGGACAGACAGAGCAGACCGGGCCGTCGCGCCCTCCCCCAGCCCCATGTCTTACCCAGTTGGTCCGCGGTGCTTTCCCCGGAGTAAAGCAGGCTCCGCCCACCGCTTTCCTCGGTGCTCGGGGCGCCTGCAGCCGCTCATCTCCTCCATGCCACTTTCCCGTCCCGTGTGTTGCCCGGGAGGAGGGAGACGTCCCCCCCCTCAGGGCATGCCAGGTACAGTCATCGGGGCGGGGGAGGGGGGTAGGGCGGACGGAGGACGCGAGCATCTGGTTATTAGGCGCGGGCCCCGGCCGGTAAGGCCACTTTGGGTGTTTGCGGGGGTGGTCCAGCTGGGCCGGTTCCGGCTTACCTCTCTCCACGCGGGCCAGGAGTGAAGGGGCTGCGTGCCATCTTTACGGGGCCTGCATCCCGGGGTTGGAGAGGAGGTGGTCCGTGGGCTAGACTGCCCACTTTGGTCTGGAAGTCAGGGTTCGAGCCCCGGGGTCACGTCCACATCCGGTGATTCTGGTCAAAAATCACTTAATCTCCCCGTGCCTGAATCGACGTGGGTGGTGAGGATGGGAGGGGCCGCCTGCCTCGTTCTGGCCCGGTCTTGCGCACGCGCGTGTCGGGTGCCGCGCAGGGGCAGCGCACACTACCGAGTCCGCGGGCTGACCCCCCCCAGGGGTCGCGCCAACATCCGATTATGCTGGGCGGGCATAGACGGAAGATCAAAGGTCCCTGGTTTGATCTCGGGTTTTGGCAGAGGCTATCTGTCCGTCCCTAACTAAATGTGTAACGCAACTGGTGCCCATGTAAAGCACTCCAATACCTTCGGACGATCTCGCGCAATATAATCTACAAAAAATAAACACATTTTAAAAACAAAACAAACAAAAAAACGGGCGTCTGGGCATCGCACATGCGCTCCAAACCGGTATAGGGGCATGGAGTTGGACAACCACGATATGTTGCGCCCATAGGGGACAACTGCTAAACAAGCTACAGGGCGAGTGGTTAAGCTTTACGGTGAGCGAGGGACCGGGTCTGAGTCGCGTCTCCACATTCAGAATGCAGCGATTAAGGGCAAAGCCATCTATCTCCCAGTTTCTTACAAATGAATCATTATCAAATATCGGAGCTGGCGCTCATGAAAAGCGCTCTGATACCCCGTGGCTAGGTTTCCGGCTGGATTTAAAGGGTGGTTTGCAGAACCGGTTGGAGCCTCCCCCGGGCCCTGGTCATGGCTGAATTGTCCTAGATACTGGTGACAATACTGTGGGCAACCGGGAAGAAGTGACTGGAGGATACCACGGGAACGTGTGGGCCCTCCCTGTCTCAGCAGGAACCACGGTGCCCCACCCCAGCAATTAGCAGGCTGGGGCGGCATCAGACGAGTGCGCTGGCACCGGTGTACAGGCCCGTCAATGGCAGCAGCCAGGCCGCCTCCGCCCTGGCAACCTATAATGTTGGTGTGCGCGGCGAGCTCGGGGGCTTGTATAGCGTGTGGCAGGGCGTTGTTGGGGCAGGTTCCGGCAAAGTGCCTGCCATATTGTATTGACTAGGAGGAACTGCTGAGGACGTACAGCAGGCATGCTGATGTGACGTTTGTTTTCCTGCGAATCCGACGCCCTTCCCTGTGGGGGCCCGGGGCATCTCTGCTGGCATGCAGCCCGGCCAGGGGCCTTCTCACGGCGGAGCAAGCTGCGAAGCCCTGGTCCTAGCATTTAGTCTAGCGTCTTGTGCCAGCGGGGGGGCCTTGTCAGCATAGCCGCCTCACACGTGATATTCGATCATGGGTAGTTGTCTGCAGCGCTTTGTGGGAATGGTTGAACGCTAGCGAGTGGTTATTATGGGCTTGGGGGCAGTGTTTTTGCAAGTGTTTATCTCATTGCCCTATAAGTGCGGCAGCTACAGTGCAGAACCAGTTTCCAGATGGGATACATGTTTTTAGATCCCCTCATGCGTGCAATCACCTTGAGGTGCTCGCTCGCAGGAATGGCGGCCGCCTCGCACGCGATGTGCATTTATGGGGAATCGACTGCGGCACTTGGCGGCACCCCAAGCAAATGCATTTGGCTGCGTGCAGGGTTTTAAGTGGGGTTTAAAAATCTGCGGGGGCTCTAAAAAGGGTGTGGCCAATGCAATCAAGGGCATGGCTTCATTGCACGGATGCTATAAGCCTGTGTTAACATAGTGTGCCGCCCGACTTGTATTTGCTGTTGTCACTACAGCTAGTACGGGCCGCCTGTGCCAGGTCACAAAACAGAGCCTGAGCGAGACCGGTTTTGTGGTTTATTGGTAAAATAACGCTGCGGGATAGCACAGTGGGCCGGCACCTAGGCCCCGCCCGCGTAGGCAGAAGGTTGCGGGCTGGGGGGCCCCTCCTCCTACCCACGTGCATGTTGGGATTCGGACCACGGCGCATGGCGGCAACATGCTCCTGATCTAGGATCACATGTACAGTAATCAAGTACAATGTGTTTGCACAGTAATTAATTACAATGTCTTTGCTGGCCCGGTATTCTGCTTCTGGCGGTGTGGCTTCTGGCAGAACTGACCGGGGGCCGGTGCCTGGCACGGGGCAGCGGCTCACGGGCAGGGCGAACCCTGAGACAAAGCGCGAGTCAGTGCTGCATCCTGATGGTAGAGATTGGAAAGAAATATAAGTGACGAGTCTTGGAAGTTACAGCTACAGCGAGGAAAGGTGGCACTGCGGGGAAGTCAGGTTTTGATCAATTGAAAGGTTACAATGTGCTTTGTAAGGTGGGGTAGGGCCGAAGCCTGTGTTTGGTACGGGTATGCCAGCGCACTAACCTGCACTAATGATTTGCTCAGCTAGCAGGGAGATATGTGGGTAGGTGGGGCGGAGTAGACAGACAACAGCAGCTCCCGTCTACCAATGAGGCTTGGAATAGGCGGAATTGTCACGCTTGCATGAGTGTCGGGGTTAGTAGTTGTGGTGTTACTAGGATTGGCAGCACGACAGGAGCAAGGTGTGGTGCAAAAGGAAGTGGCCGCCTGACGTGAGTCATGGCATATAGTGGCACAAGTGTCAGGTTTTCTGTAGAACTGCCGTGCTGCAATGTAGCGCGGGCGAATGCTGATCCTAGTTTCGCGCAATATTGGTCGTCTCTAGGTATGTGTCGCCGTGAACAGCTCTAGGTCAGAACATGTTACTCTGTTTATATACATTGAAATTCGTTGCCTGCTGCTCAAGCCATTCTTATAACGTTGGTGGCCTGTTATAGTAGGATTGTCACACTTGCACTAACTCAGGGTTAGTAGTTGTGATGTTACTATGATTGGCAGCACGGCAGGAGCTAGGTGTGAGCCAAACTGAAGCGGCCGCCTGAGGTGAGGCCTGGCATATAGTGGCACGACTGTCCTGCAGCAGGTTGCAGTGAGTGAGGCAGGCGGGCCTACAGGGGGCTTGGGAGGTACCCGGGAGGGTCTCTGTCATTGAAGGCCAAGGTGATGCACCGAGGAGGTGACAGGATAGAAGACGTACATTGTTTGGGGCTAAAATCCCAGCACACAATTTGCATTTCTTTGGTTTAAGGCCACACTGTGAGGAAGTTACCCATGGACTTTAATTAAGTGTTGCAATGGCCTACCAATTGCAGTGGGTAGGCAGGGATGCAGCGGCTTCCCAGAAGAGCCTTATTGGGTGAAAAGGAGCACAATGAGGGAAGGCCAGGGACAGAGACTGACATGGTTTGGGGCCACAATCTCAGCGAACAGCTTCATATCTATCTAACTGCAGCTTCATCTGGTCTGGGGTCAAAATCTCAGCGAACAATTTTGCTCATTGTAAGTTTCTGTGGCGGAGGGTATGCTGCCACGTTTAAACACATGCGGTTGTTCAAGTTCCGGACCAGTGGGAAGCAGGGCTAGGGGTCAACTGGGTTATCTCCTCGGTGCTGTTTTCAGATCTGCTGGTTCTTTCTAACCTCGTTGGCGGCTCACGGCATCCGAAGTCTCGTGAATTTGCGTGCCTGGTGTCCTCCGCAGGGGGGGCGATTGCTTTGGGGGCTTAGCCTTGCAGGCTACCCTGCGCCCTGGTTTTAACAGACTAGGATACGCGTTGAAATTGGTGGCAGGCATGCGCCAAGAGATGGGTCTTCCGATACATCTGTACCTGGTTTAGTATCCTGGCTACGGAGTGGCTGCAGGACACTCTAATGTTTGAGGTGGGCAGCTGGTTGGCAGGCCTTCTAGATGTGGGTTTCTAGCTCGGGCATGTCCAAGTAAGGGTTCAGGTGCCAGAAGTCTGCCCTGGGTTACTCTTGGTCACAGGTTCAGAGCCTGGTAGGTCCACTTAGAATTTCATCCTGCTGAGGTTGATAAAACAAGTACCATTGTGTGAGTAACAATAAACATGTTAAGCAGCGCCAAGATACTATGGGATGAACGTATTCAAGCCAGTTGCGGGGGTCAGGGGGATACCAGGACATTACACTGGCTATACATGTGCAGAAGGATACAGTGCCAGGAGCAGCGTTTCCTCTGCTCGCAATGGGCTATCAGGGGTTGTCTTCCTAGATATGCGTGTGCTGCGTCTACTAGGAGGCCTGGCCCTCGCGCTCCAAGAGAGGGTATTGCCAGTGGCATGCTGACAGCTCGCCTCTTACCTTGGTTCAGGTAGAGCAGATATTGAGGCATCGTTCCAGTGTCAGGCATTGCGGGTATGGTAGTCTCTCTTCCTGGATGGGCAGCATCAGCAGCTTGCAGGGCGGGCCCGGAGCGGAGCGCATTATGCAAGTGGGACTGGGTATTCCAAAGTTTAACGGTACTTCCGTCCGTAAGCCAATCAGGGAGAGAATCATGTCCAGTGTGAATTCTGAGTTACCGAGGGCAACCCTGTGAGGTAAAGACAAATATGTGATTGTGCATCGCGCACTCAGCAGTAAAGCAAGCTAAGTTTCAGCATAATCCTGGTATACCGTCAGTGAAAAACGTAAGGTTAATGGGCTACACACGAATAGGCACTTTCTGTCAGCTGGGGCGTGAGGGTGACATTCCCAAGAGGGTGCGGTTTGCCTTGATAGTGCTGAATTGGAGGGGATGGAGCACTAATACGGACAACTACCAGAACACATTTTACAGTCATAGTTAGGGGGGTGGCATGTACATCACTCATATGTTTACTCCAAGTCCCCTGACCAGAATTGATTGCATGTCACCAGTTGCTCCAGTTAAGCAAATTTTCCTTGGGAGTTGGCAGCTAACACTGGGACTGCAATTTTGGGGTCAGCCGGTTGGCAGGCCTTTGAGATGTGGGTTTCTAGTCCAGGCATGTCCAAGTAAGGGTTAGGTGCCTGAAGTTTGCCCTGGGATACAAGTTCACAGGCATGTGGAGCGGCAGAACTGAAAGGGGCTTTGTTCGACATCTTGGTCACAGATTCTGGTAGGTCCACTTAGCATTTCATCCTTCTGAGGTCGATAATACGAGTACCTTTGAGTTGAGTAACAATAAAGTTGGGTAAATTCTCCCGCCCTATAGCCAGGGCTGGCAGCCATGCAGGTTGTGGAAGTTGTCATCCATCGAGTGGGCTACGGTCCAAAAATTGGGGGAAACTCTGGGTTAAAGCACAAAAGGGCTGCAAAAGATTAAAGAACACCTGGCATTCCCAGTAAAGGGGGCAGGTATTTATACATATGGTTCCCCTCCGGTTCACTGCCTTGTTTGCTCCCTGGTGTACTAGCAGAAGTTTGGGAGGGCAAGGTGTCACCTAGGGTGGTGACTGGCTGAATTCGAGGGACTTGCTCCAACAAGCGCTATACACAGATAACTGGGTGAGTGGAAGTAAGGCGGGCTTGATAACTCTTACTTCTACCCGCATTGGCACATCTTGTCAGGAGGGACTGGTCAAAGGTATTGCTCTGAAGCCAGGCAAGATAACATCTAACCAACACCAAGCTAATGGTTTTAGGTCATCCTGGGTGCATATACACTCGCGAAGGGTAGGGACACCAGGGTGGCAGCACAGCACCGGTTGGAAGGTGCCATTATACTAAATGGGGGGGGGCAGGTCAATCCTACCATGTCTCTCCTTTTCAGGGTACTGCTCCAAGACATGAGGGACATCATGTGTCATTTGAGTAATCAGCTGGGGGCATGTGAACTGTGGTGGTCCGAAATTTTACCTCGCCCAGTTTGGCAAGGAGCCCGATCTGGAGACGCCATCGAGATATCACGTAGGAGAGTGAACAGCGCCATGCGTAAATTCACGGAACAAAGGGGATTTGGCTTCATCAAGCATGGTTTACTTCATGCCAAGTCTACTGGATGTTGGGAAGTGGATGGGATTCACCTCTCAAGGGTAGGCATGGACTTATTTTTGCTGGACCTTGGGGAGGCCTTGGAAGCAACAGGCTGTAGGTAGGAATATCTGCCTTGGTGGGGGCCCTGGTGGTGACGGTGGCCACCCCCAGAGCTGTGGAGGAGTTACAGGGCGATCCAGAGTCTGCAAGGTACAGAAGGGTACTATATTGCAGCAGCACAACAGGGTGCTAAGCCAAGGATACCCAGGGATGTCTTAGCGTGTCCCCTGGAAGAACTACGGCGCCCGTTAGTCCTACGGGCGGTTGTGGGTCTGAGCAACCGGGGGCTGCCTGGAACGCTCCGCCCGGCTGTTGGGGGGCGTGAGTAAGGGAGTGGACTGGCGGTCCACTGATGGGAGAGGTGGCCTCTCCCAATAATTGGTAACCACCGGTTGGCGACGGCCACGGTGCAATTTGGCTCATCAGGCGGGCAGGCGGCATAGGGGCTGGCCTGCCCTGGGATCGCCCGTAAGATAACCCACCATGTTGGCATATTGGTTATGCAAATAAACCTGCAGCAAATTTCTCCACTAAAAAGGTGTTGTGTGGTTTATTTATGTATGTCACTGTATGAGAACTGAGTGTTGCCGATATTGGCACTATGTAGTACTGCGGTATCATGCTACTTCCTCATTACTCACTGCTTCACTTAAGCTATTTATCTGACAGAACATGTGTATGTAGGCAGGGAGGGCATAAACATTCAAACATGAGCGACGGCTGCAAAGTCAGAAGGGGGGAGTGGGAGAGCAGTAATAAATGTAGTACTCAGCGGTACAAGCAGGCTGTTTTTGCCAAGCAAACTGATATAAAGACACAATTGTAACTTCCATTTAGGGAATAAGCTACATGAAACAACAAGTCAAAACCGAAATAGATATGATTATGTTTCACTTTCTTTGTAACTATCCTCTTCATTAAATGTTTATGAATGAAGGCCACAGACTGAAGCTTAAGAATTACACAGGGATGGTGGACAAACTAGCACTGTGGTTTGGGTGCTGCATATTGCTTAGGTTCTTTTCATTGCTTTATCAACATGGTGAGTGCTCAGTGGCAATGACATGAACATAAGTTAAAGCCTCGAGAATTAGGGGTTCCTGCATATGGTGCTAAACTATAAGAATGTATGGGGTCTGGTCTGGCACATGCTTCTAAATAAGAACTTAGGGCTTCTGCCATGTGCTTTTAAACCGCAGGAGATGGGTGCTTCTGCCTGTGCTTCTAAACTGTAACTGTAAATATATATATAGATTTGAAAAAAGCACCCGAGCCACAGCACATATAACACCTGCACTCCGGAGAAGTTTTCCAAGATAAGTCTTTATTCGGCTGACACTGCCTTGCACCGACCTCACGAGGTGAAAGTGGCCAGATGACTTGCAGGAAGTAAGGTATGCTGGAAATATATATACGGTAACAGTTAAGCTGCACGGAGCGAGTAGGAGGATCCGGAACGTGAAGGCTTTACAGTGTGGTGAGTGTAAAGGGGCAGGTTGGGCAGTCTCACAAACCCATTAGGACTGAAATCAACGAGCCCTACGGGAAAAATAAACTTTACATACAATGTCTGAGGACGCGCTACGTGAAAGGGAAGAGGTGGCTGATGAACTCTTCAGTAACCTACCGTCATCAGAAGGAGGTACTGGTTCCTGTGAAATGCAGGTGAGTTCCGGAACGGAAACCATGAGGAACAAATTAAAGACTCTTGAAAAACTTATGATAAGTGAACAAACAAAATGGGGGGAATGGAGGTCGTTACGAAAATATTTGGAAGTTGGGCGTATCCCATGGGGTCTTCGCATATTACTGGCACCAAGCTACGACAACCCCAACCCAGCGATCCTGAAAGAATGGGCTGAGAGTAACATGGAAGCATTGATCCGACTCTCTCAGATCTTGGTTACATATGCAGAAATTGATCGCCTTGCTTTACAAAGGGACATTCAATCATTGAATGATGAGCTCGCTACATTTGACCAACATAAGAATTTAATCGCGAAATACAAAGAAGATATGCAAATACGTCTGAAAAAACAGGAAGAGATCAAGAAAGTTCGTAAAGCCCATAAGTTCCAAAGGGACAAGATTGATTACGAAACTGGACAGATCTTTACTTTTGCGAAACACTTTGATGTGATGAAACGTCAAAGATTTACCGATAAAAACAGAGTTGCACAAGATGCAAATCTAACGGGTGACATGTCAGCCAATGAATCTAGCTTGATAGAAAGTGAGACTGATTCTGAGGATGGCAGACAATTGAGGCAACAACAAAGTGGCATGCAAAAGTTGTCGTTATTTGACAAATTTGATTTTTTACGGAGAGATCGTCGTCAGACATTACGCCCAAGAGAACGAAAATTCTAAACAAACAAAGGCAGAGAGAGCGGAGAAAATGTGCCAGGAAAAGATTCAAAGAAACCAGCACAGAAAAAGAAATGGGCCAAGAAACAATAAATATGGCCTTGGAAACAGAAAGCACTATCATCAATCTGTCGCAGGTTGAACTCAATCAGGCTGAAATAGAACTATTGGCATTGGGCAAGACATATTGCCCAGAAAGTAATTTCAACTATACACAAACCCGAGTAGATGTTTTCAAATACATCAGAAAACTGAAATTGGTGAAATTTCATAAAATGAGACCTAACAATGTACTGACTAACACACAAGAAAAGGATGATGAAATACATAACCTCCAAATTGGTGATTTGAACACAATGCGATATATGGCGGAGTTACAAGAAATAGATAACACTGGAAAAATGACAACTCAAAGATTGTGTGAGGATTTATCTTTGAATATTTCTGCTACGGTTAAAACTCCCTTTAAGCCAAAATCAACCTTTATTCCTGTAATGCTGCGGGACTCACTCAATATCTTCAATGAAAGAGTAGTGGAGGACATGAAAAATTTGAATCATAGGATACAGCGAGGCAAAACAAGGAAAAATATACAACTGCTAAAATATCACAATCTAATCCGCAAATTGAAACAATGCAGTGACGTGGTTATTAGAAATGTGGATAAGGGAGGCAACATTGTACTACGGCCTTTGAAAGACTATCTGGCTGAGGCAGATAATCAATTAAAGGACACTGAATGCTATGCAAGAAATAACTTGGTAACAGTGACAGCAAAGGACTAACGTTACCGAAAGCAATTATCAGTATGGACGGATGATGGTCTTTTGAGTTATGAGGAATGGCAATTTCTAAAAAACTATTTTCCGACAGTCCCTCGATTATATCTATTTCCAAATGTCCACAACAATATGCTACATCCTCTTGGTAGACCTATCATATCCGCCATTAACAGTTCATTCAAAAATATGTCTCGCTACATGGATTTCTTTCTCCAAAAATATGTGAAAAGCCGTCCCTCGTTTATTCTGGACATGGGTGATTTCTTGAAACATGTATATGACATTCCCTGGCACTCTGAATAGTCAAGTCAAATAGCTTTATTTCGATATCAAGTATCATAAAAGCATCAGACAATCCTTTAGTACAAAAAGTAGAAAATACAATGTATTAAAATTAATAAAATATAACAATACATAGATTAAAAACAAACAGGAAATAAAACTGTTTCGTCTTGAATTGAACATTTCATTTTCTAATTAATAGAATAAAAACAATGAAAGCATGATTAGAAATAAGGGTATTTGATTTTCCATATAGGGGACAGTGTATAAAAATTTAGATTACATTGGTCCTCCACTTTGGCTCAGCTGTACATACTCGTGAGTGTTCTGGATCAAGATCAGGTCGCCCTTCGTAAAGCTCTGTGCCTGATTATCCAGGCACAGCCTAGGAACTAGGCGACTCCGCAAACAAAGAGGGTTCTCGGATCAGATTTTAATATAGGTAAAGCAACTCGATGATCGAGAGTGCCTGGCTGTTTGCAGATTGGCTCAAGCCACCTAGACTTAGCATTTGTGTACCCTGGGCAAGTGAACATAAAATGAGCGACACTCTCTTTAGAAGCCCCACAAGAAGGGCATTCTTCAGTGGTCTGATGTGGGGGGCGCCACTTCGCGGTAAATTCATGAACTGGAAGTGAGCCGAATCTGAATTGGGTATATAGTGCCCTGTCTCTTGGGATCTGGATTATATCCAAGTATGGTTCAAGGCTTCTAGATTGTTTGTGTTGGAAGAATTCCTCCGTAAGCCTTCCCATGCTTGGATTATTAAGATCTCTGGCATCTATCCAGTCCCAATAGGTACGTTTCAGTTCTGCCTTACTCGGGGGATTTTGAGTGTCCCAGGATTCCTTAAGACAAAGAGTTGTCATTAGTTCCTTAACATTGGAAATCCATTTAACCCCCTTGTTGGTATCTAAACTCAATACTTCTGCAAATGCTTTTGCATAATTAGCGAGTTCGGGGGTACGCCTAAGGCGTGCCCAAAAAAGCAATGGGCGAAGTTTCGCCATGTCTTTGAAATGGCGCCTGCCCATATCGTATATCAAAGGAATTAGAGGGACACCCTGGGGTAGCATGATCAGATCCCTAAAAAACTTGTGTTCTGACCTGCTGATCTCTTCTAGATTATCGAAGCGCCAAAGCTCGGCTAACTGCCTTAGCACCATATACAGCGAGTGCCGGGGCAACAGGTCTACTGAATGATGAGAGGTGTTCTTTGCTCAGTGCCCCTGCAGCGCGCTTGTGGTTCAGAAGCATTTTGTCAAGATGGGGTCTCCACTGCATTTTTTCGGAGAGTCGTATCCCAAGATAATCAAAGGTGGTGACTCTCTCTAGGTATATCCCATCTAGGGTGATGTTATTTCTGAACGATTTGTGGGGATTGAATGTCATACATTTTTTCTTAGATGTGTTTATGACCAGCCCCCGGGTGTTGCAAAAGAGTTGAAATCTATTCAGTAGTTTTTGCAGGCCAGCTGGGGTCTTAGAGATCAGCAATGTGTCATCCGCAAACAGGAGAGTTGGTACCTTATTTCCTGCCAGGGTCGGGGCATCAGCTGATGTTTCTTGCAAAAAGCTGACCACCCCGTTCACGTATAAGGAGAACAGGGTGGGTGCCATCACACAGCCCTGTCGTACTCCCCTGTTTACTGGGATCTTTTCCGTTAACTGTCCTTGGGACCCCCATCTCACCTGCGCATAGTTACCCTTGTGAAGCCTTATTAACAGGTTAAGGATTAATGAAGAGATGCCCATGTCTCGCAATATTTCCCATAACCTTTTCCTAGGGACCAGATCAAAGGCAGTCTTTAAATCTATAAATGCGAGTTAAAGACTGCCCTTGCCAATCACTACCACTTTCCAATAGATCAAGAGGAGCCACAAGACCTGGTCCACTGTTCCCGTATAGGCCCGGAATCCCGCCTGGTATTGAGAGAGGATGTCCTCCTCCTCAGCCCACGATTGGATTCTCTGCAATATGACCCTGCCAACTATCTTCTGCATTGCATCGATCAAGCTAATTGGCCTATAGTTGGCAGGGTCCTCTCTAGCTCCCTTCTTAAAAATTGGGACTACCTCCGCACCCTTCCAAGATTCCTGAACTGGACATCCACTAGAGACGAAATTAATAAGAAGGAGGACATACTCAGCCCATTTTTTCCGATCTGCCAGGAACAAGTCTCCAGGGAGGCCATCTGGTTCGGAGCTTTAGCGGGGACTATCCTGCTTATAGCAGACTCAACTTCGTTCAGAGTGAATGGGTCACTGTCGCCATCCCCAAGATAGGTAGCTCTGAATATCTATTAATGACTTCAGATGTTTGTTCATTGTATACGAGCATAAATGGTCATGATGGTATTAATGCAGTTGAATTCTACATGAAAAGTAGGCCATTAAGATTGTTAGAACGTAGCCGCATGCTGTTAAATATGATCAAATGAGTTCTTGAAAAGAATTTCTTGTATTTCAACCAGGAGATCTACCAACAGAAGCGCGGTACGGCGATGGGCACCTGCTTTGCCCCCAGTTATGGGTGTTTGCATATGGGCTGGTGGGAGGAGCAGGTGCTCATGGCCGACCACAGTGATATCTGGAATGATCACGTAGTGTGCTGGCTGCGATATATTGATGATCTATTTGTAATCTGGAGGAGTACAAGGGAATCAGCTGAATCCTTTTGAGATTAATTAATGTCAACAATATTAACCTCCAATTTGTGGCAGACATCAGTAGTACCCAGGTTGATTTTCTTGATTTACAGGTATACATCCATAATAATAAAATTGAGACCCATTCACACAGAAATACCACAGCGGGAAACTCAATACTCCATGCCCATAGTTTCCATCCAGTACATCTTAAAAATAGCATCTCTTATGGCGAGATGCTTTGTCTTAGACGAAACTGTAGTAACAATGACGAAATATTGGAAGGCCAAAAAGACATTCTGAATAGATTTGTCCAAAGGGGATATAAAAAGGAGATACTGGACTCTGCTCTAAATAGGGCAAATAAAAAGAGTAGGGAGGAGTTATTGTTTCACAGAAACTCAAAGACCAATGACTCAACTATAAGATTAATTGTAGGATTCAGCAAACAAGAGAAACAAATAAGCGCCATTATGGGAAAGCATTGGCAATTAGTACAATGTGATGCTATATCAAAACCCATTCTGCCTAAAACACCTAACATTGCATTTAGAAAAGCTCCCTCTATGAGAGATGCTTTAGTAAGAAATAGCCCGGAGGTTGTGGATAAAAGAAGTTGGTTACAGCCTAAAAATGGCTTCTATAAGTGCTCTGTATGCTGGGCCTGCAAATTTGGTAAGAACACGCAAGATTACACCACACCATTCAATGAGGTACCACAGAAAATCAAAGGAATTTTCAATTGCAAGACAGAATATGCTGTCTATGTACTAGAATGTACTTGCAAGTTAAAATACGTGGGCAGCACAACATTACAGGTACACAAAAGAATTTTGCAGCACCTTGGGGCCATTACCAATAGGGACTCAACATACCCGGTTGCTTGTCACTTTGCTAACCGACACAACAATTATCTGAATCAGATTCAGTATTTTGTGATAGATTCAATTCCCAAGTTAGCAAGGGGTGGCAACCGAGAACAAATGCTAAGGCAGTTAGAAACTAAATATATTTTAAAACTTGATTCCAAAACACCGAATGGATTAAATCAAGAATATGACCTCCATGCATTCCTATAGGAAAATTAATTCCGGATTCTAATAGTTGTTTTAAATGATTGAAATTAAGATATGGTTTAATTTTGAGAATCAGCTGCTGACAGTCCTATAAAATCTTCATTTACTGGCATCAGTGGGGGCTGTAACTCACTGACTGCGGCTGGAGAGGGTGGACTGCCCCTATCTGGTACACGCAGGCGTCCATCTTGCATTTCCTAGCCTGCGGCCTATCCCTTGCCAAACGGGGAGGAGGTGAGCAGCGTTTCTTTCCCTTGGACACGGCGAGCGCCCGGGGGGGGGGGATTTGTACCCATCCTCATCACCGTGTGACAGGGGGATCTTTATGTCACTTTGGGGGTGGCCGTGCTCCTGCTGGCCTGAAGACGACGTTGTGGGGTCATCCTTGCTGGGCGTGTGCTCCTCTTTCAGCCTCTGCTCCTGCGTTGTGGGCTGTCGGGGGTGGAGCCCCGCGCCACTTGTGGTGATTTACTCTACTTGCGTGGAGCGGTGATCTTACCTTCTGCGCCCCGGATCTAACTTTGCCATATTAGAGAATTATGGGAGCGCCCACGTGGGATACTTGGGGCCCCTCTGGTCTGGTGTGTGGACGACCTTGCATAAGTACAACTGCGGCCGCCAAATCGTCACCCTCCACCGTTCTTCCGCTTCGACCCTGCGATCCGGCTCCTCTCCTCTGCTGGATCCACAATCCCCATAGAACGCTCTACCATGCCTCCAAAAAATAAAGCACAGAAAGACGCTGAGCCTACTGCGGCTCGTGATAATCCTGTTACTTCCCTCTGGTCTAAATCTACCGCTCAGTCCCAAGAGGATCCCAATTCTTCAACAGTGGCATCGGGGAAATCCAGCTCGGAGATGCCGGTCACCCAGGCGTTCATGGCGTCCTTTCTGCAGGAAATCAAAGATGAGATCGGCTCTCTTCGTCAAGATTTTAAGACAGGTCTGCAAGATATCCGGCGAGTCGTCACCGAGATTGGCGAAAGAGTTGATGACCTAGAACGCACTATGGACCCTAGAGCTGTGGACCATGAAAATCTGTGGAAGAGGATGACGGAACTTGAGGAGCAAAATATCACCCTACAACTTAAGCAAGAAGACCTTGAAAATCGCAGTTGGCGGAATAATTTGCGCAGCAGGGGTGTTCTATTGGGGGCGGAAGGTAAAGACATTCTGGGATACATGGCGGAGCTTTTACAGGCCATCAGGGAGAACGAGGAAGCCTCACCACCTATGCTTGACAGGGCTCATCGGGTCTCTGGCCCACGCACTCGTCCTGATCTTATCCCGGACATCCTTACCAGAGTTCATTATTATGCTGACAAGGAAGCTATCCTGAAAAAGGTACAAGGGATCAAAGCGGTGTCCTACAATGGACTTTCGATCCAAATCTTCCAGGACCTGGCACCAGCTACACTCAGATGGAGAAAAGATTTCAAGCCTGTCACGGATAAACTGAGGGATCTCAACATCAAATACCAATGGGGTCACCCCTTCGCCCTGATGTTTTCCTGGGAGGGCAAGAGGCGAGTCCTCCGTTCCTTAAGAGACACGAACCAACTGCTACAGCTCCCCCTGGAGAGTGATGGAGATGACCTGTCTTCACCGCGAGAGTGTCGGGAGGGGCCTCGTCGCCCGATATAGTCCACGGAAATGCCTCCTAAATCCAAGCGTCGCATGCAGGAACTTGATTCTTCCCAGGCTAAACAAGATATCATTAGCCACATTCGATCCCTGAGTGGCTCTTCTTCTCCAACTGGATCGCCAGATCATAAGGACTAAGCATTCCCTCGCTGTGATGCAACCTGGTCCTGCGATGGGACCACTTGTGT
Organism: Calotriton arnoldi; assembly: GCA_963921515.1. Taxonomy (NCBI): domain Eukaryota; kingdom Metazoa; phylum Chordata; class Amphibia; order Caudata; family Salamandridae; genus Calotriton; species Calotriton arnoldi. The sequence continues at coordinate 1,425,105 of CAWUFW010002141.1, read as the reverse complement.
TTTGACTCTGACTTTATTTGTCTTCGGTTCTGGGAAGGCAGCCCTAGACCCCGATGGGGGATGGTTGACATCTGAAGCTCTACATGTAGCTCGAACTGTTACTTGGCCCTCTTGCCTGGAGGGACTGGACCCTCGGAGAGCATTGGTGCCGAGAGTGCGGCTGATCTTCTTGAGAATGGCCCAATGGATGGAGCTGCTATCGCTTCTCTTGACCGTCACCATGGGATTGTGGTAGCGGAGACCCATGAATTTTTGTACGACTGCCACCCCCCCTCTTCAGAGTCCCGTAGGAGAGTGACTTTTCCGGAATGGCCCGTTCGTATGACATTGGGCTGTTCTCGATAGACTCTGCAAATGCTTGGCTCGGTTGGCCATTCGATGTTGTATTTCTCATTTTTTCTTTATTTTCTTTTTTTTCAACGGTTGGCCTATTGCTCATGGATGTGCTGCTTTTAGGGCCTGGAGGGACGAGATTCACTATGGGTGTTTTGCTGGGTAATGCCTGGGTAGGTACTGCTATGTTGATGCTTTGCGATTGTTTTTTAATTTTACCGGGTGGGGTCTGGGTTTGGAGGGAAGAGACGTGGGCTTATGGAATTGCTATGAGGGCTGCTGGGGTCGTATTTTTCCTTCTGTTATACCATGTCTAACCCCATTAAGTTCCTCTCTCTAAATGTAAAGGGACTGAACTCCCCTAAAAAACGGCGTCAGGTTTGGCGATATCTCCTTCACCCGGATCCTGACGTCATTTTTCTTCAGGAGTCCCACTTGCTCCCTGGCGACACCTGCCTTATGTCCCATCCCAAATATCCTACTCAATATTGGGCCTGCTCCTCTTCTAAAACGGGGGGAGATGTGATTCTCTTTAAACCAGGTTGGCATGTGACGAATGCCAAGGTCACGACAGATGAGGGCGGGAGGATTATCAAAGTACACATGGCGTGGGGTGGTTGGTCTCAAACTTTTGTCAACATAAATGCCCCTAACCAAAATCAGGACGCTTTTCTGCGCCTACACCTTGGGGAGCTCCTACAGTCGGTTACAACCCCAATTATTCTTGGGGGGGATTTTAACTTAGTTTGGGATCCAGAGTGGGACTGTACTGCGCATGCACACCAAAGTTCTGGGGCGATGTCGGCGACACTGCGAACTGCCATTACAGACTTAGGCTTAGTTGATGCCTGGAGGCATCTCCACCCGGATACAAAGGACTACTCCTTTTTTTCCCATACACACAGGTCCTATTCTCACATAGATTACTACTTCCTCTCACTCCCCTTGATCCACGCTTTGACTGGTGCAGAGATATCAGATATATCCTTATCAGATCATGCCCATGTTCTGGTTTCCCTCCAACGCCCCAATCCCCGGAGCGAGTCTTTACCCCGCTGGAGACTGCCCCCTCAGGTCCTTCGGGACCCCGTGGATGTGGCAGATATCCAAAAAGAGATTGAGGCCTTCTTTCTTGCTAACTCCCTCACTGACACCTCTGAGGACATCCGATGGGATGTTTTTAAGGCTACTATTTGGGGTGTCATCACGTCTATTTCGATCGCCAAGACCCGGGAGGCTAGGTTGGTTGAGACCCCTCTCTCTAGGGACATCAAAACCCTGGAACGCAGGGATCATCTTAATCCGTCCCACCGCAATAAGCGGCGCCTAGCTGAACTGTGAGGCCAATTGAGTTTGCATCGTACCAATAAGGCAGAGCGACTTCTACTCAACCTCAAGCAGAAGTTCTATACCGGGGGGGATAATAAGGTTGAGGCGTCTCTGGCGCAGCGCCTTCGAGCGCGGACTGTGAGGGCTCACATCGCCAAACTCAGGCACCCGGACGGCTCATGGGCCATTTCAGAGGCGGATAAAGGCCGGGAACTGGAGAGGTTCTATGGAGATCTCTATGTAAATGCCCCCTGTTCTCCTGAAGCTGTTAAGGCCTTTCTCAATTCTTGCCCCTAGGACCCGATTGAGCCTCACTTTATGAAATTGCTGGAAAACCCCATTACTCATGATGAAATTGCTAAGGCTTTGAAGCAACTCCCACTTGGTAAGACCCCGGGGCCTGATGGACTGCCAGTCACCTTTTACTGTGTTTTTTTACCCGCAGCTTCGCGACCATTTGCTTCATCTTTTTAATAGCTTCACAGATGTCTCGGGTCTCACCCCAACCATGAATGAAGCAGAGGTCGTACTTATCCCCAAACCAGGTAAAGACCATTCCCTACCCGCGTCATACCGCCCTATTGCTTTGTTAAACACTGACGCAAAGATCTATACGAAAATCCTAGCCAACCGCCTGGAACCCCATCTTCCGGGTCTCATTGATCCCAATCAAGTGGGGTTTATTCGTCATCGCCAGGGGGCGGACAATATCCGTCGGATAGCCCATCTCGTGGAGAAGGCACGCTTTAGGGATATCCCTGCTTGTCTGGTCTCCCTCGACGCAGAGAAAGCCTTCGATCGAGTGGACTGGGGATTCCCTACAGAAGTACTACGGAGGGTGGGACCGGGGATGATCTCCAAATTGATGGCACCCTACGCGAAACCCTCTACTTGCATACATTTTAATGGTCGCCTCACTGCCCCTATTCCCATATACCGGGGCACCAGACAGGGGAGCCCGCTCTCCCCCCTGTTTGCTCTGGTTGTGGAGCCCCTAGCTATCGCCATTTGTCAGGATCTGAATATAGGGGGTATACCCATGGGGGGATACGAACATAAAGCTTCCCTCTTTGCTGACGACCTCCTCCTTTCATTATCTTCCCCGTCTACGTCCCTCCCGGCTGTGGCTTCTCTCCTAAGGACCTTTGAGAACGCTTCGGGGTACCGGATCAATCTTGATAAGTCTCATGCCCTTAATCTTACTCTCCCGGCCTCTGAGGTCCAGGACTTGCGAGATCTGATTCCGGTACAGTGGACAGACGTATCAATCCGGTACTTGGGCCTCGACTTGACCCCTACACTCTCGACGTGTACTTCGTCCAACTGGTCTAGATATAGGAAAGCCATCCGGGAGGAACTGCACAGATGGAAGAGCCTTCCTCTTGCCTGGTTGGGACGTATCAATACCATTAAAATGTCCCTCTTCCCTAAGATTCTTTATCTCTTCCAGACCCTGCCCACCCCAATCCCACAGGCTGACATTCTTGCCCTACAACGTGACTTTACTAAATTTATATGGGGGAAATCCCGACAGCGCTTTCCTAATAAGATTTTAATGTTGCCTCGCGACCCGGGTGGACTGGCGTGCCCCAACCTTTTGGAATATTACTGGGCCTGCAACCTTCGATATATATCGGAGTGGGTGGTTCGCGAAAGCGAAAAACACTGGTTCCACCTGGACCGAGCGGTATCCCGTAGCCCTTTGTGGGACCTAGCTTGGCTTCCACGAGGGGCGCGCCCCCGCAGCGCCTATATAGCTACCCCTACAAAGACAGTTCTTGAGATTTGGGACAAGTTAGCGGTCTCCCGAGGTCTGATGACATTTCCATCCCCTAACACGCCTATAGCCCGTAATCCCATGTTCCCCCCGGCATTGCAGCCTCAGGCATTTAGTGCATGGACCGAGGGTGAATGCCGGGTTATTCAGGTTCTCTTCCAGGGCGGTGACTTTCTCACGTTCGACCAATGTAGGCAAAAGTTTCATCTCCCAGGGGGAACACGTATGCAATACTATCAGATACGCCAGTGGCTTAGCTTCCAAACCTACACCCAGGAAGCCACTAGACAATTTACCGCCTTTGAAACCCTGGTTCGTAACTTCGAGGGTTCGAAGGGTCTAATTTCTAAAACCTATACTGTCTTACAGTGATCACAGCAGCCCACGTCTCATGGATATCAGACGTGGTGGGCTTCAGACTTAGGAGGGTAGATAAGTCCTGAAGAGTGGGCCTGTTTATGGCGAGATATTCCAATGATATACCAGAGCACGCCGCAACGTGAGTCAGCATATAAGTTAATGATGCGGTGCTATTACACCCCCAACCCCTTACACCAAATGTTCCCTAACTCCCCTCCGACCTGTTGGAGGTGCCAGAAGGATAGAGGTGATTTTATTCACATCTGGTGGTCATGCCCGAGTCTCACGATGTTTTGGAAGGAGGTCCTCAGCCAAATCAAGGAGATAGTGGGATTCCCTATTCCTTCTTCCCCGTCCGTCACGCTTTTAGGCATTAAGCCTTTAACACTGCATGCTATGTCATACACAGATTGGCGCTTGATTCTCCACTTGCTAGGAGCGGCCAGACAGTCCATAGCCCTATTCTGGAAGAAACAACCCCCCCCCCCCCCTATTGCCACCTGGTTCCTCCGATTGTGGAATGTCTTAGCCCTTGAACTGCTTACTGCTCGCATTAATCACACGGATACCCGTTTTAACTGCATTTGGCAGCCCCTCATAAGCTACTTTACTATGTCCAGGCACTCCCGGTTGGTACCCCCAGACTTCGGGCCTTGCAGCTGTTTGAAGACTCCCTTATATCATACTCTAGGGGCCAGAAACCAGACTCCCCGGAATGATCTATCTAAGTCAGGCGACCTGGCTTTTTACATTCTGACGTCCCCCTGCCCCCGCCCCAGAGCTTGGTCCCTTTCAGCACATCCTCCTTTCCCTCTCCTCTTCTTTGTGTGAATTGCACATTTGGCCCAATTTTTTATTTATTTCTTTATATATATTTGCTGACAGTTTCCTGTCGCTTCCTCAACTCAAGGACCCCCACAGTTAAAGGGTCAAATTTAGACATTGTGTTGTTATGCACAGAGCGTCTTCAATGCTTCCATTGTATCATTACTGATAAGCTCAGGTTTAATACTAGGGTTCCTGGGAGCCTTGTTTGTTTGCTTCTAGACTTGTCCTTTTCCACTTTTTCTGTATTAGGACTATTGTTTAGATAAATGGGGGAGAGGTTCAAGCGAGCTTCGTTCCCTCCCACTGTGGTATAAGGTTACTGTGTAAAGCTTGATAGCGTTTCGCTTGGATTAGATCTTGATACGTATGTTTTTCCTCAGTTGTTATGCCATGTATCATGGAATGTGGGCTTATGTAATGTTTTCTTTGCAGGGACATGAGTCTTCAATTGTTTGGCTTGTGATATTTGTCTTATCTTTAATAAAAAAGACTTTACATAAAATCTTCATTTAGATTATTTTAGACATGGACACTTTATTCACAATGCATTCTATTGGAGATGAACTGAGAAAAACCCTAAAGTTTGTACTTGAAAAACAAGTTCATAAACTTAAAATTAGGAAATATTCAATATTTACTATAGTTATATTTGCCATTAGTCTTGCTGAATCTTTGCATGCGCAATAGGCGAAAGTTATAATTGGGAAAGTTGGATCTCGTATGATCAAGATGCTCACCCATGCTCACAAGGCCCTCCACGACACCGGACCAGCATACCTGAACAGCAGACTCAAATTCCACGCACCCCAAAGGACCCTACGATCAGCCCAGCTCTCCTACACCGTGGTCCCCCGCACCAGAAAGACCAGATCAGGCGGCCGCTCCTTCTCCTTCCTCGGGGCCAGAGCCTGGAACGCCCTCCCTCTCCACCTCAGACAGACATCTCTCCCCATCTTCACAAGAAACCTCAAAAACTGGCTCTTCGACAGACCCCCTCCTTGATGGACTGGAACCTGCGAAACCCCCCCTCCCCCAGCGCCTTGAGACCCTCACGGGTGAGTAGTATCGCTTAACAAACGCGTGATTGATTGATTGATTGATCTGTGGAAATCATACTGTCTGAAAAATTGTCTCACTGTATCCAATCAAATATTCATAAGTGGATGTATCCAATCATGTTCTGATGAGAAGAAAATATTGGTATTCTATTGACACAAAACAAATATGTGTATATCTGTTTGGGGTCAGTCAGATAATATCTTCCGCTGATCGTGAAGCATTATGCTTATATCTGTTGAAGGCGTCAGTGAGAAATATATGAATTTCCTATGACCACATCAATGTGCCCATATTAGGATAATTATGGGGACATGTAAATAATTGAGATGAGTTGTCTGAGAAATTGGCAAAAATAATCTAAAGAAATCATGTCTTAGCATGTCCTTTACAAGTAGTGTTATTTAGCGCTCTAGAGATAGCTTGGTAACAGTCAGCTTGATGATGCTAGAAAAATTGTTCATAAAATATCCATTTGTATTTACAAATGCGTTATTTGCACACAAAAAAAAATATATATATGGAAATTCATATATATATATAGCAACATGAGACTGCATTTACCAGAATGCCAGGGGCGAACCTTGCTGGGGGGTGAAGCGGTGTGTTCCCACCCCTTTTCCTGTTTAAAAACACTCCCGTGAGTCATTGAGCTGACGAGCTCGTGGAAGAAGCACCCGCTCGCCAGTGAAAGGTACTTGACCTGATGCAATATTTGGCAGCCTACTCAGCAAACCCCAAATTTGAAGCCTGTAATCTCTACTGATGACGGTTAAAGAACCAGAAACACGTGTCTAGAGATCAGCACTATCTGCGCTAACTCTGGCGAAACACTCGGAATACTTTAGCAAAGCAAGCAACATGAGACTGCATTTACCAGAATGTCAGGGGCGAACCTTGCTGGGGGGTGAAGCGGTGTGCTCCCACCCCTTTTCCTGTTTAAAAGCACTCCTGTGAGTCATTGAGCTGACGAGCTCGTGGAAGAAGCACCCGCGCGCCAGTGAGAGGTACTTGACCTGATGCAATGTTTGGCAGCCTACTCAGCAAACCCCAAATTTGAAGCCTGTAATCTCTACTGATGACGGTTAAAGAACCAGAAACACGTGTCTAGAGATTAGCACTATCTGCGCCAACTCTGGCGAAACACTCGGAATACTTTAGCAAAGCAAGCAACATGAGACTGCATTTACCAGAATGCCAGGGGCAAACCTTGCTGGGGGGTGAAGCGGTGTGCTCCCACCCCTTTTCCTGTTTAAAAGCACTCCCGTGAGTCATTGAGCTGACGAGCTCGTGGAAGAAGCACCCGCGCGCCAGTGAGAGGTACTTGACCTGATGCAATGTTTGGCAGCCTACTCAGCAAACCCCAAATTTGAAGCCTGTAATCTCTACTGATGACGGTTAAAGAACCAGAAACACGTGTCTAGAGATCAGCACTATCTGCCCCAACTCTGGCGAAACACTCGGAATACTTTAGCAAAGCAAGCAACATGAGACTGCATTTACCAGAATGCCAGGGGCGAACCTTGCTGGGGGGTGAAGCGGTGTGCTCCCACCCCATTTCATATATATATAGATGTATATACACAAAATCTAAGAATAAATTTGCACCTTAGAGGAAATCTGCATTGTATAGACGTATATATTTTTTTTATGTCTATTGGTCATGTGATGTATTTATGTGCGTCTTTAACTAACGTAGCGCGTATGTGATCAAGGCCAGGACTGGCCGAAACGCTTCATATCAGCATTGGAAAATAAATTAATTTTGTGAGCAGATAATATTGGTGTCCGCACTCAACTTTCTATGGTGTGGATATATATTTCCCACTGTAGCTACATCATAAAGACCTACCAGGCTAGGCTGGCAAAGCTCTCTGGAGTCTATCAGTGCAACGCTGCTTGTCTGCTTTGACTGAAAGCAGAAAGGACAAATACAGGAGGGGAATATACGACGTTACATCGCGGTGTTTACACCGCGATACCTTTACAACGCAGGCATTACATCGCAAGTCGTTACAACGACTTGCGCTGGAGGGCGCTGGACTTAGGAATAGTATGATTTACTATTCCAACTCCAGCCTACGTTACAGTAGGGAAGGTGTTGGAATAGTAAATCATACTATTCCTTAGCTTAGAGCGCCATCCAGCGCAAGTCATTGTAATGACTTGCGTTGTAATACCCGCGTTGTAAAGGTATTGCGGTGTAAACACCGCGATGTAACCGATGTTTCCCACAGGAGGGGGAAAGAAGGCAGGGAAGGTGATGGGGTTTATTTAAGGATGGCAGATAAGTTATGTTTTTTTCACATGTGGGCCAGGGATGAGAGGCCATGTTCCGTATGCCGACCCTATCACTCCTTCGCCCCCGTGTAGCAGCTGAAAGCAGCAGCAGATGAGTTTGGGGGGCCACACATAACATTAAATTATAAATGGGTGAATTACAAGGTTGTTTTACGCCTCGGGTTCTGAGTGATATCGTAGAGTACTTGCGCTTCGCTTTTGTTGTCTATTTGACATCACTCAGAACCCCTCGGTGGAAAACATCCCCATAATGCCCTAGAAAAATAAATATAAGTATATATATATATATATATTGTTACATGATGGTCGCAATGTGACAAAGAACGAAAGTTCGAAACGCGTCTGTTTCTTTGCTAGAAATTATCTTGTGCTATTGAAAACTGAGTTGGTGTGGCTGTTTCCTGCGATGGATGTCCACAAACAGGATTACATTTGGAATGAATAATATATATATATATATATATATAAATATATTATATATATATATATATATATATATATATATATATATTTGGAATGAATAATATATATATATATATATATATATATATATAAATATATATATATTTTGTTACATGACGGTCGCAATACAGGTTAGAGTTGTCTGTATGTCAGACTTAATAAAAGGTTTTTAGATAAACTAATTTCTAGCACACAGAGAATTGCTTCCAGATGAAAAACGGGTGCTTGAACAAATGGAACAGCAAGTTGTGTACAGTAAATAAATAACGCTTCTGGTCTCTTCCATTAGATGAGAATGTGACAGATGGCCGAGAAGAAGTGGCTTATATTTCCTCTGCAGCGAGGGGACAGCATTTAGTTCACTTTTCATTTTCCGAGAAGAAAACTATGGTCAGATGTTCTCATAAGCCTCGGCGATTTTCTGCCAGAAAGAGAATGGCAAAGCAGATGCCCAGCAGACAAGGGCACAGCGCTGAGCGTAACAAAGTTAACACAGCTGAACTACTATTTTCACAGATGGTGCCATTTTGTTAATATCAAACATGTTCAGCTGGCCTTGATAGCATTAGGTCCATGACAAATGAACGCCTCTCTGCAGCAAAGGCTGGACAAATCTACTGCAGGCCAGAAAGCCTGATTTCGAAAATTAAAAAATATACCGTATATCTGGCAGTCACCACAATCGTCAAACCTGTGTTTTGCAGCGAGAATGGAGGCTGGCAGTCCCTGTGCACTGATCGCATAGGTTTTATGTATATTGTATACACTTTTGAAGAATTTATACAGTTCAGTGTGTATTTTGGGGCGGGACTTGCACTCCTATAAAACTGACTCCTGTCAGAACAACCACTAATCAACTGCAAAAAACACGATTAGAGAAGACAAGAGCCTCTGGAATTATGCAGAGGGGAGGACCAAATTATGTGGCAGGGTTGACTAAATTATGGGGCAAAAACACGCAAATTATTCGGCATAATGTGCCACATTATGTGATAGTATTACTTCATTATTTTGTAATGTTTATACATGGTAACACGGTCTTGGCAAATATTCCACCTCATTAGTGCCAGTTTAACAACCAAATGCAGCAATAAGCAACAGAAAGACGGCCAATCAACCTTTGCGAAGGGCCTCATACTACGCAGGAAATACATGTCACCAATGTTTTTAGTGACTTTTGATCCATTTGAGCTAGAAACATTTTTTAGTTAAAATCTGCAAGATTATTCAGCAGATTATTGGTTATTGGGCAAATGCGGTAAATCCATTATTATGTGAAAAACGTCAGAGCTGCAGAATGACATCATTCTAGTTAATGGCCCTGACAAAGACATATATCCTTCAATCAAATGCCTAAAATATACTAAAACACACTCATTAAAGCAGTTTTGCTGAATGGCAACCTTTTTATGAAACTTACCATTAGCATCATGGGAGTATTCCACGCCTGATACAGTACACCTTCGGAAAACCATCTTATTTTCAGTGAGGGTCCCTGTTTTGTCAGAGAAAATGTATTGTATCTGCCCAAGGTCTTCTGTGATGTTAAGGGCGCGGCACTGTAGCTGGGAATCAGTCTCTTCCTCATACAAGTCTTTATCTTGATGAATGAGGAACACTTGGCAAATTTTAACAATTTCAATCGACACATACAGTGAAACTGGAATGAGCACCTAGAACACAAAAAACAGTAATCAACACAAGGATCGGCATTCACTCATTAATTCTGCAAATTCTTAGTGATTTAGGGACAGAAAATCAGTTATTTTCCCAGATAATGATACTTTGATACCTTGTGAGAACAAACTTAAGCTACACTGTATTTATTCATGTGTTAAATCGGTTTTAATTGGGTTTTATTGCACTCTGATTTTCATGCATGGTTTGTGTTAATCACACCTGCTTTTCAGCTTCTGGAAGTGTTCAATGACTTGACAAAACTATTCCACGCAGAATAAATTAACTTGTTTAACTTTTTTCTTATGAGGCTCAAAGGGCGACACAATTGTCCTTTAGCCTGGAAACTGGCAATACCTTGCAATAGCCATCACACTAACCAATTTCAAAGTCTCAGAAGCAGCCCCTCACTTCCAAAGCAATAACCTACAAAAGTACTAATAAACGGTGACAGAGAAGTATTGTCGTAACACTTTACTAGAAGAGAGCAGAGCCCAATGCTGCGGTAAGTAGACTGCAGTGGTACCACACCCCCACGCGGGGCATGGCATTGAGGGTTGCTTCCGGCTGTAGGATTTAATACAGTTGGAAAGCGGATGCAGTTGCTAACACCAACAATCCAAGATGCCCCATTGTCACCTGATGGACTATTCCATTGGAAACGCGGGGGTAGGTTGCTTGCAAACTGTTCAGTTAATCAGTGGATAACGCTTTGCAATCCTGTGCTCACTTCGACAAATGTGTCACTGCTTTCATGCAACCTGCGTCATGCCTTTCGAACAGTAATGCACAAGTTACTAACTTGTGTAACGATATATCTGTAAGAGACAGTAGTTAGTGACAGATTCCTTACCTTAGAATATCCCCAGGCGTCAGGCTGGATCCGGAAAGTTTTTGCGTAGCAGTACCCTTGCGCGTTGGTAGGCGGCGTCGTGCGGCTCCACGTCCATCGTCGGCGTCGTGATCGCCGGGATGACGTCGCGGGCAGTACTTAGACGCCGCCCCTGCGCGCTGACGTCAGTTCTGTACACGACTTTCCGCGCCAGGAACGCAGAGCCATGCAAGAAGCTGACATAGGTGTCTGAAAAATACTAGGGCCCTGAAAGGGATGTCCTTAACCCTAGAAATCAGTTCGCAGAACGGGGAGGATGGGTGGGCGGTAGGAATCTGTCACTAACTACTGTCTCTTACAGATATATCGTTACACAAGTTAGTAACTTGTGCATCTGAAAGAGACACGTTAGTGACAGATTCCTTACCTTAGAATAGATACCCCAGCTATACCAACCCCGGTGGTGGGTCTGCGAACAAAGATCAGACAAGGAAGTCCCGGAGGACAGAACGGCCAAAGAAGCCGTCCCTCCGGACCTGACTGTCAAGGCAGTAATGCTTGGTAAACGTGTGCAGCGAGGCCCACGTAGCTGCCTGACAGATATCCTGCAGCGGAACACCGCGGCCTAAAGCCGTGGTAGCAGCCGTTGCCCTGGTGGAATGGGCACGCAGCCCAACAGGAGGCTCCTTCTTAGCCAAAGAATAGCAGGCTTTGATACACAAGGTTACCCAGCAGGAGATGGTTCTCTTGTGCACCGCCCGACCTTTTTTGGCGCCCACGTAGCCAACAAAGAGCTGATCATCCACCCGGAAGTGTTGTGTGCGGTTGATATAAAAGGAAAGCACACGCTTTGGGTCCAGACAGTGGAGCCTCTCTTCCTCTCTGGAAGGATGCGGAGGCGGAAAGAAGGTGGGCAAAGTGATGGTCTGCCCAATGTGGAAGGCAGTAACCACCTTTGGCAAGAAGGACGGACACGTCCTAAGAACAACCTTGTCTGGATGGACAGACAGAAAGGGAGGTTTGCATGATAGAGCCTGGAGCTCACTCACCCGCCGAGCGGAGGTGATGGCTACGAGAAAGCTGTCTTGAGAGTCAGAAGACGAAGAGGACAGTTATGTAGAGGCTCAAAGGGAGCGCACATGAGAAAGGTAAGAACCAAATTCAAGTCCCACTGAGGCATCACAAACGGAACAGGAGGGAAGAGGTGTGTAATGCCTTTAAGGAATCTGTTAACAACATGGGACTTGAAAAGGGAGGGCTGATCAGGAAGCCTGAGGAAGGCCGAAATGGCACAAAGATAGCCCTTGATGGTACCCAGGGCAGAACCCTGTTGGGCCAGTGAAAGAAGGAACAGAAGAACCTCAGAAAGAGGGGCAGAGAGGGGATTCACAGCCTTTGCTGTGCACCATGCCACAAACTTGTTCCACCTGCAGGCGTATACCACTTTAGTGGAAGGACGCCTGGCTGCCAGAATTACATCACAAACTTCGGGAGGCAAGTCGAAAGGAATCAACTGCCGCCGCTCAATCTCCACGCAAGCAGGTGGCGGCTGGACAGGTTCGGGTGGAGGACCGTCCCCTGCTACTGCGACAGAAGATCCTCCCGAAGAGGCAGACGGATCGGGGGATCGACGCTCATACGGAGTAGCTCGGGATACCAAACTCTTCGAGCCCAGTCCGGAGCCACAAGAATGACTTGGGCCCGGTCGCGCCGAATCTTCTTCAACACTCTGGGTAGAAGTGGTATAGGTGGAAAGGCGTACAACAGACCGCAACTCCACTCGCGACGAAAAGCGTCTCCGAGCGAGTGCCGCCTTGGAAATTCCAACGCGCAGAACTGATGACATTGCGCGTTCTCTTCGGTGGCGAATAGATCTAACCAAGGCTCTCCCCATTGCAGAAAGAGACCTTGCGCCACTTCCGAGTGAAGACGCTATTCGTGATCCATCATGCACCTGCGGCTGAGTTCGTCCGCCCTGGCGTTCAGGGAACCTGCCACGTGTTGAACCATCAGGAACATGCCCTGATGTTCCAGCCATGTCCAGAGGCGCAGAGCCTCCTGACAGAGGGTCCACGACCCCACCCCGCCTTGTTTGTTGCAGTACCACATGGCGGTGGTGTTGTCCGTGAACACCTGCACTACCTTCCCTTTGACAGAGGGAAGGAATGCCTTGAGTGCAAGTCGGATCGCCCGGAGCTCCAGAAGGTTGACATGGAGCCGGGACTCCGCCGGAGACCAGAGGCCTCTGATCTCCGCCTCTCCCATGTTACCGCCCCATCCCAGAAGGGACGCGTCCGTCACAACTGTGTGCTCTGGCTGGGGAAGGGAGAGGGATCTGCCCATGACCCATTGCCGGTTCGAGAGCCACCACTGCAACTGTCTTGCAGCCCCCTCCGAGATCTGGACGTGATCGGACAGGTTGCCCTGGTGCTGCGCCCACTGGAACTTCAGGTCCCACTGCAGAGCCCGCATATGCCATCTGGCATGATCGACCAGCAGGATGCAGGAGGCCATGAGGCCCAGCAGCCTCAGGGTCATCCGTACCGAAACCCAGGATAAAGGCTGAAAGATCGGAATCATAGCCTGAATATCCCGGACTCGCCGTTTGGGAGGATAGGCCCGAAACTGCGTCGTGTCCAGAACTGCTCCGATGAAAAGGAGCTGTGGAGAAGGGATCAGATGCGACTTCGGCACATTGATGGAGAACCCCAGCGAGTGCAGGAGTTCGGCCGTAGTCTGGAGGTGGGAGACGACTGCCTGGGACGAGCCCGCCTTCAGCAGCCAGTCGTCGAGGTAGGGGAAGACTGGAACCCCTGCCCGGCGCAGATGAGCTGCGACCACCGCCATCACTTTCGTGAACACCCGAGGGGCACTTGTAAGGCCAAAGGGGAGCACGGTGAACTGGAAATGCTCGAGGCCTACCGTGAACCGAAGGTAACGCCGGTGGGCCGGCAGGACGCGGATGTGGAAATAAGCGTCCTGCAAGTCCAACGCTACCAACCAGTCTCCAGGGTCGAGGGCAGTCAAGACCTGAGTTAGGGTGAGCATCTTGAACTTCTCCTTCCGGAGGAAGCGATTGACGTTCCGGAGGTCCAAGATAGGACGCATGTCCTCCTTGTCCTTTTTGGGCACCAGAAAGTAGTGGGAGTAGCAACCACGTCCTACTTCTGCGGTCGAAACATGCTCGATGGCCCTCTTGGCCAAGAGGGCCGTGACTTCCTTCTGCAGAAGCACCAAGTGATCCCCTGACATGCGGTGGAATTGAGGTGGCATGGCTGGGGGGTGGTCTCGAAGGGGAGGGAGTAGCCCCTTCGGACAATGTCCAAGACCCACCTGTCCGAGGTGATGGCACGCCAGTGGTGAAGGTGATGGCGGACCCTGCCCCCTACTGGTGTGCTGTGCACCTGAAAGGAAGGACTAGGAGGGCTTGGAGGCCGCAGACGGGGCGGAGGTGGTGGCCTGACCCGCACGCTGGTTGCCCGAACCGCCACGGCGGTATCCACGTCCTCGGCCACGCGAAGACGCTTGCTGCGCGGGCCGGTGGCTGGGCAGTGGACGTGACTGGGCGCTCCTTCCGTGGCCACGAAAGGGGCGAAAAGCAGAGGTTAGCGGAGGGCGCACAACAGAAAGACCCAGGGACTTGGCAGTAGCCCGTGAGTCCTTAAAACGCTCCAGCGCATGGTCTGCTTTGGAACCAAAAAGACCGACTCCATCAAAGGGCATGTCCATGAGTGTATTCTGGACATCACCCGTGAAACCAGTTGTTCTCAGCCAGGCGTGGCGCCGCAGCGCCACCGTCGTTGCAAGCGATCTGCCCAGCGAGTCGGCGGTATCAAGGCCACAAGGTATGGTGTACTTTGCCGCATCCCTTCCTTCCGCAATGGCGCGGGTAAGCAGTGTCTGGACCTCCTCAGAACACTGGGGCAAAACAGCCGCCACCGAATCCCACAGGGAGTGGGTATATCGGCCCAAAAGGCAAGCGGTGTTGACGGACCGCAAGCCAGCACTGGAGGAAGAAAAGCCTTCTTCCCAAATTGGTCCAGGCGTTTGGATTCCCTATCCGGAGGGGCGGTAGGGAAGGCGGTTTGGGAGGCAGAGGCTTGGACAACCAAGCTCTCGGGGGTGGGATGTTGAGAGAGAAACAAGGGGTCGCCGGAGCAGGGCAATGGCGTCGGGCCACGTTCCTATCCACACAGGAGCCCCTGTGGTGGGCTTGGACCAGGTGCCCAAAAGAACGTCAGATAGTGCATCATTAAACGGCAGCACAGTCTCAGATGAGGAAGCTGCCGGCTGAAGCACTTCCGTCAGGAGATTAGTCCTGACAGCCACAGTAGGCAACTGGAGGTGTAAGGCTCCAGCTGCTCTACGCAACACCGTTGAGAAATTTGCACCCTCCTCCGTAGCCACGGGAGGAGACAGCATGCCAGTGTCAGGGGAAGTGTCTAGACCAAAGTTCCTCTGCCCAGTCCTGATCATTCTCACACTGCTGTGTGAGAGAGTCTTCCGACCCCTCCCAGCTCTCCTGGTCCTCCTCTGGTTCAAAATATGGAGGAGGAGGGACATTTGGGACCCAAGGTCTCATCGGCGCCGGAGCCGGCGTCGAGCGACGTCGGTCCGGCTCCATGTCCGGAACCGGAGAGAACCGGGGAACGACGCCGCCCGGAGCCCCGGGCGGCGTCGGGAATGGCACCGGGGAGATCGGCGCCGGCGGAGGCGTGGTTAGGTCAACCGGCGTCGATCGGGGTTGCGGTACCACCGGAGCCGGGATCGAGGTCGGGGCCGGAGCCGAGGCCGGGATCAGGGCTGGTGGGACAGGCGACGCCGGGACCGGAGTCGTCAGCGACGCCGGGGCAACCCCATCAGGGCCCGCGGGGCCCGAAGGCGCACCGGAGGGACCTTGAGGCCCGAAGAGGCGGGCCATGGCCGACAGGAATTCCTGTATATCGGCCGGAGTCGCCCCCGAACCCGGAAAGGACGGGTAATGTGGGGGCGGCTCAACAGGCACGTCCGGGGCCGCGGGGACGGTGCCGACAGGGGCCTCAGCCGAGTCGCGAGACCGGCGAGGCGAAGTCTTAGAGCGATGATGCTTCTTAGACTTTTTGTGCTTCGACTTACCCGAGGAGCGCGAAGACTTGGACTCCGACGACCGGTGGGGGCTCCGCGACCGGCCCCTCGACCTCTCACGGGACCGGGGCTTGGTGCGGCGCGGAGCCGACTGCCGGACCTCGAGGAGCTTTCGAGACCGCTCTCGCAAAGCCTTCGGGTGGAGGTTCCGGCAGTCAGGGCACGACTTCGTGTCGTGGTCTCGGCCGAGACAGTAGAGACACTCTAAGTGCGGGTCTGTGATCGACATCATTCGACCACAGGCGTCGCATGGCTTGATGCCGGGCATCCCTACTGACACCTTAGAGTCGTTAGAAGACTCGAAAAGAAACAGTGAAAAATTCACCCAAAATTTAGTCAAAAATTGACTAGGGCACTGCTCTTCCCGGATCTGCGCTTACTGGCGCGGAAAAGAAGAACTGACGCCAGCGCGCAGGGGCGGCGTCTAAGTACTGCCCGCGACGTCATCCCGGCGATCACGACGCCGGCGACGGACGCGGAGCCGCACGACGCCGCCTACCGACGCGCAAGGGTACTGCTACGCAAAAACTTTCCGGATCCAGCCT
Source organism: Calotriton arnoldi (assembly GCA_963921515.1). Lineage (NCBI taxonomy): Eukaryota > Metazoa > Chordata > Amphibia > Caudata > Salamandridae > Calotriton > Calotriton arnoldi. The sequence goes on along the minus strand of CAWUFW010002141.1, from coordinate 1,408,481 downwards.
GACGCCTGGGGATATTCTAAGGTAAGGAATCTGTCACTAACGTGTCTCTTTCAGATAGAGCTGTTGCCACCCTGATCCAGCGCCACTGAAAATTCTTGAGCACATATCTCTCCCTAGACGTGAGTGGGTGATCTTTGCATATGTATTTTAAAGCCCTCATGGTTTTTTTTTCAAAATCAGACGCTTATAATGATGCATAGTTAGCTGGCACAGTAACAAGGATCCGTGCACATACAGTTTTCTCTGACCACGGGATGGTGGTCTTTTCTATGTGCAACCGTACTGCGCCAGTGACGCAGTTTAAAAAAATAGAGTTTAGTGTTTATATTGTGTTTATGCCGTAAAGGCAAAGAATGCTGTGTGCTCAAACTGAGTTAAGTAAGCAACGGGTAAATTTCGCTCTGTCATTTAGCAACCTACTACTGCTGCAGAAAAAAAATACAAATACTTCTGCAATTTTGAGTTTTGTATCGGCCGAGTGTTAACCAAATAATGCTGATTAAGTTTGACTTCAGATTGTGGAGAAGAAAAATAACCACATTCTCGCGGTATTTAACTCCTCTACAGCTGTAAAAACATCAAGTGGTTAAAGTCAGGCAACCCCGTGACAATCTGACAAAGACAATTAAAGCATAAACTGTGAAAAACAAAACAGTCTCAGCACAATGTTCGCCTATGGTGCTACAGGTATTATATAATTATTAAATTACCGTAGATTATACATTGCCAGCACTACCTTAAAATCCTCTTTGCAGTGTAAGTGGCTCGAGCTGCACCTTCCTCCTCCAACCTGTCGAATACTTCTTTCTGCATTGCTCACGCGTCTCCATTACAATTGAAGTAGTGATGACAGAAGGAGTAAAACTAATCAACTGATACTTGGGTATGAAGTCTCTGGAGCCTTATTAAATTTCACACTACTGTCACTACCTTTGGTCAGGCCAAAGCCTTCCATAAATTCTGTTATGGCTTTCACATCATTATCCCTTACTATCCAGGCCTCCAAACCATGGAATGTAATCATCCTGTCTGCAGCACAACGGCCAACTTGTGGCCTCAGTGTCAATGCAGCAGAGGGATCAGATGTAGAAGGTGGCCATTGATAATAAACCGTTTCTGTACGATATTGAATCTGCTTTCACGACCAATTACAGCTTTTGCAGCGAGCAATGGGCGAAAATGTGTGCAAAACGACTTGGTGGCTGTTTTTTGTGCACAGTATTACCCTTTCCTATTCTTTTGCCTAAGCAACACACTCCGAATAGAACAAGGATGCAATTGCCCATGTAGAACTAGGAGTCAAGGCGATTTGTACGAATGAGAAGAAAAAACTTCATGCATGACTTCTTGCTGGAGTGAAGGCCTCGATTTATCTGCTCTACATTACTTCTCATCTGTCCTCATCCTTTTAGAACGGTCTCACTCAAAATTGGCCATAAAGTTCCAAATGAAAGCTCAACAATAATTGGTACAAAGATAACACAACATTTCTTTTTTTTTGCTACCCAGCAGTTGCGGCTCCTACGCTAAGGCGGAGGAGCGTCGCCCCACTGCTTTTAACCAGTGTAAATAAAGGAAACATAAAATTATAATAACTTTATGAGTTATTATCATTTTATGTTTTTGTGCTGCTTTGCGGGCGGGCAGGGCTGCTCTGCTCTCAGAGCAGGGCAGGGGAGGACTGGTTTGCCCACTCCAAGTGCGCAAAGACTGTTTGGCCGGCCATCTGTGGCTGGCCAAACAGTCATTCTCACTACGCATGTTCTCCACGCAGGCTGCATTACAGCCTGCGTGGAGAACATGCCCAGGCGCCCAGTCCTCATCGCCGAACCACGGGGCTCAGACCAATCACAACGCTGCATTGCAGTGTTGTGATTGGTCAGGGGAGCCTGGGCGCTTCCTGTTCGGCCGAGTCCTGACGCAGAGGAGGGACGCTGCAGCGATAAGGTAAGTTATTTATTTATTTTGTACATACCCCCCCTCGCCCCTTCTCCCGCCTCTTCATCTCTGATCGGTGCCGGCCGCCACTGCTACCCAGTTCTCTTTCTGTGCACCACAAAGATCTTGGTCTTTTCTCACAACCTCCTTACACAGTTTGTCAACTGATCTACTTGGATATGGTGGCCATGCACATCCTTCTCTCTGCAGGGGTGTTAGCACAGGTCCCTGCAGCCCCTGTGCTGCAGGGAGGCACCCAACCCTTCAGGGGGCCACTTATTCAGCCCTAAGTCAGTGAATATCTGTGAAATAAGCGAGACTCAGGTACACTTCATCACATTCTGCAGGGGGGCATTATTCTGCGTTTCGACACTGCCCCTCTGATGGAATCTAAAGCTTTACAGACAAGACTGTACTCCCCACTTAAGATTCACAAGTTCTCATATCTGACGTTATACCTTGCACCTCTTAGACCACTATGCATTTTGTTAAATCCTCCTGTTTTTCCCTTCACAAAAAGGTATCAAGCTTAAGGGAGAGACCAGTGTTTTTCTGAAAAAACATACCCCCTTCGATCCTCTTGATGGAGTCGCAAATAAAGTTGCTGAAGAGAATAATCAGCTGGTGCTCGGAAAAAAAACACTCCTTTTTTCACACAACCACCGCCACTCAATGATATCCTTCGACTCCTGTTACTGAGTTCCTAACCCATCATAACCTCATACACTGTAAAGCGATAAAATTTCAGTGCCTCATCAGGGGTAGTAAGAGCTATATAAATACCCACACCACACCAGGTCTAAACCCTAAAGCAGAGTACAAAGAAGATACTGTACCTGAAATACTATTATCATTGTAAAAAATAAATAAACTGCAGAAAGCCCTGGGGATAAATAGTTGCCGTCAAGTCCACGGACGTCAAACACTGGACGCGTTTCTCCATAATGCCCTGTCCAAAGTCCATGACCTATAAAACAAGTAAAATAATTTAGAGTGAAGGCCTCTCATGATAATTATATATCTTATCTGGTGACATTCTACACATAGTGAAGAGGGTTTAGGAATAACAGTTATAGGCCGGATGAAGCTGCCAACAATTAGAGGTGTGGGTGCGGGCACATTTATTTGTATTTAAGTAACAATAATCTCGAACAGAGATGCTGAGGGCAGGTATTATACACACTCTGACAAGATAAACCATAACAGCAGGCATTCAGTAAATATAGAGAGAAGTGTGGGATGCTTCACAACGTAACAGCTTCAACAACTTTCTCCAGAAGGGGCTTGCAGCACTGTCTGTGGTGTTGAGCATTGAAGGTTCTGTACCAACCACGGATTTCCAAGTAGAAAAGGTGGTTCTTTAGGTCTGTTTCAATGCCACGTATATCAGGCCCAGGGAAAGTACATTCTAGTGAAACTATGCCAAGAATGCAAATTCCTTGAATCTGAAAGTGGTGCATGGGCGGGCTTAGGTAGCGGGCCCTCCGCCATCGCACATCGCTTTCCCGCCTGCCATATTATGATGGCGGGGGGAAGCGTTGATGAAGCATGGCGGTCGGAAAGACCGACTGCCACGGTTCCAACAGGCGGTCCTTTTCTGACGCCTGTCGGAGCAGCAACATTGGCCAGCATTGCGGCGGTGCCGTTGGTATCATGATATCCCTTTCCACCCGCATGTTCATGGGGGTTAACCCGACATGAACAAGTTGGCGGAAAGAGACCTTGGGGGCCCGTAGTGGCCCCACCTTCAGCCCAGGCATTTTCTCTTGGGGGTTGGAGGGCACCACATTTCCATGCACCATGTGGCAGGCACCGCATGATGCCTGCCACGTAGTGCAGGGAAATGTAAACAGTGCCCTATTTACATTGCAGCGGGTGCTGCAGCCAGCAGCACCCACCACATTGTAAAGTATGGCCGGTGCGACGGCCGCATTGGCGGTCACATTGTAATGCGGTAGGTGGGTAGGCCGCCTCGTAGGAGGCCGGTCCCACTACCGCAGCGATGGCGGTCGGACTTTCGTCCGACCGCCATCGTAATGACCCCCTTAGTGATTAGAAAGTAAATGGACGGGTAGTGGTTTAGAGAGTGATGGTCTGAATGTGGAAGGATACAGAGTTGGAGACTGATTTCAGTACTGGGATGATTTGTTGGGGCAGCCTGTCTGATGTACGGAGGAGAAGGTAGCAGTGTACCCTGGATGGATGAAAAGATTATGAGTGGAAAATTGATTCAACCAGTCTACTACACGAAGTCAACGATCAGCAAGGTAGATACAATGTAGTAGAAACATTGGTGCATGGCAAGCACATCACATTCATGTAAGTTTACGGCCCAAATGTAGACAGCCTCACCTACATACATGAGGTATGGCATAAATTCATCAAGTTGACTTCACAAACGGTGCTATGGTGGGCTGGGCTTTAATTTAGTACTTAATAAAAACATGAGCCCAGCAAACTGTAAACATAACTCTGTGGCAAATACATTAAGGCATATTGTACATACACATGAATTAGTAGACACATGGAGGACAAAGCATACTTTACTGAGGGAGGGCACCCATGTTTCCTAGGCTGCTGGATCATGACATGGATCCTGGGATGACTAGATTCCTGGCTGGGCACATGAAACACCTACACATGTATAAAGTCTATTACTCATCTACCTCACACTCGCTCAGATCATTCACTGGTGAAATTACCCATAGTTCAAAACAGAGCATTCACATAGCGCTCCAAGAGAAGGTATTCATAAAGGACATCCAGCAGAAAATTACAAATATCTTTCAAATTAACAAGGGATCGGTGGAATTCATTGGCATAGTAATCCTTTAAATCTTACATCAGAATAATGTTCATCAGCAAACAATACGGAGTTTGCAAAACCCTGAAAGATAGGATAGATCACCTAGAGCATGAAAGTCTATCCCTAGAGGTGCAATATACACAAACGGGGAATAAGAAAGTTCTAGCAGAAATTAAAGTCAAACCTACTGAGTTTAACGAAACGGGGAACAGGAGTTCAAACACCTAAACACACATGCCACAGGTAGAACTTATGAGAGGGCTGTAGACCTGGACGAAACTTAGCATCGCTTATATGCCACCCACGGGCTGCTCAGACGACAATAGAGATTGAAACTAGAACTGGGGAAACAGTACAAGAAGACAAAGACATACTTGCTGAGTTCAAAGCACATTATACAAACCTCTACAGGCCCAGAATCTCTCCATTTCAGCGTGACTACAATGCATACTTTAAACGTAGAGTGATGTTATGGCCCTCCACCACCCAGCAACAATTCTTAGCTACTCTGATCACCTTAGACGAAATCTCCATTGTCATTTCTAGCCTGCCGACTTGTAAAGCACCCGTCATCAACAGATTCCCTAGTGAATTCTAAAAAGCCTATTTTAAAGACATAGCTCCTAGGCTGCTTAAGGTCTGCAATGACACACTTAATGCTAGTGCTCTGCCGCCTCACTCAGCAAAACATTGGGACTCGTACGGACCATTGTATTTAATCAAAATTGATGTAAACATACTAGCTAAGGTTGTAGCTAACAGACTAATCCTCCTTCTCCCGAACATGGGCCTTTTAGACAAGACGGATTTGTTCCAGGTAGATTGACGGCACAATGTTTTACACCCTCTATGCCCTGATACACCAACTGAACCCTGACACAGACCCGGTAGCAGTCTTGCTAGATGCCACCAAGGCCTGCGACTCCCTTGAGTGGGGATTCCTCTTATACCAAACTGACCATAAGGGTCTGATTAAACAGACTATTTTCTGAACCATTTGACATATAAGGGGTGTTTTGCCAGGGATGCCCAATTTCGATTCTGCCCTATGGTTTGCTTCCAAGCCATAGGCCTGCGCTGAGAGACAACAGCATCTTAACAAAACCCTGCAATTTAGAACCCACAACCTGATCATCTGTTTATATGCTGATGACATCACCCTAGATTTAAAAAAAACCCTGCTTTTAAACTAAGCCCAGTAATACATGCATTTACCATTTATAAATCACTAGTAGGGATCTGCATCAACTGGAATAAGTCTACCATATTCTTCATGTCATTGGGAACACATGTTTGTGAACTTGAGTTCCCTTTACTGTGGACTCAGACCTCACTTAAATACCTAGGAATATGTGTCAGTCATGGTAAAGAAAATGTAGCAGAAAATTACAGGGTAACGATGGCTCATCTTGAATAACAAATTAAAAGATGGAGCTCCCTCCCTATATCCTTGATGGGTAGAATTGCACTAATGAAGATGGTCATTCTGCTCAAATTATTATATTTATTTTATAATATGCATATCCCTCTCAACAAGAAATTTTTCAAAACCTTACGCTTGGAAATGGTTACCTTGGCATGGGCCAGCAGGCAGCCTACAATAAAGTTTGAGACTTTAACATTGCAGTATGAGCAAGGAGGGCTGGCAGCCCTGGACCTTGAACTATACTACCTTCTCCTGCAAGCACAACACACTCACCATGGGGTCCATCACGCACCATACATGCACATCTGGCCGGTGAAAGAGATATTGCGCATCCTACAACCCTAGCTGCGATGATTGGAAGTGCTCCCCAACATATTCGATCTGGGATAAACTCAGTAGCCTATGATAGAAATCTTTTATAAACGCAAATTAATGCAATTAATGTGTAGAAATAACGTGTAGGCCTAAAATGAGAAGCTACATTTTTTTAAAGGCAAATAGGAGCACTAGACTCCATATCTGCCCATGTTAAGTTAGAAATGCTTATGAACGCTTAGGTCAACATTCTTAGTAATGTGATGGCGTGAAGATTTCAAAGATAAAATGTGCTGAACCAACATGATTTAATAGAGAAAGATAGTGTTCGACTTTCCCATAGACATATTTCTCATCAAATACAATAGGGGATTGAATAATGTAGTTAATTTACTTAAATGTTTCTTCATGAATAAGATTTGTAAGCTAGAATATGTGAGAAAGAGATGATTTCATTTGTGGAATGAGAGACCTAACCATGAACTGTTTTGCTTTGCACATTAGGAACAAGTGGGAACCAAACCACGACTTTTGCAAAGTTGTTAGTAATGTTACATATAACACTTAATATTTGTAAGTCTTTGTTAAAAGACAGCGTAGACGGTGGAAGATTTCTGTTCTCATGAAGAAGACATTGTGCTCCGATTAGTGGAAAAGATCGACTGTTGCAACATTTATTTTAGTTATTTATAACAAAATGTTATATTAGTGCGTGTTCCTAGACTAGAGACACCACATACTCTTATTGCTTTGAGCTTCTTTTCCTTTGAAGACCCAGACTCTCTACGGTCTGAAGCTTTGAGCGGAATCTATTCTATATTTCTGAGACTCCAATGAATTTCCTGAATTTTTCTTCATGAGAAGTGCTATTTGAATTGCTTAAAGCTTTATGCTTTTACCTCTCGTTTTCAAACTCTTTATGGGTTCAAGATATTTTTCTCAACCTAAAGATTTAGAATAGGGATTTATTTAATTTAGAACAAGCTTAATGCTTCATGTTCTGTATTTTTATTTGAGAAGAATTAATTGATAATTAATAAAGAAATGTATACTAAAAGATTTGACTAAAACAATTAAAACTTACATAAAAATCTCACAATTGACTCACAATAATTGATATTTAACTGTGATGAGTAATTTGAGTTTTGATTTGCCACTTCTGGTTAATTCTTACCTGCGTCAGAGGTCTGGAGACCAAGCGCCCAGTACGAGCATGGACTTTATGTTCAGGTATGCTGAGAGACAAATTCTGAATCATAAAACAAATATTTATTAAGTTCCCATGATCCACGATCAGAATGCAAGCAGCATGGGAGAGACTTGGGAAACGATTGTCAAGCACTCTATTATATGCCCACAAGCAGACATTGGGTTATCGACCCCAATATAAATTTACCTCGGAGCGCTCGATCCTGTCCAGAATTCAAAGCTGGGAGGTATCCACAATTGGAGATTGTTTCTGAGATGGCACATTCCTGGATTATTCCACTATTACAGACAGAAGGGACACTACTGTCTTAGATAAGTTCACATACTATAGTCAGAGCACCATGCAAAACGAATTATCCTTCATTCCCTCAAGAGCCTGTGGCTTTGTCCCTGATCCTAATACTTCCATTACCAAAACATTTGGTCACTAGACTATACACTATAATACAGTTGTTGGCCCTGGTTGTTCGGTCTAATGCCAGAACGTGCTGGGAATCCATGATAGGGATTGCACTCTCGGGTAAGGAATGGCAATACCACTGTGCTCCGATTGGCTCCATATCCTCTAATGGAAGACAGCACCAGATTCATTTAAAATTCCTACATTAAATATATTGTTCCCCTTTGCAAGCTAGGAAATATAATCCTTCATTAACTTTCAATTGTTTACATGTGCAGATTTCATGCAATTGGCATGGGAAGGTCCCAGAATTGCACAATATTGGGGAAAAGTGTTTGAGCAACTATTCACCATGATCAACATAGATGCTTCCCATTCCCTGGTGTTGGTATTATTGGGATGCACTATCCGGATCCCATCACATGTAAGATGCTTCACTTCCACAGCCCTACTGTTTGCTAACAAGATGAGTAGCATATGTATGGGCAGAAATAAAGGCCCATCAACTAAAACTTGGCTACTAGCCCTGATATATTGTAAGGAACAGCTAGAAACCTACTACTCCACATTGCCTCCAACTAGTAGACCGATAGACATATGGCACCCATTCAAGGACTATTTGGCAGGGGCTGACTTTCCCCCACAGGGCGATACTGCCCTAGTTAGCTGTACATCACAAACTCTCCAGGGACATTTTATGAATAGGATATTGGAACAGGGGACAGGATCAAAATGAGTTAATTCCCCATCTTCTCAGGAATGTTTATTTTCTACTGAATATGTTTATTTTTGTATGTTGTGTCAGTAATTGACAGTTATGACTGACATGCACATAACCTTGTTCTGCTGACTCTCTGCACAATATAGATTTATGCACTCTAACGATATATGATTATAATGGCCGATGCACTAGACTTCACAAAACTTTAATTATACTTGTGACTGTATTGAACTCGCCACCAGCCGACTGGTTGTAATGGATGCTATGGTTTAAGTAAGAAATAATAAATAAAAATTAAAAAAAAATATATTTCATCCAGAAAACTGATTTTACAGATGGTGACAACATAACCCGTAGATAGGTGTTGGGGCTCTGAATCAGTGTGAATATCCCAACAGGATTTTGTATAGGGCAGAGGTGGAAATGGGTTGGCAAAGAGACGAGGAGGGGGCATTTAATGCTCTGATATCTTCTCCCAATGCTTGATCTCACATCCACGAATGCTCTTCGTCGCAGAAGTGGTTTCATGCCTTATGTAGAGGGATATGCTCACCATGTGATTTGTAAAAACATTCGTGCCTTAATCTGAATATTAGAGCCAAAAATCTGAATTGGATCAAAGAACTCCTAGAAATAATGTCACAGTCCTCAAAAGTACATCAATACAGACTGAAAACAAGTCAAGACCAGTTGCTAGCTTTTTTGGGACTCCTCTTCAAGGCACTGATCTTGGTGAATATACAGGGAACTCTTGTCCCAGCTTGAAGAACATCCAGGAGTGGTATCAGTATGTGATTTGTTTTTTTAGACAATGAAAACACAACACTTGATACAGAAAGACTGAGTGCTAATTTTAATTAAAAATAAATCCCAGTCTACTAGATCTGGCATCAAATGAGACATGGACTAGTGATGGTGGGATGTTACTGTAATAGTTATAGAAATGCTCGAACACAGCTTTACTCTGTAAGTAGGTTTATTCAGACAGAGGTAAACCCGCACACAGCAGTCTTGCCAGGCACAGCTGGTCCACCAACTGCCAGATCAATCCATCGAACCCCCTTAGGTCATCCTGGAATGCATTGACATCATAATGAGTAGCAGCCACAGCCTAGCTGAGACTGCCTAAGTCAAGGTTTCATGCACGAGGTGGTGACTAGACAACAGACATAACATCCACAAAATGCAGACATAACCACATGTAATACCACATATGTGAAAGCATGAGTAGGAACACATAAACAACAACAACCAATAAGCCTACTCAAAAGGCAAGAGAGCAAACAGTTACTCACAAACATAATCACCCCTATCAGCTGGCGGTCTTCTCTGCCATGCCCCCTCCTGACTTGTGATGCACACATGGCCTCGTCTCCCCTTCTTAACACTGATTCATCTCTTCTCTGAAATAGACTAGCAGCTTCCTGAAACCTACCATGACTTTGTCCACTAGTAAAATCCTTGTCATCCATCAACAACCATGGCAAACATGAACTGCATAAACCTCCCCTCTCCATTGACTTTTCATCAACACTCCCTTGCCTCTGCTAAAGGGCAACACGCCTGAGGTTCCATGTGTGGCCATTTTCCAATTTGACCCAATTGCCTCCCACATCCTTAACTCTGAAAGGCCCCCTGAATTTGCTCAAAAACTTTCCACTGCCACTAGGTTTCACTTTCACCCAATCTCCCACATCAATAAAACGCTTTTCCACATTGGCATCAGAACACCCATTCTTCAATCCCTTATGCGACACCTCACGCATCCACGAAGGTACCAATTCCGTCCCAGGTCATCTACCTCTCATCATTTCAAAAGGAGTTCTGCCCGTATTACTATTCGTAGTTGTGCGATACGCCCACAACATGTCCTTGACCGCATCCTGCACTGACAAACCTGCACCATGTGCCAATTGCATGGTACCCTTCACTATTCTGTTATTCCTTTCAACTAATCCATTTCCTTGTGGGTTATACAACGAGGAACATGTGTGTCTTACACCTAGAGTGTCCAGGAAACCCTTCATCTCTTGTGAAGTCAGTTGAGTGCCATTATCAGTCAGTAGTATAGATGGGACCCCCTCCCTCCTAAATATTTCACTTAACACTTGAATGTTGGAAGACGTTTTGACCCCCTTCATAAACATAACCTCCACCCACATTGATTTGGAATCAACCCCAACAAATTTCTCTTGTTCTGGAAGGGGCCCAAACGGTCTGATAAAATCCAGACATACCTTCTACCAGACGTCTCTTGCTTCTGATACATGTTGTTCCTCCTGTAAAGTCCCTAAACCCACTCTTACGCATTTTCAGAGTATTTACAGGCTTCACACCTCTCTACCCATTCTTTAACTTGGCTGTCCATAAGGGGCCACCAATAACTCTCCCTCAGTCTTTTGATGGTCAATGTTTGCCCGAAATGTCATGTGCCAAATAATTAATCTTGTGCAAAGTGAACTGGTGGCATGAACCTTTCTTTTCTCACAATCAGACCATCATCAATTACAGATAAGTCATCAACAATTTTGAGGAAGGGCCTCACTTCATCTGGCAGGATCCTCTTTCTCCTCACACTTCCTCTGCCTAACTGCAGAACTTGCTTTAGAATAGTGTCTTGTTCCATGGCCTTAACCCGATCTTTCTTTGGGATTGCGTAACCAAAATCCTCTGTGGCATCCTCCAAACTCGTCACCACCTCCTCAGTGGTCAACTCACTGACATCAGCTGCTCTATCCAAGAATCTGGACAGACAATCAGCTACCCGGTTTTTCCAACACAGAACATATTCCACTCTGCATTCAAACTCCTGCAACTTAACCACTAACCTTGCAAACCTTCCTGAACAGTTCTTTATACCTCCTGGCCCCAACACTTTAAGGAGTGGTTTATGGTCTGCTCGTAGCAGAAATACACTTCCCACAAAAACACTCTGAAATAATTTGTGGCCCAGGCAGTTGCCAATGCCTCACACTCAATGACGGAGTAGTTGCATTCCGCTTCCGTCAATGAGCGCGATGCAAAAGCTGTAGTCTTCTATGCTTTGCCATGTCGTTGTGTCAAAACTGTCCCTATTCCTACAGTGCTGGCATCAACAGTGACAATCGTTTTCACTCAGCTTTGAAACGATTACAACACACCAGCATGTGCAATGTCATTCTTGACCACTGAAAAGGCTGCTTATTGATGTTCACCCCAAATGAACTTTTTGCCATTTCTCAATCATTCTCTCAATGGTTCAGTTTTGTGAGCAAAATCTTGTACGAACTTAGAGTAGTACTCTACTATTCCCATGAAGGATCTAAGTGTTTCCCTATAATGCGGTATCTGAGCATTTATTATGGCACTAACTAAATCCACTTTTGGCTTCACTCCTTCACTTGTTAGCAGATCTCCTAAGTACTTTACTCTTGCATAAGAAATGCACATTTTTCTTTTCTCAGAATTAAACCCGACTTGATGTAGTGGGTTTGTTTTACTTTAAATGATGTCATGTTAATGCTTTATAGAATGTTATCTATGCCTTACAGAATGTTATGGTTTGAACAATGTTGGCCAGTGCTTGGAGTGTGTGCTGGCTGAAGGTTCGATGGGCAATGTCAGTTGCTGATCGACCTTCGTGCCGGAGACGCACTCCATGTCGTGGGTGAAGTTTATACATATATGTTATTAAAAAAAAAATCTGTAATTGTCGCCTTTTCAGAGGGCGGGAATAATGTCTTCACCTCATCAAATCACACAACCTCCGCCATTTTTGGGGAAACCTGTTATGCTATGGTCAGAATGGTTCAGACTATTTGAAAACCATTTAGTGGCCATTGACGCGACAGAGTATTCTCCTTCTCGTAAATTTGCTCTATTGTTCGGGAGTTTGGGTCAAGCTGCTCAATGTATTTTTGATAGTTTAGCTCCCATTCCTCCTCCTCAAGGGCAATCGGGGGACAGGCAATGGAATATCTATTTGGAAGCGATTGCTAGATTAAAGAAGCAGTTTTCAGACTCTCCAAATATTATGCTTGAAAGGCATAATTTTTATAAACGGAAACAAAAGGAAGATGAGAAAGTTGAGGAATATATATCCGCGTTGAAGGTGTTGGCAACTTCCTGTGGTTTCGGCCCATTACTAGATGATTACATTAGAGACCAGTTCGTATTTAATTGTGCTTCCCACAAGAGTAAAGAAAGAATTTTAAGCTGTAAAAACCCTTCACTTGCTGAAGTAATCAACTTAGCACTAAGTATTGAAAGATCTGTCATTTCAACAAAGTCAATGCTAGCTGGGTCAACACCTAAGGTGAACATGGTGTCTTCTCTGGAGGAGTCCAGTGAGGATGGATTGTATGCTGTGGGTTCCAAGGATAAAAACCAGAAACCTTTTCAAAAGAAAGGTCAAAATTTTTGTTATAGGCGTGGGTCTAAATTTCACTTCAGCAATTTTCAAGGCTGTCCGGCTTTAGGTAAGTGTTACTCCATTTGCAAAAAGGCCGGGCATTTCCAAAAAGTCTGCAAAAGCCAAAGGAAACCTTTGAAGGTGGGCTGCGTGGATGTTGAAATGGATTTATGTTCTGAATCCCTCAACAATGTGTTGTTGACTCTGGATTATAAAGATGATCTCGTGGAGATAAAGGGTCCTTTGTGTGATGCTACCATCAATGGAATCGAGATCAAAGTCATGGCAGACTCTGGTTCACCCATAACAATTCTTCGTGACTCTACTTTTTATGAAAAATGGGGTGAAGGAGTTACTTTGTCCAAAACAGATGTAAATCCCAAGGCTTTCGTGGAAAAGCATATCGACATGGTGGGATTTTTCATGGGCAATCTATAAGTGATGGGCCGGGAAATCTGCACTAAAGTGTATGTGGCAGTCAAGGGAAAGAACATTGTTGGGTGGAAAGATCTGGCAAGAATGGGTATATATTTGGTACCTGGGGATGACAAACCTATAAGGACAAGGGAGATGTCGGTGTGCAATGTGAATGAAACTAAAATTGATCCCAAGGAACTGTTAGCCGAATTTCGCAATGTGTTCAGCGAACAGGTGGGTTTGGTGAAAGGTGTGGAACATAAAATTAGATTGTTGCCTGGGGCTCAACCTGTTGTACATAAGGTTCGCCCCCTTCCGCTGAGTGTGAGGGGTGAGTAAAAATCTATGCTTGAGGATTTATGTTCACAAGGCATAATACAACCCACGGAGTCGTCTCAATGGGTGGCTCCCATTGTAGTTGTTCGGAAAAAAACTGGTGAGATTAGGTTGTGTGCGGGTCTCAGGGGTCTGAACAAAAACATCATGGTAGACTGTCATCCTGTTCCTAGAATACACAAACTTTACGCGAATTTAGGGGGGGCCAAATGGTTCTCCTTGATCGATCTGAAGTCCGCCTATCATCAGGTTCCTTTGTCCAAAGAGTCTCAGGAACTGACTACCTTTGTAACACCGTTTGGGGCGTACAAGTTCATGAGACTCCCCTTTCGGCCTGGCTTCAGCGGCCAGCGTTTTTCAGAGATTGATGGACACACTGTTTCAGAACATAAAAGGGGTGCAGGCGTACTTGGACAACATTTTGATATTCGCTAAAAGTCTGGAGTAACAATGAGCTGGTGAAGAAAGTATTATCTATCTTGGGAGAACGAGGCATGACTGTAAGAGAGGACATATGCAAGTTTGGTGTGAACGAATTAGAGTACTTGGGTCATACGGTGTCTGAGTCAGGTATCAAACCAAAGTTTTCGGTGGTCAGGGCATTGAAAGAAGCAAGGGCACCTTGTGACAAAGACACCCTACGCTCCTTCTTGGGGCTGGCAAAGTATTACGCCAGGTTTGTTGTCAACTATGCTCAGGTGGTGGAACCCCTACGTGCATTACTTAAGAAGGGCCAAATGTTTTTGTGGTCGGAAGAGCTGAATGAGGTTTATACAAGAGTGAAAGAATTGATTGTTTCAGCTCAAGCTCTTCGTGCTTTTCGAGATGACTGCACCTCAGTCATAACTGTGGACGCCAGCATGAATGGTTTGGGGGCGGTTCTGAGTCAGCAGGTGAACGGCAGAGAACAGACAGTAGCTTTTGCCTCAAGGTCTCTGAAACAGTTTGAACGCCATTAAAGTACTATTGAGCGAGAGGCGTTGGCCTGTGTTTGGGCGGCTCAGAAATTTAAAATGTATATTTGGGGACGCAAATTCATAATTTAAACTGACCATAAGCCTTTTTCTTTTACCTTTAGCAGGGTCTCTGGTAACAATATGTCGGCAAGATTGACCAGACTAGTGTCAAAACTTCAAGAGTATAATTTTGAAATGAAACACATTTCAGGAGGAAAGAATTTTCGTGCGGATTGTTTGTCTAGGATGCTAATGGAGAAGGATGATGAAGAAGACCTAGTTGAGGAAGATGTGAAATGTGTGGCGGTGGTGGATGCAATTAAAGAATGGAGTTCGATGATTTCTGAGAATGAATGGAGGGAGGCTAGTTTGAAAGATGCTGTGCTATCCAAGGTCGTGGGTGAAGTTTATACATAATAAACACTCATCTTACCTAAAGTATGGCTCCCGTGTGGTAACTCCACATTCACCACACTTACCAATGCGAGTTAAACCCTCACCCAATATCAGGTAGTGCTCCTCAACATTCCTCCACAAACACCAAGATATCATCTTGAAACACACCAGCCTTGTCCAACCCCGAAAGAACATTTGACAATCACTGGAACACACTTTCAGCGGAGCACAATCCAAACGTAAGTCTGCAGAATTGGAACGTGCCCTCATTTGTAATAAATGATGTGAGATGTCTGGAGTGTTCATTGAGTTTCACTTGATGATACGCACTCCTCAAGTCAAGTTTGGAAAAGAATTTCCAACCAGACAGTATGAGAATCAGTTCATTAATGTCTGGCAACGGAAAGTTGTCCATGATGACATTCTCATTTACGCTGCGTAACTCGACATAAAACCTGATTGATCCATCGGCCTTCTTTGTAATGACGACGGGAGATAGGCACTCTGCTGCCTCAACAGGTTCTATTACTTTATCGAGCAAGAGTTGTTGAATTATTTCTTTCACTTTTCCTCTCGCCGCCATGGGCACCGTCCTGGCAACATGTTTTACCAGAAAAGAGTTCTGCTTGAGTTTCAACACATGCTCATAGTTCACAGCCACCCCCAATCTATTTTCAAAAACGTCTTCATGAAAATCCATCAAGTCTTCCAATCCCATAGCTTTGATGACCATCACTTGATCCACAGCTCGCGGATTTACCATAATATTTAGATCATATTGATGAATCCAAACAAGAATGGGTGGGCCTTCCCTGGTAACATACATCTTTCCCATGGTCTGCCTTCCTGCAAATTTGATTTGTGCAGACATGAATCCTATGACACTTATGTCAGCTCCCTGGAACCCTTTCAAAACAACATCAGATGTCAACAACTCCTCTCCTAGCCACGTTGCGTCAAATAACATTTGTGGGCCAATCGTCTGTAAGGAACCTGTGTCCACCATGAAGGATACCAACCTTCCATTGATAACAAAAACAGGCTTTAGACGCATTCTCCTCCTTTCATCATCTTCCACTTCACCTATGGTACGCTCCTCCTGAACCATCAGAACTCTGTATCCTGCTTGTTGTTCTTGGACCACAGCAACTTTCTTCTCAGATTGCTTACACATCCAGGCCAGATGTCCCTTCTTGCCGCACTTACGACACTCCTTGCCAACAGCGAAGCACTGGTTAGAATCCGCCATGTGATAACTACTGCCACATCTGTGGCAGATACAAGATCTAAATTTTCCTTGTGTATTTCTATATCCCCTCAAATTGCTGTTTCTGTTAATACCACTTACAGCCACTTGAGTTTTATTCCTAACCACATTAACACTTTCCATATCTTCACCCAGTACAGCAACTTCACTTGCTTTGTTGTCAAAGCCTTTAATCTTCATTTCTCGCATGCATTTTTCAGATTCCTCCCCAACTTTTGCAATAGCTATTGCATCTTTCAGAGTAGGATTGCTTGAGGCCCACAGTCTCTCTTGTATTTTTTTACTATTACACTGCACAATTAACTGATCATTTCTTCAGTCATTGCACCTAACTGGCATTTAGCGGAGAGCTCTCTCAACCGAGCAACAAAATCATCAATGGATTCATTGGTACATTGTGGCTGCGTGTAAAATTTGTGACGGTGCATAACCACACTGACTTGCTGTGCAAACTTGGTTTGTAAACGTAAGACAGCTTCCTTGTAGACATCGTCCACTGCACCCCTTGCACATTTCCTACAGGTGGCAGGTATTTAAAAACATGTTGGCCTTTGTTGCCCAAAGAACCCAACAGCAATGCTGTTTTCCTTATAGCTGGAAACCTTGCTCCATCTTATGCTAGTAGATAATTTTCAAAGCAGTCAATCCAGTCTCCACTGGCGACATTAGAAAGGGAGGTGGAGTTACAATAGCAGTACTTAGAACCATTTTTTCTGATCTGCGCTCCCAGCTGTGACCACAAAGTGGCAGCACTGTCCAAGAATGCCTAAATACACTTCGCTGGGGATGTGTCGAAGCGTTAAACACAACAGCCAATAGCAACTGAGGAGGATTCCAACAGACCAATATATTTAAACTGTGTAATGATCAGCCTCACAGTGCTCTTTTGCCTCCCTCACTTCGAAGGAACAGAATGGTAAAGAAAGCTTCCTAGATAAGGTCAATTATTTTACTTGTATTGGTGCTCTGCTTTGATATCTAAACACACTGTGCCTTTGAATGTGCGTTCACCAGTTCGGCTTACTGTGCCTTTAAACATATGCGCTTGCCCGAATCCTTAACTTCTCCTGCATTTGTGGCTGCATGTGAGCGCTGTCTGACGCATGTCTGTCACACAGTCATGAACTCCCGCCAAGACGTGCTTGATGATTTGCCTTTAACAATAAGCGCCTGCCGGCTGATATTGCGCGCTGGCCTGCCTCCTGTCAGCTGTTTCTCGTGCGGCCTTGCACGCTAGCCTACCTCCTGTCAGCTGCTTCTTGTGCAGACTCACGTGCTTGCCCGCCTCTTGTCAGCTGCTCCGCATACGGCCTCGTGCCCTGGCCTGCCTTTCCTAAGCTGCTTCTCAAGCAGCCACGTGATGGTCTGCCCCTTGCTCTTACCGAAGAGCTGTCTCTCAAAATGCGATGTTTCCTCACAAGCACTGACCTAATGAAGGGGCCGGCATGAAAACTTGGCAAATTTGACCTGCCACTCGAAACTTGAACGATCCGGTGATCAGTCCTCGCTGTTCTACGCACACTTGAGTTCGTGGTCGGGGTTTGAATTACCCCTGAAACTGCCTTGTGCCTGGCCAAATCATCGCCAAAATTGTTGTTGTCATAGAAATGCTCGAACACAGCTTCACTCTGTAAGTAGGTTTATTCAGACAGAGGAATAACCCCGCACCACAGTCTTGCCAGGCACAGCTGGTCCACCAACTGCCAGATCAACCCATTGAACCCCCTTAGGTCATCCTGGAATGCATTGACATCATAATGAGTTGCAGGCACAGCCTACCTGAGACTGCCTAAGTACATTATAACAGTTAATTAATGATACGTTCTGTAAAGTAGTATCTTAATTTGCAGGGGAGCTCACCTTTATCCAGGGCCAAAGCTCAATGCGCATACGTTTTTCTTAAAGGGGTTTTTAAAGGTGTGCAACCCCACGTGCTACTCTAGCCACAATCAGTGCTTTTTTTCTATGAGAAACAAAAAAAGGAGAAGTCCCTCACACCATAGATGCATCCACTATTTTGAAGGGGCTACGTAATATTTCCGTACCTCCCAATGCCAACATCTATTGGAGATATTACTCTATCTTTTGTTTATAAAGAAATCCTCTCACTGGTGTAACACACTTTTTTACATTCCAACCACATTGGATGTATAGGATAAAGCAAGAAAGGAGACACAAAACACATAACAGTCTGAAACACAGAAAAGAGATTGTTTTCTGTGGACTGGTCCATCCCCCAAAATGTATATTAATACAGGAGTACAAGACAACACTTTACAGAAATCAAAAATTAAGACCACAACATCAAAACATAGACTCTCAAATGAATAATAAAATTGTATTGAGAAGGAACAACCAAGTCCCTTGAGTTTTTAGCAGGCACCTGGGCTCAGATGCTGATAGGATACCAGGATAGTTGGGCTGAGACACTTACATTTCATATTTTTCAATAATTCTCCATCTCTTGGCTAGTGTCACATCATTCCAAGGGACTTTGTTCTTGGCTGCACCCTACCAGAGGGCTCAGGGCTGGTTCATTACTTTCCTACAACTTCCAGTGAATTCTTCCATTAACCGTATCATTTTGCTGGATCTTCTGTCCAGTATGGCTGGGGATGTCATGAATTGGTGCCACAGGAGTATGTCGAGCAGACTGCTTGGCAAATGTAATTTCTGCTTTTCTGTAACTCGCTTCACCTTTATTTGGGTGACAGATCCACAAATCATTCTTTTGGTCTTCTGGCCAGAGAAAGATAACAGGGACTTACACTTAAATGAACCACGTTTTTATGTGGTTCCTACAGGAAGAATTCAGAGGTAAGGGTCTTGGATCTTTTCTCCAGGGTTATCTCACTGTCAAGGCAAAAATGCTCTCTGCCTCAATCTTTTATCCTCTCTTTCCAGGAGGACGGTGTTATAGATGTTTCTTACTTCTATCCCTACAAGGAATAAACAGTTGTATTAATGACCTAAAAAAGCTCCTGGTATCCTTTCGCTCATCGACATCTTTCCGATGTAGACTCAGGAAAATTCGGTGCACACTCTGTTGCAAAGCTTGATTGCTTGGTCTTGCTTCATCTTTAAGATTTTTATTTTACGCCTATTGACATTACTCCAAAGATAGTAATGTAATGTAATGAAATTATTTATAAAGCGCTAGCTGCCACTCCGGAAGGAGCATCCTGGCGCTGGTTAGAGGTGAGAGGTGATTCCCATGGGTACTAAATGAGGGAAAGGCATAATTCGTCTGTGGAGCTGAATATCCATTTTTTCAACAGTTTCCTAAATTGGGTTTCATTTTTTTGCATTCTCAGATGGGTTGGCAACTTGTTCCATGCTTTGGTTCCCAGAACAGCCACTGTCTTTCCCCCTTTGGTTTTGCACCTAAATGTAGGTGGTTTGAGGAGGTTGGCTGATGAGGACCTGAGGGTTCTTGATGTAATATAGGAAGTAAATCTCTCTGAGAGATACTTGGGTCCTAGTTTGAGTGAGGCTCTGAAAGTGATTAAGAGGATTTTAAAAAGTATTCTTTTGTGGAGTGGGAGCCAATGAAGAGCTCTCAAAGCTGCCGAGGACCTACGAGGCAGCTTTAGCACTAAGCGCGCTGCCGCGTTTTGGACTATTTGTAGTCTTTTCAAGGTTGTTTTTTTTGTTCCTGCTAGGAGGCTATTGCAGTAATCCAGGCGTGAGAGGATTAAGGCCACTGTCACTGATTTCCTGGCCGAGAGAGGTATCAAATCGAAGAATTTTTTCAGAGATTTAATAAGGCTGAAGCAGGTCCCTGCTACTGCCATTACATGTGGATGAAAGGATAGAGCAGTGTCAAAATATACTCCTAAATTTTTAGCTCCTTCACCGTGTCAGGTGGCGGTGTCGTCCCCTCTGGCCACCACTCATGTGGCTGGAATGGGACATCTTTTCCTACTGGCAGAATCTCCGTTTTGTCAGTATTACATCTAAGGTGATTATCCTTCATCCACTGGATGACCTCGGATAAGCAATGTTCAAAATTGAGTTCGGCGTTTGTGGAATTATTGTCCAGAGAAAGAATCATTTGGGTATCATCTGCGTAAGAAGTAACTTTGATCCCGAAAGATGATACCAAAGAAATGAGTGGGGTCATATAAATGTTGAACAATAACGGGCTCAGCGACGAGCCCTGTGGTACTCCTGTTGTGATGTGCCGTTCAACAGAAAGAAAAGATCCCAGGGTCACTACTTGTCTACGATTGGTGAGGAAAGACTTTATCCACTGAATCACAGTGCCTGAGATACCGCAAGATTTCAGCCTTTGCATAAGGATGGAATGTGAAATGGTATCGAAGGCGGCCGACAGATCGAGTAAGTTCAGGACCGCCTTTTTTCCTTTGTCAGCTAATATTTTTAAAGTGTCTGTTAATTCTAGGAGAGCAGATTCTGTGGAATGCTTTGGGCGAAAACCAGATTGTTGGGGGTGGAGAATGTTAGCGGCCTCAATGAATTTAGTAAGTTCTTTGTGAACTAACTTTTCTGTAATTTTACCCAATAACGGGAGTAAAGATATAGTCATTCCTCTATTTTATCCTCCTTTGCTTGTTATAAAATGCATGTTTACCAGAATGTGGTAAGGAATCATGACTTATTAAAGAATGAGAGGGTAATATTATGCTCCACTTGTCTCACTAAACTTAAATGATGTGTTCTCTATTTCTGTCATAGACAGAGCCGCCAGTATAAGGAACTGGATTGCTGGTTACGGGAGAGAAAGGTCACAGTCATTATGTGATCTGTGACTAAGCTTCCACTTTGCTTACACTTGGTGGCATGGCACAAGCCATAAGGTATTTCTCAGAGAGAATGCATGTGGTAGATGTGCAAGAAAACAGTTATTGAATAAAGAATCTTAAACTGTCCAAACCAAAACTCGCATCTTGACTTAACCATTATCTCTGGTACATTTTAACCAACAAATTACCCCAGTAAGTAAATCCTTTGAGGCGCATACACACCTTTTAAAGTTTTTTAGTACAGGGGCGGTTCAAGTAGCGGCAGATAAAGCATATCATGCATCCCTCGATCTGAATGTCAGTCACCAGATAAAGGACAGATTTTGAGTCCTTCATCTCTATCTACTTGAGAGATGAAGATGGTTGGTGGCCAGTATATTTAGAATCTTCAACACATAGATCGAGAAACCGAGATGGAAATACCTTCAGAGATATTAGGAGGTTTGGGTAGGTAAGTGCAGATAGAGATGTGTAAACGACTATGAATGCGTACTAGGAAAAGTACTGCTGCATGGGAAAATTTTGGTAATGTTATATCATGCTGATATCTGATGTCAAATTAAGAAAAGATTCCCGGGTACTTCTGGGCTATGTTGGAGACAGTGGGCGGGGTTAATGCACATCAATTCATGTGTGAGGGTCATGCTTTAAACTTCACTTATTTTGGAAGGAGGTGTTGGTGGCTATTAGGGGGATTGTGGGATTCCCTATCCTGGAGAATTCTGCACTTCTGAAGCGTATACCAAATCAGGGGTATGAAATGGATAAGAGCAGCTGGAAGTTCATCTATGAGCTATGGCTCCCAGCAAAACTTGTTACTGTCAGACACTAGAAGAGAAGTTCTGGTCCATCGTTGAAGACAGGGTAGTATAAACCTAGGGAAGTATTGGCAATGAAAAGATTCAGGACTAATCCTTCTTAGCACAAATATACATTTTGATCAGGCTGGCTTCTCCTTGTTATGTATGTAGCCACTGGGAGCACAGAGCTTTTAGGGAGCCAGCTGTTGTGGCATCAGGGTCATGCTCAAGAGTGTGACTGGCAATACAAACAGTTGTTGTGACCATAAACATGGTGTCCACGTGCCAACCGAGAAGGGCATTCGTTACACTGCATACAACCAATAAGACCAACAAGGCCTCAAGCCCCTAAACAACACTAAGGAGAAACCTAAAAAGCACACTTCATAAGGTAATCACTGTAGTTTTAGCTCTGTCTCCAACTGCTTTCACTGCAACATTCTCTCACACAAAGATTCATGAAAAAAAATCCAATCTACTCTCTAGTGAAGTCCCTTCATTAACAAAAAAATGCTATAACCTACTATTCAAGGCATGCTTCATCATTAGCACTCCCTGTGTCAGCATCAACAGGGGTGGAGCTTCTGAAATATTTTAAGCTCTAAATTTTAAAATGGGATCAGATTTGTAATTGTCAGAGGTTAAAACTGCTTTGGAGATACCCCATCAATTCTGCTACTTTATTTCTGGGTTCTCCAGACAAGTTTAAAAATAATTAATTGATGGCCTCTGGGCATTATTCTACTAACATCGTTCCAATTTCTGTCAGCAAATGTTTCGGCCAATCTTGATAAGCCACTCAGGGTCGGTGGATTATAAAGTCTTTGTAGCTATCTCCTATCCTTCTGAGTCAGTCGTGTATTCTGTCAAAAAGCAGAGTGTTAGTCATACAACATGCAAATACCTTACTTTTGGTATGCACAATTGACAGGGGAGCTTTTCTCCATTTGTCTAGTTAGCAACTCCTAAGCCTGGGTGGGAGCGGGAGCATTGCCATGTAGTCACAAATTCGTCAAGGGCCCAACACCGCCAAGTTCACAGCTCCTGACCCTCAGCTGATACGCCGACACTGCAACATTCCCATACACATTAATAAAGAGTGTAGTGTCCAAAAAAAGAAAACCCAAGGTCCACAAGAAGTCCACCTGCTGTAGAGTTCCAGTTCTTGCAGGAGTGTGTCCTCTTGTGGAATTTTGGAAATCATCTGAGGGCATATAAACACCCAATCATCCATGCAACACGTCTCGACTGTACCACTCCCAGAAGAGGTGGCTACTGTGTGCTCTTATTGTTTGTTGCTGGAGAAAAACCATATGTGGAGGAGAACCTGTGGTCTACTGGAAGTGCAACGTATCCATGCTAATATCCTTTTATGGATGTGCACCAAAGGGCAAGTAATCAAGGAAGTAGTGCCTGCAAAGTACCCTTTGAGAGAATTTAAATACTCCTGTTTCTGAAACTGCAAATCCTTTGTGATAATGAGAATATTTTGCCATGCCTAGGAGGTCCCAGGAGGTTTTGGAATGCTGCCCGCTCTCACTCATCACAGAATGGGATGGGGTCAGTGAGACTGCTGTCCCCACTCTTTGATGAGGTGTCACACTCGGCACTGGGAAATTCAAGCTTAAAACTGAGGCGCCCAGGTCCGAGGCAATCAGTGACGGTCCCCCTTGTCACTAGGGGGAGGGCCTCGATATACTTTTGCCAGGCTGAGGATGTCAAGCCCACAGGGCTGTAAAATCTTCAGCCTGACAAAGTTTAGGAATACCCAAAATTCAGCTCAGACAGCCAAGAGCATGCACATTTAGTGCATGTCTAGCTCCTGGCTGCCTGACCTAAACAAGAAAAGTGTTTGCTAGGTTGGCCTTTGTTTAGCCTGACAAACACTCTTCATGCCAGGATAAAGGTGAGGGGGCATAGCCCATCAGCCCATACGGACGAACCACAACTGTCCACATGCCTGCACCCTTGCTGAGAAGTGTCCCTTCCTCTGTGAATGACTGGATGCATAAGGTTCTGATCCATGCCTGCCTTGCACTAGCTAGGGCAGGCCTGCTTGCCTTGGATTAGCTGGGGAATCCTATTCATCCTGAGTGTGCATAGTGCTTTGAGCACTATGAAAGGGAATTATTGGGGAACCTTGCACCCTGGGGTATTCAGAATGCCATGCAAAGCGCACCTGAGCTGTAAAGTGTTTAAAGAGCACAGCAATGGACCCATCCTGCCTATTACCTCACTATGTCACACTGGTATGTCTTTAATGGACTGGGATGGGAAGTCCTGCAGCTGGTGTTGCTAAGAGCCTTGTCTGCACCCAGCAGTTTTGAAAAAAGGACATGTATGGCGCCCTCTTGACGCACACTGGTTACGTCAGACTGTTTGCACTGTACAGAAAAGCCCCTTCATCTGTACTGTACTTCTCTCCCCAGTAAGACTCAGGAAGTCCCTTAGCCTGTCAAGAACACCCACAGACACTGCAGCTTCAAATAAAACATGTTTTGTTTAGTCATTTTTTTTCCAAGCTTGCCACCTTTTTTGTGTTCTCCATAAAAACGTCTCTGCAATTCTTGGTGTTGTAAAAATGTGTTTCAAAATATTATTTTTTTTGGGGGGGAGGGGGATTTGAATTCAGTCACCCCCAAAAATCTCCCTTGTAGTGGTCAGGGGTGCTTCACGCATTATGAGTGCTGTTCTGACAACATAAACCAGGGCTGCTTTTGGTTCCCAGTCCAGCCCTCTCCTGGAGCCTGTGTGCTGGATCAATATTACATATGCACTTTTATCTTGCATTTTAAGCCTCCCTAGAGTAAAAAATGTTAATTAAATCTATACTTTAGACGCCTCGTGTCTGGGTGTAAAGTGGGGTGTGGGAACTGAAAAGAAAGGTGCTATGTGGCACCGCATTGGCCTACAGTAGACCATATTAAAATTATAATAACTAGGCAGTGACTGCAGAAACACTGAACTTAATAAAGATTTCACATTTCTTCTGCTAGCTGCTCTGGTCCCACAGGTTTCTTGCAGTTTAATTATGCTGTGAGATTGACGTCATCAACAAACACTTTAACAGCTGTCGTCAGATAATTAATTCCATGCTATGTATGTCTCCTAGCACACGCACACCTTTGGAAAAATGTAGCGCTCGCACACAAAAGTATGTGTCTGAGATATATTTTTTAGTTAAATGTTTGAGTGCTTTTCTTTCACAAAATGCACTGGTATAAAAACCAGTTTTACAATGAACTTTTAAATATCGTGAATATTTCATGGTTCCCTGTGAAATATGGGTTTCAGCATGATAATGACATCACAAAACCACTCTGCAGAGTTTTACCGTTATCAGGGCTACAAGGATTATGCAGCATGGAGGACGAAATTATGCAGGAAGGTTATCTAAATTATGTGGAACAAAAGCAAATTATGTGGCACATTCTCTGGAAGCGTTCGTTTCATCCATTTGAGCTACAAACATTTTATTGATATCTACGAATTATGCAAATTAGGTGGCAATAAAGGTAAATCTAATTATGCAGTAAAAGTTGCAGCCATATGATCACATAAATCTATTGTTTCTTGCAATTGTTCTTTGTTTTATAATGAGTTTATTCATGAAAGTTAAACAAAATCTAAATATTGTAATTCCAGTCAGTGCCCACTGCTACCTGCACTTGAAGAAAACCGCCTTTTTATGATAACTCCCCCATAATAAACATTTAATATAACAATAGCGAACAGGTAACGTGTAATATGATCCTATATTGCCATCTCAGGGTTCTGGTAACATTAACAAACTACTCGGACTTCGGAATCGTGGTTTATGATGTCACTAGATTCCCTCAATGGCAATACTGGACCATATTACAGTAACCTGTTATTCACATTTATATGTGTATACTTTTAATTTCCATGAATACTTCAACATGGCTGCCAAATGCTTGGATTTTGAGGTGGAATAAAACTTACCAACAGCGGAAAAGCAGCAGATTATTAGAAGTATGAGTACACACCAAAGTACATCAGCATTCATCTGCCTTTCAAGTTTGCTGCATTTATAACGCGGCCCCTTATTATTTAAGAGTGCTTTGGTTTCATGTCCTGCAGAGACAAAATGAAGCAATATAGCAGATCATTAATAGGCATAGGATGTCATCCCTGGTACTGGGAAGGTGAATACTTTGCCAATACACCTGTGAACATGGCAAGCACATATGCTGTTCTGCCGAAACCTATGCGCTGCCCCACCAAACTCAACACCCACCCACCTTTTCCATCTATGCATCCAGGATTTGGAATAACATCCCAGTATCCATCAGGACCGCCCCAATTTTGCTCCAATTTAGGACAGAGTTAAAAATGCAGATTTTTAAGGAACACAACATAACAATTCATTGACAATCCACAGGCCAGCCACCTCTTATATCACTTGTTAACTTATGCTTGTATTTGACCCTAGAGAGCACTATGCTGCCTTTGGCTAAGTTTGCGCTGTAAAAATGTCATACACATGCATACCCACTCATGCTGCTTCCCCTTAGGTCCTTTTCCCTAGCAACCCAATACATCACTATTTTTAGGGAAGAAGCTGGCCAGGCCCAAACAAACAAGTGGATTACCTTTGGTTACACTCTTTCTGGTGGATACACTATCTAACTGTAGATTTCTCACCTTACAATATTTCCCAGGTGTAAGACAGGATACAGAAATCTTTCTCCAAAGCAATGCTCCCACATGCCGCCTATAAGCACCATCCCTGTGTGTTGATGTTAACTTCTTGTTTTTTCCCTTTCCACACCCTTGTGGATCGTGAACAATTGTTTATAACAGTGTGCTAAGTACTAACATGGACCTATATACATTTTAAAAGGGGATACTCCACAGAACGGAGAGATGGGAGGGAGGTAAGGAATCTGCTGTTAGAGTTTCCACCAGAAAGAGCCTTATCGAAGTTAAGTAATTTGTACTTCTAACTGCAGATTCCTCATCTTAGAATAGATATCGAAGCAGTATTTAATCAGGTGGAAGGTCTGTGGAGTGGGCTCAGATCAAAAAGTCTTGCAAGACTGAGTGGGAAAAATGCCCTTCCCAGTGGACCTGTCTTTCAAGGCAATAGCCCTTTATGAACGTATGCACTGATGTGATGCCCAAATTGCAGTCTGGAAGATGTCAAGGGCAGGAACATTGCCCAATGTGGAAGGGAACCACAACGTTTGGCACAAATGCCACCCGAGTCCTCAGCATCAACTTGTCCGGGAAATTGTGGTGTAGAGTGACTGCAAAGAAAGTGCCTGAAGTTCACTTATGCAACAAGTTGACATAATATTAATGAGAAACATGGACTTTAAGGTCATTAGACACCGTGAGTAGCTATGCATGGGTTAGAAAAGGGTGCACATGAGAAACATCAAAACCAAGTTAAGGTCCCACTGAGGTATAACAAATGATTTTGGAGGAAACGTGTGTCAAAACATTAATACATAGCATCACAACAGGTGATTTAAACAAGGACAGTTGGTCTGGCAAATGTAGAAAGGCAGACAAATAACTTTTACTAATCCCACCCAAAGACCTTGCTAAGACAAAGATAAAACAAACAAAAGGTTGTCTGACATCTTTGCCTGCATGAAGTCAGTCTTGTGAACGCTCCACTAGGCCACAAATTTGTTCCAGCACCTGGCAAAAAATGGATATCATGGAAGGACACCTGGTGACAAGGAGGACATCAACCACTTCACGCGGCAGATCAAACACAGTCAGTTGCCAATGCTCAATCTCCATATAGTTAGGTGTAGATTGCATAGATTCAGGTGGAGGACCCTGTCCTGTTGCTGAGACTGGAGGTCCTTGCGAAGTAGCTGCCTGTTCAGGGGACAGATGCTCATGCCCAGAAGGTCCGGGTACCTCACTCTCCTGGCCCAATCTGAAGCCACTAGAAAGGCTTGGGGCCAGTCTTTCCCAATCTTTTTCAAAACTCGTGGCAAGGATAGGAAGATGTACTGGAATCCCGTGTTCCATTCCTGCCGGAATAAATCGCCTAACAAGTGTTATTGCGAAAACTCCAATGCACAAAACGCTCAACACTACACGTTCCCGAAGGTGGCTTAAAGGTCTAGCCATGGTTCTCCCTTCTGTTGGAAGACTCCCTGTGCCACTTTGGGATGTAGCTGCCACTTGTGATCTGCCAGACACTGTCTGCTCAGGTTATCTGTTCTGGCATTTAGAGTTCATGCTACGTGGATTGTGATCAGGAAAATTCATGGCACTCAAGTGGTGCACAACCTCCAGACACAGCACCCAAGACCCATTCCATCCTGCTTGTTGCAGTACCACATGGCAGTGGTTTTGTGTGTGAGAACCTGAAACAGCATCCCCTTGATGGACTGCAGGAAGGCATTCAGAGTCAAACTGAAGTAGAGCCAGCTCGAGTCCTCTTATCTCCACCTTCCCCAGATGAACTCTCCAACCTAGCAGGGACATGTCCATCATCACCATCAGCTCTGGGTAGGGAAGACAAAGGGGCCTGCTGCTGGACGTCTGATTGCGTTCAAGCAGCCGCTACTGCAAATCTCGAGTAGTCCCCTCCAACACCTGAATGGCATCGGCCAGCCTGTCTTTAAGTTGGGCCCACTGGAACTTCAAATTTCACAGCAGGGATCACAGGTGCCACCTGGCATAGCAGTCAGGGAGTAAGGGGAATACCATAAAGTCTCATAGCTGCTCTTAGCAAGACTGAGTCTGAAACATCAGGATTAGAGCCCAAATGTCCTGAATTTGTTGCGGCAGAGGGAAAGCCCTGAACTCCAACGTGTCAAGGATTACCCCAATGAATGGATGCCTCCAGAAAGGATTCAGGTGGAGTTTTTGCTCGTTGATAGCGATCCCACTGATGTCATGAGGTTCACCGTCATTTAGAGGTGGTCCACAACCAACTGTGGCAAACCTGCTTTCAACAGCCAGTTTTCGAAGTATGGGAAGTACTGGTATCCCCAACCTCCTAAGATGGGCAATGGCCACTGTCATCATGGTCATGAACATCTGAGGGGCGTGGTGAGGCCAAAGGAGAATACATCAAACTGACAATGCTCCTGAATTACCATGATCGTCATACAACATCTGTAGGACAGGTATTTGAAAATACACTTCCTGCAGGTCCAGGGACACCAATCAATCGCCCTGGTCTAGAGCCAATAGGGTCTGGCCCAGTGTGAGCATGTTAAATGTATCCTTCCACAGAAAGGCATGTAGAGACCGGAGTTCCAGGATAGGACTGAGGCCCCTGTCCTCCTTCAGAGTGCCCCCCACCAGCCGGCAAGCACCACTAATGGCAAGGTAAAGTTGTTTGGTGGTTGTTGTTGCCGGGGAAGAGGAACGGGAGGACTGATGCCCCTGCTAGCCTGCACACTGCCTGCCAGATCTACTTCCACAGCTTTGAAAAGATTAGGGAAGACTGTCCCCAGTCCTCTGGAATGACCTCTGAACTATCCGAAGACATGCAATAACTGTTTGGCAGGAGGCAACAGCCCCAATGAGCATGCCAAAACTCTGCAGTCCTTACAACTCTCCAACGCTGACTTTATCATCTCAGTGACATGGTGGAACCCATCAAAAGGCACATCCATGAGGGAGTGCAGCACATTGCAGGAGAATCCTATGGAACTCATCCATGGGTCGACAAAGGAAACTCTAGCACCTACAGCTCTCCCCAGGCAATCTGTAGTACCTAGGCTTGCACGTAAAACATATCTGGCCATGTCCTACCCATCATGGCTCATCTGGGCTAAAAAGGCAGTAACGTCTTCTAGAACTGCCAGCAAGATTTCGCTGGCCATGTCTCAAAGGGTGTTGTAGGGATTCTGCACATACACAGAGCTATGCACAGGATAATAGGACCTCGGAGTATAGTGGTGAACCAACCATGCACCTTAGTACCCACAATCCCAATCCGACTAGCTTTAGCGTCTCATTAGCAGCGATGGTACCAATGATTAGACAACCCAGAACACGGTATCTCTCTCTCACGCAGATCAGCAACCGCAACTGTCAAATAACGCGGATGTGGGGTATACCCGGCCAAGACTGGCCAAGTGGCCCCGTCTATTGATAGGGGGCCTAAACGAACCAGTGTGACCGGATGTGGGAGGGCGCCATTAAACCAAATACGGTGTTGCCATGCCGTAAGTGGTACTTCAAGAGCCTGATAAGGCCGATAAGCATTGGGTAGGGCAGTGACAGTGTACTCATGGAACAAATCGTCCGCTCCATCCACCGCCGGAAAAGTGACCCAAGAATAAAACACCTCAAAGTGGTGAGCCGGGTCAGCCTGCACCACAAAGATAAGTGAGACACCCGCTTCAGGCACTCCATAAGCCAGTAAATGTGCCCGGAGCGCAGCGCGGCTATGTGCCGGTATATTTATATCCGCCATTAAGACCAGAAATAATCGACAACCTAATATGAGGCAGCACAATATAGGGTTTACTTAAACACCTTTTAATAACTTCAAGCTTGAAAGAACCTATAAAAACGTCAATATAGGAGGTATCACCCTCACACACGTTTCCGGAAGCGGATGCGAAGGGTGTTGTGGACAAGCACAAGTACTACTCAAGCGTCTCGCAGATAAGCAGCCCACTATGTTGGTAGCGCCATGTTGTAGGGATTCTGCACATACACAGAGCTATGCACAGGATAATAGGACCTCGGAGTATAGTGGTGAACCAACCATGCACCTTAGTACCCACAATCCCAATCCGACTAGCTTTAGCGTCTCATTAGCAGCGATGCTACCAATGATTAGACAACCCAGAACACGGTATCTCTCTCTCAGGACTCGCGGGAGCAAGAACACCCTTTCATAACTCACTCATACTTGTCCACAACGTGCGTAATAAGAGACACTGTATAGTTTAAAATGTTTATTTCAACTATTGTGCTCTAAGATACAGTACACGTGCCAGTACTATCAGCATAATGCATAATGATAAAATAATAAGCATAGTTACAATTCCATAGAATACAAACGGGGAAAGCATTTCATAAGGCAGTGGATATAGGGCTAAATGACCTTACCACCCTCCCCGTTATACTAACTAGTTTATTAAAAAAATAGAAGACCTCTGGGCGTTGTCAGGCGAACCCTCATACCTCAATATCTAGATGCAAGGTTTACATCATCTGACAAGCACAGCTCTTCTCTCTGGAAAGGTTGTTCTCCAAGTGCCACAAACAGCGAGATCACCATATTAAAAGCACACAAATTTCTCCAGTGCAGCTGTACCTAGTGTTATGTCCAAGTGCGAGGGACTGGCCAGATCAGCAAGAACAAGGGATGTTGTTTTTCGAACTTGTACATGTTGTGCAGACGAAACCCACAGGGAACAGGAAAAAAGGTGAAAGGCAGAAAGCCAAACAGTTCTAATATAGCTGGGCACAAGCAGAGGCTGGAAAAACAAAGGCACGAAGTAACGTGCGCATAAAAAGGCATCATGGCAGCCAGGCCTAAGCCAACTTTAGCAATGCAGACAATGAAGCCACAAACCACACGACACCCTCCCCTGGACAGTCCATAGGACGAAGACAGAGTTCAAACAGATGGAGCAGAATGCGAAAACGTTCATGGAGGTATAGTCCCCAATGAAGGACAATGAACAATGAACGGAAGAGAAAAAAAAATTGCAAAAATTAAAAAACAATAAAATCCAGTGAGGCAGGACGCCGAAAGCGGAGGCCCCTCAATCCGTGAGAGTGTAAGTGCAGAAAAACGCCACACCTTCCAAGAGGACATCGTTGGAACTGTCCGAAAAAAGAGACCCCATCCAGTTCAACAAATCAAAACTGCATCCATGTTCCTCGCAAGAGGGAGTAGTGACCAGCCGTGCGGGACAACTTGCGTGATACTCAATATAACTTTGTCGTAGGAGAGTCTGAGCAGCCGCCCAGACATCCCATTGTGCCAAAATTCCAAGTGCAGTCGCACGCGCCATTAAGCCATCACCTGAACAGTCCCGTTCATGGGCCTCTAAGGGACCCCACCAACTGGACAAAATCCGGGTCAGACAGAGACGAATTGGAGAGGCAATAATCCAAGGACCACGAGAAAGGACATCGGATGCAAGACATCACAGGTTGCACGCAAGTGAAATACGCAAAGCGAAAAGAAAGTCTATAGGAAACACTAAGTGTCGCCAAATGCAGGATGCCAAAGCTGGCGAGGATGCGTTCACGGAGCATCCGGAGTCGGCCTTGGTCGAGGAGGGCCCCAGGAAGTGCAGCCATTGCGCAGCAAACAGACCAAAAGCAATATACCAGCCGCTAAGGCGAGAATCAACGGAAAGCCGCCAAAGACGCTGGAAAAAATGGAATGAATAAAAGCCGGTTTTACACCAAAGATAGTTTGAAAGGAGGAAACAAGGCCAGAGCCCACAACTTTAAAAAAGTGCACCAGACCTTCAGTGCGTGATGCATTGAAAACACGGTGAATCAGCTCACCGAAATGTTGTGGGAGGTTTGTGTTCAACAGGGCCTGTATTTCACTGTGGGTACTAGCCACCTGGAGGATGAATGTCTCCCGAGCGGACGTGAGCATCACCTCCTGGTTTAATAATAGCACCTTTATTCTGCTCAATTTATTGAAATCTGCCTTCAAAGTCGGAATTCAAGGCCAAATGGAACTATCTATGATCTTGTGCGGGGGAGGAAAAAGCACATTTTTACAGCACACAACCCTGTGGGAAACAGTTACAATATAGGGTATGCCAGCCAGCATTCCACAGCAGTCCTGATTATTCAGAAGGATATTTCTTACCATTTGCAAGCACAGTAAAAGTAGGAGATATAGCAGGAGCAGGGATGCCCTTCAAAACACAAGCAAGATTCGGAGCCGAAACGTTACAAGCCCCGTGCAATTTAATGTTCTTACAAATCAGGGAATGACCCACAGTAGAATCGCAGGACTCTCCTGTGAGAAAAACTTCCTTTCCGTCCCTAAGGCATCTATATAGGAAAGGCAGGGACCAAAGTTCATGCAAGAAGGCACTGCCTAGAGGCTGAAAACGGCCCACAGGATAATGTTTCATGCAGGAACTGAACTCAAATAAAGAAAAAGGCAAAGCAATAACCCCGTGCACTAGCCACACTGCAGAATCCAATTCCGCCACAGAGAATGGTAAGGGCTCTATCTTTTCGATATGTAAGAGAGTGTATGTTGCATCTTTCATGGACATGAACTGCTGTTTCTCAGTTAAATTAAACGGCAAGAACAAGGCAGAGGTGTTCAAAAAATGCCAAGGAACTTTCCCCATTTTAAGTGTTTGCAAAGTCCATGCAAACTGCATTACTGAACGCAACTGATTCTGACCATGATATTACACAGAAACATCATCTTGTACAATATCAACAACAGAGGAAACAATATTCTCTAATGTGTAAATGCGAGAAGACAGGGTATTAATACTATTGTCAACAACAGCAAGCACCTTTTCTAAATTTGCTTGATCAATTTCCCGAAGACGGGAGGCAGCTTCAATTTGTGAAAGCTTCCAGAGTTCATTGTAAGTTTCATAAATGAATCTCTTAGGTCGAGGACCACGAGGCCCCAGAACAAAATCGGACAGATCAATGTTGCCTGATAGGAGGGATATATGTTGTTTCACAGAATCTAAGGAAGAGTGCTGCAACCACTGTTTACACAATTTACCAACAGAATATGTTGTAACAGTACGAGAGTCAGAAAACCTTGGATCCGGTTTATCCTGTTTGTACCCAGGAACCGAATCATGAAAACGCATTTGGCAGGCATTTGGTGCTGTTGGCCAAGCCAACCAGGGTGACTGAACAAACGTAGAGACATTAAACGAATTGTTCTGAAACAACGCTTGCAAATCGGCCAGGGAAACATTAAAACGCAAGCTGTCGTTGGGAGTGGAAGACAATGCGGGAATGGAGGGTGCATTCAATTGTTTAGAAGTAGCCAAACCCCAACAGGTCGTTTGATAGATGGTATGATTTAAAAATAAAATTTGGGCCGGGATTAGACAAGCACGGTGCAAGGCTTCCGTGCCCTGCACCTGCCATGATTTGGTGCCCCAAATAGATTTTAAGTCAATGGTGTCCTTCCAATGGTCATAACCACCCACCGCTAAGGCGTTCAAAAAGGAACCCGAATATAGCAATTTGGTGTGGGTCAACATAATCTTCTGTGTGGACGAATTATTCAATTTAAAATAATAGGACCCAGGGTTTGATCTATCAAAGTCTGTAAAATAAGTAAACTTACTTTTAAGTGTGGGGGAGCTACCGGGCAAAGGGGTCGGACAATGTTCCCATTGGGTGTAATTAAAAGAACCCCGAAGTGTACTTGGTTTATGGAGAAAGTGGTTGCCCCAATGCTGGTAACAATATAAATCGGCATAACTGGCAGAATTCATGTACAAATCTTCAGCATTAAAAGCAGCATAATATTTCAAATCAGTAAATAACGATTCAACGGCATGTACATCCCAATCGTCAGAATGAATATTACTTTTAACGACATCACCCATTGAAACACGAAGGACATTTGGTACATTAATAATTTCGGTGGGTCCATGAATTTGGAAATTTACCGCATCCCATACAATGCCATCAGCGACTGGGACAGCTGAAATGTTCACAAATGTGTGGTCACGCTTCATGATGTGAGAAGAAGAATGCGGAGCCAAAGTTCCAGCGACACAGTTCACAGCAGAGCGTTCTGGTAGATAGTGACCACTGATGAGTAGAAAAAAAACTGTGACAAAGCCAATGGACATGAACAGAAAAATCAGGAAGAGTACCAACCAGATGTATGTCCAGGGTGGGATCAAAAAATTGTCTCTGAACCAGGAGATAAAAACACTGAATCTGGACGGGATAAGTGATGAGGTGGAAGCCGAATCAAAGGAATAACGGGTTGGGCTCAGTGGCGTTG
Source organism: Calotriton arnoldi (assembly GCA_963921515.1). Lineage (NCBI taxonomy): Eukaryota > Metazoa > Chordata > Amphibia > Caudata > Salamandridae > Calotriton > Calotriton arnoldi. The sequence goes on along the minus strand of CAWUFW010002141.1, from coordinate 1,373,395 downwards.
TTGGTAGGTGAGCCACTGACTCGTTGGCAGGGTATGTATACTCGGTCTCCTCATTGCAGGGGGAATCCGGGTAGTCGAGTAGGCGATCAGGCACATCTACCATCTCAATGACAACATCAGTGACCGTTCGGGCTGGAGGGCCACAAACTTGTGTCCTAGAAATGGCTGGACAGGAGACCGCTGGTGTTACACTATTCAGGATCGGCCAGATGTTGTAGCTTGACATTTTCCACTGAGATGTATCTGTTGTCTTTGCGACCAGGAAGCGGTGGTAAGATGACTGTACGAGTTCCCTTCAAGCCAAGGACAGGAACTGGTGCACGATAAGAGGGGCCAAATTCTTTTTTGTTCTCCACCTTCTCTCGGATCAGATCTCCAACCTTTGGAAGCCAGCCGGCAACCGGTATCTGCAGCGCAGCGTCTGTGGCTGAAGGTAAATGTTCGTTTGCAAGTTTGTCACGGGCTACTTGTAAGTCCTGCAACATAGTAGAATGGTTATCTACGTCAAAGATTGCGGATTGTGCCGCCATGTCTAGACCATCAAGGTCAGGCACAAACATTTGGATGCCAAAGAGCATTTCGTATGGGGTCCGCCCACCAAGAGGTCTTCGAGGGAGATTATTAAGTGCACGCTGCACGCTATACAAGTGGGCCAGCCAGTTCCTGCCAGTACCTAAGACTCTAGCTGTCAAGGATTGCTTTAAGTCACGGTTCATTCGTTCAACAATCGAATTGCCCTCAGGCCGATATGGAGACGAAAATTTCACCCGCACCCCCAGTGACCCCATTGCGTCCTTGTACGCCTTAGAGGCGAACGCCGGACCTTGGTCAGAATGGAAGGTGCCACAGGCAAAAATTCCCACAAAGACACGCAAATCCCTTATGACATTTCGAGCGTCAGCACTCCGTTGTGGCCAAACCCAGATGAAACGTGTGCACGTGTCTAATGCAACTAAGATGTATTTGTATGCAGTGTCAGAAGAAAATGGACCGCAGTGATCCAGGTAAACACACGCAAAAGGTCTGTAAGAAATGCAGAGCGGTGTTTGTGGTGGTCGTGTAACCGTTGAAGGCTTAATTTGCTGACAAACGTCACAAGAAAGCACATAAGTACGGGTCTGTTTATATAAACCACACCACCAGTAACGCTGCTGCAAGATAGAAACCGTCGCAGACACGCCAGCATGGGCCGAAGCCAAGCCTTCGTGTGCATCCGTTATCAAGGAAGGTCTGCGGTCCACGTTGGGAATCAGCCGATCACCAACGTCTGGAATTTTTACGTAAGGAACCTGATCGGGACCTACTTGATAAGAGTATTTGGAAGGGAAACCCCGTGAGTAATTAGCACCCTCCTTTGTTGCAGCAATAGCTGCCAAAATATCATTATCTATTTTAGTCATGGATCTTGTAACTGCTGCTACTGAGCACGTGGCTACTGCTGATTTGGCAGCTTCGTCTGCCAAACCGTTACCGACAGCGTGTGCACCCACACGCTGGTGGCCAAAGGTGTGAATCACATGTGTGAGAGGCAAACGTTGTTTAAGATCTGCCACTCGAACCCAAAACATCTTATGCTTAATTGTGCTGCCTTTTGCATCTCTATAGTCGTTTTGCGACCAAAAGAACAGATTGTCATTGAAAGACTGAACACAGTAGTAAGAATCGCATACAATAAGGGTTGTCACGTCTGGATTAGCGAACTCAAGTGCGAGCACCAAAGCACGCAGCTCGGCCAATTGTGCAGTACTGTCACCGAGTGCCTGAGTGTGCACCACAGTCGATTTTAACTCTCGTTCACCATAGTACCTGCAACAATAGCACATGCTGCTGAATAAGCATGCTTGGAACCCGTGGCCGGTTGTGTCGAACCATCGGTATAGATAATACATTCGTACTCCTCAAGCGGTAGCAAGGACAGAGGAGGAGGATGAACAAATTCATACTGTAAAAACTCCTGTGTCTGAAGAGAGGAATCAAAGATAAAAGTGACATCCGGAGACGTCAGCGATGTAGCCCATTGTATCCAATGGGGGTGCAACGCCTTAGAGTTCGGAACACTCGCTTTCGTCACTGCCTCAAGGGCAGGATATGGTGTTACCACCAAAATGCGTTTTTCCTGTGCCAGTGCGCGTTCCTTTAGAATCGCCATTTGCACTGCAGTCAAAACTTTCTCCACAGAGGAAAAGCGCATTTCTGCGGAAGTGTGAAGATGTGACTTGCATGCAATCGGTACTGTGTCACCTTCGTTAAAGGTTAAGTACGTGAAACCCACTGCCCCTGGAACGATTCTAATCACCAGGTTAGTGCGATTGCCACGAGTCAACAAGCATTTCGATTCAAGTAAATCTGCCTGCAAAGATTGCAGTATAGAGGAATGCTCGGGAAGCCAGCATGACTTCAAAAAGTTAGGTTGTATCAAGGCATAAAGAGGCTTGATACGCTGGGCATATTCGGGAATGTAAGTACGCCAGAAGTTTAGAAAACCCAGCAAAGACTGAAGCTTCATTGTTGAGCTCATAGCCCAAAAACAAAACGGTAAATTCAGCAATGTGAGATTTGGCAAAATTAAATTTGTATCCTAGGACCGCAAATTCAAGAATAATGCGGTCCACTCGGGAAAGATGCAGCCATAATTCGTCGTCTGTCAGATAAATATCGTCGACGTACGAACACGCATCTGGGTCTATGCTGTCCAACAAAGAGACAACATGGGCGGCGAAGACACCCGGACTGTTCTTGTAGCCCATGGGTAAACGCCGGAATTTGAATTGTTTACCACCGGAAGTGAAAGCGCTCCATTGGCCGCACTCCGGGGACAAGTTGTGCGTGTAAAATCCATTGGATAGGTCAAGTGTTTTATATTTTTTATGAACAAGACTGTCTACAAGCGCAGAACTGTGTGTATTTTGCACCGCAAAGGTCCGACATTGAGAGTTCAAATGTCGGTAATCCAAAACTAGGCGGTACGAACCATCGGGTTTAGAAACTGCGAAAAGGGGATTATTCATAGGTGATACGCATGTTTCAATTACTCCTTGATATTCAAACTGTGTCAGAATTTCGGAAACGGGACCTTTAGCTTCCCGCTTGATGGGATATTGGGGTTGTGGCTGTGGCAGCGACCGCAAAGGAATGTCATGGGGGGGGAAGAGTCTTCATCCCAGCCCACGTGATTACGGTATAACGCCGGAGCCAGAGCCCCAGCCCATTCAGCTGCGAGAGCCTCCGCTTTGTCCTTGGGGACATGACGAGAAAAGCTCGGTAGGATTACCTCCTCCCCCCTACGCGCAGCAAGTACGAATGGGGGCGGCCAATCCGCCTCTGCCAACAGAATATCGTAAGAAGAGGTCAGATTCTCCCAAAAAATCCCTTTAATAACGCTCTGTATGTCACCTTCAATTTGAAGGACAATATTATATAGTCTGTCAGGGGGTGCCACTCTGGTGTCAGCTGTCTCGACAGTAATAAAGGTGTCAGTTGCTGTCGCCTCCACATGAGGACGTAGTGCCTCCCGCACTAAGGTAACTTCCGCTGCGCTGTCTAGGAGCGTCACTGCCCACGTCCAATTCAGGAGTCTCGTTCTCACCGTCTGTGGCATACCTCGCTGTTAAAGCTGCAACTTTCTTCTTCTGAAACTGTGGGCGAGAACGTGGAAATTCGTCTGCTTTCCCTCGGACTTGTTGTCGAGGTTGGTCTCGTCCCTGTGGAGCCTCACGACCCCTGCCTCTATCCTGGCGTTCTCCTCCACCTGTCTGGGAGGTCGACGGCGCCTGTGAAGAACGAGGAGAACGCGGGTCAGGGACTTGAAATCTCTCTGGAGATTTAATTCTCGCTCTATCGCCCAAATCATAAGTGCGTTCAGAAGATTCGGAAACCGGGGATGCGCCACGCGACCCTGGTTTTTTCTGTTGCTTACCCTGTTTCTTCAGTCTCCAGTTCTTTTTAGTAAAGAACGGTCTCTCATCTTTCTCAGATTGAGTTTTCTGTTGTGGCTGCGATTGAGTTTGCGTTTTAGCAAAAGGCTTAACTCCCAAACTATTGCGGCCAATGGTTTTATAAGCCTGTGCAATAATTTTCGGTAATTCGCGTGGCCTGTCCGGTTCTGGGACCAAAGCCAAAGCATTAGCTACTTGAAAGTTAACTGCATCGCCCTTGACATTCGCAAGGATTAAGTCAGCCACTACATCGAACACTCCCACCAGTCTCATCCCTAATTCCACAGCCGCTTCAGGGCCATGCTCATCCTGTACTCGTTTAATTACAGAGGGGAGAACTGTCATGGAAGGAGTGCCGAAACACTTCGCATATACTGCTGCGAATACCTTGCCCCAGTTGTTGCATTCTGTCAACTCGGGAATTAAGTCTTTTGGCAAACTGATCGTTAAAATCCCGTGTTTGTCCACAGGAGAAGTATTGGGAAAAACTGCCTCCAGCTGGTCAAATTTTTCTGCAAGCCAATAAGGCAAATCGTCCTTATTTTGTGGGCGCTTGCCCATCACCGAATTAACTATGACGGGACTTATGGTTACACCGCCCGGTCCAGCTGGATGCATCGCAACTCCAGGAGGGGCTCCCTGAACGTTGCCTGCAACATACTGTACTAAAGCTCTGTGAACGCGTATCAAAGACGTATGTAATTCACGCAGTTCAGCAACCGCAACTGTCAAATAACGCGGATGTGGGGTATACCCGGCCAAGACTGGCCAAGTGGCCCAGTCTATTGATAGGGGGCCTAAACGAACCGGTGTGACCGGATGTGGGAGGGCGCCATTAAACCAAATACGGTGTTGCCATGCCGTAAGTGGTACTTCAAGAGCCTGATAAGGCCGATAAGCATTGGGTAGGGCAGTGACAGTGTACTCATGGAACAAATCGTCCGCTCCATCCACCGCCGGAAAAGTGACCCAAGAATAAAACACCTCAAAGTGGTGAGCCGGGTCAGCCTGCACCACAAAGATGAGTGAGACACCCGCGTCAGGCACTCCATAAGCCAGTAAATGGGCCCGCAGCGCGGCTATGTGCCGGTATATTTATATCCGCCATTAAGACCAGAAATAATCGACAACCTAATATGAGGCAGCACAATATAGGGTTTACTTAAACACCTTTTAATAACTTCAAGCTTGAAAGAACCTATAAAAACGTCAATATAGGAGGTATCACCCTCACACACGTTTCCGGAGGCGTATGCTAAGGGTGTTGTGGACAAGCACAAGTACTACTCAAGCGTCTCGCAGATAAGCAGCCCACTACGTTGGTAGCGCCATGTTGTAGGGATTCTGCACATACACAGAGCTATGCACAGGATAATAGGACCTCGGAGTATAGTGGTGAACCAACCATGCACCTTAGTAACCACAATCCCAATCCGACTAGCTTTCGCGTCTCATTAGCAGCGATGCTACCAATGATTAGACAACCCAGAACACGGTATCTCTCTCTCAGGACTCGCAGGAGCAAGAACACCCTTTCATTACTCACTCATACTTGTCCACAACGTGCGTAATAAGAGACACAGTATAGTTTAAAATGTTTATTTCGGTGGCCAAGATGGCGATCTGACTGGTCGCATAGCCCGTGGGCTCCTCGTCTCCGGCCCCTGAAACCGGCCATATCTACACGCAATCCCCCTCGGATTAAGCAGCTCGTGGGGGTAAACTTGCCGGAAGATCGGCGACAGCACTGCGGGAGCTGTTGGTCGTGGCGCCTCTCGGACGGGAGCCTGCGGGTTCCGGCAGTCGGGGACAGCAATGGCGCCTGGACCAGGGCCTGGGCACGCCGGCCGAGTGGTTTTCGCGGTGCCAATCCTGCGGAGGTGGTGACGGCGCGGAGAGCAGGAGACACTCCCGGCCCCTACGTGAGTGAGCCTTCGGAGCGGCGGCGCACACAGCAGAGGTGGAGGTGCGCAGTAGAGCGGATCTGCGGAGCTCCGTGCCCTCACCCCACAGCTACTATAGGGCGCGGCTTCAGGCCTACGGCGCGCGAGCGCAGGCCATCACCTCCAGCCAGAGGGGCGGACAAGGGCGGTGAGAAGCAGGAAGAGCGACGCTGTGCCCCTGACTTCGGTGTCACTGTGGACTCAGCACACCGACGAGAGGCCGCCCGCGCCGAGCTGGGGTGTCGAGGAGCCTGAACCCAGGTAGGCAGAACGGGCCGGGGGCCTACGCCGCCGAAGGGGAGTGCCCTCCTGTCTACGCCTGCAGGACCGCGAGGCCCTGATCGAGAACGCACACGGGGGCAGTGAGCACTTAGGGGATACAAGGCACTCGGGCACAGTTAACCGACGGGGGAATACTTCTCACCCAGGCGGAGAGGAAGACACTGAAGGAGACCCCCGGAAACATACGCAGTGGCGTCCATCCGCCACTGGTGGAGCGGGGCAGAGAGGAGGCCCGGGGGCCTAGACCCCACCACCAGAGCCCCTGCGAAGCAGCAGCGCCTAGAGGGGCAAGCTGCAGATGGTGCGCAGCGCGACTCCTGCCCCGAGTGGTCGTACCCTGGACCAGTGGACGGACGGAACACCAGGGCCCTACTTCTTCCATAGCGCCTCTTGGAGTGTCACTCTACCCCAAGCCACAGGCGATACACGAGGAGAGGCCTTCAGCCCCTAAGGCGGGGGATCGCCAGATAAACGATCCTCTCTCCGTGGCCACTGGTTCTACAGAGACATTGCCTGCGCCATACGACGTATATCTTACCTAGCCAATACAGGGGGCGCGTCGTGACGATGGCCACAGCTCGGAGGAAGGGGGAAAGGTCCCTAAGGGAGATGCTCATCAAAGGGCCCCTGCCGGGGGACAAAGGCAGCAGAACGCCACCCACCTTAACTACCCCTGAGGGAGCGGAGGCCGAGATGTCCCGATCACTCGATCCTTTCTGGAATCCCTGTTCAACGTCCTACGTGATGATTTCCAGACGCTTAAAAATGAAATAGCGGGCGAAGTGAAAGAAATTCGACGTGACGTTGAGGAAATAGGGGACAGAGTTGCGGCAATCGAAGAATCCGAGCTGGCCAAGGGTGAGGAGGTTGCATTGCTCCAGCAGGAGGTCATCCGCCTTCGCGACCAACAACTTGACCTACAGGTACAAGCGGAGGACCTCGAGAACCGCTCACGACGCAATAACATCCGCGTCAGAGGGGTCCCGTCGAAGGCAGAAGGGGCTGATGCGACCCAATATCTCCAGGGTCTCTTCCGAGACATTCTGGGGGAGGCGGCAGATTTCGACATCCGTATTGACAGGGCACACCGAGTGGGGCTACAGAGGCGGGCCCCTGCTCCACCGCCGGACATTTTGGCCTTCCTGCCTGACTTCCCCCTGAAGGAGCGAATTCTGCGAGCGGCACGCTCGAAACAGCCCCTTACATTCCAGGGTAACCCTGTAGCCCTTTATCAAGATCTGGCTGCTATTACCCTACAACGGAGGAAGGCCTTCAAGGAGGTGACCACACACCTGAGAGGGCAGGGGGTGGCATATTCCTGGGGGCATCCCTTTCGCCTGATTTTCAGGTGGAACGGCAAACTTCACCAGCTTCGTTCCCTCCGGGAATCATGCCAGATCCTGGGCTTGGAGACCCAGAGCCCGGAGAGCTCACCGCAACGCCCACAGAGGCTACCCGGGGCGGGATGGCAACGTGTGGGCCGCAGACGCTCACCTGGCGGAGAGATACGCCCGGATCCCAACGCTTTGGCGCAAGAACGACAGGCAGCTGTTGAAGCGGTCTTGAAGGACACTGCATCTATGACTCCTTCATGATGGAGCGAGGGGAAGTGATGAAGCAATGACATGGCAATGGTCGGGGCGGGGGCCCGGGCTACTTGGTCCACACGTACACCCAGATTCTTACTTACCATGTGCCCCCATCTCCGGATGACGGGCACAGGACAATGACTGAACTTGGGGACTATCTGGTTGGGGTTAGGGAGGGGGTAGGGGGTGGGAGGGAGGGGGTCACAGTGGAAAACACAGACCCCAGTTTAAGGTGGGGGGTTGTTGGGTTGGGGGGGGGAAGGTTTTGGTGGGGTGGGTGGGTTGTCCGGTAGTTCGGGAGCTTGCTACCACAGATAGTGCCTCGGCGCAACACTATGGCAGGGCTTCGACACATGAAGACCCACTAGCGCGTTGGGTCAATGAAGGTCATGGCGGCTAGGGAGGTAAAGGTCCTTACTCTTAATGTTAAAGGGCTTAACAACCCAATCAAACGACGAGCTATACTGTCATACTTGGACCATTCGGGAGCAGACATATGTCTTCTCCAGGAGACTCACCTCTTGGTAAGGGATCACCATCGCATGCGCTCCAGGGCATTCCCGCACCAATATTTCTCGTCCTCGGGGGGGAAAAAGGCAGGGGTTGCCATACTCGTTGCTAAACGTTGCCCGGGAGCGATACTCGAGAAGGTGGCCGAAATAAAGGGGAGGCTACTGGCTCACAATTTGCGGATTGGCCCACACACCATAGTGATAGGCTCTATATTCGCTCCCAACATAGGACAGGAATCCTTCCTCAAACAGGCACTAGCTGACTCGCTGGCGTCCCAGAATCGCATGACCCTCATTGGGGGAGACTTAAATTTAGTGATGGATGCAAGCAAAGATAGAACCCAATCTATATACTCTTCGAGCGGGGAGCTCTCAAAGGGAGGGAAGCAGTGGCTGCGGGAGATGGGCCTTGGGGACTTATGGAGGGAGGCACACCCGACCTCGCACCAGTACACCTTTTTTTCCCATGCACATAAATCCTATGCTCGTATTGATTATTTTCTCGGCACACAGGATATTGCTAGGGTGATGGGATCGGTGAGCATCGAGCCAGCGGCGCTATCGGACCATGAGGCAGTGGTGTTAACCATGTCACTCTCTACGGGACTCATGCGGGTGGGTCAGTGGCGGCTCAGAGAGACGATGCTGCACAAACAGGCCGTGGAGCAGCAAATCACCGCACGTATCCAGGACTACTTGGCTCTTAACGACACGCCAGGTATAGGCCCCACGACTCTTTGGGAAGCGTTGAAAACGGTCATCCGTGGCGAATTGATAGCTATAGCGGCGGCAGACAACAAAGAGCGCAAGGAAATCCGCGCGACATTGACCGCACAGTTGCAGGAGCTTGAAAGAGTCCACAGTAGAACTGGGGCACCCCGCGTGTGGCGCCAGATTAAGGCCGCCAGAGCGCAACTGGCAGGCCTGGACTTGGACAGGGCTGAATACGCGGCGGTCCGATTAAAACACTCTTATTACGTAGGAGGCAACCGCACGGGCCGCTTACTAGCTGCTAGACTTCGGGCTCAGAGACAACGAACGCAAGTATCCTCACTGCGGGACAGCGATGGGGAGGAGATAATGGGAGATCAGGACATAGCGAGGGCCTTCCGTGACTTCTATCAGAAGCTATACACGGCCGATGTATCAACGGACCAGGCGACACTAGAGTACCTTGACTCAGTCGAAATGTCCACACTTACACCCGATCAGACGGCACAACTAGATGCCCCCATTAGAATAGACGAAGTCATCACTGCGATATCACGTCTTAAGTTGCTCAAGTCTCCCGGCCCAGACGGGTTCCCTGCCCTCTACTACAAGAAATTCTGTCACTTACTGGCCCCGCTGCTGGTCCGCCTGTTTAATCCCTTTGAGGGGGAGGACGCGATTCCCAATACAATGCTGGGGGCCGCCATAGTGGTCCTGCCGAAGCCCGGCAAGGATCGGCAACAATGCGGCTCATACCGCCCAATATCGCTCCTCAATGTCGATTTTAAGATATTTACTGGAATACTCGCGGCCCGGCTAGGCCCATGCATGCTCAGCTTAATTGAGCCCGATCAAGCTGGGTTTATCCAATCCCGCCAATGCGGAGACAATACCAAACGGATATTACATCTCATTGATAAAGCCAACCAGACAAAACTCGACGCGATCCTACTGACTATAGATGCCGAAAAGGCGTTTTATCGTGTAGACTGGCGCTTTTTGGGACACACGATGGCTAAATTTGGTTTGGGTGAGAGATTTAGGGAATGGGTGGGTTGTTGCTACAGTGGTCCTACAGCCCACATTAGAGTGAATGGCTCAACTTCGCAGCCCTTCGCGGTTCGGAGGGGGACACGGCAGGGATGCCCACTGTCACCACTCCTTTTTGCATTATACATCGAACCCCTCGCGCAAAGAGTCCGTGACAATCGCAACATCCGGGGCGTTTCATTTGGGGGGGAAACTCATCCAATCAGTCTATATGCTGACGATGTGATAGCGGCGCTCGAGGAGCCTAGGGTCTCCCTTCCGGCATTTCTGGAGGAGCTGGAGACATTTGGTGAAGTGTCCGGCTTCAAAGTTAATGCTGGGAAATCGCTCATTCTGGATCTTCACCCGACACCGGCATTGCTTAAAAGGCGAGAGGGCGACATGTGCGGCATCCAGGTAGTGGATTCAATCCCATACCTGGGGTTAGAACTGGCGCCGTCAGTGAATCAAACGGTGCACCTGAACTACGCCCGTTTGGCCCAACAGGCAAAAAAAGACCTGAATAGCTGGAATAAGCACCAGCTCTCCCTCCTTGGACGAATTGCGGCGATTAAAATGTCCCTACTGCCCAAAGCACTATTTATCTTCCAAACTCTCCCAGCGCTACCACCTCCCGGGGTAATAACTTCACTGCAACGCGACATCAATCGTTTCATCTGGGCGGGAGCGCGGCCACGCATGGGTAAAGCGCTGGGATACCAAAGACCGGAGCAGGGTGGGTTGGGGATTCCAGACCTCCTTGGCTACTACAAAGCCGCGCAGCTGAGATACTTAGTGGAGTGGGTCCGACCGGAGTCGGAAAAACTGTGGCTCTTCCAGGATAGGGCCCTAGCCGGGGTACCACTCTGGAGGGTTCCCTTCCTGAGGAAGGCGCAGCGCCCACCCGGCCTCATGCGCTCCCCCATCATAAATCGATGATGTCGGTGTGGGAGGGGGTAGCGGTCCGCAGAAAGTTTACTACATATCCTTCACCTCTGACTCCATTGTTCGGGAACAGCGATTTCACGCCGGGCTGGTCCGATAAAGCGTACACAGCATGGCATGGCACCCCCTGCCGCTCAGTGGGTCATCTATTCGACCTGTCAGGAATCATCCCCTTTACTCAGCTGAAACTAGATTATGGGATCCCAGAAGAAGAGCGGTTTCGATACATGCAATTGAGGCACTGGGTGCTTCAACCGGACATAAAAACAGAGGGGGGCCGCATGTTAACCCACTTCGAAAAATGGCTGATTACAAAGACTACGGATAAGGGCTTGGTCTCCAATATATACGACATGCTAAGGCACACCACGCAAACACGAACCACACCGAGCAAGAAAAGATGGGAGCGGGAGCTAGGAGGGGAGCTCACGCAGAAGGACTGGGAGGGGATCTACTCCAGGGCAAAGCACACAGGTCGCAATGTGGCTAGCATAGAGACCGCCACGAAAATCGCTACCTATTGGTACCTTACTCCGGTCCGCCTACACAGGGGCAATCCGCAGCGTAGCTCTGCCTGCTGGAGGGGCTGTGGCGAGGAGGGCACGCTACTGCACATCTTGTGGGACTGCCCGCTACTCTCCCCCTACTGGACTAGGATCCTCGAAGTGGTAGACGAGCTGTTCGATACACAGATCCCGAGGCTCCCGGTATACGTGGTCTTAGGGCTTCCAAATCCAATCACATATCCACTTAAGAGCGTGAAGGGACGCCAAATGGGGTTGGCATTGGGGGCCGCACTGCAAAACATACTGTCTCACTGGGGTACCTCCACTTTGCCCACTCACACGGGTTGGTTACACAGACTCTGGTTCATCCTGGGCATGGAGCGCATTTCGGCCACCCTGACGAACTCCACTACTTCATTCCAGACAGTGTGGGCCCCCTTCTTGAAACTGTTATCGTCTGAATTCAATGAGGTTACACAACCCAGATACCTGCGGGTGCTCCGATTGTCGGATCTATGGAGACCCCCATAGCTCTCGCAGACCCTTTAACTAACGCTATAACAGCGCTCGCATCACATTGGCCCTTTAAGGGCGTAGGAACTACCGGATGGGGAGGGGCGTGGGTGTTATTGTTTTTAGTTTATTACGGAATGAACCAATTCAGGGTGTGGCCTTCGCAAGGGAGAGGAACACAGCATTATACAGCATGCATTATTCTTTTTGGACACACCCTCCAGGCTATGTTTTCCACCATAAGTTACCTGATACTGCACTATGAATATTCTAATGCCATCTCTGTATGTTATGAGTTTTTCTGTGAAAATTCAATAAATACATTTAAACATAAAATGTTTATTTCAACTATCGTGCTCTAAGATACAGTACACGTGCCAGTACTATCAGCATAATGCATATTGATAAAATAATAAGCATAGTTACAATTCCATAGAATACAAACGGGGAAAGCATTTCATAAGGCAGTGGATATAGGGCTAAATGACCTTACCACCCTCCCCGTGATACTAACTAGTTTATTATAAAAATAGAAGACCTCTGGGCGTTGTCAGGCGAACCCTCATACCTCAATATCTAGATGCAAGGTTTACATCATCAGACAAGCAGAGCTCTTCTCTCTGGAAAAGGTTGTTCTCCAAGTGCCACAAACAGCGAGATCACCATATTAAAAGCACACGAATTTCTCCAGTGCAGCTGTACCTAGTGTTATGTCTAAGTGCGAGGGACTGGCCAGATCAGCAAGAACAAGGGACGTTGTTTTTCGACCTTGTACATGTTGTGCAGACGAAACCCACAGGGAACAGGAGAAAAGGTGAAAGGCAGAAAGCCAAACAGTTCTAATATAGCTGGGCACAAGCAGAGGCTGGGAAAAAAAAGGCACGAGGTAACGTGCGCATAAAAAGGCATCATGGCAGCCAGGCCTAAGGCCAACTTTAGCAATGCAGACAATGAGGCCACAAACCACACGACAAGGGCATGTGTCTAACGGACATGCAAACAAACAGCATCTACAGATCACAGTGCTAGGCTGTTGAAAGAAAACATGCTCGTCAGAAACATCAATCTTCTTGGATTGGTTGGAAATAAGTTAGGATTTACCTTACTGGTCGAGGTCTGTAAAATAGACTCTCTAGGGAGAGATGCTTGGTAAAATCCAGGTCACCAGGTCTGTGACGTCCGGCCACCTGCCTATTCATTGGTGCACAAGAATAAGGTTTCGACCAGTGGCCATCATATATCATTGAGGGTATCATTAAAAGGCGTATTTCATTCATTGCGTCTCAGCTAGATGGAAACATTCACGGGCTGATTCTGGCCTCTCTGTAATTTGATTCCTGATTGAACCTTTAATTTGGATTAATATTGTGTAATTTCACAAGTCAGGTTGGTTTGGTACCATTCCTTATCGTCTTTTAACAACCTATACAATTCCTTTGAATCGATCGCCTGGACTTGCTAAATTTTGATTATTATGGTATACATACACTACCCACATTTAGATCGAGCCAAAATGGATTTTCAATAAGGTCATCGTGTGGCAAACCTTGTCCGTCGCGACATGCAGGCATTTTCCTCAGGCATCACCTGTTGTGTCCTGATGATGATCCTATTATTATGTTAAAGATAGTAACGTCGTCGACCTCAGCACCTAAATGCATACTTGTTTATTTATTCATTGTAGATATGTGCAATATTGCTATATATGTTTGTGGCTTAATTACTGGTTGAACTTCAGCCACATGTTATAATGCCTGAGTTCGGAAGCTCCCTTTCTCGTTGAATCCTGTCCCACTTTCATGATTGCTTTATTCTGATTTAATACATTTATAAATTCCATTGGGATTTCAAAAGCATAGACATCATTGTGTTTCTGTGTTCATTGCTGTTTATGAAATATGTTGTGAGGGGCCATTCTTCATTTGGAAACGCTCTGAAGATAAAGCACGGAGTGCCATGCTGACCAGGGCATAGCGCGTGCAGGAGTGCCACGCCGTGCAAATCAAAAGAAAGGCACGCGGTCACCATGCTTAAGGATAAAGCATGGCGTGCCGCACTGATCAGGACATAGAGCGTGCAGGAGTGTCGCGTCATGCAAAACTAAAGAAAGGTGCGCGGTCACCACGCTTAAAGATAAAGCAACTAATAAAATATTCTGATGAAGCACGGCGGCCGGCCTTGAAGCGGGGATGGGGCATCTTTAAAAGATAAAGCATGGTGGCCATGATGGGCGCGGCGCTGAGTCAGGAAAACAGGGCAGGTTGTGAAGCGAAAGAGTGTGTCGTGACTGCAACAGCAGCTAGGAGAAAGTAATTAAGAAAATAGTGCTGACAAACTGTAAATAAAACATACTAAGTAACACCACCTGTAACAGGGGCAGTCCTCATGGAAGGTTACAACAGGAGAAAAGGAGGGACTACTAAACAAATTAACCAATGGAAAAAAATAAACATTTCTAAAAGACAGTCAAAGGAGCCAATAAAATATATGTCTTTATGTATTAATAAGTGACTAATAAAGCTTTTCAAACATGAAAATATATGGCAGAAAATGGGCAGAGCTTAAAGCCCATATTCTGAATACAGCATGTCTCGAAGAGACAGGGCAAGCTCTGCCTAAGCGAGACCTAATAAGTAAAAAAACAAAATTCCATTAGCCATTAGGTGTCATCTGTTGCTTCTGGATCTGGCAAAGTTAATGGAAAAACCCTCAAGATGAGCACAACGTGCGAAAGCATAAATAGGTAATTTGTGGGGCTTTTAATATGCTCAAGCATCCAGAGATTTGGCAATGCAGTAAGTACCCTCCTCCTACTAGGAATGGAACCCCACATGCAGAAAGGAATGGAGGATGAAGACGTACAAATATTAAAAATGCAAAAATACATACCTGCATAGATAACTATCCCAGCTACCTCTTCTGTATTTCTGATAGTGCATCCACGAAGCAAGAGGTTTTCTTTGTGAAGTCCCATTCTTTTTCCATTTTTATGTACTCTACAGAAGAAAAATTAACAAAGCAGCATTAACACAAAGTGCCCATACAATTCAAACAGATTTTAAAGGTGCAACGTGGCATTATACTGAAGTATGGGAAATATTACTTGGGTCACCAAGAATAAAGACTACCAAGCATCATGCCTAAGTACCCCAAAGGCACCAACAGCAGCTGGCTGTGGCACTGTGCCTCACTGATGTAGTGGTGATTTGTGACTGAATAAAAACATCTTAAAACAAGTATAAGCAATTCCAATCGATCTCGCATACCTTTATTAGCAAAGGCGAGTGATTGGCATGGACAATGCTTGTTTATAGTGGTCTTCGTTGTCTGTCAAAATTGATGATGTATCGTCCACATTTTTGTTGCAGTGTTTCTAGTGACCACAAGGTGAAATTGAAATGCAGCAAACTAGTGTTTAAAAGTGACTGTTTTCTTGGATTCAAAGCAAAGCTCCATTTATAGCAGGACGCATAACGAATTTGGGGAACCCACTAACACTCCAATGGGCAGGTCAAACACAGAGGGGGTGGAAATCCATCAATAACAGCAAGGCAACTGAGACTGACACGGAAGCCATTCTATCTTGAGCGAGGTTTGGCTTTGTGGATAGAGTATTGTATACAATGCTGTCCGGGACAAGACAGCTGGAGACCAGAAAACATGTAATAGTACCTGAGGAAGCAAGTGATCGAGGTTGTTACTCCTTATTGCGTAAAACACGAAATATGCGCGATACATATGAAATATCAAAAAGGGCTGCTCTTGTTCTTAGAGGTTAAAGTGCAT
This sequence comes from Calotriton arnoldi, assembly GCA_963921515.1. Classification (NCBI taxonomy): domain Eukaryota; kingdom Metazoa; phylum Chordata; class Amphibia; order Caudata; family Salamandridae; genus Calotriton; species Calotriton arnoldi. Next base: position 1,357,644 of record CAWUFW010002141.1, on the reverse strand, counting down.
GTCCCTTTTCTTAACATGTACTTCTGTTTACATTTATTTAGCAGCATAACAGCAGCAGGGCCTCTAATCCCACAAGTGAGCCCGCTCCGCCGAGCCTCTCCGCCTGAGAAGGTGATGACCTCCCTCAGAGCCCGCTTTGCAGGGCCTCAGCTCTGGGCATACGGGTCGGCTAAGGCATGACCTCGCCCCACTTACCTGGAGACCGCACACTGGAGAGTCTGTAGCGCTGAACGAAAAAGACAGGAAGTGTGGTAGGTCATGCCTCCTCTTGTACTGGGTCAAGGGTGATGGTGGTCGGCCATGTTGGGGAGGGATCGGAGGAATGGAATGTAAAATAGCTTTGGAGGGTTCTGGTGTGGAGCTGAAGCTCACTATAACTCCGGTGGCGAGAAAGACTTACGAGGAGGTAATGTGAATTTAGTCAGTGAATACATAAAGATGTATATATGAATTCAAAACAACTGAAGCCTTCATACATACACAGCGAACACACACATGAAAGCTAAACTATTGTAATCAACATATTTAAATTACATATGTAAGTAACAAGAATCAATGCGTCACTTTCAACCACTCCCAAGTCAATTTGAATTGCAGAAACAGGCGCTCTGTAAGAGTGGGGGCAGGGGATCAAATGCTGCATTATACATTTGCAGGATTGGTTGGTATCCACTTAAAGGTACTTAATGCACACGTATGTAGGTAGGATTTCTCGTGTTTGTACAGTCCAAACTCTGTTGCTGGAGTATTTTATTACAGAGAGAATTGTGTGATGCTGTGTCTGGTAATTTCAAAAAGGGAACCAAGTGATTCAAAGAGTCTGGGCCATACATTCTATATGTTACAGGTTATAACTTCAAGAGCTTCTTTCAGACAATTATTATTGAGTGCAATAATAATAAATGATTTAATGAGTGATCTGACTTATGTCAACAGGATCCCTTCTTTCTTACCATTAGGTGAATCTCTAACGAAATTTCATTTGTTGCATTATTGTGAGATAATATTGCAATCTAAGGGCCATAGAGTCTTTTTTTTTAAAAATATTATTTTGCAGTTCGTGATCAGATAATGACAAAGAATACCATATGAAACACTTAGATGTAATGTGTGGAACGATGTGCAATATATGATCTTTGTTTGGCAATCAGCTCAATCTGCAAGACACTATTAATGCATAAAGTTTTTGAACTTGAACATAAGAAATACATCTGAATTGCCTGAAGATCTTTATACTCCACGAAGGATCAGCTAATGTTATAAAATGTATACATTTATTGAAAGATGTTTTTTAATTATGACGTTTTGAATTGAATAACACACAAGCATTGTAAACTTCTTTTCAGCAGTTCTAGGAGTTTCTTTTGTGAAGGCTGACAGTAGAACTAAAAAAAAACTGCAAATGTGACAAGTTGTGAGGTTTGTGAGAGGTGAGAATTTTCAAATGTCAGGCACATCCAGGGAACTCACAACAATCCCAAGTGATGCCTCTGCTGCCCTTGATCAGGCTTTTTCATTGCCACTACTATTTTCCATGCAAACCTCCTTTAAGATATCGGCGGCGACAACCATGTTAATGAAGAAAAATCGTTCCAAACGAGTGAAATGGAGGACCAACATGAGAATTCTACCGACCCATCATCCTGATGTGCACACTATGATACTCCTTTATTAAGAGACGCAACTAGGGGCGGCTCCTCCTCAGGAGCGGAGGAGTGTTGCCCCGCCTGCTGCGAGCGAAGCAGGCAAACACAAATAAATAAAATGGCATGTCAAGGCCATTTTATTTATTTGCCACCGCACCGGCTCGTGCCGTGTACCGCATGAGGGTGGAGGTGGGCTGAATCCTGCAAATGCAGGATGACAGCACTGGTCTACAGTGTGCATGTCGGATTGGCTGGCCGTCTTGCGATGGCCAGGTAGACACACGCACTGTAGACCCAGCAATCCAGAGGCTGTGAAACAGTCTGGGGATTGCTGGCACAGGCCCCCAGCCTCAAAATGAGTGCTGGGCGAGCCTGCTCCTACCAATCCTGGAGCTGTTTTCACAGCATCAGAGCAGCTCCAGGATTGGTTGGAGTTGTGTTCCACAAGCAGAAAAGAAGTCCTTCCTTTTCCTGCTCATAGAAACCTAAGAGAAGTGCTGCACCGCTCGTGCTCCTGAATTTATGGCGAGTCAAGCGCCTACGTTCCCCACTGTTTATTTACGGTAGCCGCCACTGCAGATAGGCCCCAACTAGTGTCATCCCTAGTGGTGATGATCTCATTACACCCTCGTTCCCACCGGTACATTCCGCAGGACTACCATAACTGTCCTTTGTCTATTACCTCTTTTTTCTCCCCCACCATGTAGGATCCTCAATTGATACTATGAGAACTTTTGCTCAGTGGTCCACCCACAAAACCGATGCATGACAAAAAGTAACAAGCACTACGACATAACAAGTTCTGGCCATAACAATGCACATTTTGTGCTACATTACTGTCTGTGCCAGAATGCCTTTGAGTAGTTGCGCAATGTAGAAATACTAATATAAAGAAATAAAGTTTTTCACGTAATGGTAGCAGGTCCAGCTTGCTCCACCTTGTTAGTGCTGCATGTTCTGACACCACATTGTAGAATATATGTAGAATACTGTGTACTCCACCAAAATGTAGTTTTCTTTGGTCATTCTCTCTTTGTCAGTTTCTGTTTCTTAATCATCGGAATGATGCAGGGATTATGGTGATTAGTGAAGTCATGTATCAAACCTGGGTTGTGTAGACTTGTATCAAACCTGGGTTGTGTAGACTTATACCAAACCTACCGCAAGTTGGAAGTTGTGGGCAGGTCAACAACTCAAATGATCCCACTTCTTGTCAGCTGGCCAAGTAGCCATCATCAATGGAGTAACTGGAAGTTTATCATCATCAATGCATGGAGGTAAGCATGACCATAGATAAACTGAAGTATGTGGTCACTTGGCATTCCTTATACTTAAGTATAGCCACAGCAGCATCTGGGACAAGTGGTTCTACCTGTATATCTTACATGGCGTTCACATGACATGAAAGCTTCTGCACAATGTGACTGAGCCAGATAGAGCGGACAACGATATTTATATAAATATGCATGTACAGGAATAAACTACCAATGCACCCTGGCTCTGGAACACTGAATTCAGTATGTGTATTGCACGCTCAGTTTTTGTTTGATTGGTGTGTGTTTTGTACATACGTTAATTTGACATTGTGCTCAGTATGCACTTGATCAGACGCTATTGCAGCGGGTATGACCTGTCATTACTGTAGAAACATTAACATTGTAAGTGCATGTTAATCACTCAAGCCCCTCTGTGGCATGCCTTTAAGTACACACCATACAGTCTTTTGTCCACTATGCTAACGTTATAAAATGTTGAACCACTACAAAATGACAAATCATGCAGGCGTCATGGATCGATCACGGACAGATGATGTTCATTCTGAGAATGGATGATGCTGGGATCATTTATGAGTTATGCTATCAAATCATTTATGGAAATGCATCTTCCCTCTTGCGGTATGGATTTAAAGTGTCTTTGGTGGCCCAGAGAACCACACCTGTACATTCTAGAGGAAATAGGACTCGAGAATACAGGTGATGTCATAGAACTGTTAGTCAAACGCATGCCTGGCCTGGTAGCAGGCCTATCATGTGACGTGACAATGTGGCTAAAGAGGCACTTGATTGGCTGACATTTGTGCCCCATGGAGCTTGCTGGTGGATCAACCTAGTAATCAGGGTTAGTCTACCAGTGATACCTAACTGTTTCAGCTTCCTGGATCCTCTACCGGTGGAGGAAATGGCTGAATCCCTGTTGATGTTCTGCATGCCTTCAATCCTGCCAAATAAAGAATAGCATATCTTTGTATAAGGGGACAACAGCGCTGAAGATAATTCTGTGGGGTGAGACTAAGGAAAGCACAAGGAGTTGATGGAACTGGTAAAGTGGCCCAGATAAGCTAGACAGGTTATCCAGGTTACAGCCATACAGATTGTCCAACAAGTGGGCAAAACCAAAGTGAAAACCTAATATAAAAGGTGGAGCAAGATTTTAAAGAAGATAGAATCCAAGAACTGAAAACGTTGGTAATTAATTAGGTATCAGTTTACTAAATCAAACCGTGCCCATTCCTCGCCAGAATAGCTGATGGCAGGGTACTCCATGTCTCTGCTCTGTTACAAGCTATTCAATGCATATATAGATGCCATGCTGACATCTTTGACACCTACAGGATTAGTTCTCTGTACGCGGATGATACAGATTTCCGCCTCAAGCTTGATGGCGAGCCTTGTAACCTACCTAGCTTGTCTCAATGGATTCCACAGGTTCATCAACGGATGCAGGATAACTGGCACTGGCTAGTAAACCACAATTGTGCCCGCCAGTCAACCTTCTTACCTAGTCCTTGACCAAAGGAACGCGGCACACATCCAATCCCAATGGGAGTACTCTTTGACAGTGACCTATCCTTTATCCCTAAATTGCACGCTGCCTTCAAAATGGCATGCCACCAAATTGACCAGCTAAAAGGGGTTCTGCGCTGCTGCACTAGCCTTAGAAAATCACCCTTTTTCTACTGCTTGTCATGGAATGTTTAGATTATACAGTTTACACACAGCACTAGCCTCCCTACCAAGAGTGTACATAAACTCCAGAGTTTAAAACATTGTAGCTCATCTGCTGTTTAGATTGAAACTTCACAATCACATCACATAGGCGGTTAAACTCCTGCATTGCCTCATAGTAAAAGAAAAAGCAAACTTTAAAACACAAGGCGCTTCATGGCTGCTCATGAACCTATCTTGGAAAGTGGTTTCTCCATTACCCTCAGGACAGAAGTCTTAGGTCAGCATACTGATGCCTAGAGGTAACTGGTTCGGTCAGATTCAAAAGATGTAGGGATCAATCACATCATCACCCGGGCTCCTCCATGTGAAACTCTGTTCTTCTTTAAGACTGAAGAATGTATTCCTCAAATATGGATTATCATACCTTCTTCACAACTGCTCTCTCCGGCCCATTCCCTAATCATATCTCGTCATGTGGTCAAGAGTGGCCTGCCTTCGTCCTCCTCCTCTTCCTCCCATCAGAACTCTTTCTCTTCCTCCAGACTTTACCATCACGCTGGGCACTTTTTTGATGGCATCTATCTACAGACACTACACACCTCTGTCTGTTTCTTCAGAACTGGGTTCTTGCAAAGCTACCGAATTGCACTCTGTCACTCTGATTTATCCATCCACAATCCCTTAGAATGCAACACAGTGTTTAGTAGCACCAACAAACCCCCAAATAAAAATAAAAGACACAAGTTAGACAGGCAGTTGTTCAACTTTCTTTCATACTCCATAAAGCAGCAGTGAATGAGTGGCTCGAATGTACACTTCAGTGTGACCTTTGTCCTATCCAGATGTCTGATCATCTTAAGGGAGGAGGTCCATGCGACCACCTGTGCCACCTGTAAGCGTTTCCCGCACACAAGCGAATTTAAAATTTGCACAGAATGGTCAAAATCAGCATTGATTTATTCGGAACATTCAATATTGTCATGCACACAGCAAAAAAAAAAAAAAAAATCTACAATACCAGCACTAGCATAGAAAATACGCATTGGAAAAGAGAATGGTAGGATAATCAACCTTTCCTAATGTAAGTCACTGCTGAACAATAACCAGACACCTGCCCAAACGGAGAAAGGGTATATTCGAGGTCTTCAAAATTCGGCCTAATGTTCATTAATCATGCTCCAATTACTGCCTCCCACTCTCCAAGCTCACATAACATATCTTTTACTGTATTGTAACAGGGATGTATGTCTAAGATCCTCAAATAACACGCATCTAAATTACAGTTCAGCGCCGGGTGTTTCTCTTACATTGTCAGTGCCAAGTCTGCAGTTCTTGGGAACTTATCAGCCTCGGGTCTGAATGGCCAAGATTAGTTAAAGTGGAAAATACATAAGAAAAACCCGGCAGAGTACGACCCCCAGAATAATTCATCACTTCATGGACCCACCGACATGCCTTGTGGGAGGATGTCCTCCAAGTGTTGATTCAACAGATTACAGGTATCAATCAACCCTAACTTGAGAAGGATGCGGTCACGGCCTAAAACTGTATCAACAGGCAAGAGGGGAAAGCACCTTGAACTTTAAAAAAAATATATAAACATATGAAAACCGCCTTCCATCACTAGCTAACTCACATGGCCCGAGAGTTCAGCCTCGTAATGAGCTGCTGAGACAGATTTAGTACTGAGAACATGCACAGCTTGTAATATCGCCACTGACCCACAACTTGCACATAGCTACCAAGGTTTCAGATTGCTTATGTGCGACATTTTCATGATTTTATTGTAATTATGAGTGACATTCACCAACTATGAGTGACACTTTCTCGCAAATAGTATAATGTCACCCCCACTTAGTAGTAGCGCAGCACAGCCCACAGCCACAGGCCAAACACCTGTTACCAGGCTGGGCGGCCGAGAAACAATAAATTAAACACAGATTCCCTGCCTTAGCCAGCCTGCGCCTCCCCAGCTGGCAATCAACCAAATTAATGGCATGATCAGATCATGATCAATCGCCTGAGTCTGTCCAGGCTCTCTGCCACCTGGAACCAGAGTCCAACTATAAGATATGAGAGTGGCGCCAGCGGGGATGTTCTCCCTGTACAGTACTCCAATTAGGCCCCTCTTTTACTGCAGTTTAGATAGACCCGGTGTTGGGCATGCATTTAGAAGCTTCATTTTGCGGCTGGACATCCACATCTGTTTGATACTATGGTTTGAGCAGGGGGTGCTTTTTTACATTAATTAGGCGGGTGTGTGGTTTTGTGTTTCAGTCTTCAAATCTCTGAAGTTCATATGTTTTGGATATGAGTTTCTATGATAGCAGGACATATCCACATCATAATGTATTGTGAATCCTATACCTCCCATTGTACACTAGGGACATCTTGTGGCCTTTGTAAAACAGTACTCAGGGCTCAGCTTTTATGGGTCCATCCCAAGAAAGCGAGAGACTGGAACCACACGGTTTTATTGCACTTCAGGAAACGGTTCTTTTGCATGACAATCTCAGGCATTGCGGTAATGCGGGAAAATTACCGGAAATATGTTATTCTACCATGAGATGCGTGGCACTCTCCTCCTCTTTCTACAAGTACTCTCAAGCTCTTCGTCGGAAGGCTATGTCCTTTTGAATCCTCGCTGAACTGTATTCCTAGGTAATCAAAATAAGGAATCACTCTAGAGGGACTTGGTCTACAGTGATATTCTGTTTATAGGACATTAGGTATTAAGAGTTATATTTGGTTGTATTTTCGACATCCTAGGACCCCATCTTGGTATCCTATCAATTGCCCTTTTCACTGGCCATGGGTGTTTCCCCATAAGCTTCTACCCCCTTCAACAACGGACAAGGGAAAAGCAATAGGTTTGGGGATGGGCTAAACAGGTGGAGTAATCCCTGGAAACAGGAGCAGAGTAGATGGAAAGAGCAGGAGTAGAATGGAGGGGTGCAAAAATGCCTGGACCAGTATCACCTTAGGTGGAACCAAAGGAAATAGAATGTCATAGTTCAGCTGTGAATTATAGCAGGATGCAAGTTCGCTGTTGGCAATACGAGACCATCTCAGCACTAGATCCTGCCAGCTATAACCTGGGGACATTACATTGGTTACACATCATCAGTTTTCGTGGTGACCATGCTGTTGGAAAATGGCCCTTTCTGCAGGGTCACCCCCAAACATTTTGCCTTCCTCCTCCTACTTTTTGCTTTATTCGTTTTTGTTGGCCCTAGGACTCTGTGGACCCAATTGGTATATTTAATTTACTTAAAAGTCCCTAGTACAGTGCACTACATGTGTCCAGGGCCTGTAAATTAAATGCTACTAGTAGGCCTGCAGCACCAATTGTGCCACCCACTTACGTAGCCCTTTAACCATGTCTCAGGCCTGCCATTACAGAGTCTGTGTGTGCAGTTTAAACTGCCATTTCGACCTGCAAAATAAATATTTTGCGAAGCCCAAACCTTCCCTTTTAATACATATAAGTCACCCCTAGGGTAGGCCATGGACTGCCCAGAGAGCAGGGTGCAATGTACTTAAAAAGCAAGATATGTACCGTTAAGTTTTAAATGTCATGGCAGTGAAAAACTCTTAAATTCGTTTTTTACTACAGTAAAGCCTCCCATAGGATAACATTGAAATTACCTTATTACATTTTATAAGTGTAATTTCAAATTGAGAAGACCTAAACCCTTCAAAGCTGGTGTCTCTGGAATCACAATTTAAAATCCAAACTTATGGTGAAGTCAGATTTTAAATTGCAATTCTGAAAATGCCACTTTTAGAAAGTTGATATTTTCTCACCTTAGCCATTTGGTGTCTGTAGCCTGTCTCTGATCATATGACAGCGTGCAGTTGGGCTTTGTATATTTCTCCGAGACAACCACACACAACGGGAGCTTAGGTGTGACTTGATGGGCCATCCTGGCAGGATCGGAGGGAGGAGCTGGGCAAAGCCTCACTTACACCTGAATGGGCTGTGTCCTGTTTACACGCAGAAGGCGAGAAGACAAAAGAGGTACGGTGTTCCTGGGTGGCAAGTTGGCCACCTGGTTAGCACTCAGAGTGGTGGGGAGGTGGGAAATACCTCCTTTCGGAACTAGGACCACTCTGAGTACTAACCAGGTGGCCAACTTGCCACCCAGGAACACCGTACCTCTTTTGTCTTCTAGTTCTACCCAGGGCAAGTACGGTGGACTTTTATCAAGCCCTCATTGTCCCCCTTGTTGTTTACTAAATACACGCAGAAGGCCTCATACCCCCCTGTAGTGAGTCTGGAGCCAGGGCAGAAATGGAGGACATCTATGCACTTCAAAGGCATGTCTTTGAAGTCACACCCACTTCAAAGGCACCAATGGGTATAAGTACTGGACTCAGACACCACCACTTCAGTACACTTCTGGACCTTTGGATACTCTGCCGGGAAGAAACACTGCTATGCTGGTGAAGGACTGCCACTCTGCTAGACTGCACTCTGCTGGAATCCTGCTTTGCTGTGCTAATCTGCTGCCCTCTTGCCTGGGTGAGAAGGACTGGGCTTGCATCAGTTGAACCCAGGACCCAGAGTGATTCCAAGGGCTAGCTGACTGGCCTCCTGATCTGGAGCCTCAGGGACATAACATATGCAAAAGAAACAATTGATGGACGGAATGCTGGACAATGCAATCATTCACCCCCAGTCACAAGGATATGGGTTAAATCCATCATTCTTTTGCTTGTTTCCGGTCCAGGGAGGACCTGGCTTGGCAGTTCGGGCTGGACTGTTCCCACAAGGAACAGGGTCAAGACTGATTTGCATATGGCTAGGTCTAAACTGGGGTGGTGTGGTGAGCAAAAAAACGATGGATTTAGGCCCAGATCTCTGTACTGGGGTGAATGTATGACATTGTTCTGCATTCTGTCCATCAATTGTTCTTTTTGCATTTGTCACCCCGAGTGGGACGGGTATGCCCAGACGTGGGTCCCGTGCTCTCCATGCCACTGGAGTCAAGCTATCCTGGCTGATGAGGGGTGAAACCCCAAAACCGGTCCTAGGATGCTTGTTTCCAGTCCAGGGAGGACCTGGCCTGGCAGTTCGGGCTGGACTGTTCCCATTGGGCGCAGGGTCAAGACTGATTTGCATATGGCTGGGTCTAAACTGGAATGGCATGATGAGCAAAAAAACGATGGATTTAGGCCCAGATCTCTGTACTGGGGTGAAAGTATGACATTGTTCTGCATTCTGTCCATCAATTGTTCTTTTTGCATTTGTCACCCCAAGTGGGACGGGTATGCCCAGACTTGGGCCCTGTGCTCTCCATGCCACTGGAGTCAAGCTATCCTGGCTGATGAGGGGTGAAACCCCGAATCCGGTCCTAGGATGCTTGTTTCCAGTCCTGGGAGGACCTGGCCTGGCAGTTCGGGCTGGACTGTTCCCATTGTCGCAGGGTCAAGACTGATTTGCATATGGCTGGGTCTAAACTGGAATGGCATGGTGGGCAAAAAAACAATGGATTTAGGCCCAGATCTCTGTACTGGGGGGAATGTATGACATTGTTCTGCATTCTGTCCATCAATTGTTCTTTTTGCATTTGTCACCCCGAGTGGGACGGGTATGCCCAGATGTGGGTCCCGTGCTCTCCATGCCACTGGAGTCAAGCTATCCTGGCTGATGAGGGGTGAAATCCCGAAACCGGTCCTAGGATGCTTGTTTCCAGTCCAGGGAGGACCTGGCCTGGCAGTTCGGGCTGGACTGTTCCCATTGGGCGCAGGGTCAAGACTGATTTGCATATGGCTGGGTCTAAACTGGAATGGCATGGTGAGCAAAACAACGATGGATTTAGGCCCAGATCTCTGTACTGGGGTGAATGTATGACATTGTTCAGCATTCTGTCCATCAATTGTTCTTTTTGCATCAGGGACATAACAGGCTTCCAACCCCAGCACCGGGATTCTGAAATCTGTGAGTCTAACCTGCCAAGTGGTGTCACCCCAGTTCTGGGCCTCAGGTGCTTGTCAGCAGAACCGACGCATCTTCTCTGCTTAGCGATGCATCTAAGAGCAGAACCGGCGCATCTCCTCAACTGAGCGGCACATCCCTGAGCAGAACAGACGCATCACCGCTGTTCTGTGGATTGGATCCATCGCAAAATACTAGCATCGCTGCTGCCTCCCACATCATGGGACGGATGCATCGCCTTCTGAACCGCCGTTGTGCGACACTTATCTCGGCACAAGCTCCTCGCATCCCTTGTCGACGGAAGCCTCGACGATGACGGAACTCCGCATCACAGCTTCACCACTCATCAAAACCGACGCATCGCCTCTGCTGCGTCTCACATCCTCGACAATGGAATTTGCATCGCAAGCCCTGTCAACAGGATCCTGGACTTCTTATCTTGGAATCAACGCATCGCCTCAGCTGCATGAGGCATATTCGACACGGATCCACGCAACACTACGTAACCCGGATTTAAGGTACTTTGTTCAGCGGGCCTACCTGGGGCCCTGTAGCCAGCCTGCGCTCCATTGTGGTCGGCCTGAACCTGTGACTCTGTCCTGGTGCAGTGCGACCACATATGCCCAATAGCGCTTTGTACTTTTGGGTGCTATTTTTCACTATAAAATTTAACATTCAATATCTCCAGTTCTGCTAATTGGATTTTTATTGTTTTGGTCTTGTTTCATTTATTAAAAACAGATCTATTTTTCTAAACTGGTGTGGAATCATTTTGTGTGGTGTTTTCACTGTTTTACTGTTTGAGGTGTTGCACAAATACTTTACACACTGCTTCTAAGTTAAGCCAGACTGATCTGTGCTAAGCTACCAGAGGGTGAGCACAGGTTAATTTAGGGTTTGCCTGCCTCTTACCCTGGCTAGGTTTGCGGTTGCTGCTTGACTACTGCTCATACCCCAGGCAACCAACAACTGAAGTTCTAACACATGTTTATTATCCTGCAGCAAATCCTCATCTCTGCTGTGCAGGAGGACAACACTGCCAGAAACCAACGAGTAAGCTGAGCACAGTCAGTCTGCATTTGGAGGGAAAATGCTAATGATCAACAACTTCAGCAAATAATCATCTGTGTTTACTGCTGTCCTTCAAATGCAGAAAAAGGTTTCATTCATTTAATTTCAGGAAACACAGTACATGGCTTTATTTACACATAAAAGGTTGGGCACAGGGACCAGCTACTTGCAAACTCAAGGCAGCCAATGCTGCCTGTACAAATGTGCCAAGAGGTTTGTGGAACGCGCATTCCTCTGTCCTATGTACAGAACACTAAGATGCAAACACGAAGATAATATGATCAGTGCCAACTCAGGCAAGAGGAACTAGAATTTCAAAACACCTCTTATTCAGTCTTCTGAGAGCTTCTGCTCTTCTTTCCTCTGGAACTCAGATTACAGGGAGGCTGAAGAAGATGGTCAGAAGAGGTAAGAAGATGAAACAGGGATACAGGTGCAGCCGGTAGAGCAACAGAACCTCTACATGGCTGACAGCTACCGACTACAGCAGCCTGACACTGCATTCAAGCCGAGTTCTACAACACCATATGCACCTCTCATGGTCACGCTCCTCTCGTCAACACCTGCATATGCTTCTCCAGTGGGACAACCATACAGCAGTGTAAAAATCTACTCCAAACTAGCTAGAATTCAGCAATATACAGGTGTATTGGAAAAGGACAACATAGAGATGCTGCGAGCAGATGCATGAGACCTATTCAATTTTGTTAATGGGACAAACATGGCAGAAGGAGAATAATCCATATTGTTCTTGCTCTTCCTGTTGAGGAAGAAACAACCTGCATCATCCACAGGATAACCACAGATAAGAACCTAGAAGAGATTTTTTTAAACAAACACTGCCAACTGCGAGAAAGAGTTGGGACTTACATTAATTAAAAGTGGTGGGAGAGCCCTAAAATAAAACAATTTCATCGGCGGAGAGTTACCTCAATGCCCAACACTTGAGCAAATAATCTCTGGCAACTTGAATAAGATGGTTACAGATTAGAGAGCAGCAAAGACTGAACCCAACATTCCTGGTGGGGCCAAGCAATCGGTCGTGATGATGGGGAAGAGGAGTGGCACAAGATTCCAGAGCAGCAATCTGCAGATTACAAAATTTGGGATATCATATTGCAATGACTTTGGATATATTTGTGTGTTTAGGGCTTGATTATCTTTGGATACTGCTATTTGTGTAATATCAAGATTAGATGTATATCTACACTTATATTGATGTTATTCTAATACTGTTTAGTTTGGTGTCTGTAATGTAAAGTGATTTTGCAAATACATGTGAAATGTTAACTAGTTATTGTCCCAATAGAGCAAATATTAAAGATTTTCGTATATAATGAAAAACATGTGTGAAGCAGATAGCAGAAATGTCAACATTTTGCAATTATGGTCTAAATGCTCATTTTAATTATGACTGTATCAGCATGACTAAACCTTTTGTAGGGTTATCATTTTGTTACACTAAATGTCTTTGCTATGGATGATGTGTTTTTCTGAAAGATAAAATTATTACATTTTTTTGGAGTGTCTGATGTATTTTAGAGTTTTTTATATTCTTGATAAATTGCTTAAAATGTAATCTTTTTGTATTTTGTAGAGTTAACAGTTGATTGTTAAAATGACTCCACAATAAGTAATAATACCTGAAGGCATTACATTATTAATATTATTACATTATACTGTTAATATCTGAAGATTTTAGGACGGTTACTGTGGTATCTGACCTAGTGGGTTTCTGGTCTCTGCAGCACCACTTATACATACCTTTAATTCTCCCATAAAAACCCTAGCTTGAAGAATTTGCAGGGGATGGTCTGACAGCACAAACCCAGGCTAGTTAGTGTCAGGATTTTATCTAGGGACATACTGGGAAAGAGATATAAGTGCAAGTCAGTTAGTTTCTGGGAAGGATTGGAAGCTATGGACTATTGGTGCTTGGCGCTGGCTCCCACACAGGTCAAGAACAGACAGTAGAGTGATCACAGCACCTCTTGGCCACTATAACAAGGCTGCAAACTAGCAAGAAGGTGCCTGGCAACTTTCAGCTTGTTGTGCGGCTCGAGCTCTCACTTACTGGATCACCGTACTGTGTTTCTTCGTCTTTTGTTGTTTTGTTCCCTTCCCTGGTTCATCTTTTCTTTTCCCCCTAGTTCTCTTACCTCCTTCCCTGCTAGATTCCTGTGCTTCGTGATCCTTGGTTGTTTTGTTCTTATCGATAACGCTGCTTTGTCCTCTGAATGCTTTCTTCTGGGTGTTTTCTGGTGCCTGGGGAGCTTGATACCGTCATCTCCTCCGAAGTGCCCATTGCCTTCCCTGCCTGTGTAGTTTGATATGGTTAGTTCCTATATATATTTATTGTCATTGTGCCACTTGTTCTTTCAGGGCCTTTAGCCCAAACTCGGAGATTGCTTATTACAACGCGTTCATTTCGGGCATGCTGAAGGAATCTCCTGTGACGTACCCTTGTTGGTGTCATGTATTTCTCTTTCACCTTCCCTTACACTATACCTTTGTGTGTCTGTTCTTGACCGATCTGGGAGGTTGTGTTACCATTCCATCTCTCAGGAAGTCCTTAAGGGGAGACAGGTGGATTATCATATGAGTCCAGAGACTGGCTATACATTGCGGGAACTGGAGCAGTCCTGACAGTTAGATTAGGAGTGAAATCTTTCCAAAGTATAAGGAGTGAGTCAAGACTGAAGTTGTCAATGAGACCCTAATGTCTAGAAAACAACACCAACCCCTCAGTGCTTGGACTAGGAGTCAACTTATTCTGAAACACCTGTATAGAACAGTGATTCCAAAATATTGATTGGATCCTGCGATAATGGAGATTCAAGTTTACTGTTGGACTTAAAGTTCAGCTGTAAACCTGAATAGGTGTGCCCCAGCAGCTAGAGCTACCAACTTTGGAAATGGGAGATCAGGTTTGAGTCCCGGCCTCAGCTCAACACCCTAGGATTCTGGGTAAATCATGTAACCTTCCCATGACTAAAAAAAAGAAAAGTAGTTATGTAATCTGGTTCTTTAATACCCTCCGGCCAAATCAGTACTATATAAACCTGCAAACACAGTCAGAACCGATTGTCTGTACCCAAAGCTGCAAAACCCATGGCTGATATAATTAACAGAGTGCCACGCTGCTAGACAAGGGCAGGAATAGCCCCAGTCAGAGGAAGTATCCTACTAACAGCATATATTCGGGAGAACGACTGCATTACCTATTTGATCTAATGGAATGCAAGCTGAAAATTATAGGTGTTAGTTCAAAGTTAGGCTGAATATCTAAGAAACATAAGACTGTTGAAAAGCTCAAAAATATGAATGAGAGAAACAGAAGAGGGCTTCTTCAGGTATTTTAGCAAGGTTGACCTGGCTAAGGGAAAACTACATAATAATAATTTGAAATCAAGGACTTGAAAAATTAGCAGGGATAATAGATTATTTAGACCACGAAGTTTAAAGCTGGGCCCGAAGTTACAGATGCTACAAAATGTATTATAGACTTTCCCTTTAATTTAACCACAAAGCATAAGTTCGAAATAATTTCTGGTGAACATCAGAAACTTCCAAATACTACAACAACTTTGTTCAACTGCTTACCTAGTATACATGCAACGGCGCACATCTTTTCCACTAGGTTCCATTACTTTAAAATTACTCTTAAAAATGGTGGAAAATTAGACGCGTTAAAAGATAGACGCCCATTGGCCATTTTACAGGGTCCTGCCAAAGTGGAAGTTATATGAGGTGGCACGGACACAGTTTTGTCAAACACAAGAAGAAACTCACGAAAGGCTGGCTATTCTTCAACAAATAACTGCTCAGATAGTGATTAATTCAATTTTGAAACCAAGCCATTGTAGCAGCTTAAGCAGGTGGCTTTGGTAAAAAAAAATATTAATTCACTTGGAATGTCAATGGCATAGATGTTCTGATCTATGGGTTCGATTCTGCCTGATCTCTGCTCTAGCCTTGCTCTGTTGAGAGAGACTTGCATTGGACAAGAAACTGAACAGTTTCTTAGGGAGGGACATTCCAGGGGCAGATTAGTGTTTGGTTTGAAATGCCACAATCCTACCACTTAAGCGGGTTATTTGGGCAAGAGCAAGAATTCCCCCTTCTTAGCTGCAAGAGTAATATAAACCACAAGTCTTTTTATGTCATTTTAATTATTGTTTAGTGATTTTAGTGATCATATGCTCATTCCTGAGAAAAGGTACTAAGGTACTTTTGCTGTGGTCCCACTGTTTTCTTGCCACCCAAAGTTAGTCAGATAGGATTTGTCTATTTATCCATAACAGTGAGGACACAGCAACACACAGAACATCTATTCTTAAAAAGCCAATAGGCAAACAAAACAAAATAAATTGTTGTTTTTCATAAAAGTAAGTGCATGAGATCCCATCTGTCAAACACTGATTGTCAGAATATCCATAGATTGTGTCACAGTATAAATGTGGTCTATTAATGTGCCTGTGTTGCACACAGGTTTAGTAGCAGATTTTGTAATAGTACTTAAATGCAAGAGAGGAGTAACATCCTATCACAAATGTCTTTCAGGATTACTTAGTTTCTGTTACGTTCGTGGTCGCTTCTCCCAGGTGTCTGCACAGTGGTACCACCTCTCTACCAATTGTGGTCCTTTCTACCAATAATGACCCTTTCCCTGTAGCAGAATATAGAGAGATCCCGATGCATGGTGTCTATCTCAATGGCAAACATAGAGATCTTGACAGACCAGCCCCAATCATTACCTCCTGTAGAGGCAGAAGGCCCAAGCATTTCCTCCGACAATCCCTGTATATTTGTGTGCTCATCCTGAGACTTTGGGGCACATATATCTTTCTGAAAACTACCTTTACATTAGGGCTCTGCATAGGGATAAGGTAGAAAACATTCAATGTCCTTTAGCAGATATAACAGGTAGCTTTATTTGACTACAGATTTGACTGTTTTATGCGAGATTGTTCTATAGTATATAAGTTTGTTTTGAACTACATTTTCCAAATTAGGGACCCAAATTAATAGTGAAGTTATATTTTCATTCAAGAGATGTGTTATGTAAAAAGTACCAGAGATCTGTGGCGGCTGGTACCCTGAATAACGGGTGTGGCAAGCACGACAATTATTTGACCCACTGACCAGCAATGCCTTTCAGGTAAACGCCAAAGCTGTTACTCATGGCGCCAAGACAGAGCTCTGGTGTTGAGGCTGAAGGCAGTGCGAGTTTACAGTGCTCGTCAGTGTGGCATAAATATAAAAATAACATTTTACTTACCCACTGCATGTGCTGGCTTGCCTCCTCCAGTCCTCATGCTTCCAGTCCGTCGGCGCCAGTCTGAAGCAATTATCCACACCAATCCAGACGCTGCTCTCATGGTACTGATAATGTTAAGCAACCTGAGAGCAGCACCAGGATTGGTTGAAGTGGGCTGCCTCGACACTCCCTCAGGCACTGGGGGCCCGTGCCTGCTCTCCACCCAGCTGGGTGGAGAAGTTTAAAGTCGCATGTCGGGCTGGTCGTCGTAAGATAGCCAGCCAAATTGACATGTGCACTCTAAATTAGAGTGAGCACCACTCCCCTGGTGCCAGTCAGCAGCAGTGTCCCCGCCCTCAAACACGGCTCAGGCTGGGAGCAGTGAAAAATAAAATGGTAATAAATTAATTTTATTACCATTGTATTTTTCACCTTTGTTGCGCTTGCAGCAGGAGCCGACACTCCTCCGCCCTAATGGAAAAGCTGCCACTGCCAGCGCAGCAAATATATGAATGAATAGAAAAACCTGTGAAGGGAAATAACTTACATCACAGTTTCCAAACTTAACCACTTGACTGGAGTGTACACTGCCCTATGCTGAAACTGCGGACGTGCTTGCAGTGTTATTAATGTTATGTAGAGGCCTAACTGCTACTTATGGACACTGACAACATCAAGGAGGGTCGACAGCCATGGGAGTGGCATGGAGGGAACAAACTCGTATCGTTTCGACGCAGCATATGTGGCTGGAGCCCGTTTAGCAAATCTCAGTCCTCAATCAGATATCATGAATCCAGTTACGAACTGAATATAAACATACAGACGTAAACATACAAGGGAGACGAGTTAGTCACATTTATATGTAAAGGTAGACTTAGGGCGAGACAACAAGCTCTGGAACTATCACTCTCAGCCTACTTACAGCCTCTGTGGGCAAAGTAGCACACACACAAATCTTCAAATGAGTTCATTCTTTTATGAGTGCAAAAACAACCAGGCCCATGACATTATACTCTGACAAGACTTTGCAGAGGTAATCCAGTTGTGAAAAGTACACCAGTTATAGATGTGGCTGGTATATGCTCACTATTATGGCAAACAAGGGATCTAAGGCACGGTGAAATTAAGTGAATTTCCCAGGACTCACACAGTGTGGCTAAGTAGAGAAGAGTGCAAGCGGTTTGCTTGGTCTTCTGTTAGCAACCCAGGCACTGGACCAGAAATATAATCTGGGAAGATTTACAGGAGCATTTTGTGAAATCGAGTGAATGCTTAATAGAAAATTGCCAAAGCTATTCACAAGACCTGTCCCAAGAAATTAAAGAGAGAGAGAAATCGTACTATTAGAACAATGGTGTCTCCTGAACTCTTCTATAATCAGAACTCCAGAATAACGAAAGCCCTACTGTGATCAGAAAAACCATCCCCTACACAGAGCTTATATACAAACAGTGCCTGTGATTTATTCAAAGATTAGAGGTAATCAGAACCTGGTATGGTCAAAGTCTAGCATAACTGGAAATGTGTCATAACTAGAGGCTTGCTAGAATCCAGATCATGAAGTAATATGAGCTGATATAAGGAGAAATATGCCATAATTTGGCCTCATAGTATGACACCAAATGAGACAAGTTATTTACTTGGCCTCATTTTATGGCACATCCCATTCCTGGGGCAAGCAGATATTTAAAAAAGTCTTCACCCTTTATGATTCTCTTTGGAAGTGCAGGAAGGACAAGGGGAAGAATGTAAAGAAGGGATTCAGCATCACAAGCTTTTTTTAATATATGCAATGAGGTACCTGCCTCTGGAAGGCAGAAATCATTTACATATCTAGGGACTGTGATAAGGGAGGGGATGAGGAGGTAATGTAATATAGACAACATTTTGTTTAGAGAAAAGCTGCTATGTTTTCTCGCTCTCTCTTACACATATACATACATATGTTGGTGAAGGAGAGGCCAGACAAACAAAAGGCTAGAGAGCATTTCTGAAAAACTGTTCTGAACCTTTTGGGGATGATACTGACAAGTTATGCATATTACAAACTAAAATATAGGCAGCATACCTTAAGGGGTTGATGTATCTACCAACTGCAAAGATTTAAATGCAGATCACTGTTTCATGTTCAAGAGCGGTACATCAGAGGGCTAATGTACCTACAGTAGAGAGGAGTAATTAAACTACACATCTTAGGTTCTAACTACGCAATGTATCACCAGGTGTTGGCATGTAACCTGTGGTGGGAGCACACATCGTGCAAAGCTAATAGGCCTTGGTTCAGCCAACCGGGAAAGGAGGGAATGAAGAGAGCACAAAGAGGCCAGAGACAGATAAAAGGCAGAGAAAGGAAGGAGGCATGCACTCCGATGGCATGCTTAAAGAAAATTATAAAAGACCTCCCCTCAAGTAAGCGGTTGAAGGATACAAGTCAACCAATAAGAACACTGAGAACGTGAAATAAGGCTGGGCAGGACAGAGTCAGGAATAAGCAGGAAAGCCATTGAATCAAGAGGGCACCCTGAGATAGACAACAAAGTCAACCGAGTATGGGCAAATGACTGACCTAAAATCCATTTTAAGTATACTGGAAACAAGAAGCCTGAAAAGTGAACATCTGAAAGACAATCAAATGGACACATTCAATGCAGTTTTAATGTGCCTAGCCTTGGCTAAGTCTAGCTCCAATTCCTGCTCATATCTGGTACTTTCTAACTTTGTTGCCTACATGCCTTATGCTTTATTATACCATTGCTGAGCCAAAGCGCTAATCAAAGGACTATTGCGGTGTTCACCAGAATAACTATGTCTGTCCTTCAAGAATGCAGGAAACCCACCAAACTCCCATTAATCTTTAAAGATCTCTTAGAGATATCTGTTGTTAGCTTTCCTACATCGTTAAGTTAATTCCTGGACAAATAAAACCAGATTTTAGGGAGGAACAGTATATCCTGTGCATCTAGGGTGAGAAGTGTGAGAGTGATCCTTAACTTCCGGTGTTCATCTTTGAACATTCTGACAGTAATATAATGGCAGCCAAGGGAACAAGTGTTGCCAAAGTCAATAGGTTTCACCTTTATAATGCAAGTGCTAAGCTACTGGCTTTGCCATTGCGTATTTGTATCTCCTCCCGAGAAAATATTTGAAAAAAGATTGGCAAATGTATTTTAAAGCAAATGAATTTCGCGAGAAAGCAAGGTTTATAAAGCAGTGGGAACGTGTAGTCTAGAAATATGAAATGCTTATGAAACATCCCATTTCTTTTTGCCCTAATATGTTCAACAGTCACTATAATGTGCAAATTGTACAGTGCTGCAACTTCAGGCCCTGTACAGTGTGTGCTTGCCCGGTATCTTGCACTGCTTGTGGCATCGACTTTGGAAGAAAATGCTCTAAGCAAGCTTCGGTACGCACCCACAGCTGCTGACTGCAATTAGTCATTTAGTAAAATGTGTGTTTAAGTGGGATGAAAAAAAGTGGGAGCTCTCTAAAAGTTAACATGTAAAATACATTTCTGTGCTTCCCATAGTGTGACACTCGACCAGTATTTTGGTTTCTCTCGGACATGTTATTGCATTCAGATATATAACACAACAGACATACACCTAAAACCTGCCAGTACGATTGGCTTTGTCAATAGTTAGCTGTTTAAGATAAATGAGTAACAGCAATGATTTGTTATAAATAATTAACATTGGAAATGTTTAAATTCTGAAATTGTGAGATTGTGAATTACATTATTGGGGCCTCTGGAAGGAGCATTGGCCTTCAATTATAAGTGCTTTATGTTAAATATGCATGTCCTTTTTCTCTGCATATCTCATCCATCTGCACATCTTCAGCCTCGTCTCTTACCTCTTCAGCTCACTCTTTTCACTTTCCACTGCTCAAAGTGTGCACTATACAAGAATAATAGGATGCACGAAAAAAATAAAGAAACACAACATGATGAAATAGCTAATGGTCTTGGGAATGCAAGATTAAGTAAAAAAGGAACTAAATAAATCTCTGACATGCATTAGCTTAAAGTTTTAACATTCATTATTCGTAAATCAATCCATGTTTTTGGCATTAATGTTAAGGGCATGAACATAGTGCTAGTGTGAATACAGCATGTAACTGTCTTTACTATAAGCACATATTTCTCCCTTTGCACCTGACTCAGATATTTGGATCAACTTTGCAAGGGAACAAAAACCCTGCTCGTCTTTTGGAACAATTTTACGGGCGAAGAAATGCAGCAGCTCGGCTTCTAAAGGGGCCAGCAACCTGCAGCTATAGCCTGGGGTGTCACAGTGGGGAAGGTTAGCGTAACCCGGGGTCTCAGCACAATATACACAACAGAACATTAGCATTATAACACTTATCACTTACCACTATCGAGGACTAGGATTCAAATCACAAGTGTTTGCATCCCGCCCTACCATGTGATGGATGGGAAAGGATGAGATCTATGCCCGTGAATGACAGACGTCTGGCCCCAAGTAAGGATGCAGACTCTGCCGCCCGAAACTAAGACGCTGACAGCGTCACTGGCCTACAGTGGATACCACCATGGACTACAATGGCAATGAAGGGTTTTAGAAAGGTAAGCCCCGAGTTTCTATGTCACATTGCAGAAAGTTGATTTACTGCCTTGCTTCCATCTCCTGCTTCAAAGTGAAGCAGGGCCGGCAGCCTGGGACAGACAGCTCAGACTTAAATACATCAATTTGTTTAGAGATACAATTGTATCTCTAAATAAATCGATCTATTTAATATTTTTTGTGGTAAAATTGTAGGAATTTCAGAGTGGCGCAGCCCCAGAGCCCTAATGGAGAAACCGCCCCTAGACAAAAGGAACTTTAGCCTAAAACATTTCTTTACTAGCTGTGTATTTATCAAATTTGAGAGTTCCAGAAGGACTACAAAGTTACGTTTTCCTTAGAAAAGGATACAAACTCCTCACCTACACTAGGTGACACCCTTCACCATATGAGTGCTCCTCAACAACAAAAACTGTAGATAGGAATGCTATCCACACTCTCAAAGTTGTTTCAATTTTGGCGGTATTGGGGAGTGTCAATGCTAGTACTGTATCTCTGAGAGGCTTATTCTGCTTAAATCGTATGTAGTTATGCTTTTTATTCTGTTTCCCTTCCTACAACAAGATTAACAAAGAGCTTATATGCATGGATTATAATGACCATTCCTGCCCATAGATGAGGTCAATGCGTTTCTGCCTCTACAACAATGTGCTAAAAATTGAACTACATTTTTCTCTGTGTGACTGATCCCCTTTGTAGGTTTAGCTTACCCAGCACAATGGCGCACACACCCCACACAAGTGAAAACCCAACAGCAAGAACTGTCCTTCTATTATTTATTTCAAGCACTCACGTAACCTATTTTTATTTTATACACCACTGTCAGGTGGTGGAATGCAAGTGCCTCGAAGCTGTGATATTATCCTATAGTATAGCAAGAATACATTCCTTTGCCAATTTACAGTCAGTTTCATTATGGCCTTTGTAGTTCGAATGTGGGGGATTTATCATACTTTTTCAGCAGTGCATCTACATACCTCCTTACCAGAACTGCTTCTCCACAACTGTGCTAGGTCAGAGGAAAGCATACCTTTCTTCTATGGAGTCTATCCATGGCATGTTAGCAAGTCATGGGTCAGGTGCCATATGTAATGACAGATGTATTTATGTGAGTAACTGTGCGGCATGTCTCTGTAGCTGATGCAACTGTACAGTGATGTCACCATGTTACAAAGTCTTTATCCAATTGAAAGTATACTAAGAACACTAGAACTTATAGCTCAATCCAATAAGCCTTTCTTGCAAATAAAACACATTCTTTGGTAGTTTTTGTTAAAAATTCTTTGTGTGACCATGTGACTTGTAAAATCCTCTCTGGTGTCACTGTGTAGTGATGCTGCTTATTAAGTCAACATTTTTAACGGGTAGTAACCATCGGATTAAACTTCTTTCAGAGAATTATTATTCATTCATTTAAAACTTTCTCTTTAAATATCCAGTCAAAAGTGCTTGGTGTTCCATATGACTCTTTAGATTATTATACTGTGCTCTTGATCATGGACCAGAAGTTACTATCTGGACTCAAACCTGTCAAGCTAGCATGTTCCAATCAACTTCATCATCTAGTCCTCTGCTATATGTTGAAAGTTTGTATATCTATTTTTGTTCCTTGGCCTGTAAAATTTCAGCCATTCTAGTATTCTTAAGTGTTCTATTACAGTCTAATATAATACTTCTGCAGTTGTTTGTGCCCTACTGCAATGGGTTACTAGTTTGGTAGTTAATTAAGTGCTGCTGACTTATTGTAGTGTTCTAAAATTCTAATCTTGCTTTTAAGGGCTGTCAGCACTATATCATGTAAATTACAAGGACATGTTATTCTATAGATCACATACTAACTGTTAAAAATAGTATGGTATTTCTATTCCCAAGAAGTGACCAATGCCAAGTCAGTTTCTTTGGCATGTATGGTATGTCTATACACACACACTCCCTAGATCACATTAGAAGTGCCTCACAACTGGTGGCAAGTTCAGCATTTTCTTTGGGTATTGTTTGGTTGAATACTAGGTCTGTAGTGTGGGTAGTGTGTACATTGTGTATACTATGACATGTTTTTAAGTGAATTAGGGCTCTTCCAACTGTTTGTGGCCTATGCTCAAGATGCGTCTATGTTTGTTAAATATTCTCTTTACCAGACTGGACTGGGTAGTGGAAGTGATCACACAAATCATTCTAGTTTTGTTTAGTTATACATTTAGAAGAGCATCTCCATTGTTCTTTCTGGAACACTTCTCTGCTTTCATAATCAGTCTTTGTTGGTAACGTCATAGTTATGTCTGCAGAATTCCTCCTGATACGTAGGAATTTGCGAATTGGAAGATTGTCTTCTAGGACATTCAGTTGGTGACTTTCAAAGTACAGGAGGGCATTTCTGTCTACGAACATCAGCTTTTCCCTGCTCATCATCATGGTAAAATGAAGGCAGAGGCCTTTGGTATCAAGCCATTTATGAAATTCAGTTACTTGTGTTTCACCACTCTCCATATAACTAATAAGACATCTCATTGGTTGGTCAACCCCATACATTACTTTTGTTGAGAACAAGTTTGGCCAAAATCGGTATAGTTGATATAAGCCCATGAAATGGTGTGGACCCTCAAGAATATAATTTCTGCACCTGAACTAAAGGTCCAGTATACCCCATTTTTCTTTTGGGTTTTTAGGTGGTGAATTCAGGAACCATCTAATAAATTACCTGTTATTTACCATGGGAGTCAGAACACTTTTAGTTTGCTGTGCTGCCCTTCGGCCTTACCTTGGCCCCTCAGGTGTTCAGAAAAGTGATGGTGGTGATCGCAGCTCATCTTTCGAGGTTGTGGATACATATATTGCCATTCACGATAACTGGCTGCTCAAAGTATGCTTGCTGCAGTCAGTCACAGACCACCTCTACACAATGGTTCCTCTCTTGACCACCTTGGGGTATTCTATCAGTGCACTGAAATGGCTATCCTAGATACTGTGGCAATCAAGGCCTTACCACTGCTGCAGCAAATCCAGAACATTCAAGATATGATCTCAATGTTTTGGCTCGGTCCTGGGTCTTTGTAAGCATGGATCTGAGGCGTATTGAGTTACTAGCCTCTTGCAAGCTCCTTGTCTCGTAAGCCAGATAGCATTTGCAGGCACTGCTTTGGAACTTCAGGTTTCAGCGGTCCCAGCAGCGGGGGCTTTCTATCCGATTTCATCCAGATCTCTGGATCTTCTGTCATGGCAGAGGAATACTAATCTGTCCTGTGTCAATTCACTCTCCCTCCCCACCCAGATTTCATGTTTGTGACAGATGTGTCACTGCTGGGGTGGGGGGGGGGTCTTCTGGGAGAGGTGGAAGTCAGAGGGATCAAGTTTCCAGTGGAGGGCCAGCTCCATATCAATCTTTTGGACCTCCAGACAATCCGGCTGGCCTTGTAGCCTTCCTGTCAACCATCATGGGTAGACTGGTGCAGGTTCCCATGGACAACACAACCGTAATGTGGTCTTGCATCAAGCAGGGCTTGATCTTCTGCCAGGAGGCCTTGCACTTTTAGACATTGGTGGACCACCAGCAGATCTTTCTAATAACCAACCATCTGGAAGAGTATCTCAACACAAAGTTGGCACGCTAAGCATGCATTGGCTGCCAGACCACGAAGGTGATGCAAGGCATCTTCGAACAGTGAAGCCTGATCTTGCTAGACCTGTTTGACACCACCAAGAACACACAGTGTCAAAACTTTTGTGTGCTACAGATCCTTTCAAGAGAGTCACTGCGAGAAGTGTTCAGTCTTTCATGGAACATAGGTCTTCTGTAGCCATTCCCACCATTATCGCTCTTGCTTCAAGTTCTGAAGAAAATCAGAACTGCCTAGGCCTAAGTTATCGTGATAGTCCATGTGATAAACTGGGTTATTAGCGGACAGGGGTGGAAGCCCCACTCAGGGTGAACCACAAAAGCCACCAAAAAAAACCTGTCCTTGACCCTCTTGTAGCTTGGCATAAAAACAATCAGGCTTTATGTAAAGTGTTTATGCAGAGCTTTAACAGTAATAAAGTGAGAACAAAACATGAGAAAAATCTCAAACTAATTTAGAACAATAGTGTTAATTTTAATAAATAACATGACACCAAAATAACGATCCAATAAGTAGAACCAGAGTTATGAGTTTGTAAAATTTTAGGTGAAAACAGTGCCAAAAAGCACAAACTGCCACTCACAGGTTTCTGTTTACGATGGACTGAGAAAAAAGTCTCAAGTGCAGGCCACTAGCAATGGAGCATGGGTCGAATATGGAGATCAGAATTGTCCAGCTGAAGACTTTACCTTTTAAAGTTCAAGTCCATGCAAGGAGCTGCAGATGAAATTTTGGGGACGCGAGGAGGTCGTTGGCATGAAGAGCCAGACATCGCTGGAGCTTTGCATTGGTGGTCGATGCAGACTGATGTTGCTGATGTGGACTGTTGTGGCTGGTGTGAAGAGCCAGCGTCGCTGGAGATTCGCATCAGCAGGCGTCGCAGATGGTCACTGTTCACCGCGAGAAGTCCTTTCACGGTCGCAAAGAGCCAAAAACTTAAGGATTTTCAACTGGAGTTCAGGAGGAGTACACTCTGATGCCAGCCAAGGGTCCAGGCCCTAGTGGGACCTTGTAGGGATCAGGAACCACCCCAGCAGAGGTCCACAGCAGGGCTCAGGAAGGTCCAGTTGGTGCTGGCTAGCTGGGCAGTTGCAGGGAGGCCTCTGGAAGCTTGTTGGGTGTCTGTAGCTCCAACAGTAGGTCATTCTGCTGACCCTTGGCGTCACTTCTGGGAAGCCTGGGTTCAAGGTAAGCAGGTCCAATCTTCCTTCTTCAAACAGAAGGGCAATCCTTCTGAATTTTCCGCAGGTCCAGGAGCGTTGTGATGACAGGTCCTGCAATGTCACATTTATACCCAGTGCCAGCCTTTGTGAGGGAGAAAATCGCTGGCCTACTCCCAAATTGGTTCTGGTCAGTTCTTCCCCTTCCTCTGGGTTTGTGTCCAAAGTGTCTCTGCAAGGGAAGGCCTGGTGTCAGGTTTCTTTGTGTGTGCTGCAAGCTCCTCCTCAGCCATACTCCCAGGAAGACCCACTTCTTCTACACCCAGGACCCCATTTGTCCCCATGTCTGGAAAGAATACACAACACACCTCAGGAGAGCCATTCACAGTCATGTGATTCTGGACACTGGCAGAAAGGTGCAGTTGGTTTAGGCAGAAAAATGCCAACTTTCTAAAATGCAATTTTCAGAATAGTAACTTAATATCCACCTCTACCATTAAAGAGGATTTTAAATTACAATTTAAAAGAGAGGAAAAAGCATTTCTCTATTTGTCCCCAAACTGCAGTTATCACTTATTAAGTGTATTCATGTAACCCACTGTTAAGTCTATGGGAGAGATAGCCTTCCAAAAGTAAAAACGACTTTTAGGAGTTTTTCACCGCCAAGACAAGTAAAAACCAAAGTACACATGTCCTACTTTTTAAATAGCATGCACCCTGTCTGATGTGTCTTTAGAGCCTACCGTAGGGGTGACTTATGTGTATTAAAAAGTACAATTTAGGCCTGGCAAAAGTTTTTTGTTGCCATGTCGAAATGGCAGTTTAAAACTGCACTACAGGCTGCAATGTCAGCCCTGAGATATGTTTTACAGTGCTACTTTAGTGGCTGTCACAACGAGTACTGCAGTACACTAGTACATTTAATTTACATGCCCTGGGTACCTGTAATACCATTTACTAGGGACTTATAATTAAATTAAATGTGGCAGTTAGGTGTAGGCTAATTTGACCATGTTTAAGGGAGAGAACACAAGCACTTTACCACTGATTAGCATGGGTAAAGTGCAGAGAGTCCTAATAACAACAAAATCAAGTTCAGACAAAATAGGGGGTGAAAGCAAAAAGTATGGGGGAATACCACACCAAGAATGTCAGGTCTAACAACCCGGAATTGGGCCAGGAGTGTTAGGTACCAAAATCTCTTGATCCTGAACATTGTCCTTGTGACCTGATTACCACTCTGGGAGGACCTCTAGTGTCAGCAACAGGAGGGGGGTCCTACACCCTAACCGCCACAACCCACGTCTCCATGCGCATGACTAAGTGAAGACAGCTGAGTTCCTTTGATTTGCTGTCTGAGATAGTGGATATCATCCTTGCAGTCAGATTTCCTTCAACTAAATCCACTTATACTGAAGGAAGTTTGTGTTCTGGTGTGATACCCGCAGTCTAAATCCTCTGTAGGGGAAAAAGTTTTGTGTATTGTTGCTTGTTTTGCCTTTGGCCCAGCAAGGGTTTGCAGTGGGCACCGTTAAGGGTTACATGTCACCCATGTCTGCATTTTATGTGTACAAAATCAGCATTACTTTCTTAAGTTACCTGTTGTGATGCGCTTTTTGAAAGTTCTTTCTCACATGTTTTACTTCTGAGATCCCACACTGGGACCTCAGTTTGGTCTTCACATTCTTCGTGTGCACATAATTTTAGCTGCTTGTAGTTGCTCCCTAAGGCTCTTGATAATCAAAACAGTCTTTCTTATTGCAATCACTTGCGCACACTGCGTAAGTGAACAACGAGTGCTCAGCAGCGGCTCGTATCGGGGAAAATAGGCGGGCGGGGGACGAGGGGGGAACGATGGAGACAAACAGAAAAAAAATAAAACAAAACTTACCTGCTGCCCTCCAGCATCATGTCGCTCTCTTCTGCTCCTCTTCACTGCAGACAGGCACAGGCTCCCAGCCTGCCCTGCGGCCAATCCTGAAGCTGCTCTCATGCAAGAGCAGCTTCAGGATTGGCCTGAGTGCTGATGATTTGCGCTCCAGGACAGACTGGGAGTCTGTTGCCGCTCTCTTTCCAACCCCAGCAAAGCAGCTGCGTTGGAGAGAGCTTTACTGTGCATGTGGGTTTGGCCGGCGTGGGACGGCCGGCCAAACCTACATGTGCAGTGAAGGCAGTGCAAAACACTCCAGCCTGTCACCACCCTGGCCCCGCCCCCAAGCCTCAGCACAAGCTAAAAATAAGCGATAATAAAACAGGTTTTAAACCCATTTTATTATCGTATTTTTTTCACATTTTTTAAAGTGCTGGCGGGGGGCGACACTCCGCCATAGCGGAGGAGCCGCTGCTGCAATTGCTGTTGATGGAACATTCCTACATCACATTTTTCCAGACAAATTAGTGCGGAGGACTCTGGCTGCCTCCCTGCTAAATGTGTTGTCACCCTTTGAATTCGGACAGTCTTACTCTACTGCCTTTCTTCATTCCGCCATACTCCTTGAAAGAGGAGAGACTTCATCGGCTTCACACAAAAACAGCAGAGCGGTGAGGTAGAGTGCTCCACCAATGTGGAAAGTGCTTAGTAGAAATATATGCTACCCTCAGGGGAGGTCTAAATCACTAGAGGGTAACTGTTCCTATGAGTAAGTGCTCGCCTATTCAGCAGCACAAAGTGTAGGTAAAGAGCAAGAGTGGTTGGAATGAGCCTATCTTAATCTATGAATGAAGGTTGGATGCAGGGGAATCCTCAGATTTGAAGAATTGCCCTCACACACCTGTTAAGGTGTCATGCTTCATCATTAGGCGTTATGCTCCTCGTGGGGGTGGCGCTGCAGTCCCTCACGGGCCCCGCGAGAGGGCACTTTGGCGGAGATCTTTTTAGAGGAACGCCGCAGTGGTGAGTGTGGGTATGTGGGGAGAGTGTAAGTGAGTTAAAAATAACGTAACGGTACCCTAGGTAGAGTTTATTCTGGGGTCCGTTCGATATAGTTAAAAACAGGAAAAACGGAACTCATGTACCCTTTCTCTAGTAATGGTCGAGGTATATCTGAACCCAAACGTTATCGACCACTACATTATTGCACCACTATAATACATTATTGCTAGAATACGACACACTTTTTCTGCTATAATCATGTATGAAATGTCAACACAGTTGAGACATTTATTGCTAACCTGAGATACAATTTGTCTTTGCATTGCTATCAGCACGCTCTCATTAAATCTTCTCTTCACGTTTATCTTTCTACTTTTCTTTAGGTTGGATCTATACGTAGGAGTGGTCGATAATGTTTGGGTTCAGATATACCTTGACCACCTACCTGATTCAGGTCATGATAACAGGGTGTATTGTGTGTTTCTTGCAAACCCCTGTTCTATTTTGTTCTATGCACTTTAATCTCTCCCGGTCCTGATGAAACACCATAGGATCCAGTAGGGACGACTAGGCGTGAAACATGTCGACCTGAATATTAATCTACACCACCACTCACCTTATTGAAAAAACGAACAAACCCTTCCTACTAGAGAAAGGGTACATGAGTTCCATTTTTCCTATTTTTAACTATACCGAACAGACCCCAGAATAAACTCTACCTAGGGTACCGTTACGTTATTTTTAACTCACTTACACTTTCCCCACATACCCACACTCACCACTGCGGCGTTCCTCTAAAAATATCTCCGCCAAAGAGCCCTCTTGCGGGGCCCGTGGGGGACTGC
Organism: Calotriton arnoldi; assembly: GCA_963921515.1. Taxonomy (NCBI): domain Eukaryota; kingdom Metazoa; phylum Chordata; class Amphibia; order Caudata; family Salamandridae; genus Calotriton; species Calotriton arnoldi. Next base: position 1,327,701 of record CAWUFW010002141.1, on the reverse strand, counting down.
AGCGCCACCCCGGCGAGGAGCATAACGCCTAATGATAAAGCATGACACCAACGGGTGTGTGAGGGCAATTCTTCAACTCTGAGGATTCCCCTGCATCCAACCTTCATTCATAGATTAAGATAGGCTCATTCCAACAACTCTCGCTCTTTACCTACACTTTATGCTGCCGAATGGGCGAGCACTTACTCATAGGAAGAGTTACCCTCTAGTGATTTAGAATTACTATCTTGGGAGCACGGGTACTGGACCTCTTTTTCTGAGCTCCCCGTCCCTCTCTTTGTGTATTGAACCCTCAGGGGAGGTGGCAACACATGAAGAGGTAGGAAAGCCACTTAATAAAAAGCAAGGATATGCGATTGACAAAAAAAGCCAGCACCCGATAAGAAATGGTTTTGCCCAAAGCCCACTATAAGTATTAATATTAGAAAAAAATAGGACTTTGACAACAAACCACTAAAAGCTGTCTGTATGTGACACCCAAAAAGAGTTTCATTTCTTGCAGATTAGGCTCATGGCATATCTGAAAGCACTGTTTCATTCTAGAAATGTTTCTTTCTCATCAATGTAGCAAAATGTCCTGCTCTCACACACCAAAGTGCTCTCTTCCTGCACCAGCTCGCCCCCACCCCCGGGTCTCTGCCTGCTGGGGGGGCCAAATGATCCTTTCTTTCCAAACTGTAGCTGCACCATGTCCCAATGTAATGTGTAGCAGCACTTTGGAGCCGTCAATCTTATACAAGGGACATTCCTGCACTATATCTCCACAGCCAAGTGTAAAACATAATTAAAATGATGTGGAACAGGGGATGTGGCACAAAATGGAAAACCTCTGTGGACAATAAAGCAAGGCGCAGGAGCCAAGACGGCTGGCTGCGGCGTTCATAAGTACAAAGAAAATACAAAGTATCACAGCAGAAGAATGCCTGGCCCAACATTCCTCTCAATTTCAAACCTACTACAGCGTCTAGAGGCTGTATCTGGCCATAAACCCCTCGACTACAACTTTTGTGAGTTGTAGATTGGTTCAAAATATTATTCTTTGTTGTCCACTCACTACTTTCTCACATACACTTCACATCTGGATGTTACTATTTACCCAAATAAAAGCCAAAAAAGGAAATCTTAGTTTCAAAACCGCTCTGCCCAGGATTTTCAGACAATCTTATTTCGATTTTTTTTCAATCAAGCACTTTTGGCGTTGTGTTCTTTTCCGATGGAGACCATATACACCATAAAAGACTATTTAGAAACACAGACAAACAGATGACTGTGAAGGATGGAAGTGAAAATGGAGAGAAAAAAAAGTAATTATAGATAATCAAATAAGGTGCTTTGGTACTTTTGGTGTTGCCATGCCATTTTCGCAGGTCTAATTATTGTCAGTCTAAGGTCAGCGTCTTTTCCTCCAGTGTTATAGCAGCCAGCTTGGCCTGTCGCTATCTCTCTGACTTCTTGTCGCGCTGCCAGCTCTGAGGGGCTCAGCCCCTATCACTCTCTGCCCGACAACATCTGCGCAAGCAATGACACAAGCCATGATGGGAAGTGCCTCACAACTGGCATTATATGACTTAGACTGCAGTGCAAATTACAGGAAATTGAGGATAATAAATTACTTCATGAGGTTTGCGCCTAAAGTTTTTAAGTCCACATTCAGAGCATCGATTCTTGGCCTGACAGCAACAATCCTGAGGTAAGGAGCACCATAATTCCCTGTGTCAGCTATAACTAGCAACAAAATCCTAGTTGTAGGATCTTGCACAGTCTCAGGCAGTGCAGTTAATACATATTTTTCTCCTCGCGATACGCCATTTTGTCAGTGGTGTTCTACGCCAGTACTCGAGGGCAAAGACAAGCCAGTTCATCATCCAATATGCAAACTGCAAAATGGAATTACCATGACTGCCCAAATTCAGTACAATTTTCACAAAATAGACCAATCTGCAAAACTTACCATCTAAACTTCTTTAGTAGCCCAAGAGACAACGTCGAACATAAGCCGACTCTGTTCAATCTATTCTTAATAGCGCTCATAAAAATATTGTGCTACACCTACACAATATTTATTTCCCCAGAGCTCAATTTCTTTGCAATTTGTCTGTTTATATTTGATTGGGTTCTCCTCAAGCCTGCTGAAGGAGGCAGAGAAAAATGGGTACTAATTGGAAACGTTTTGCACTTGGATTTCTCTGGAGAGCTCACTCTAGCTCTGAACACAATGAGGTCAAAGAAAGAGTGATGTTCATCCGCGCTGGTGTGCTTGAAAAAATTCCTCTGACAACACAAGACAAGGGCCTGTTTTTTCATGTCACATAAGTGCAGATGAGGTTTAGCAGCATTGGTTAATGTGAAGTAACCTGGGCAAGACCAAGCGTTCTGTAAGAAATTTTAAAAATGTTTAATGGAAATGCTGTTTTTGCGTGTGAGATGTGAAAGATGTATGTTATGGGCTTGTACATAAAATTGATGAATGCTGCTCCGATCTAGGAGACCTTAATGGTGCCGTCTGTTACTAGGGCTTAGAGGACTTTTTTTGCTTTAAGTTTTTTCACGCATGAACGCGAACGTAAGCAGCGCTCTGATTGGCTGTATTTTACTGCTACCACATCCGTGAAATTTCACTACCGGTTTCCACGTTTCACACTTTTTCGCTGGTTCGCATGATGCGAATGATTGCAACAAATTGAATTCACAGCGCGCTTTGATGGACACTGCAGAAAGGTTCACAGTGGAACATATTCAGGGCCGGACTGGGAACCAAAACCGGCCCTGGCAAAGTGCTTGGCCGGCCCCCCGGGGGGGTTGGGGTGCGGCCGAGCTGTTTGTCAGGGCCGGTTTCGGCCGATTTTGTTACAGGGGGCGATATTGCAGCTATGCTGCTAAAACGGCCCTGTAACAACAAGCATTGGCATAGCCAATAGGTCTCGCCTTTGGGAACTTATAAGTGTTTAGCCAGAGATATTGACTTTGCCTATGTCTTTAAGCTGTGCTGTACAGAAGTCTGCAGCATGCTGAAAAGTTATAATAAAGAAGTGTCAGAAGCATTTTTGTTACCTTAGATATGACCAAGAAAGCATTATGTACAACTGAACGACCATATTAAAAAAGTATTAATAATAAATAATGTCCTGAGGTTTTTTTTGTCCTTTCAATGCTGGCAACTTGTATCTGCCTGTCCCAATGGTTGCTTGTTATGGTTTTTATTGTTATGGGGGGGCATAAATAACAGGAGGGTGAAGGTCAGTCAGTCAGTTAGTCAGTGAGAGAGAGTGAGAGAGTCAGTCAGTCAGTCAGTGAGAGAGAGTGAGAGTCAATCAATCAGTGAGAGAGTCAGTTAGTCAGTCAGTCAGTGAGAGAGAGTGAGTCAGTGAGTCAGTGAGAGAGAGTGAAAGAGTCAGTGAGAGTGAGAGTCAGTCAGTGAGAGTGTGAGCGTCAGTCAGTTAGTGAGAGTGAGAGAGTCAGTTAGTCAGTCAGTCAGTGAGAGAGTCAGTTAGTCAGTCAGTGAGAGTGAGAGAGTCAGTCAGTGAGAGAGAGTCAGTCAGTGAGTGAGATAGTCAGTGAGTGAGTGAGAGAGTCAGTCAGTGAGAGTGAGAAAGTCAGTCAGTGAGAGTGAGAAAGTCAGTTAGTGAGAGAGTCAGTCAGTGAGAGTGAGAGAGTCAGTCAGTGAGAGTCAGTCAGTGAGTCAGTCAGTCAGTGAGAGAGAGTGAGTGAGAGAGTCAGTCAGTCAGCAAGTCAGTCAGTGAGAGTCAGTCAGTGAGAGAGAGTGAGAGAGTGAGTCAGTCAGTCATTGAGAGTGAGAGTCAGTCAGTGAGAGTGAGAGTCAGTGAGTGAGAGTGAGACAGTCAGTGAGAGTCAATCAGTCAGTCAGTGTGAGAGAGTGAGTCAGTCAGTGAGAGAGAGTGAGTCAGTCAGTCATTGAGAGTGAGAGAGTCAGTCAGTGAGAGCGTCAGTCAGTTAGTCAGTGAGAGTGAGTCAGTCAGTTAGTGAGACTGTCAGTCAGTGAGAGTGAGAGTCAGTCAGTCAGTGAGAGAGTGAGAGTCAGTCAGTGAGAGAGAGTGAGTCAGTCAGTGAGAGAGTCAGTCAGTGAGTGAGATAGTCAGTGAGTGAGTGAGAGAGTCAGTCAGTGAGTCAGTCAGTGAGAGTGAGAGAGTCAGTCAGTCAGTGAGAGTGAGTGAGTCAGTCAGTCAGTGAGAGTGAGAAAGTCAGTCAGTCAGTGAGAGTGAGAAAGTCAGTTAGTGAGAGAGTCAGTCAGTGAGAGAGAGTCAGTCAGTGAGTGAGATAGTCAGTGAGTGAGTGAGAGAGTCAGTCAGTGAGTCAGTCAGTGAGAGTGAGTGAGTCAGTCAGTCAGTGAGAGTGAGAAAGTCAGTCAGTCAGTGAGAGTGAGAAAGTCAGTTAGTGAGAGTGAGAGAGTCAGTCAGTGAGAGTGAGAGAGTCAGTCAGTGAGAGTGAGAGTCAGTCATTGAGAGTCATTCAGTCATTGAGAGTGAGAGTCAGTGAGTGAGAGTGAGACAGTCAGTGAGAGTCAATCAGTCAGTCAGTGTGAGAGAGTGAGTCAGTCAGTGAGAGAGAGTGAGAGAGTGAGTCAGTCAGTCATTGAGAGTGAGAGTCAGTCAGTGAGAGTGAGAGAGTCAGTCAGTGAGAGTGAGTCAGTCAGTTAGTGAGACTGTCAGTCAGTGAGAGTCAGTCAGTCAGTGAGAGAGTGAGAGTCAGTCAGTGAGAGAGAGTCAGTCAGTGAGAGAGAGTGAGTCAGTCAGTCAGTGAGAGAGAGTGAGTCAGTCAGTCAGCAAGTCAGTCAGTGAGAGTCAGTCAGTGAGAGTCAGTCAGTGAGTGAGAGAGTCAGTCTGTCAGTGGGAGTGAGAGTCAGTGAGTCAGTCAGTGAGAGTGAGAGTCATTCAGTCAGTGAGAGAGAGTGAGAGAGTCAGTCAGTCAGTGAGAGAGTCAGTCAGTGAGAGTCAGTCAGTCAGTGAGAGTGAGTCAGTCAGTCAGTCAGTGAGAGAGTCAGTCAAACACAAGTTCCTAAGGTGAGACCTTTTGGCTATGCCAATGTTTTTTTTTTACATGAGATCTACTAACCATCTAGTCACGCTAGACTTAAATTTCGCCTTCTACACATTTCCACCATGTGTGCTCCTATGTATCTTCCGCCTGAGTAGGCGTGGCAGACTAGAGATGCTCCTGGAGAACTAGTAGTTTCACAGATTTCTGTGCTGTCTCTTATAGGTTTTTCTAAATCGTCAATCACCAAGATGCAGAACTCATGATGTTTATTAAGCCTCAGAGTGGGAGGGACATATGTGTCACCTCAAGAGGGCAGCGAATGGAGAAACAGAGGCAAAGGATGGGAAATAGCGAGAAAAGGAGGGAAAAAGACAGGGACTGAAAACATCTAGAAATAAAGAAGAAGCTAGATTCAGAGAAAGAGAAATATGTACACAGAGAATGAAAGAGAACGACGGAGAGAGAGAGAGAGAGAGAGAGAAAGAGCAGGGAAGAGGTGCCGAGAGGCAGAGAGAGACAGGATGAATGAGAGAGAGAGAGAGAGAGAGAGATATTGCCAAAGAGACTGAGAAAAAGACGGGCACAGAGCTAGTGAGAGAGAGAACGAGAAACGGGGCAGGGGTAGATGGACAGATAGAAAACAGATAGGCAGGCAGTAAAATACACGGACAGACAGCTAGATAGATGCGTTTTATTCAGAGTGATCATGAGTGGGGTAGAGCTGTGTGACCCGGGATGTTTCGCGCACGGTGACGAGATCTCTCGAGAGCTCAGTGCCTTGTGTCCTCTGTAATGTGTCAAAGCACTGTTATCGAGTCGTCACATACTTACATAAAGTTTTATGAGTGTGTTACTTTTATTACAAAAACGAGTGCAATCTTTTTAGGGAAGTGGCGTAGGCTGTTAAAAAACAAGCGCAGCTAGATTCAGAGAAAGAGAAATATGTACACAGAGAATGAAAGAGAACGACGGAGAGAGGGAGAGAAAGAGCAGGGAAGAGGTGCCGAGAGGCAGAGAGAGACAGGATGGCCCCTGCACGCCGATGCAGTGGGGCTGGAAGGACAATGTGAGCACACGCAGTGACAGGCAGTGGAAGAACAAGCGCGCGTGCTAGCATGCCCCTTGCGGGAGCGAGCAGCGGCGCACGGGCCATCTGTTTTCAATTAGTGCGCGAGCCGCTGCTCTCTCCCGCAAGGTGGATGCCAGCACAAGCACGAGTGTTTAAAAAGAGCTGACCAATTTCTAAAGGTCATCTCCTAGAGCAGCGCATGTGCGCTGCCTAGGCGAGACCTAAAAACGGCCCCCCAGGGGCCCAAAACCGACCCCCACCCTGGCGGCCCACCGGGGAAACGCCTGGTGCCCGCTATGGCCAGTCCGGCCCTGAACATATTCATGAAAACTAGGCAAAAATATGTTCCGTAGGTAGGGTGACCAGAATTTTAAAGCCAAAAACCGGGACTTTTCAGGAAAATAGAAGAAGGACTACAGTTTTACTTCAAGCGAGCGCACAGAATGACAGCGCTCCTCAGAAGAGAATTACAGAACAGGAAGTTAGAAAATACATAAAATGCAATTTTTAAACCCAGAAGCTTGCCTGTTAATTAAATTGCTTCCTTGAAACAACTGCTAACTATCCTTGCTTTGTAAAACATAAAAAAGCACCTCCCGCCGTTTTCAATCGACCCTCTCTAAAAAAACCGGGACAGGAGCTAAATTTCCTTAAATCAGCCGGGACAGCTGGTGAAAAACCGGGACCGTCCGGGCAAACCTGGGACGCCTGGTCACCCTATCCGTAGGGGAGATATCAAACGGGGCAGACTTCCCATGTTTTGCCAAAGTATTGTCGTCACCACTATCACTTACAATAGTTATACAGTAACTAAAAGTTGTCATGCACCACCAAAGACAACCTTTAAATAAATACAAATATAAATACAATTAATTTTGGTCATGTGATAGATACTTTCCCATTATTTGTGTTATTAGCCTGGCATTCACTAAAGTAGATTTTAAGAACGAATCTACGTCATTATCTACCGGCAATAACCCCAAAATTAAAGAGAAGTGATCAGAAAGTGGCTGCATTGGTGGCCAGACAATGCAGCTAAACAGGCAGTGGGCGGCTGCGGCCCGAAGCTGAGTGACACATTTCCTCTTTGAGGGTTGTGTGGTCTGGAGACACCAACCCCACCCAGGTGAGCTTGTGGAAACACAGAGAAGGCAGCAAACCCCCGCAGATCACAGACCTGACCACCGCTCAGGACTCGAGTTTACTGACTCTTCCCCATTTCCCAAGAAGTTGTAAAATAACGCATGATTAGCAGAGGTGTTTGCGCTAGTGATCTTGTCTTCTTTAAGCTGATTTGCACATTCATATCATTAAATACAATGGAGATGAGTGCCTCCCTATTAAAGTCTTTATATTTCCTGACGTTGACTGTCACAAGCTGTCCCTAGACATGTAAACTCAGCACTTAACACAACCACCCTAGTCCGTAGGAGTCTGAATTTCAGTCGTAGAATGGGTTCAATTGTGGACAAAAGAGGTTGATGGTGTGGGACTGCGGAATCTGCAGCAGTTCAAACCAGTAACCAAGATCCCAGGGTTATGATTCCTCAACCAGAGAGTAGCAGACGCAGCAGAGTTTGTGTGCACTGTAAGACGATGCACCTGAGATATGGCCACTACACAAGAAATAGATCTCTTAACTGTTAATGCAGGTAGGAAATCACACCAGCTATAAAAAAAAAACTCAAATATTACTCAGCAGAAATAAAAGGCAAAAACAAGCACTAGTTTAATAATTACTACTGTACCCCATCCACTACACTAAGCGTAATAATAAATTCGAATAACCTCACCAAATATAGCATGGTAAGCTTGCATAGGTTCCGACAACTAACTTGTGGTAAAACTGATGCTACGGGAACTGATATCACATGAAGTGATATCGCATGAAAAGGCAACACAACGTGACAATGTGAGAAAATTATGAGTCAGGGAGGGGAAGTTGGTATGGGGTTTTGACAGCACAGCGGGATCATCCCTGCAGAGGCTTGGAAGGACTGCAATGGACTGAGTAAGGGGAACACAGCGGGGGGGGGGGTGTCACTAGGAAATGGGTGAGTACAGTACTCGGTCACCAACTACATAATTTAAATCATACTTACTGAGGATCAGAAATGTATCCAAAAGTATTTTTTCATTCTTGCTAGTTCTTGCAGTTTTGTTCATGTTTTGAACTAAGGGGTTAATCATTGTTGACTGAGAACACCTGTGAGTGTTTCTTGTAGGGCGAGCACATCAATTTAATTCAGCACTGTAGCAGTACCTTGATACTTGAAACCATCAAACCCACACAATATTGACTGTGGTAACACCACAGACTCTTAAGCCTCTGGCTCTATCATTATGAGTGTTAAAATAAGTAGAATTACAGACAGGCTGTTTTCCACAAGGGCTTTCATAACACATCAAACAGATGAGAGTAAAGCTCAAGTTTGCCATTACTGGCAGCTCAGGCTGAACGGTTACAAGTCACTATCGGTATTTGCTCTCTCTTTCTACATTTATTCCCCTATGTGATGCCAGATTATGCCTGCATATCGCACAGAAGAGATTTTATTTCTTTTCTATGTCTTATTTATGTGACCATGCCCAACCAATTAGGTGCTCCCATCGGGTGTCATATTTGATTATTCTGAAACGCCAGCTTTTTTCTAAACATGGAGCGTAGACTAAGACATGGTGAAGTAAGCATTTATACAAGCTTTAGATGAGCGTTGATATTTCTGTTGCTAAATTCTTCCAATTTGATATAAATGGACCACATTTTTGCTGTCTCACTACAGTCTGCTCCAGCTGTCTGTCAGGAGACAGTATGTGAATACCCCACAGAGCTAATCCTTGCTCAGGACTTGGATGGCTTTCGTCCATCTCCGTTGCCTTGCTGCGTTTCTCCCTTTCAGTGCCAGACCCCTCAACAGGAGCCACTTGGCTTCGCCATTGGTAGACTGTCATTCGTCCTGCTTTGCCTATAAGAAAACAGAGCCACGTCTAAACACAGCCAGTTTTTTGCATTTCAGTGCCACATAATGACAGACAATGTCTTGTCAGACATTCAAGACTATTGTAAAAATGCACTGGCGATGCCAATCGGACTTGCTTTTATGGAAAGGTAAGCAAGATCGATTGGCATTGCCAATGTTTATTTCATTCAAAGCCAATTATTTGAGAGGTCCTTTGATGTAATACCGTTGATTACCATAGCTTGATCTGTTACTAAGCTTTTGTGGAACATTTAAACATTATCTGGTATGTGTCACCACCAAAAACATTAGGTGAGTATTACTGATGTATCCGAGCTATTTGACATTCCTACTATATACAGAATATTTCAGATGCTCTCCTTTGAAAAGCTTTTAAGAGTGTGAAGATACAAACTATATCAAAAAGGAATTCCTGGTATGCTTTAAATGCTCTAAGTTGGCAGGGTTCCTTGCTCACTTTGCCACTAGATTCAAGCTAGCCTGGCTGATGAGGGGTGTTATCCCGAAACCGTTCCCAGGATGCATGTTTCCGGTCCAGGAAAGGCCTGGCTTGGCAGTCCGGGCTGGACTGCTCCCATGAGGAACAGGGTCAAGACTGATTTGCATATGGCTGGGTCTTAACTGGGGTGGCGAAGTGAGCTAAAGAACGATGATGGATTCAACCCAGATCTGGGTTTCAGAGCTCCGTCCATCATCTCCTTGTGTTTGCGTCATACTTAACACTGTTTATGTGACTGAAATGAACACATTATATAAGACTAAAAGAGGACATATGTTTTTATTATATTACTCTCTTCATAGATTTTGATTCTGGGTTGATATACTTTCAATTATAAATGTATCTATGACCTACATGTAAGCCAAATAATTTGATTACTATCAGTTTCTTTTCCATGCTTTCACTTTACAGGTATACGTGGGGACTGCGTTCAACACCTCTACTCAATAGGGACTAAGTATGTTGAGATATCTATTGAGACGTTAAGAGAATCAAACATTATGCCCTGACTAATCTGCTACAAAATAAGCTATTCAGCAAAACATGTTGACATTTTTATTTTTCATAAGTTCTTACACAGTTGCATTTACAATGTGCCAGCATTGATATAATAATGGAATATTGAGTTACTGCCAGACAAATTACTAAATTTCACCACTTTGTATTTTCCTATTTACTTTTAGACTCTGTTCCGTATCACAGAATGAGTATAAGTATTAAGGCTGTGCTCCAGTGACCCTTTAACTCTCAAACATGGAAGTGATGGCAGTCAGTTATAGAGAGATAGTGTGAGTTAAATTAAATCCTTTACTTGCAAGCCCTCACGGGATACTGTGTGTGACGGAAGCCTGAGAGGTGTTTTGAAGCTATCTCAAGCCCCCTTTTTGGCATTCCTGTGGGGTGTATTCTTTAAATTTTCCATTCCTTAGAAGTGTTTTCAAACTGATTCTGTTCACCTAAACAGGTGTTGTTTTTCTATTCACATCTGATTGCTCCACAGAACCTTACGTTCTGGGTTTGTATATTTGTTCCATTTATTTAGGAGCATTAACACCATTACAATTGCACTGATGTACTGGCCCATACAGGGCTCATTTTTTAGACCTATTGGAGCATCACCAAGACTAATGTGCATGTGGCTGGTCTCAGTCTAGAGCAGTATATTGTTGAAAAACGATGGACTGGGATGCATCCTGGGCAACTACAACTGATTATGGCTAATTCCAAAATTTCTTCCATCACCTTGTTTGCAGTACGTTTTCTATGTCCCTCAGACCTAGAGGTGGAAAAACAATGATAATGACAGCTTTATATATAGAACTGTGAATATGCCCCGCCAGATTCCTTTTTTATTTGCACAGCAATAGGAGTTATGAGATAGCCATGCACAGAATTTCCTCACCTCCCTCAAGCTCCTTCCTCATGTTTTACATTCAAAAAACAAAAACGATGTGATGCCACCCTCCTGCATCTCCCTTTGCCTATCCAGTTGCAAAGAAAAAACACCTGGCATACTAGCGCACTCACTGACCAACCTCAACAGTTCCCTTCACTCAAAATCACAAACTCGTAAGAATGCACCTGTTGTCCTACCTCACTGTCCCACTATCTTTTGAGCCTCGCTCTACCTCAATGCGAGTGAGGAAAGCCGGTGCCACATTCACAGTGACACTCTTTTCAAAGCCGCTGCCAGTGCAGACTGCAATCCTGTATCAGCCGCAGGACTCCAGATCCACAGCTGATGAGAGGTGGCAGATCATCAACCATCATTTTATTCCTCCTTCCGGTTCAAGCAGAGCAGGTAACAACAAGGTTGTTTGTTCTTATTTATTTAAGGTATTTATATATCACGCGGCTAGCACCAGGGCAGGTGGTGAGCGCTTTACACATAACATGTTGACACAAATATAGAGGATGATATGTTAGCTGGTTACATATAGCGACATTGGTGGTACACATAATGGGAAAGTAATATATGACAAGTACAGCAAATGAGAATGGAAGTCTTGAGTCAGTGAAGTATAGTTTGGAGAGGTGATTTTCTAGTTCTTTGAGGAAAGCTACAAGCTAAGGTTACATCTGTCCAAGGTCTTGGGTCAAGGCATGAAAACGCCTGTTTACATGTTTACTGCTTCTGGAGGTGGGGATTGTAAGGACAATCTGCCTCTGTTTCTTGTGTTCTTGTCCACATGTGATTTTCAGTTTGTCCAGCAGGTAAGAGTATATGTCGTTGTTTATTCTTCAGTGCTATGCATGCGATCTTGAAGTTGATTCTTGCCTCGGCAAGAAGTCAGTGAAATTGTTTTAGGATGGGCGTTATATGGTCTGTTTTATCAATGTCTATCATGAGTCTGGCAGCCGCATGCAGTAGAGCTCTGAAATGATTAGTGGAGGATTTGGGAAAGCTTGCTAGCACTGCATTACCTCCGTCTAGGTGAGTGAGCTCAAGAGATAGACCTATATTCTGAAGTCTGAATGAGGGTTCAAAGGCTCTACTCTCCTAAACAAGAGTGACTGATAGGTGGTAGTTTGGTTAAATTGACATCATTTAGATTTAGATGACGGTCAATGAAAAAAAATCAAGAGATTACTTGTTATGAATCTGGTCTCTGCAAATAATAGCTTCCAATGGATGCCATACACAATAATGGCTTTTAAAACAACTGTGGTCAGTCTTGACGGTTCTTGGCACTATTGCAAACAATAGACGTTTTTAATAACAATATCAAACTCAATCTTTTTATTTAACTCCTAGGATGAAGAGGGAGTTTACTCAGTTGGGCTGCTGCGCCAACCCACGAGATACTTTACGCGTAGTCAATATGTTTATCCAACCAAGTACAGGCACAAAACATACATACACTCATGGAATATACACTACTTTAAAATGTTGCTGATCAGAACAGCAATAATGTCACCTCTTTGGTTTGCCAGAAGGTGGTTAAGGGAGGTGGCTGGGTGAGAGAAAGGGTCAGCAAGCAGCAGCAGTGGACTCCTAGCAAGGCGAGGCAAGGGGATCAGCAGGGCTTTCAAATAATAAATGACCCAGCCCCTTCTCCCATTGAACGAAAGACATATACAATGTTCCATACCATACCCAAACCTGCATACAGAGTGGCGGGGCCTGGAGCCCAAGGAAGATTGTGAAGTTTCCCTGAACTCAGCATCAGACTGAGCCAACCATGGCCTACCAACACAGAAGCACAGACTGCATAATGGTCCAAGGACTGTCAAGTGGAGGCAGAGATGGGCACGCCACTGGCCATTTCAGCACCAGAGAACCAGCAGAACCTTGTGGGGCCAGAAACCCATGGAGAACACCAGGTCTTGAGCAGCGGCCTAGCTGGATTCCACAGCCATTCTACGGGAGACCACAGGCTCAGAAGGGCGCAGTACTCACCATTCCCTGGAGGCAGCGATGGATGGAACAAGAAGGCTGATGATGAGGGAAAGCTCACCGGATGACAGGGACTTCAAGAAGACCACCATGCCGCCAAGTGGTGAATTGAGAAACATAGAAAGAGGACTGATATGCATAGCAGTCATATTGGGAGTGGAGCTCCCCGAAGGTGAGCCCACAAATTAACACAGCCCCTGCACGCAATATCATTAGAACATAATGCTGATAACAAATATTGAGGGGAACATTTGAGCACTTTCACACTAGGCCTCTTTAAGACACAAGGCCCTAACCCTAAATGGTAGGTGGTACTCCCAAGTTAAGTTTACAACTACACTGATTACAAGGGACGCAGGAATGAATAAATATACACAAAAATCCTGGCCTCTACTGGCAATTACTAGCGACATGAAAGGAAAGACTTGAAAGGGGATGCCACCTATATTTCTGTAAATACAGCTGGTCAACCCGGACATTACATACTTGCCTGGCTGGATAAGCTGCCTGAAGACAGACTGGTTCACAACACAAAGAAAAGTGCAGAATCTAGAAGCAGGATACCCCAAGATGGGCATACATTGGTAACATCACCCTAGTCCACAGGTTCTTAACCTGCGGTCCAGGTAGCCATGGGGATCTGCAAAGCCTACTCATGGAGTCCGTGACTGCTTAGATAATTAAATAATATTAACAGGTTAAAGGTATATAAATGAAGAAGCAAACTTTAAAACTTTTAAACGATTTCTAAATATGAAACAATTTGACATTGGAGGCTAAAAATTACGTTGGTATACTCAGACTGATTCGTGGGTCCAGTCTTCCTATTGAAATTAAAATTGTGATTTTTTAATATTTGTTTGTGAATTAAATAAAATAGGTCATCATTTGTGTATTGTTTTGTGGCACAAATCATCACCGGCTTCCAGTAATGACTCAGTGGGGGTTCCCAGATTCCAATAATTCTTCAGTGAAAGTCCCAGAATTCCAGTAATTATTAAGAGCGGGTCCACAGAAGTCTAAAAGTTAAGAACCACTGCCCTAGTCCACTTGAGATTTTAACACATAAACTTTCATTATCTCAGCAAACACACTTGATACATTTTCCTTCCCCACAACCCCACTGATGTTGAAATCCATGAGATAATTACAGAAGCAGTAACATGCAGACCGACCAAACCTGCGAAAACTCCTGACGCCATGACATAAGACCCAGCTCTTGAGGCTATCCTGATGGAGCACAAAGCACTCAAAACCTCTGTGACGACCAAAGAGGAAAACACACCACAGTCCTTGTCCAAAATTTCATCTCTCAGGATGGACATAGCTATGTTTAACTCCTGTCTATAGAAACAGAGGACAGACTGGCAAAAGTAGAACAAACGATTGCTGCAGCAGTTGAATGGGAGTGGGATCAATGGGATATGTAAGCTAAACTCACCCAACTGGAGGACAGAAATCAAAGAGGCAATATGCACTTTTCAAGCATTTCCCAAAAAATCTGAAAAAGATATTCTTTTTGAAAAGCTTCTTGCTTGAAATAACAAGCATCACATTTGACCCCCCATTGTAGTCCCAAAGAGTGCACAGGGTCCGTACGTAGACTACGGGTAAGTCCAATATTCCGAGACAAATCGAAGCATGATTCCATTGACATCAAGCACAGAAAGTGCCCAAGGCTGCAAAACGCAAGGGGGCATTTATACACGGCAATCTAAAGATGTTCATATTCCAGGATTTCTCAGATAAGACCCTACAAAAACTGAAAGATTTCCTGGCCTGCGACGACGGCTTAAAAAACAGAGATCCGTAATGACCTCCAGAGCCAGCCACTATGTTAATAACACATGACGGCCACATGAGAGAGTTCACTGAACCAGACAAACTGGACAGGTTCTTAGAGGCCTTGGGCTCCTCAGCAATGGATACAACACAGCAAAACCCTGATATGGCCGCTCCCCAGCTACTCAAATATCCCAGCTAGACACTGAGGAAACAGAACGAGGAAAAAGACTTGAGGAAGTTATGAGGCACTTGGAATCAGGATAGTAAACACAAACACCGTCAACACCAACCCAACCCCAGAGAGACAAGTCAAGATCCCCTCTCAAATCAGCATGTGGGTGGCCAGCCTATGAATACATTGTAAACTTTATAGACTTCTTAAAATTCGAGATGGAAGGTGTGGAACCTAGGTGATACCCGACCACCCTGAAGATTAATGAGAACAATGATGAGGATCACATTAAGGCGTCATATGTCTATATGTTTACCCACAGCAGCAGTAGTTTTCGAGCCCGCTCTGGCAGGCTTCTGTTGTTTTAGGTAAACGAGACAAACATCCGTACTTGCAGCTGGCTCGATCTCTATTTTATCGAAGGCATTGGTAAACAATACGATCCACGCACACCACCATAAGGTAAAATACACCTTCAGCCTTAGAACAAGAGCCTTATCATAGGCCCAGAGCCCACCATTAGCCCAACCCCCTACTTTCGAGGTGAGTGGGACAGTAGAGGGCCAAACTTTCCCCAAGTGATCAAGCTCTCAATGGCTCTCCATCTGTCGACTGTCTTACTGAATGTTAATGGGCTAACGCAATTCATCAAGCAGAAAAAAAATGCTCTACTTCAAATCGGTCAGCCCTGATATTGTACTATTACAAGAAACTCACCTTTTAAGTTTAAAATGCGAAAATCTTCTGAGGGAATGGGGGAGAAAGGTACTTCACTCTAGTAAAAGACATGAAACAGGAATACCAGACAAGGCCTATGGGAAAGGACAGGTGGCGATCCTAGTTAGGAAAGGGCTTCCTGTATGAGTCACTCCAACCTGGATAGTTCACTATATTTCCATTAAAATGCACAAACGGCAGCAGATAGTGATACACAGCTCCATTATTACCCCTGTAGGAAATATACGCTCATTCTTCAGGGTTATCAATAGAATACTGTTATCTCTCCTTCGAGGAAATGTCATGATAGGCGTTGACTGAAATTTAGTGCAGGACCCGCTTCTGGTTAAGTAAGATCACTACAGTCTATCCGATCCTAAAGAATGGTATCTACTCAAAGATTCAATGCAGGGCTTTGCATTGACAGAGTCCTGGAGCATTATGCATCTAACTGAAAGAAATTATACAATTATGTCCTCTGCCCATGGGACCAGTACCCAAATAGATTTTTTTCCGAGCAACCTACGCATTATTATTCAGGACCAAGTTTGCCTCTATAGTGACGTGCAGTATTACAGACCATGACGCACTACAAATTCATTTAGGCATTGGACTGCAAGAAACCCCACAGGGATACTGAAGGTTGAACATGTCCTATTATTAGTTACAAGCAGATTAAAAAAAATCCCCTGCAGTCCTCTGAGTAAGTAGCTGAAAGAAAATTAGGGCATGGTAACATCCCCCCAGATAATATGGGTGGCAGGAAATGAGAAGATCTGGGGCCCTATTATGTAAAGGGCGCACTTTCCCTGTTTGGGCCCAGCGCATCTTAAAACATGTGCGCCAGACACAAACAGGGCAAGTGCGCCCTATTACAGAGAATGCGCTGCCCCCAGGGCAGCCCTGAACTTGTGCTGCCCTGGAGGCAGCGCATTCAAGTGAAATACGGAGCAGCTTTAAAGCCACCGCTTCGTGTTTCACAGTGAAGGCGGCAACCAACCTGCACTTTCAAAGGGGATTAGAGATTCCCTTGCAGGCGGGTGCAGTCAGGGAATGTCTGGGGGTCCATGGAACCCCTTTTCCCCCTGCCAGAGGGCTGCAATCAGGGGGCCCCCATGCAAATGAGGGAACGCCCTCTTTAGAAAGCTCTGGCGCTGTATGTGCGCCAGCCCTCTCAGTATTACAGAAGGGGCCGCAGAAGTGTCTGCAGCCCCTTCTGTAATACCAAAGTGCCCCGGGGGCGCGCAAAGCAGGCGCAAACGCCCATTGCGCCTTCGGGTCACCTTGTGTAATACGGCCCCTGATGAGCCCGGAGAACGAAACCCTTGACTCGCCAGCAGTCTCTTTTAGAAACAAGGTTAACGCAATTAATGGGCAAATATAAGTGGGAAAACTCCCAAGAGACACTGAGGCTTCTACTCGATACAAAATAGGACCTGAACACTTTGCTAACATCCCAGGCCGAAAAGGCACCCTTTCACCTGCACTAGTGCCACTATGAAAGAGGGGGAAAGGCGAGGCACCTCATAGCTTTCTAACTATGGCAGTAAGAAACAAAGCATGCAATCCTAGCGAGCTTAAACAGGTATGGAGAGCTGGTGACGCACCCCGTCGATATCTTTTTTTGGTTGTTTTACTTTTTATTTAGTGAAACTGGCTCTATATATACTGCACCAAAGTGAGGTACACTGTGTATAGAGTCCAAGGGTCTCCAGAGGTTTGGCAGAGGTTAAAGTTAGATAGAACCTTACTCTCTAAAGTGGTAGCTTGGTCGAGCAGTAAGGCAGTATCAGAGGACAGTGTAAAGCATTTGATGTACACAGTCAGCAAATGAACCCACACACTCAAGAACTGAACTCTAGGCCAATGGTTTTGTATAAAAAAATATACTGTTGTTTTATTTTAGAACCACAGGGTTGCATAAAGTACTTTCTCAAGATAAGATGCTGTTTGTTGAATACTTTCAATGAACAATAGACTTTAAAGGTAATAGGTACAGGGGTTGCAATATGCAACACAATACTTAGTACAATTATAACATTGAGCTCAATGGGCTTTTTAAGTAAACTGCAATAGAATTACTTTACGAACGTTTTTCTTACTCGGGGCTGGATCCTGGATTCAGCCCTGGTGCATTTCCTGTAAACAGTTGAAAGAAATCGTTTTTGTTACACAGGCGATTTTTAAGGAATATTTGTATGTTGCAAAAATTGACACTTGGAAGAATTTCTGGCACAAACCAGGCAATGTTATCCTATGGAGGAAAATCAAGTTATCGGAAAATCACAGTTGTAATCACTTTTTCTAGTCAGTGCTGGGTTCCTAACTCCAGCACTGGGACCTCTCCTGAGAACAGGTGACTAATTTCGATTTTGGTATTCGGACGATTTTTAGTGAATATTTCAAAGTTCCAAAACTCGACACTTAGAAGAATTTCCAAGTGAAAACCAGTCAATGTTACCCTATGGAGAAAATGTAGGTTATCGGTTTTCAGGTAAGTACTCGGCTGGCAGAGTTAAGGTTCTGGGGAAAGACTCAGGGGTCTCCCAGGTTCAGGATTGTACTGTTGTTACACCCTCAGCGGCACAGGGGCGGCCGGGTGCAGAGAGAGTAGGCCCAAAGTTAGCCTATGGCGGGCAGGGGGCCTTTGGTTGGTGGCTGCTAGCAGGCAGGCCACGCGGCTGTGGGAGCAAAGCTCCTGGTCACTTACTCAGGGCAAGTGGGGAAGTCGAACAGGGTAGTTGGTGCACCCTCAGCGGCACTGGGGCGGCCGGGTGCAGTGGGCTTTTGGGCCGTCGGGCGCACAATGGATTTCAATGGGAAAGCTGCGAGACGAACAAAGGCTGCAAACTCGGGGACGGTGATTCTTCAGGTGCGACCACCACTTCGAGAGGTAAGTTGGGAAGCTGTAGGTGGGGTAGACACCCAGGAGTTGGGCACAGGGGGCCGTGGGGCGCCGGATGCAGGGGTGTCTTTAGGCGTCGGGAAATCTTACCCTCTGCTGGTCGCGGTTGATGGGGTCCCTGGTGTTGAGGCTGCAGGCGTCGTCAGGAGCGTTGAGGTGAGTCCTTGGGTGCTGGATTCTTGGTCACAGTTGCCAGGGGGACGTCCTCGTGGTCTTTGTCCACTTCAGCTCGGGCCGGGCTCGGCGGGTGCAGAGTGGGCAGGATCCGCGGTCTCAGGCCGGGGCCTGGGGTTGCAGATGTTTGAGCAGAGCCACTGCTCGTGAGTCTTTAGTTGAGAAAGGTAGTCAGGTCCTCCGGGGTTTTTGAGGTTGCTGACCACTGAAGAAGCCGGGGTTTAGCAGGAGCAGGTTCGAGGTTCGACAGGCCGGTAGGGCTGGGGCCAAGTCAGTTGTTGTCGTCCTCTTGTTAGCAGCTGCACGGCTGGTCTTCTTTCTTCTTGTTCTTCTTGTTGTTTCGGAATCGGGATCTGAGGAAGGAAGGTTCAGGGTGCCCCTAAATACTGAATTTAGGGGCGTTACAGGTAGGTAAAGGGCAGGGACCAATGGGTCCCTTCCCTGGGGTGGGTACACCCCCTACTCTGCCATTCTCCAGTGGGAGGGGGGCAGGAGCCTGTCCTGGGTTGGCTAGGTCCCCCATCCTCAAGATGGCGGGGACTCGAGGTTGTGCTTCACCTCGCCTCCCCACCTTAGGGGTGGAGTTGGCAGAGGTGGGCACACCTCTCTTCCTCACTCTGTTTTTCCCGCCGGGTCTCCCGCCCAAAAGGGGGGGGGGGGGAGAACCAGTGGGGACCAGTTGCTGAGTACAGCAAGTGGTCTGGAGAGGCTCACAAAGGCGGTATGCCTTTGAAGCTTCTCCTTCGTGAACCCTGCCCATCCTGGGGGAGGAGGCTTACACCTCGTCCCAGGATGTGCATTGTTTCAGGCCCCCGAGAGCAGCAAGTTATCGACCCAGGGGTCCAGAAACATGTCTGGTGGTGGCAGCCTCGGCAGCCACTCAGTCAGGTCACTGGAAGTTGGTCGAGTTTCAGGGGGCATCTCTAAGATGCCTTCTGTTGTGCATTTTACATTAAATCCCACACTGGCATCAGTGTGGGTTTAATGTGCTGAGAAGTTTGATACCAAACTTCCCAGTCTTCAGTGTAGCCATTATGGTGCTGTGGAGTTCGTAATGACAAACTCCCAGCACCATATACTCTTAATGGCAGAACTGCACTTACAGTGCCCAGGAATGGACCTGGGTACTGTAGGGGTACAGGCCTCATGCACCTGAACCCTCACCAGTGGCATAGGGCACCCAGCTAGAGGGGTGACTGATGTATGCCAGGGCAGTGGTTTGTGGGCACGGCACACAGGGATGTGTGCCATGTCGACTCTTCACTTTGTTCTGCACCAAGACACGCAGTCTGCAAAGGCAGAGTGTGAGTGTCAGGGTACAGGGCCTCTAAGGGTGGCACAATAAGTGCTGCAGCCCTTGGAGGCCTTCTCTGGTCACAGTGCCCTGGGTACCTGTGGTACCATTTACCAGGGGCTTACCTGTGGCCAGAGATGCCAATTGGGTTTAGGCTTCAATGCAGTTAAGGGAAGGGACACAGGCCCTGGGTACCTGATTGGCAGGAGCCCAGGGCACACTCAGTCAAAGCACATCAGCAATTCAGCAAAAAGTGGGGGCATACCATGCAAGAAAGAGGCACTTTCTCACATTTAGCATTTTTAGAAACAATACCATTACCACAGCAGTACAGGGCATTAGCCGTGACAATGAGAGAACCGGTCTGGTGGTACAAATAATACATGCATCCCTTAACAAAGTGTAAACAGGAGCAACTCATGCAGGAATATGCAAACAAAAAAGAAAGAACCAGGGGGAAAGAACCAGGTTCGCACAATGCAGATGCATAAGAAGCGTCTAAGTTCTTGTCATACATACACAAATGTCCGTTGTCACTAAGGGGAGAATACAGTACAAGTAGAGCACAGTTACCGCAAGTAAATGACAGAATGGGGGAGAGGGGGAGAAGGGTGGGAGTTCTTCCTTGCAGTTACAGACAGTCAAGCAGGGCGGAAGGAGGAGCATCTATTTCATGCAACTGACCAAGGGTGCAGGTCTATGGAGAGGGCTGTGTGCCAGCTGTGTGCTAGCTGATGCAGTTAATCGGAAGGGGTTAGTGGCATCTACCCCAGGTTTAAAGGCTTCAAGTAGTGTGTCCCAGTGTTGCGAGATGGGATATTTCCAGAGACCTCATAGTTCCTCCGACTGTTGGGCTGTGCTCTCGGCCGTTGCTCATATCTCCACCAACTGTGCCCATGCAAGTGACCGAGGCCGGGTTCTTGATTTCCAAAAATGTGTGATCCCCCTCTAAGCCAAAATGAGCGCTAGGTCAAGGAATCTGGTGAATGCTTTTTTTTTCTTTGTGTGTTTAAGCAGTCCAAGAGAGCAAATGTCCCAAGTGCACAACGAGGGGATTCCGGTACTGCGGGAGATGCGGGCAGTGACAGATGTCCAGTAATCTGAAAACTGAGGGCATGACCAGAACATGTGCCTGAAATCTGCATCCTCAAGCAAAACGGGGACAGGAAGTGCCTGCATGACAGAAGTACTGATTGATCTTTGCAGGTGTGAGATACGCTCTATGCAAGATAAAGAACTGTATTAGCTTGAAGAGCAGATGCCGCGAACAAGAGGTGGAGTAGGGCCAAATCGCTGTCCACTCCGCGTTGATGCACACCCTGCCCAAATCCTCATTCTACCGTTCATGAAGTGTCAGGAGGGACAAGTAGGTGTGTTCATGCAGCACTTTGGTAAAACGTGTGACCAGGTGGCGTCCTGTACTCAGCAAATGTAGATATGGAGCACCTGATGGGTGTTTGGCTCGGGCTGCAGTGTCCCCCAGTGTGCTCGCTGCGTATCAATGATCAAGTTGTTTGTGAGGAACTGCCTAAGGGGGAGCCCAGTTTTGTCTCGCAGGTCGGTAAACGGGATAAGTGCAGTGTCAAAGAAAAGGTCACCTAGGGTATGGAGGCTGCCTCGTGACAAGGGCGATAGCCGTCGCCATGACATGGGTGTGCCAAGTAACAGCAACAAAGGGGCATACAGCACTGATGTGTTGGTAAGACGTAAGCAATGGTGAAAACACCTCAGTGCCATGGACAATAGGCACATGGGTGGAATGGGTGCACAGGCAAGTGAGTGAAAGAGGCGCAGCAAGCACTCCAAAGTCCACAGAGGAGATTTCAGTGTTGCTGTGTCATCTAGGTTGCGTTCAGCAAACCACCGGGCCACCCATTCCAGTTGGGCAGCGAGGTAGTAGTGCTCAAAGTTTGGATCCCCTAACATGCTCCTATCGGTTGGCAGGTACAGTTTTGCCAGTGCCACTCAGCGGCAATTGCCATACCAGATAAAGTCGCCAATCATGCGCTTGATATAGTAACCGCATTAGTGCCATTATTTTGGATATATCAATGCATCCTGCCACCGACAGCAGTGTCTTCCAGAATGCTACTTGCCCACAGAGGGAGAAGAGTAACTGAGGTATATTGCAATGTTCCAGCGCTGCTGCATCATAGTAGATCCAGATGCCCAGGTAGCGACTGGACCAACTCCTCACCCAGCCAGGGGGCAGGGTCGGCCACCGCGGTGGCCAGTGGGAAGAGGCAAGACTTGGCCCAGTTAACTGGCAGACCGAAGATATTGGCAAAGAAGGTAAGCAAACACTCAACTGCAGGCAATGGCTCAGCGATGTCCTGCATATAGAGCAGCATGTCGTCAGCTTAAAGTGAGACAGCCTGCATGCCATCTCCTAGCAAGATTCCCCAGTCCCATCCCTATTCCCTCAGTTTATGAGCAAGGGGCCTCCTGGCCAGGGAGAAGTAAAAAGGGAAGAGGGGCAGCCTTGGAGGGTGCCTGGGCCTATGCGTATTGGTTTGGAGATGTATCTACCAGTCTTTTTTTTTTTTTGTCCTCATACATGGCATTCGGCGTATGGCTAGGGCTATGTGCATATTGATTGAGGAGACCCGCACTTTGCCTCTGCCCAGGAAACCAAGGCCTTGTTAAACTATGCGTCTGGAGTTATATTCGATCTGACTACACTCCAGCCAGGTTTAGTATGCCTTAATCATTGGACTTTACTTTGTCATCTCCTCTTTATACATTTTCCAATTAATGAGTCCCCCTTACATGGCTTCTTCTGAAAGCATCTCCCTAATTGGTCTCCACATTTTAATCCGTCTAGATAAACCTTTGGCACAATCTAACCTACAAGTATTTTTAACATATAAAATCCATTCTCTTAATGACGGTGCTGACTGTATTACCCATTTCGTGCAAATTTCTCTACGTGCCATAATTATCAAAGCAAATAATAAGTGTGCTTGAGGTATGTTTGCTAAATAATTTTCATTACCTCTGTACATTATCCCGAAAATAACAAGTTCAAGGCTTACCTGGACTTTGATTCCTAGTGTTTTGGAGACAAACTCACCCACCTCACACCAGAAGATCTGGATTACCGGACATCTCCATAACATGTGCACGTCGTCCGCATTTTCCAGTCCACACTTAGGACAGTATCTTCTCGTGCCTCCTCCCATTTTGGCCAACCTTTTTGGGGACCAGTAAGCTCTATATAGAGTAAAGAGATGATTTCTTCTTAAAGGAGCAGGTCTGATATTTGACCAAAATGCTGCATATGATACTTGCCATAAGGTGTGAATATCTGCGTCTGGTATGTCCGTTCTCCAAATCTCCTCTGGTGCAGGTAGCTTGCTGTCCTCCGCTTCCACTAGCATCCAGTACCACTTGGATACTTCCTTTTTGAATACTTGATCTTTCATGAATTCTCCCTCCCATTCTAAGTCTGAGCTGAACTGCTTTTCGTTCCGAACCCAACTTGACAATTGGAGGTATTTGAGTCTTGCCAAGGTGTAATTTGTTTTTGAGGCAAGTGTATCCCAAGCAATGAGAGAGTCTCCTTCAATTAAGTCTCCCCAAGTTGTCAAGCCCGCCCTCAATAAAGGGAGGGCTAGGATATCCAAAAGACATTCTGGGGTGCCTGGAGAGTTCCAAATTGGTGCTTTGCTACTGTAATATCGAATACCCATGAGTCGTTTAATTTGTACCCAAACTTCACAGGCCGCTAGCAAAACCTTGAACCTGATCTTTTTGAAAAATTTAGGGTGTCCATATTTAAATAAGAAAAATTTCCCTTCTGTCGGGAGATCCATTTTTAACGCCCGTGAATAGGGTGGCGAGTTTTGTACATTATCCATAAGCAGATGCCTGGTATTTTTAAAGAAAAAGGCCCAATGATATAATTTAAAATCTGGCAGGGCAATTCCCCCATCCACTTTCTTTTTGCGTAGTTTTTTCCATGCTATTCTTACTGCTTTATTTTTCCACACGAAGCTGTTCAAGTCACTTTGCAGTTTCTGCAACCATTCCGATTTAAAATGTAATGGTAAAGCTTTAAAGATGAAAGTGAACTTCGGGAGAATCATCATTTTAATCAAATTCGCTCTACCCAAAAGAGATAACGGCAAGTGCATCCATGATTCCAATAAGGCCTTTGTTTCCAACTGTATTCTCTTAAAATTTATAAAAGCTATGCTATTCAAATCTTTGGTTATTCTAACTCCCAAGTATCTAATCTCTGGCTTTTCTAGTTGAGAATTTGTTGGTCCATTCCACGTCATGGTTTCCGTTTTTCTTTATTCACTAAGTAGCCAGATATTGTTCCAAATTTTTCCATTATTTCCATTATTCGTGGTAGTGCCGTCCTAGAGTTCGGTGTATATATCATCAGATCATCCGCATATAAAGCTGTTTTTATTTCCCAGTCTAGATATCTAAAAGGGGTAATCTCAGTTTCTAATCTAATTCTCCTGGCCAAAGGTTCTATATAAATGTTGAATAATAAAGGGGACAAGGGACAACCTTGCCGAGTCCCGCGCCCTATCTTAATCGGCGGTGAAAGTGAACCATTTACCGCTATCCTAGCTGTTGGGGTTTCATAAATTGCTTTTATGGTGTTTAAGAAATTTTCCCCCAAATTGTTTTGTTTCATGACTCTGTACAAGAACGGCCAACTTACTCTGTCGAAGGCTTTAGCAGCATCTATCATTATTACAGTTAGTGGTGTTTTTGTAGTTGTAGCTACATCTATGGCTGTAATTAATTCGTGTGTTAAATCCTTCAACTGTCTATTTTTCATAAAACCCTTTTGGTTAGGATGTATAATGCTCCCCAATGTCCTACCCAATCTTGCCGCTAAAATTTGAGTAAAGATTTTATAGTCACTATTTAGTAGCGAGATTGGCCTGTATGAGTCACATCTTGACGCATCCTTCCCAGGCTTTAATATTAAGGTAATTACGGCTTCATTCCATGAGGTTGGAATAGCGGCCTGGTGACTATGTATACTATTAAATAATTTGTGTAAGTATGGGATTAAAACCTCCTTTAAGACTTTATAAAGTTCGTTAGGGATGCCATCCGGACCCGACGCCTTCCCCCTCTTTAAACTAGAAATAAGTTAAATGAAGCTAAAGGGCAGTTGTCAGAATTTTTGGAAGGGAAAATTAAAGAACGATGGGATGCCAGTAGAATGGCCCACTATGAATATGGGGAAGGGTGTGGGAAATTTCTCGCGTGGAAGGTAAAACAAGATCAATTGAGAAACGTGATCAAAAAAATACAGGAGAATGGTTCCCAAATTACATGCGAGGATAACGCAAGCATAGGCAAGGCATTTGGAGATTTCTTTCAAGAATTATATACTGAAGAGAAGAGAGACTCCCAACTTGAGCTAGATGGGTGGTTGGATCAGGACCCCCTACCTGGGATAGACACAGACTTGAAAGAAATGTTAAATCAGGAAATCACCATCCTTGAGATAGTATCTACCAGTCTTAACTCGGCCCAGCTGTGCCATGTATAGGCGTTTGATGAGCCAAAGCATGTTGGGACCTAGATCAAATTTGAACCCACTCCAGCAAGCCAAAGGCCTTCTCCAGGTCCATTACCAGACAGGGAGATCGTGGCCAGCAGCCTGACGCCTGCTCCAGAATCTGGAAGAGGTAGGGGAGAGGTGCTTTGACCGGTACAAAGCCATTCTGGTCCTTGTGTACTAATCGCAGGATCACTGGCGCTGGCCTGTCCGCTACAATTTTACTAAGTATTTTATTGTCTGTGTTGAGCATCACTATGGGTCTGTATGAACTGTGGTTAGAAGGGCCCCGCCCTGGTTTGGGGATTGAAACAATCAAGGCTTCCCCGAACAACTGGGGGAGACAGGAGTGTGAGAGTACCTCGACATATACATTTTTTATGTGGGGGACCAGCAGCATAGCGTACGTTTTATAAAACTCCTGAGGGATCCCTTCTGGGCCCGGAGTTTTCCCCGATGCCAGCGACTGGATGGCTTCATGGACCTCGAAAGGAGTGGATGCTTCGTTGAGTTCTAGCATTAAGTCAGGAGGGACCCGGGGGAGTTCCTCGTCTGACAATAAATTTTTGACAGCCAAGTCAGGGATCTCCACCACTGGCTTATAGAGGAGCGCATAGTATTGCTTTTAAGCTGCGTGGACCTCACACTGTGAATGCAGCTGTGAAGCCAGAGATACAGCGATGGACAGAATAGGGCATTGTGGATTGTCCTGCTTAATTAACATTGCCAGTAGAGCACCAGATTTGTCCGCCTCAAGTGAGTCCGGGTGGAGTTTGCAGCATAATTGAGACAGTGTAGGCGCTCCAACAGAGCTGGGTGTTCCCAGCGCATGCTGGTAAGCCAGCACCTACCCTCCGACAAGGAGATAGCCCGCTTCTCGAGATGGAGGAGACCCTGTTGTGCCCTCGTAATGTCTTGATCCAGCTGCTTCCTCATGACTATCACTGAGCAAATTCAGTGGCCCCTGATAGTAACTTTAAATGTGTCTGATTCCATAAGGCAGAACAATGCAGTTCCGGCATTTGCGTCAAAGAGTTCTAGGCAAGACACGTTCAAGGTCACGCAAAGCACCACATCTTACAGCGCCTCAGGGCAAAGACGACAAGTTAGTATGGGGGGGCCTCATTACCCCAGCAGAGCTGGACGCATTGGTGGTCATGGTCCGAGTGCATTCTCCATAAATAGTCAGTGTGTGTCACTAATGTGGCTAGTTTGGTTGAACAGACGATGCGGTCGAGGTGTACGTGTAGGTCATGTGGGTGAGAATAAAAGGAGTAAACCCTTTCCCCCACGTTGCGCTTAAGCCATATGTCTACTAGTGCCCAATGATGAAGTCAATTGCTCAGGTGTTTGGCATTGGAGTGTGTTGGAGACTGAGGAAGCGGAGGGTAGGACTTGTCCAGCAGCGTGTCCAAGACGCTATTGAAATCTATGTCTAGTAGCCAAAGATTCGATCCCCATTGTGCTAGTACCCCCAAGAGTCTGTCAAGAAAGGCATGTTGCTCCAAGTTCAGGGTATATACCCTCCAGAGCAGTAAATGGTGGCACTCTTCAGCGCTTGAAAAGGTGCATGGACTCAGTCTGACTGATTTGCATCTTTTGTAGTAACACTATGTGTGCATTGTGCAGGCGCAAGTAAGAGTATATATAGTATCGCCTAGAGGAGGTGTGCAGCCCCATGATGTTCCATATGATTACATTGATGCCTTGCACAGCAGATGTCAGGTTGGGGCGTCAGGGTGGTGCTTGTCGCCATGGAGGCAACAGAGGTTGGACATATAGTACAGGAGTGTCTGTGTGTTGATAGCAGTGTGCGGCCTAAAACAGTGGAACTGGGTTGCAAATACCACGGGCAGGGCACAAACTGCACCCCGTCCAAACTGACTGAAACCAAATACCGTATTATTAGTGCAGTAAGAGAGACATGTTGGGTGAAGCAAGGGGCGCTGTAAGGCAAGACCTCATGTAGACAGTAAAAGTGAAAGAGTCCATTAATGCAGAGGCAGGTCTGTGTAATACAGAAGGGCAAATTAACAGGAGCCAAACAGTGTAGTGAACTTTGGTCCGAGGGGCGATCAATACAATGCATATTTCAACAATGAATGCACAGTAAAGGAAGGTGATAGCAAAAGCACATAAAGGGATGTGCAGGGCACAAAGGGACAGTTTAACAGGAGCCATGTACTGATAAGAGCTCTATCCCAGATACCAGTTTGTGAAGTAGGCCTTAATGGTGCTCAGTGAGTATAAACGCACAGTATTGTAGGAGAGGAGAGAAAGCAGGGTGGGGGGGTTACAATACAGTCAAAAGATATCGTCCGCCATCTGTGAAGTAACCGTAGGTGGCGTAATTGAGCCCCTTAGAGGAAAGCACGACCACAACGAGCAGCTATCTCCTTTAGAGGAATGCCGGCGACCAGTGTTCGAGTCTGTATCCTGGTCAGCGGCACAGATGGAAGCCACGGCCTCCAGTGTCCGCTTCCTCTCATAGATCACCAGTTCCAGGTCAGGAGGATGCGGCAACAGCTGCCGCAAGGAGACTCCATGCCAGTTGCGCACTCACGGGCGCTTGCGAGATACTGCAGCCCAGCTGGGGTCGGATGACGAGAAATCTGAGTCACAACTAGCATGTCTCTCCACCCATTCCCAGGCCTCTGTCGGTTCAGTGAAGAAGTAGGATTTTCTGTTGCGGTCCACGTGCAGTCATGCAGGGAAGAGAAGAGAGTATTGGAGGCAAAGCTCCTCAGGTATATACCTGATGTGCTGGAAGGTAGCCCTCTGGCACTGCATCGCCAGCATGTAGTCGGGAAACAACATCACAAAGTGAATGTCCTCCATCAGGAAGACCGCAGTGCTAGCCGCGCAAAGTATAGAGCCTCTGCCTTTGAAGTGCAGGAGCTTCAGGACCACAGGTCACGAGGCGAGCCTGGCAGAGGCCTGCGAGTCAGCACCCTATGTGCCATCTCGATGGGGAAGACGGGTGACAAGACGTCAGAGGGCATTAAGGACCTGAGCCAGGTTTCCATGTAGGCAACAGTGCACTGTGTCTCCATATTTTGAGGAAGGGCCACAACACGGAGGTTGCTCCTGCGCAATCGTCCCTCTGCGTCATCCGCTTGAGCCTTCAGCAGTTGAATACAGTCCTGTAGTGATATCAGACTCTTCGGAGTATCCACCAATACTGGTTGGAGATCAGCTAACTCGCCTTCAGTACCAGTCCCTTTGTCCGCTAGCTTCCTATGGTTGTCACGGAGGATATTGATGTCTACTGCCAAGCAACGAATCTTGTTTTCCATGGAGACACGCGACCTCTCAATTGCCGCCAGCACTATGTCTAGCTTGTCCTCAGCAGTTGGTTAGTGTGCTGTCATGCTGCTAGTGGGTTCGGCCCCTTTCTCCAAAGCCATGTGGTACCCAGCACGTAGGAAGGTGCAGCAGATCGAAGGCACCCCAACTTCGGGGTCGGCGGGGACGTCCAAGCACCACGTAGGCAGCCGGAGGCAGAAGAGCGCCAGAGGGAAGGGGCATGAGAAATCTTGAGTGCTAAATAGAGGGACCCCTCCGGTGGCAGATGACAGAGCCCTGCAGGCCAGCAGAGCTGGCACGGCAGGTCCTACTGTCCAGCAGGGCTGCTCCTCACAGACTGCATCGACCCGCAGGCCAGGTGAGCAGCAACCACGTCCACACAAAAGCAGATTCAACAGATGGAGTAACCTGTGGTCACAGCCTCCAGCAGTGGACAGGGGCTGTATACCAACCCCCAAAGGGGGGGAGGGAATAGTCAGCAGGGTGGCAGTGCCGTCCCGTGGGAGGGGTGTGTGGGTGTGCACACAAAGGAAGGTCAATCAGAGGTAGTTCACATGGCCAGGATACCACTCTCACATGTGGTGGGGTCTCCAGGCATGGTGTGAACCCCACCTCTCTGCCCTGTAGATCTTAGGGCATAGTGTTGGATGCTGAAGTTTAGCCCCCCCGGGCCATTCACCACAGGTCCGCAGCAGGGGGTGGGGGGAGAGAGATGGTCTTTAGCCACAGGGGCCTCCGTGTCTGAGCGCAGGCTCAGCTGTGCAGCTGCTCCACCACTCACCCATGGAGAAAGGGAAGGGGGTGTGAGTCTTTCATTCAAGGGGGACTGTTCGATTGATAATTTTCTGGTATCCTAAGATTAGGGTGGAGGCCTCTGAGACCTCTAACAGTGGACTAAAATGCTCCAGTTTGGTACACAAAGGATTTGTGCCTGACTCAAGAAGGGTATCTAGTAACAGATTGTGGTAGTGCACCTTTGTGAAAAACTCTTCAAGCACTTATACCTAACTTAAGTGGGACATCTACTAACAGCTTGAGGTATTGCATTTTTGTTAAAGAATCTTCAAGAACTTGTGCTTGACTCTAGAGAGACAGCTAGTAACAGCGTGCTTTCAAAGGCAAGCCCTAGCAAAGCCAATAGATCTGTGATGGACTTGGCCCTCTCTGCAGGGCCATCCCCAAACTTTTTTGCCTTCAACCTTCCTGTTTCCTGAACCTGTTTTAGTTGACTCTTATGACTTTCTCCTTTAAACATGGCAAAATTGGCTTACCCCCAATTGGCACATTTAATTTATTTGTAAGTCCCTAGTAAAGTGGACCCAGGGTCTGTTGATTAAATGCTACAAGTGGGCTTGCAGCACTTATTGTGCCACCCATTTAAGTAGCCTTTTTAAACGTGTCTCCAGCCTTCCATTGAGGCCTGTGTATGCATTTTTAAACTGCAATTTCGACCTGGCAAAAGAAACCTTTTGCCAAGCCTAAACTTTCCTTTTTAATACATATAAGCCACCCCCTAGGGAAGACCCTATACAGCCCATAGTACAGGGTGCATTGTATTGGAAAAGCTGGACATGTACTTTTAAGTTTTACACATCGTAGTAGCAAAAAATGCCTACATTTGTTCTTCATTATTGCAAGGCCTACCTCTCCCTTAGGATGAAATTGGATAACCTTATTACATTTAATAATTGATACCTACTGATTGGGAGTAAGTAGGAAAGTCATGTGTGGTTTCTGAGGAATTGTAATTTAGAACCCTCTTTAATGCTAAACTCAGATTTGAAGTCACAATTCTGAAAATGTCACTCTTAGAAAGTTGTCATTTTTTGCACTAACCATTTGGTGCCTGTAGCCTGGGTCACATGACAAGGTGTTGTTGGCCTTTGTGTATTCCTCCAAGACATTATCACAACACATTGTCTGGTTATGGGAAGTATGGGCCATCTCTAGCAGGATGGGTGGGTGGAGCAGTCACTGGTCTAGTTCAACACAAAGGACTTCGCACTGGCCTGTTGTGCCCCCAGACAGACTGGGACCGGGGCAGGGAGGCTGGAAATTGCAAGCACCTCTGTAGGGAGAAACTCTACAGAAACTTCTCCCACTTCAAAGTGGGCATCAGTTATAAAATGGGGACTCTCATACCCACTCCCCATTACAGTCCTGGACCTGTGGATAATACAGAAGAAGGACGCCCTGCTGCTCCACTGCTTGAAGCCTGCCCTTCTTACTGGGAAGGAAGACTGGTCCTCCACCTTTCATCCCAGGCTGAGGAGACTGCAAGGGCCAGCTGACTGACCTGCTGTTCTGAGCTACAGGAAAATAACAAGCTCCAGGTCTCCCTGAATCTGCCCAGCTGACCTGCAACTGGACCTGCAACTGAAACTGCTTGAGCCCTGCTGGCTTCTGCTGGAGTGAGTTCCTGATCCCCAAGTGGTGCCCCAAAGTTACTGGACCCTTGGTGTGGCATCAGTTGAGCTCTTCCTTGAAGAAATAAGAAATCCTGAAGTTTTGGGCTCTTTGCGACTGCGAACAGGCCCATTCACGCCACGATCTTGCCGTTGCACCAGCCGGCTCTTCGTGCTACAGCGACTGCCAGCGACGACTGGCAATGCGAGATCTGTAGTTTGCGGTACAACATCGCCCGCCCGCGGTGACCGCCAACGTGCATCTCCAGCAATGTCTGTCCACGATGCCGGACAGGATCTTCGCGCTATAGGGATGACCGTCCACGATGCCCGGTCTTCTACTCGCCCTACAGCAACAACCATCTGCAATGCTCTCCCTGCTCCTCGCGGCCTCCTCCACCACAAACTGGACTTTTTGCGCTAGACTTTAGAAGGTAACTCTTTGAGTGGGACTAACCTGTTCCCTGTATCCTGCCTCTATCGGAGTCGGCTGGAACTTGTGACTTTCAGCCGGTCTCGCATGACCAGATAACCGTAAGTGGCGCTTTGTCCTTTTAGGCACTAAACAAACCTTGAATCTTTAAAACTGCATATCTCCAATTCTACTGATCGTATTTTTGTTGTTTTGGTGTCAAATAATTTATTAAATGTTACTCTATTTTTCTACATTGGTGTGGGACTTTTTTGTGCTGTGGTTTTACTTCATTACGGTTTGTGTGCTGCATAAATACTTTACACATTGCTTCTAAGTTAAGCCTGACTGATTTTATGCCAAGCTAACAGAGGGTTAGGAACAGGTTAATTTAGTGGCTTTTGGTGGTTCACCCTGACAAGGATTGTGGCTGTAGCTTGAGTATGGTTTCACCCCCTCAACCAACAATTCAATTTTTCACAGTCTGGCTTTAATGTGCTGACACTTGCAAGTCTGAGTTTGAGCATTTAATATTCGCCTTCAGATAATAATTCAGTTCTTAGTTCTGGCATTCAAACCCCAAGAGAAACCCTGCTTCTGAGCCTTGACATTTCCTTAAGACGTGAACATTTTATACCAGAACTTCAACATGTATGCAACCTTGTCTTTGTTTCTATGTTAGATATTTCAATTGAAATGCCCGCAGGACGCAAAATCAAGCCCCTGGCTCTTCAGATACTATTCAATTGAGCATTAGGCAATAAGATAAAAGTCAGGTTTCACTACCTCCTGTGCACAGGAAAAAAGGACATTTACATACTAAAAAGGAACTCGCGGTTTCTCATATAATAAGCAATTAAAGGTGATAAATGCAAACTACACCAACACAACATGATGGGCAGGCAGACGCTTAAAACAATTAACTGCCTAAAATGTGGTAGTTTTTTTTTTATAAAGCTTGATGGAAAATACCTTTAGCGTCAGGGAAATAATGTGAATATATATTGTAGCAAGTGAGTGAGTTAAAAGTTTGCTTTAATCTGCAGGTCAAGAGTTAAAATTCAGGCAAGATAAAAACCTATGAGCCAAGGTAAAAAAATTAAGTAACTCTGAGCTTTTTAACTGTTGTTTACAAGTTTTTTTTTAAAAGCAGCAGTGCAGTGTCAGATCAGGTTAGCCTGAGTACGTAATTGCAGGTAGTATGATGAAGCACTATATAAGTTATTACTGTTTGGAAAAAGCATGTTAAATTCTAATAAGATGTCTTAGCACTATCAAGCATGTACTCATAATCGAATGGGTTTGATACACAAAGAGCTGGTTCCAAAAGTTGGAAATGTACTCCTCGGGGGTAACTCAAAAGTTTATAATAATGTAATTGTGTATTGGGGATCCCTTTCAGAAGTACTCCAAATCGCAAAAAGTACTCATGAGGGCGACAAAGAATAAATCCTTCGAAATCTCCTTTAAATACTAGAGTACTCACTGCCCTTTTCCATCCTGCAAAGGAACTTACTCCTACCTTTGTGAATGGAACCTGATGTCTTTCCACGGAGGAAAAGATACAACATAAAAGTTTGTGTAAGTTCGTCTAGTTAAATGTGGCGCCCCTCCAGGAAACACTCCAACCCAGTTCTGCCCATAATTCAACATTTGTTAAAGCGGCAATTCCAACATATTGGTGGGGTCAATCTTAAGCGCTCAAGAAAAATATAAAATGTAGCTCAGTTTCTGCACACCAAGTTCAACTTAGACGCACAGAATCATTTACGATCCGGGCCCAATGTGTAAAATAGATGACACCAGTGGGAATTGTTTCAAAAATGTTGCAGTGCTCTCGGGGTGAGGCTGGTATCCCGAGGTCAGATATTAGGACGTTCTGAGTTTTCGATGGAGCGAGTTGGAAGGTATTTCTGAAGGACTTCACCAGCATCAGGAGAATGGGTACACATTTTCAGGAGGGAAAGCGTACAAAGAGTAGCTCTGGCACGAGTACTGTTCACATAGCGCACACTTTGTAAGGTAAGGTGTGAACAGCTGTGAGGAACAGAGTTATAAACAGAACCACAGCCAATCTGAAGAGAGAGTACAAAGGAAACGATGTAGCTGCTCTGTCTTCAGAACAAAGCTGTCACATGCAGCACTGCGTGGAAGCACATATCAAGGGCAGACAAGAAGAACACCTTCCAGGCTTTTACCACCACAAACACTGACATTAAACCCTTGCAGGGTTAGGGGTGCAAAAACACCCCAGCACAAATAACCTTTCTGTTGCGCTCAGCTGTGCTTTGACCTGATTAACACCTGTGCGCAATCACCTGCTATTCTTTACAGAAATAAATGTAAATGGAGTTATATTTTCCTTAAGTAGCGTTCACTATAAAAGAGACATATTGGAATAGCGTGAGTAACCAAGGGAAACGGATCTTGACCTGTGCTATTCAGCGTGGAAATAATAATTTAAGAGCAAGTTTATAGTCACGTTTTTTTTCTGTGTGCTTAGCCCTGACCCACTTCCAATGAATGGATTAAAAAATGTGTTAAGATTGCTAAAATGCAATAAAAGTGTTGTGTAGAACTGAATCCCTTTCCATTTGATGGCTGAATTGTAATCTAAAAACAGCAGATGTTGAACTCCATGAGGCACACTAGAGACTATTTTTTTCTGCGGGATAAATGTCTAGGCCGAATTATTCAATTCTTAAATACTGATGAGAGGTTTTGGTGGATAATGGTAAATAGAAATTGCCCATGTGAGTTCGAATGTACTAGGAAAGATGCTACAGTAAGATTTATTCTACTATAAGGAAAGACATAGGGAAAAGACCTTAGTGTATGTAAACTCATAGGCATGCAAACCACACCCCAGCAAAATATTTATAGGGCAGATGCGCTAGGAAAAGTAGACTATATGAAAAGTAGATTTCTGGAAAGGGAGGACATGACAAAATAATTTAGATCGGACAATCTGAAAGCCACAGATACTGCCCTGACTCTTTGCACTTAATGATGGTAGAGTCAACTAACTTTGGGATCGGCATCGTGACCGTAGGGCAGAAAGCCACGTAAGCGGCTACTGGCACTTATTTCAACAAGTACTGTACTTTGTTGCTAGTCACTAATGTCTAGGTGCTACAAAACAAGGCGCAAAGGGCTCATTTCCACACTGTGGCCAG
This sequence comes from Calotriton arnoldi, assembly GCA_963921515.1. Lineage (NCBI taxonomy): Eukaryota > Metazoa > Chordata > Amphibia > Caudata > Salamandridae > Calotriton > Calotriton arnoldi. Next base: position 1,292,878 of record CAWUFW010002141.1, on the reverse strand, counting down.
ACTCTGTACCTTTTCCGGCTGTTGAGCCAGCTGAATCTGGGATCGGCACTAGAGACTTGGGGGGAGGGGGGCTTAGCCTTGGACACAGCTGGTGAAACTTGTTCTTTTAAGTACTGCACTCTACTACTTGCGCCTAAGGCCCCACAGGCCTACAAAAGAAGATACTGAGCGCTTACATGAAGCGTACACCGGAGCATCAGCATCAATAGCACAATTCGCAACAAGTGCGCTACAGGGCTGTCATTCCATTTCCCCGGATGAAAGGGGGAAGGATCTCTCTCAGACCCTTTGTATGTTTTTTGCTACGAAGGCAGCGCGTTCAACCAGATGCCCAGCACGCTGGCCTACAACTGATTTACATAGTGTCATATGTTACTCTTCTCTACGCCTCGCTACTATTGTTGTATACATCAGAAGTAGGACAATTATTTGCTCAAAAATTAAAATAAGTGCCGCTCTTGCCTGAAAAGCCTAGAATATGGTCTTATCTAGAGATCAACAAATAGATTGCTCTTATTCTGGTACTGTTGAAACAGAAATGGATTGTGTACTGACTTGTCTGTAGCTATAAATTCATGCCCTTCACAGACACCTAAACCAATAGAGGGGAGCCCAAGTTCATTTTGAAGTAGTTCTTTTATCACAATATTAATAACTGAGCTGAATGAGGTATTGCTGCGAGCAGTGGTGCAACTAAAATTTGAGATTCTTCATAGAGCTCAATATTAAATAGGCCATAGAATAAAAACAATCAGCTGAATTGTATGGTGCAGAAGAATCATACTCCTGAGTTCGTTAAACCATCTAATGTGGAACTTTAGGAGAATGATTTCTCAACAACCCTAGAGGTGGAACCTACCTTATCTTTAGGGCAAAAAATGCCACCGCTTCAAGTAAGGTCTATTCATTTGTAACAATAGTTGATCCCAAAACACATTCTCTATCAATCATCATAACTATCCTGGGCAGGCAGGTGTCCAAAATGGATCTGAAAATATCACAGATGCAGTTTCTATCCTCCTTGATATGTTCAATGCTATTTCTTAAATCCTCTCAAAGGCATTCCCTGAACAAGTTACTGGTCCTCAGACAGTAAGGAACTGCCCCTAATAATGAACTCCGTCCGCCCTCTGGCCAAAAGTAAATTATAATAGTTGTTCAGACGGACAACAGTGAAAAATCAAACACACTTGACAGTAACATGCACAATAGTATAAATCTACAGGTAAGTCACCTGATTAATGCTACTGGTGCAGGACTTAAACCCATTCCGTAAAGGACCATATCACATGTCAGCTGCTTACACGAAACCATAGCAAGCTGTTTCGATTTTATACTAGACATCGATTACCTGGAAATCTTATTTGCTAATATGCTAGAAAGACACCCAAGATATTTCACCAAATGATGTGCCATGTGTCTATGATTCTGCCACTTACCAAGGTGGAGGTTGGTGAATGTCATTAGGTAAGAAATCAAAAAAAGCTAAAAAAAAAAAAAAAACACATAAGAAATAAAGGCCAAAAAGGTCGATTTAAATTCTTCTGGCACATTGAGTGTGATGGATGTTACGAGCCATCTTAATGAACATCCTGTGGGGGTAAACCTGAGCACTTAGCTAGAGTGCGATACTGAAAACTCAGTGGTTGTGACACAAATACAACAAACAACAGACAGAGTAAAACTCATGTCAACGCGACTAAGCATAAGAATTTTGGAAATACTCATTCTAACAAGGCACAAGGTGTTACTGAAGTAAATGTTCATGTCTCATAGCAGGAAGCAGGAAAGAAAATTGCATTGACTTCGACATATCTATTTCCAATTGTAATTAAAAAGAAAGCTCCCTGTACAGATAAAGACATAACTTCTGTATACTCCAGCCCTGCACTGGATTCTTTGATTAGGTGGCAAACTTTAACAGTTCCATCATATCCCTCAATTGTTACAGACTCAAAATCCATTTAGTAAACGTTCAAACACTAACCAATGTAGTCTTCTTCTCAAATTTGGAGCATTAATTGATGATCCTACAATGTCTCCAGATGCATTAGGAAGTACATTTAATTAACAAATTAACATTAATACCTCCACGGGTAGCTATGCTTCCTCTCCAGGAAAAAAAGGGATTTCCGTGCCTGATACTTCTAACCACATTACCAATCAACTGATGTCTGGTGTTGGTTACTTGCATCTTTAAATTGCAAAGTCTTAGGTGAGTAGGATTGACAAAATCATATAGCATCTACTGCACCAGCTAAGGGACCTGTGTCAAGTCAGGAAGGTACTGTAGGAAAAACAGCACAACTCACTTACCAGTTTTTTCCAAGATGGCCGACAATTTCTGGAGGATAAATGAAAAGATAAAGTTTGCCAGGAATACCACATAAACTAAAAGAAGCAAGCAGCACAGTAGCACTGAGCAGCTACAGGGCCCTTTCACAAAAAACAAACTATGTATAGGCAGGGGAGCAATTCATGAGTGGAGAGGCAAGTGACCTGATTGCAGTGTGCAGCAGCCAGGCCTTTGCAAAAGCAATGTGGAAAAAAAAAAAAGAAAAAAAAAAAAAGAAGCTGGAGAAGGGTGGGGGATGACCAGGATGAGTAAGCTCATAAGTAGCAGGAAAAGAGGAGGAGAGGCATGTGCTCCCAGGAAGTACTGAAACAAATATGAAAAAGTACTTCCCTCATGTCACCAATGGTAGGACACAGCTTATCTAATCAAAAAGATGGCAAAGAAGCAATATTCCTTGGACCAGAGAAACACATGAATAGAGAGGAAAGTCACTCAATCAAGTGCAGGAAACTTAGACAGACAAAATATTAATCCAATAATGAGCAAGGGGCAAACTCAAAGCACTCTCTATGTATTGTAGTGTTCACAGTAGGTCATCAACTACAGAAAGTCGTGGGTACGCAAGATCTAAAAACATGGTGCGTATATATATATATATATATATATATATATATATATATATATATATATATATATATATTACACAGTGGCCGTCACCACTGTGTAATTATAGTTAGGTCACAGTTCCCAGAGGAAGAATGTTTTTTTGTTTCGCTAATAACTTTGGTGCCGTTTCGTGAATCCTTACGAAACTTTTAGAAAAAAAGGTCACCTACCTCAGCTCTGTCCTGAAAAGTTTTGGAGTGCTCAGTCAAGCAAGAGGCTGACAAAAAGAGGGGTCCAAACCATAATTTTCCCACGTAAATTCCTTAAGGGAATTTTAGGAAGCAATACAGAAAAAATGGCTGAACTAAATTGCACCAAATTTGACTGAAAGTTAGAAATTAATCACTAAACATACTTTTCATGATTTTGGTGTAAATCATTTTCAAGAAATTTCCATTTAAAAAGTTGGCTAGAGTGGACTTTCAAAAGTTAATTAAAAAAGTTATATCTGAGGGCATCGCTACGGACCGGGCCAAATCCTGGGAGAGAGAGAGAGATGGTAGGGTGTACGAATGGGGTGACAAAGCCGGGAAGCTACTCGCCTGGTTGGATAAGAAGGAAAGGGCCAACAGACTTGTTCCTGAACTGACGGTTGACACGGGTGCTAAGATCACTCATCCCACTCAAATTGCCGGTGAGTTCGCTGAGCATTATAGAACTGTGTATCAGACACACTCGTCCCTCCTTGAAACGGACTCAGCTGACCTCCTACGAGATATCAAACTTCCAGTCCTCTCGGAGGACGATAAGAGCTTTTTGGACAGTGATATCACCAATGACAAGATCGCGCAGGCGATCAGAAACCTTCGGCTGGGAAAGGCGCTGGGCTCCAATGGGCTACCTATCGAGCTCTACAAACTACGTCCCGACAAACTCGCCCCGCACCTGAGGGCTATGTTTGAGGAGAGTAGGAGCGTTGCCGCCTGACCAACGTCTGGCGTCGATAGTGGTCATCCCCAAGGAGGGAAAACCTAGAGATAGATGCACCTCCTACCGACCCATCTCCCTGCTTAATGCAGAGCCGAAAATCCTTGTCAAACTTTTGGCCACTCGCCTTTCGCGAGTAATAAGTGCCTTGGTACACCCGGACCAGTCAGGCTTTATGCCCCAGCGCAATACGGCCCTGAATTTGCGACGAGTGCACGGAGTATTGGGAAGGGCAAATACCATCCGGGAGGCTGCTGTGATTTTGTCTCTGGACGCCTCCATGGCGTTTGATACTATTGAATGGCCTTACCTCTTTGCTGTCCTTTCCAAGTTGGGGTTTGGGCCGGAATTTGTATCATGGGTCAGACTCCTCTATTCGGCGCCTCTGGCTCAGGTAATAGTAAACAACAAACGGTCTGACTCCTTTGGTCTAAGTCGGGGTACTAGACAGGTGTCCGTTGTCGCCCTTGCTCTTCGCCCTCTCATTGGAGCCTCTCGCAGCCTGGATCCTGCGTGACCCGGTCATACGCGGTCTGCGGCAGAGTGGGAGGATCGCATTTCGCTTTACGCGGATGATATTATCCTTTACTTGGCCTCCCCCAAGATGTCTCTTAGACGTGTCCTAGACATCTTCACATTCTTCTGCAGACTTTCTGGCTACTCTATCAATTGGAATAAATCCCTCCTCTATACGCTGGGTGGCGATGCTCCGGCTCTCCCCAGAGATTGTCTAATACAAGTGGTGAAAGATGGGTTTCGCTACTTAGGGATCTTTGTCACCACCGACCCCAAGCTCCGTTACGAGAAGAATCTGCTCCTGCCTTTGCAACGCCTGCGGCGTGATGTTGCCACCTGGAGGGCGCTCCCTCTCTTGCTGCTCGGCCGAGCTGCCCTTTTTAAGATGATGTCCCTGCCCCGCTTCCTCTATGCCCTACAAAACTATCCCGCCCCAGTCCCAGCGAGGTATTTTAAAGAAATTGAAGGCTTACAGAGGGAATTGTTATGGGATGGGAGATCTAGAATAGCACTCAACAAACTAGTTCTCAACTGGTACGATGGGGGCATAAGTCTCCCTGACATTAAGAAATATTATTGGGCAGCCCACCTTGCCGCCATTAATCAAGGTACATACCGTACACCGGGAGACCCGGGATTTGCCATGGACAGGTGGCTGCTGCCGGATGGGAAATATAACAGAGCCCTGTATGCGAATCCCAAGAAACTCCCCTTAACTGGGCCCACCAGGCACTCGGTTCATATTTGGCATACGGTAAATAGAAGTCTGGGTTGGGACCGTAAACTGACGCTGGCGACCCCCTTGTGGGATTCGGAGCAACTCGGTAGCTTACATTCCTCTAAGGGTTTTGACAAGTGGGACCTCATCGGTATCTCTCGGATAGGTGACCTCTGGGTGAAGGGTGACGTGATTAGTTTTGATAAGCTACAACAGCAGTTCGAGCTCACAAACACAGAGTTTTTCCGCTATCTGCAGGTCGGCCACGCACTGGTTACAACCCTAAAGAAGGGTTCCTCCCTCCTCGAGTCCTCCCCACTAGAAGACAGGTTATTGGATGGGCTGCTTCCCCAGAAGGCCATATCACTAACTTACAAAAAGTTGATCAATAACACGCCGGATCCCCTTGATAAGCTGCATGAGTGTTGGGAGAGGGACGGTTTAGTGCTTGATGAGGAAGAGTGGCGAGAAGCGGTGGCCTCCCCCCGTGAGGTGGCAATCTCTGCGCGTCTGCGCCTGGTCCAATTGAAAATTCTGCACAGAACCTATGTCACCGGGCCCCAGCTGGTCCGCATGGGAAGAGGGGAGGGGGACGCTTGTAGACGACAGTGTGGCCAGGTGGGCACCTTTATGCATATTCTTTGGGAGTGTGAACAGATTCAGAGGTATTGGAGGGGGATACACGCGGTCATGAGGGAAGTCCTGCACAAAAAAATCCATCCAGAGGCCAAGAGGTGTTTGCTTAATGTCTGGGGACCCACTGACTTGACAGGGGCAGAGAAACTTTGGGCCACCCTGGGAGCCATTGTTGCCAAGAGAGATATAGCTCAGCAATGGGGGGGGGGGCATCACCCCCGACGCTTGCCGCATGGAAACGAAATCTTGATTGGTGCATGTTCAGGGAGAAAACAGTCTATGTAGCAAGAGGTTGGCCTAAAAAATGTTCTCTAGTGTGGGCCCAATGGAATGCCTACTGGGGAGATATATGTGTTGCACCGACAGCCCCCCAGCCCCCATCGACGATGAATCGTTGTCCCCTTGATGCGCACCCCAACCCGTGTGTTGCATTATTGTGATTGCCTAGATTAATGCCATATGAACTGATACTTTTGTTTCCCTTCATGTGATACGCAGATCTTTGTTTATGTTACCAAAATAAATAAAAAGATATTTAAAAAAAAAAAACTTATATCTGAACGGTTGGTCCCTTGGGACCTCTGCAGTACTGTAAATTCAAAAAATAGAACAATTTTATTGGCCAGGGTAGCTTTTTCCCCCGGCAGTCGTCCCAGTCCTGCAGGAGCAAGTGATATGCTTCGCAGGCCACAGCTTAAACAGAAATGTTACTCCTGCCATTACAGAGCACGGCAACTGGGTCCCTGTGTACTGAAGTTGAAAAAAAAAAAAACATACTAGGGGGTATGGAAGGGATATACTGACTCTCTGGCACTTCTTGGGGGGGAGGTGAGGAGGGGATCCAGAGGGGACACCCTAGGGGTCAAAAATAAAAAAAATGTCATGCTGTGGGTACCGCAGGACCCAGCGTGGCCAACCCGTGAGGTAAGCAGGACTTCTGCGAGAGCTGCAACACAAGCGGAACCCCCATAGCACTGTAGGACTGCACAAGCTTCAATGCGTGAAAGTTGCATGATTCCGTAGTACCATGTAGATGAAGCATGTGTGGCTTTACCGCAAGAGTACTGTGGTGCAATGGAAAACAAGCATTGGCATAGCCAATTGGTCTCGCCTTTGGGATTTTATAAGTGTTTAGCCATGCAACAGTTGATGTTGTTGCACCAAGGATATTGTGCTGCATAACTAAATACTTATAAGGTCCCAAAAGCAAGACCTATTGGACTGAGGTTGAGTGTTGTTGCTTGTGTTGAGTAAGAATGGGCACTGCCGAACTGTATTGAGCTGTAAAGAGCCCATGCGGCTGGTGTGAATTAGCATCTGCATTTGCATGTTTCATTTTCAATGCCCGAGGTAGTATGTCGAACAAGTACAATGGACATATGGAGTGTCTGGAAATATAAGCGGATGCGGGAGGGGCGCATAGTGAGGTGATGCATTACTCACATAGCAGCCGAGCAGTGAGCAACATGCACTTAATCAGAGTGTCTCCAGTCATCGGGGGCTTTGGTTGTCTTTCTGTTTATGAGACAGAGTAGTGTTTTCGTGGTGGCGTGGTAGGGCCCCTTTAAAGGTGCAAAAGGAGTGATATCTCACTGAAGGGTAAGGGCGTTCGAGCTTTGGGTCGCCAGCAGTAAAATGAGGCAAATCGCTAGGTGGTGTAAATGGAGGTGGGATACTAAGGTGGTCTTGTGGTATGGGGGCCTGGTCAGAGAGCTACAAGGAGATGGTCTGTCAAGGTCGGAGTAGGGAGGCGGGGGTGGGCACCTGTTGTACGCAGTAACACACCATTCTTGGAGTCTGGGGAGGCTGAACGGGAGCGAGGGGTGAAATTAAGAACTCTTTTGGAGGCTTAGGGAGTGATGGTGAGGTAGTCTGAGTACTTTTCACGCGCTCTGGTTTTCTGGGCACTAGAACGTTAATCGGGGTCTTGGCTGAATTGAAAAGAGGAGAGGACCAAGTTTGAGTCTTGGCGTCGGCTGAATGTCATGTGATTCTGGGCAGATCACTTAATCTCCCTTTGCCTAGAAAATGAATGCGATCTTGTGTGATGTAACTGGTTCTCATGTGAAGCACTCCAGTATCTGCAGGTCGAGTTGGCGCTATAGAAAACTGTTTAAAAAATGAGGAGGGGGTGTTTGGAAGATGCTGAACTGTTCATAATGGGGCAAGGCTCTGTTCAGGAAATGAATGACAGAGCTTCATTTCGTGCTCGAAATGATCCCCCACGTGGTAGCAGGCGGAGGGAGAAGCCGAGAAGGGCAAATTGAACCCGGTGGGACAGGGAGGGTCTTTGGAGCAGAGGAGGGCAGCGGCACAGTTGTGCGTGAGGCAGCACATGGCCGTTCACAGGTGGACGTCGCAGGGGCAGATGGTTCTCGAAGTGTCTAGAACGCGAGTTGAGTCAGTGCCCTCTGCAGAGAGGTGCTGTTAAGCTATTGCCTAAACCATACATTTTCTGACATTTCAGAAGGCATTCTATAAACTGAGGTTTCCTTTAACAGAACGTACACAATTTAGTTTGTGGTAAAGGCGCTGTTTTATTCTGGGTGAAATTCCTGGTTGAGGAGCTGCGGGAAGGGCGTGTGAGAGGGGTTTATTGACACAGAGCATACCTTCACAAAGCTGGCACGCGCTGACCACGGCAGCAGAAGTCACCCCAAGACAATAAGAAGCGTCCAGCATCGGATGAAAGAAGCCGACCTGCTTTCATCTGAGAATAATTGAAATACAGACTAAAAGCTCGAGGCTCAAAGAGGCCTCTCTGAACAGCCAGGCCCACCCCTCGCCACCCTGTCACGAACACACACATCTGGAGGTTGTACAGATGCGATGGGCACATAGAAAATGTAAGTTCAATTCATTTCTAAAATCACGATCATTTATTTATCGATGGCTGTGTTTAGAAAGAAAAGTAATCGAAAATATACACTCTCTCTACAGTTCACTATCAGCAGCACGCTTGGTGTTGTCAACATAGTGAAAGTTTATATTTGACATTGTTTTTGCACAGCGCAGTATTGTCAAGTGACTCGGCTTCTAGGCGCTGTTCCGAGGCTGGCGAGTTTGAGCCATTTTTGAGTTGTGGATCATTCCAGAAGAAAGTGCAGATGGTGTTGGGGAGTAGGAAGGAAAGAGGAGGGAAGTAATAAAAGAGATGACGAGAGCACGAAAAAAACTGGAGAGAGTTTGCGAGTCCAGAAAGAAAAGGAGGCTGGGGAACGGAATACAAAGCGAGGGAGCGAGGATAAAAAACAAACAAGCACTACTAATGCATTGACTGAATGCCCTGCAAGACTAAACGCCAGCAGTTGTTTTCCGAAAGACGACATATGATTGCCCTTCTAGATTAACAACACGGGCGCACAGTGAACAATGGTGGCGGCAGCCCCCTCCCGCCGCGCTTTAATTAAAGTTTAAAAATTGACTGTGCGCCCGTGTTGTTAATCTAAAAGGGCGATATGCGAGTGTCTGCATGTAATTTGAAAGTTAAATAAAAGTTGTACTTACACAATGGCCCCTTGCAGCATGCCGCTTCTGAGCCTTTGTAAGCGTTGAAAGATCAGGAAACATGCGCTGCGAAACTGGAGTGGGGTGGGTCTGGGGGGGGGGCTGATGCAAGGAGAGGCGCCCGAGGGGCTATTAGGAGTCTGCAAACAACAACAAACAAGCGCAGCCGCGAAAGTAAAAGGGACCTTTGTAATATGACCCAGAACAGATGGTACCCTGCGTGCCGCTGCTCGCTCCCGCAAGGTGGATGCCGTGGGAGGAAACATTTACTGGGAAAGGTGGGACATGCACCCTACTTTGGCCAATTGCGTGTTTTCGTTTTTGAAAGCCACACGCAATGGCCAATACAATGTGTGCAAAAAAAAAAAGCCACATGCACGAGTTTGCTGAAAAGCTGGAGTGATTCCAAGAGGTCATCTCCTAGGGCAGCGCATGCGCGCTGCGCTAGGCTCGACCTAAAAAACTAAATGGGAAAAATGCAGTGTGGGAGTAGGCAGCCCAGAGGGGGTTGTGAGCAGGGCCTGGCTGCAGACCAGGCCAATCTGATGCTGCACATAGCCAAAGTCCATTCACGACGGGATTTAGCATAGTTACCTATAGTGAAAAAATATTACTGTATTTTTTTTAAAAAACTGGTAATTTGCTGAACAAAAAATAGGTTAAAGTGATGTTTTTTAGGTCTGGTAATAATATCTTACTTTACATTAAAAAAAACCATTAGAAATGTACTGAAACTGCAAAGGTTAAATTGACATTATAGTTAGCTGGAAATGTCAGTTTAAATGTAAGATTTTAAACTATAAACATAATGAACTTCACCATTTATAGTTAGAAGAAACTATACGTCACGCCCTCACTATTCATGAAATGCTCCATACCATCCCTGATGACGAATTTCTGTGTTTTTTAGTTTAAAATGTTACTATACCGTCACTTTAACCTTTTTTTTCAGTATATATATATATATATATATCTCCACACACACACTGGCAAAGCCACGAGGCCTGGCATATATCATGTGTATGTGTTCTTTCATGTAATGGTCAATGATCTGTGCTTTGTTCACATGCACAAAGAATAACACACATACAGGAACCCATATACATGGACAACACCTAGTGGCACATACAGACGTGTGTGCAGTCAGACAAACCACCTACAGGAACATGAAGATACAGGTGATTGCTGGGTGGATACATGAACGGGTTGATGTCAGCATGGGTGTGTACCGCCTGAACAGATGTTTAGGTGGGTGTGCGCGCATATAGTGGACTGGTGAGTAAATGAAGAATAGAGGTGGATAGATTGGCAAAGCCAACAGGTATGAATTTGTGAAGTGTGTGGACACAGACGCACAATATATGTCACACATAGGGCACTTGCAAAGAGACCAATAGTGCTACGTATCCTTGTGCAGCACAAGTTAAAGGGTAAGAAAGTTAAACAACATGGACCAAGGCAATGTCTATTAGGAGAGTAAAGGATGGTGTGCACTAGAGGGTCCCAGGGTGATTTGCATTAGGAGACCAGATGACATTTGTCACTGGAGCATGCTAGGATTTGTAAACTTATCCAGATCATGCTAAAGCACAACCTAAGGCCCAGAATGCAAAGTTCTGTTGGGTTAAAAGCCGGAAGTGGTTCCTGGTGTCACATGTGACATGAGCAATGTCAGCTGTGCACATGGGTAGATGAAAGGTGATTAGGAAAGGAGGAAAAACACCCATTCAGTCTTTATTAGGTAGATAGGTTTGTTTTGGTGCTTCAAAGTGGTATCGTCACATTATTTTCCGTTAGTGTGCTTCTCTCTCAGAATATTATTAGGAGTTTAAAATTGTGATAATAAAATAGGTAAATAGCATCTTGATGTCTAATAGTAATTAAATATTTTGAAGACCCATCAGAGCTGCAAAGATTTCTTTTGGTTTGTTAGTTAAATATGCACAGTGCATTCCACAAACAGCTTTATTTATATTTCCCTGCAACATAATGAGCCTTAAAGACACAAACATGTTATGAAATAGGCGCAAAACACAAATAACAACATCGCTTGCACACAAAACGAAATGCAGTTGACGAAAATAATGCATTTAATATGTTTGTGCTAATATCTGCACTGTTACAGTGTATTTCCACAGGTAGGAACTTCTCAGAGCACACTGTTCATTAAGCACCCAATAGTTACACATTCCAAACAAATAAATGTAACTTTCCCTAGCTAATCCCTAACCGTAACCCTGGGAAGGCAATTCTGAAAGAGGTCAAGAGCTCCAAAGGTGAAAGTAAATTCTTTGAATAGTGGTAAGGATGTGAGGAAATTCATTGCAGTGACATTGCAGAAGAAGTTCCAAGATGCTTCACGAGCAGAAACCATTTAAGAAGATGAATTCTGTGTCCGGCTTGAAGATTGTCTTAGCTGGAGAGTAAGGAACACACATGAAGAGCAGAACCCAAGCAGAGGAATACACATGAAGAGCAGAGCTTCCTCACATTAACAGGGAGAAAGGCCAAGCATCTGGCAATGCCCTGGGTGTGGAATTTATAGAATAAGGGAATCCACAAATCTTGCAATAGATCCTCAGATCTTACGGAAGATCCTAAAACCCAGCTGTAGCCTGCCACTCAGATGGGGCATACTGTTACATCTCTTCTGGTTCCCCCATGAGGTCAAAATGTGCTGTGCTAGTGATTGGGGTGAGGGGGCGGTTCACAACTAAACAGTACACATGTGGCTGGCACAATCCGGGGTGGCATGACTCCTGTCACATCAGCGTAAATGGCATCCTGAATGGCAATGCCATAAGCAGGAGACTAATTGGGTGGTCAGTAATGTCCAGGACCAGAGATAGATGGGAATCGGGTTAGCACAATGTTGCCAGCACCTCTGGCAAGCCAAGGCAGGCAACATCATCCCAGCAAAAATACATCTGAAAGACGTCCAACTCTTCAGTAAAAACTTTGGTACCTATTCACAAAGTTAAATTTACTCATGAGTAAATCTATATGTGTAAATTTACTTCCACTTCGGAGCAAAAATTTGCTACTCTTGGCCAGTCACCATTTCAAAATGAAAATTTACTCCAAAGTGTAGACTTACATTTCTCTATACCGTGAAACCAGGAGATGGACTCAAATTTACAAGTATAATGTTATTACTTGAACATTTCATATGTAGGTGGAAAGCTCTACCACCATGGTGGAGTTCTCCTTTGGGAAAGAAACGGGAAAATGATGAATAAAGTTCATTAATTCAAAATAAATATATATTATTTTGGTATTGCAAAACATAAATGTAAAATAAAATAATTATTTTTTTGCCTAGAACTGATAAAATTGATTAATAAAACGTTAAAACACAAAATAAATGACTAAGTAATTTAACTATTGTAATTTATTTTTATAAATATTAATTTTTAAACCACATAAAACACCCTACCTAGCAATTTCCTTTTTATTTAGTGAATGTAGTTCCAAAAGTTGTGTTAAATTAATGTAAATTAAAATTAATTTTTTAATATATTTAATAAGTTGACTATTTAATTTCTACACTAATAAAATATTTCCGATGTGGTGTTATGTTGAGACCCTTCCTCCATTATTTTATGTGGCAGTGTTTTGAAGTACCTGTGAGTGGTCTTGTTTAGTGCTAGACTTACTCAAAGGCTGGGCTGGGCTGTAGGACAGGTATTACTGTTTTGTCACTCTTAGGGCAGTAGTAACTTTAGAAGTGTAGCTTGTGAATAGTAATTTACTTACTCTTTTGGGAATGGGTGTTTATATTAGCAAGCTCCTCCCTAAACTCCTCCTTGCCCGATCCTAAATCCCTATTTATCTCCCCTCAACTCCTCTCATTTAATAGTGTAGTAGATATTTTCCATTTTCCTACCACTCCCCCTAGTCTTTCTCACATTTAGTACTAAGTAGTAAATGCACATGTGCAGAGATCTCACTATAGAAAATACAGCAGAGGTAGAAGTGGAGGTGGAGATTTACATCTGTAGATTTGTGAACTGCATTTTGTAGTAAGCAAGTAGTAACACTGTAGTACTATTTTACATGCTACAAAAGGCAGTTTGTGAATCAGGCCCAACGTGTCATCTAATCAATATCAATAATAAACTTTATTCGACTTTTCTGATAAAAACCATAAAAGTCACGAATACAACAATACAAAAAGCTCCCAGCCAGTTGATATCAGCAGGGGTCCCGCATTACAGCCGCCACCTGCCCTGTCCTGAGACCAGGGACACTTCTAGGACCACCAGCAACCGCGGCAGGAGCCGCCAGTAGCCAATCAGAGCGCCAGGAGGCGCTTCAAATCCAAACGCGGGCTCCCGCAGCGCGGGTCGCGTGCGGGCGTGCCCGGGCAAAGCCCGGGCCAAGGGCAGGCCCGTCTGCGCCCGTCCGCGTCTGTTCGAGTCTGGTCTGGGCCCTCTCTCTTGGTTGCCATCTGCCTCTTACGTGTAGTCCTTGTCTGTGTGCAATCATACAGTGGAATAACTTCACCCATTACGGCGGTCCGCTTTAAGACTGATCTGCGCAAGCTTTAAGGATTAACTGTAAGTTCTATCCGCTCATCTATGTTTTCTGGTTGTTCTAGTGCTTATTTTGTCCTGTAACTGGTCCTCAATCATATAGTCGGTTACCCTTGGCGGATTTAGGACAGCTAACGAGTATCCAATTCTCCGGGGCGCCAGTATATTGTGTTCCGTGTTCTGTGTTAACCAACTCGACCAACTTGATAGAAATGGGGAAGCGCACGACAACTGCTACCTGCCATGCACCACCACCACCTATTCCCCCTTCCATACCTCAAACATCAATCGATAGGATGTTACAAAGGGCCATAGGAGTGGTGGCTACAGAGATTGAGCTCACAGAACGTGGACTGTCACTTACACCGGACCTCCGTCCAGCTACCCAAGATATGACCTCACTCACATCTCAGTGATTTGGATCCAACTCTGGATACATCTGCCAAGATTCGCCGATTAGATGGAGAAATCGGAACATTGGCAAAAGCAGTAACCAGGAGGCGGGGTGTCACCAAAGGTTTAGACAAGCCCGGTAACAGCAAACAGGCCGCTAGGTCCATTAAAGTTGGGACCAAGCGGAAGAAACTGAATGATGGATCTTCAGAGCTACTAGATATTGCCTCCGAGCAGGCTGCATCTGAGGGGCAGTCCAACCAAACAAACTCAACGACGGCACCACTACCAACATGGGCGGTTCCCATGATGGAAATCTTACAGGATCATCTAAGAGCCATTGTTAGAGAAGAGCTTGCTCATGTTCATGCTCGCTTGGACAAATTACTTAAACTCTGTTCTAGCACTGCTGGGAATCCACCGCCATCTCTTTCATTGGGTGGAGAGAGTCGTTCAGTATCTAAGGCCCCCACATCGTTGAGAACAGATGACCCGACTGACAGGCCCAGTGTATCAAGTAGGTCCATTATTACTAACCCGGCAAAGGATGGCGCCCGAACAGCGATTGTCTCAAACCTGGGGGCCATGACATTAAAACCCACGGATTTTATGGAAAATAGAGCTGAAACAGTTGGGTCGAATAATCCGAATGGCATGGGGGAGGGTCCACCTCCAATTAACCTCCCTCCAGCATCAATCCCATTTGTAACTGTCCTTGTTGGCGTCCCTGCTTTAAAAGATGGTCAGAATGAGTCTCAATACGAGTTAAAAAACAAGTGCCTCCATTGGCTAGTTAGATATTGTTGCTTCTCTTATGCCAATGCCAATAACATACTTATGACACGCAGGGTAGCTTGGCTGGGCAATAGACCTAAAGATGCTGTTGGGGATTGTGTTATAATAAATTTTAGGGATACCCGCATTGTACAAAATCTTTTATATCGGAGTCAATTCTCATCTATCATGGGCACAGCCATTGGCCTTCTCCCCCTTACCCACTTTCATTTGCCAACAACCCCCCATGGTACAAGGGCCAACTATAGAGCTGGTTATAATGAGTGGCACCAGAACCCAATATCGATGAGGCAGGTTGCTGCACAAACAGGTCCATACACTTTCAACCTGCCCCTGGCAAATAGATTTGGGGCACTTGAAGAAATAGATTGACTTATGGGGGAGTATGAACCCAAGTTGAATGGTAAGTGGGAATTTTCAGGGGATAGGGTCCATAAGTGTAAAAGAAGGGCATGTAGTCCCATAGCTACCGTACCATTCTCAAAACCCGAAATTATTATCCTTTTCCCCTGAGCTCAACATAGCTCTAATCAACATCTACTCAAGGCCGGTGAGGACAGGCCAAGAATCAGCAACCAGAGACCAACTGGATGATTTGTTATCTGGCTGTATGAATAACGCGCTAGTGGTCCTGGGGAGCGATCTGAACTGCCAATTTGAACCCTTGATAGAACTGATTGATTCCGCTGATACAGAGGAGGATATTAGTATCAGGGATAGACCCCTGATACTAATATCCCCTCAATTAGAGCATGCACATCTTTGGCCCTTCAAATAAAGGGACTCACCCTTAAGTTCTCTTTGCGAGCCTGTAATGGTCGCTTTAGGTCGGAATCCTCAGGGAGTTGTACATACAATAGAGTTGGGCATTCTTCCATTTTAGACTATTTTCTTGTTGAACTTAGATTGTGGGAGCTGGTTAAGGATTTTATCATTAAGCCTCGTTTTGACAGTGACCATAACGCCCTATTACTTAAACTTGCTGTCCCCATGCCAGGAGCTCTATCAGGGCATGAACCTGCTAGCGACCACCCTCCAACCTTATCTAATGACAGGCGAAGAGTCCGATGGGCGTGGCTGGAAAAAACACCCAATAAGATGGCTCGATTATTTGAAGCAGTCATACCCAATCTTGAGGCCATGTCCGAGCTCGTAAATAATGGAAGTAACATACTAGCCCCCACAGAAGTAGCAAAGGTCACCAAATCTACCTCCTGCAAGCTAGGGGAGGTATTCTGGCCTTTATGTGTAAGGGGACGTGGGCAGAGGCCTTCACTGACATGGTTTAACGACCAGTGTCGGCTGGCTAAAAAGGCGTTGTTGGAGGCTATTAGATCCAAGTGCACGACCAGAGTAAAAAAAGCAAGGTCTCTCTATAAATCTATTATTGCGACTGCAAAAATGGACTGGGAAGTGGACAAATGGGATAGCTTGAAAAAGGCCCTGGAGGCCAAGGACATGAAGAAATTCTGGTCCATTATTTCCTCTGGTAGCAGCTCAGGAAAGGTGGCCATAGAGCCTAACATTGATGCTAGCTGCTGGGAAGAGCACTTTCTGGCTCTCTATGCCCCATGTGTTATGGGAGCTAATTCTTCGCCTATAGAAAACATGTCACCTCTTTTTGCAGACACACCCATCCTTGAGATTACCCTGAGTGAAGTTACAACAGCTGTAAATAGGATAGTGCCCGGGAAGGCTGCTGGTCTGGATAAGATCCCAGGGGACCTCTACCGGGCTGAACCTAAGATCTGGTGCCCCTACCTTTGGGTGGTTTTTAATGCCATCCTTCAGGGAATGGTCCTACCTGCAACGTGGTCTGGAGCGGAAATCCTCCCAATATATAAAAAGGGTTCACCCACAAAACCAACTAATTATAGACCAATTAGTCTGATTGATGTTTCCCAAAAGGTATTTGCCAGGATTATTGTAGGTCGGTTGCAAGCCTGGCTGGAGAAGAACAACATCATGTCCCCATTGCAGGCTGGGTTCAGAGCAAAAATTTCCACAATAGATCAGGTTTTCAGGCTGCAACTTCTTTATTGGAAAACTGTACATCTTAAAGGAGGCAGCCTGTACCTGGTCTTTGTGGATCTTAAGAGTGCTTTCGACCTGGTCCCTAGAGATGCATTGTGGGGGGTACTGAGCGAACTAGGGCTACCACACTATCTTCTAGATATATTGAAAAGACTTCACACTGGCAATTACGGCCGAATTCGCTTTGGGAAAAAAGGGGAACTGTCTCAGCCTATTCCCATTGAGAGAGGGGTAAGACAGGGATGTGTCCTTGCGCCCACCCTGTTTTGCATATACATCAATGGTCTGGTAGGCGCCTTGAGCAAACTCAAGGACATAGATGCCCCCAAATTAGTGCATAAGCAGATACCAGCCTTGATGTTCGCTGACGACACCCTACTCTTAGCTAAATCTCCCATGGGAATTCAGAGAATACTGGATGGGTTTTGTGAGTTCTGTAGGACCAGGGGATTGGAAATCAATCCTGATAAAACCAAATTTATGGTCTTCAACCCCAAAAAATCAACTCGTGCTAGCCCACGTATGAATGGTATTGATCTTGAGAGGGTAACCACTTTCGATTCTTTGGGAGTTACACTTAATGAAAACATGGCCTGGGGACCCCAAATAGCTAAGTCAAATCTTAAAATGTCGCAGACCACTGGTGGCTTGGCCAAGTTTTATAGGAAATCGTTTCACAAGCCATTAAGCCCTGCTGTGGAGATTTATAAGACTCAGCTAAGAAGTGCAGCCCTATATGGGGCGGAATTGTGGGGGCATCTTTATCCAACCCTGATTGCCAAAAAAATCAACTTCATAAGGCAGCTGCTTAACTTGCCTATGAGCACTCCCTTGGTTCCACTTCGTATGGATCTCGGTGTGAGACCAGTTTCAGAGGAATCAGGATGCAGACCCCTGCTTTAATGGCGCCGCCTCTGGGCGACCCCGGAACTGGTCGAATTTAGATCTGAGCTTTCAGAGGTCCTCAGGTGTCCCGATGTAGTTAAGATGCCATGGTTTTCTTATATTAGAGAAAGTTTTCGCTCCCTTGGCAGATCTGAGCTGTGGGAAAATCCTGAAAAAGCCTGTGTGAGAACCCCTCGTAAATCAATAATTACAAGCTATAGGGAAAGTAAACTGTATAAACTCCAAGTAGATTCCTCCACTGGCTCTCTTACCTCAAAATTTTGGGATGTAAAGGCCATGTATAAGTGCGAGCCATGTCTAGATGAAATCCGTCCGGCATTAGCCAGAAAACTGTATACGCAGTTTCGGCATGGCTGCCTTCCCTTGAGATCCTACACAAACAATTGGTCTTGTGGGTCCTTATTGGGGTGTCCTGCCTGTGGCGAGGGTGAGGAGACAGAATTACATGTACTTTTTTTCTGCATGGGCTACCATATAATTAGGCATAGAGGGTTGATCTAGCTATGCAGAAACCTCGGCACAATACACTGTAAGGAAAATGCTACTTACCAGTATGCATCTGTTCTTGGCATGTAGAGCTGCAGATCCACACACTATGAATAAATCGCCATCTGGTGTTGGGCCCGGATGTTTGCACTTTGTTGTTGTATTGGAATAAGTCTTTGGAAGTCACGAGATAGGTGACTCCTCCTTTGGACAATAGTGCGCATGGGCATCGACTCCATCTTCAGATTGTTTTTTCGCCAAGAAGGGAAATGATGGAGTTTTGTGAGAAACAGAAATAGATGTCCATGTATGTTGTATCTAATTAAGATAATACTGGAACAGATAAAGGTAGCCGGGGAGGTGGGTGGGCATGTGTGGATCTGCAGCTCTACATGCCAAGAACAGATGCATACTGGTAAGTAGCATTTTCCGTTCGAGGCATATGAGCTGCAGATCACACACTATGCATAGATTGCATAGCAGTACTTCCCTTTAGCGGCGACCACCAGTATCTGTTGCAGTAGTTTGAAATAATGTTTTGAGTACAGCCTGGCCCACACTAGCTTGTTGTTTTGCCTGCACATCTACACAATAGTGTTTTGTGAATGTGTGCGGTGTAGACCATGTAGCTGCTTTGCAGATATCTTGTAAGGGAATGTTCCCTAGAAATGCCATGGAAGCCCCTATTTTGCGAGTAGAGTGGGCTTTAGGGGGAATAGATAGTGTACGTTTTGCTTTGTGATAGCAAATTTGTATACATTTGACAATCCACCTTGCAATCCCAGACTTTGATATAGGATTGCCTTTATGTGGTGGTGAGAAGGATACAAAAAGTTGTTTTGTTTTGCGAAAAGGTTTTGTTCTGTCAATATAGTAAAGGAGTGCTCTTTTCACGTCTAGTGTATGAAGAGCTCTTTCTGCTACTGTTTGTGGTTGCGAGAAGAACACTGGCAACTCAACAGATTGGTTGAGATGGAAGGGAGAAATAACTTTAGGAAGAAATTTGGGATTTGTCCTGAGAACCACTTTGTTATGATGGCGTTGTAAAAATGGTTCTTGAATAGTTAGTGCCTGTAACTCGCTGACTCTTCTGAGAGATGTGATGGCCACAAGGAAAGCAACTTTCCATGTAAGAAATTGTAGCTCACATTTATGTAGAGGTTCGAATGGAGGACCCATTAATCTAGTGAGGACGATGTTTAGATTCCACACTGGAGAGGGTGGTACCCTGGGAGGAATTATTCTTTTGAGGTCTTCCATAAATGCTTTAATGGCAGGTACCTTGAACAATGACAAATGTTGTCTATTTTGTAGGTAAGCTGCTATGTGTATGCTAGATTACATCTTTGAAGATGCAGCAGGTAACATATGATGTGTTGAATGGACGCATCTAGAGGATTGATCGTGTTATTGGTACAGTATATAACAAATCTTTTCCACTTGGCTGCATAGCAGGCTCTAGTGGTGGGGCGCCTAGCCTCTCTGATAACGTTCATACAATCAGGTGGAAGATTGAGGTAACCAAATTCTAGGACTTCAGGAGCCAGATCGCTAGATTGAGCTGTGCTGGATCTGGATGTCTGATCTCTCCATGGTTCTGTGTTAAGAGTTGTGGGGAGAGGTGTAGTTTTTGGTGCAGGACTACGGATAGTTCCAGCAATGTTGTGTACCATGGTTGTCTGGCCCATGTTGGAGCAACTAGAATCAGTGTTAGTGACTGTTGTTGCAGCTTGCGCACCACTAATGGAATGAGTGGGAGAGGCGGAAAAGCGTATGCAAATCTGCCTGACCAATTCATCCATATCGCATTGCCTTTGGACAATGGGTGTGGATATCTGGCGGTGAAGCTTGGGCATTTTGTGTTGTAATGTGTGGTGAAGAGATCTATCTCTGGATGCCCCCACATTTGGAAAAACGGTTGAAGAACTTGTGGGTGAAGTTCCCACTTGTGAATCTGTTGTGTTTGACGACTTAACAGATCTGCCATCTGATTCTGAATTCCTGGAAGATGTTGGGCTAAAAGGAATATGTTTTGAGGAATAGCCCACCTCCATATGCTCTGTGCTAGTTGAGAGAGCTGCAGAGAGTGCGTCGCCCCCTGTTTTTGTAAATAATACATTGCTGTGATATTGTCCGTCCGGACTAAGACAGCTTTGCCTGATATCTGTTTCTGGAATGATTTTAATGCCAGAAAGATTGATAGTAACTCCAAATGATTGATGTGGAGTAGCTTTTGCTGAGTAGCCATGTGCCCTGTATGGTGTGATGTAGTAGATGAGCTCCCCATCCGGTGAGCGATGCGTCTGCTGTGAGCACAATCTGTGGAACCGGCTCTAGGAACGGTCGCCCTTTGGAAAGGTTTTGGGTGTTCCACCACTGCAGAGAGCGATGTGTGCGGCCGTCCACCAACACCAGATCTGTTAGCTGACCTAGAGCTTGGTTCCACTGACGTGCTAAGCATTCCTGTAAGGGGTGCATCTGGAGTCTTGCATGCAGTACTATGAATATACAAGAGGCCATCATCCCTATTAGTTGCATAAACACTCGAGCTGGAAGTGAGTGTTGCGGCTGGAATTTTGTTATAAGGGCTTGCATGCTTGCTATCCTGGCTGGATTGGGATATGCAAGGCCTTTTGAGGTGTCTATTGTGGCACCTAGATATTGTTGGATGTGGGACGGTTGGAGGTGAGACTTTGTGAGGTTTATTGTAAACCCTAAGTCGTGAAGTAGTTGGATTGTGGTGTGTGTGTGATTTACACACTGGGTATGCAACTTGGCTTTTATGAGCCAGTTGTCCAAGTATGGGAAGACGTGAATTTGTTGTCTTCTTAAGTGGGCTGCTACCACTGCCAGACATTTTGTGAAGACTCTGGGTGCTGTGGTGACTCCGAATGGGAGAACCTTGAACTAATAATGCTGACCGTCCACTACAAATCGAAGATATTTCCTATGAGCAGGGTGAATGGGAATGTGGAAGTAGGCATCCTTGAGATCTAAGGTGGCAAGGAAATTGCCTTGTTTGAGTAGGGGAACGACTTGTTGAAGAGTGACCATATGAAAATGGTCTGATTGTATGTAGAGGTTTAATGGTCTGAAGTCCAGGATGGGCCTCAGGGTTCCGTCCTTCTTTGGAATGAGAAAATACAGGGAGTAAACCCCTGTGTTTTGCTGATGCAGGGGAACTGGTTCTATTGCATGTTTTTGTAGGAGGGAAAGCACCTCTTGTTTGAGAAGCGTTAAATGCTCTGTTGACATTGGACGCTGTTTGGGTGGTATGTTTGGGGGAGTTGAAGTGAGCTCTAGGCAATAACCGGATTGAATAATTTGTCTCACCCACCTGTCCGTGGTAATGGTGTTCCAGACAGGTAGGAACTGTAGCAATCTTCCCCCGACCGGAGTATAATGGTCCGAGGGGAGTGGAGGGAAGTCATTGTTTGGAGGTGGAGGCAGTGCGAGTATTGATAGTTTTGCCTCTACCCTTGTTGTTATTGCCCCTGTAACCTCCCCTGTAATAACCTCTGGTAGATGAGGTCTGGGCGGGACTTTTATAGGAGGTGGAGGAGTTATCGGTGGTAAAACCTCTAGAGGCGCCCTATAAGAGGAGCGACTAAAGGAACTTCTGGGAGTTTGCGATTGCAAAGCTCCCATTGATTTGGCAGTATCAGTATCTTTTTTCATCTTCTCCAAAGATGAATCCACACTAGGCCCAAATAAATGTTCCTGGTCAAACGGTTGGTTTAGTATGGTAGTTTGAACCTCGGGTTTGAACCCTGAAATACGCAGCCAGGCATGTCTGCGCAAAAGGACACTGGTATTAATAGCTCGGGAGGCTGTGTCTGCAGCATCCAGAGCACATCGAATGGAGGTATTGGTAATAATTTTGCCTTCCTGGATGAGATCATTTGCCCTTGTTTTATATTGATCTGGAAGGTGTTGTAGTAGGGTCTCTAGTTCGTCATAGTGTGCCCTATCGTACCTAGCCAGCAAAGCCTGTGTGTTGGCAATTTTCCATATGTTGGCTGCTTGGGACGCTGTTCTTTTACCAGATGCATCCAATAGTTTTGACTCCTTATCAGGAGGTGGAGCATCGCCTGAGGTTTGGGAGTTAGCCCTTTTCCTGGCACTGGAGACTACCAAGGAATCTAAGGGAAGCTGCCCTTTAATGTAAACAGGGTCAGTTGGGGCAGACTTGTATTTCTTTTCCACTCTGGGGTTAATGACTCTAGCCCTTACAGGATCCTTAAAGACTTCAGGAGCGTGTTTGATTACCCCTTTTAACATTGGGAGAATGGAAGTGGACCTTTGAGATGGTGCAAAAGTGTCCATAAGGAAATCTTCTTCTATAGGGTCTGTGTGCAAATTTACACCGTGGTATTCTGCAGCTCTGTGTATGAGCTGAGTGAATCCTATAGTGTCCTCTGGAGGGGATGGTCTAGATGGGTAGATATCATCTTGTGGTGTATCAGAAACATCTGGTGTGCCATAATTGTCTGATGGGTCATTTGGGATATTAGGATGACTAGGTTCTCCTAAAGGTTCATCATCCCCTTCGTCCCCAGAGGGGTCCTCATAATCCTGAGGTGGAGGAGATTGTGAGGGTACTGGAGATGGAATAGGAGAGATGTGGTGTGGAGGAGGAGGTGGAGAAGGAATTCTTAAAGGAGAAGTGGCAATGTCTCTCTTCTTTAAAGGGAGTGGAGCTGGTGCAAGTTTGTCCATTTTCCTTTTCCTGGAAGGACTAATTATAAGTTGACCTGTCTTTGGGTCTATTTCAAGAGTCTTTTGGGTTGGATCAGGTTGAAAAAACTCCTCCTCTGGAGTGTGTTGTTTCGGTGCCTATTTTTTCGGGTCCGACTGTTTGTGTGGCACAAGTTTTGGAGTTGTTTTATGCTCCTTAGGTTTGGAATCAGGAGTTTTCCAGGGTTCCGTTGGGGTCTTTGGAGCCGGTTGTCTGTTCGGTTCCGATGATTTTTTCGGATCCGAAGGTTCGATGCCAGTGGATTTCGGTGCTGAATGCGCCGATGTGGGACCAGGCTTCGGTGCGGGCGAAGACAGTGGTTTCTCTTTGGGTTTGTCCTTTGTTCTCGGTGCCGAGGATGGGGTTTCGGTACCGACAGTAGGCTGGCTCGATCCCGAGCAGCCTGAAGGCTTATGTGTTGACTTCTTTGCCGAGCCGGAAGGCGGGGCGTGGGAAGTTTTGTCCCGGTGTGCACCTAGGCCCGAAGGTGAAGGTGTTACCGAAGCCTTTTTATGAATGGGTGAGGGGGAGGGGTCGACGTCAGTACTTACGACCCGTTGCCCTGGAGTGATGTCTTCGAGGTCGGACTCGTCGGCTTCGGAGGCGCTGATGTTGCCCTCTTCGATCTGCTCCTGCTCCGGTACATTGATGCCTTCTTGGAAGATATCGTCCGGTATGGATGTTGATGATCGAGCCATGCTTCTTCGAGCCCGACGATCCCATATTGTCTTCTTGGAGCGGAAAGAGGCACAAGCTGGACAGTCTTTGGCCTCGTGCTTGGGCGAAAGGCAGAGGTTACACACCTTGTGAAGATCAGCGTGTGGAAACTTGGATCCACATTGAGGACACTTTTTGAAAGGAGTCCTTTCCATGAGCCAAAAGGCCTGATGGCGCAGCTAGGCCCGAAGGCCTGCGTCGACGACCGGAATCGAAGAGTTCAAGTTTGTGGAGATACGCGTCGAATGGGAAATGCGATCGAAAACAATACCGAAGAAAGGGTGAAGGATTGCGCGTCGAAAGTTAGAACGGTAACGACACCGAACTGGAGCGCGACTAACACATCCGAGCCCGATGGCGGAAAAAAACAATCTGAAGATGGAGTCGATGCCCATGCGCACTATTGTCCAAAGGAGGAGTCACCTATCTCGTGACTTCCAAAGACTTATTCCAATACAACAACAAAGTGCAAACATCCGGGCCCAACACCAGATGGCGATCTATGCATAGTGTGTGATCTGCAGCTCATATGCCTTGAACAGAAGCTTTTAGGCTCCTAAAATACAGCGCTGATCTGCATATAACTAATGCTGTATTGCGTTTTTTATACTCTATGTGGTGGGTGATGGAGCAGAGTAAATGAAAAAATTTAACCCCTAACAAATTTTATAAATAATTAATAAATATGTTCGTTTAAAGGTATTAATCAACAATGTACGTGAGGGAAGGGTAACACGCAAGTATATGTATGCTGAATAATCTATTTACAAATGTCTGTGTGTCTAATTATAACATAAAAATAATTGCGTACTAAATAAATAATAAATGCATGATTCGTGCTTCATAGAATATAAAACGTGACGTTGCAAAAACAATAGTGATGGTAAGTAAGGAACAGCTTAAATGTTGCTTTCTGCTAGGTAATAACTAATTGGGGTACGTAGATGACGGGAAGGAAACGAAAAGGCTATCTTTCTCTATTTTAATTATGTTTTGTTTATTTCTAAATAGTGCTTCTAAGTCTAATCGAGTGGCGATATAAAATGGCTGCCGTTTATTAGAGTACGCATGCGCTGAGAAAACACATGACAAGGGAGAAAAAGTTGGAGAAAGACTGACCACGTGATGGTGCTGAAAGGCTAGGATGCAAGAATGGTCAAGGCTGATGTGACCTATTTGAACTGATAGTGTGCCGTGGTGATCAGCAGAGAATCGTGGGAAACAGTTTTAAGAGAAAGGACAATGCCTGCAGAGTTCTCGAATGTATCGAAAGAAGTTACAAATGTACTGATCGAAGCGGATGGAAACATGTCTTGAACTGTGAGAAAGGAAATGAACATCTGCATTCCAGAAGAACAAGCTGGATCCGGGGAGAATTTGATTAAAACTGAATAAATGAACTGAGTGGACCAATGAAAGAAAAGCGCGTTATTAATGTTGCAACAATTTAGTTAGCAAAGTTAGAATTAGGGTATAAGTAGGCCTACTCTTAGTGGGAGGGTTGGTTGGTTGGTGGCTTCCAGTGCTTGGGGTTCCAGATCGATCCATTTACTGAGCGGGAAATGCTGAAAGACTGTTAGATGAGACGGGTTGCGGTAGCTGATGCTGACGAGCTGAAGTTTCTGTTGCTGTCTTATTTTTCCAGTTGAGTATGAGAATCAGGTTATTTTTCAACTTTAAACTTAGGTTAGAAATCATTAGGCTAAATTAGGAAGATAGGCAGGTTAATTAGGATTTTCTTCATGACAAATTTCCTTTCTGCAATAAAATTGATTTTGCTTAATAAATATTTGAATTAATAATGTATGAATAATTGAATAAAAAGTCTAAATTCTTTTCCATGCCTTTAAAATTATATAAAATTTGAGATTCTTAAATCAAACGACTCAGTCATTATTTACTAAATGATTGTGAAATTAGTAATTAGTTATTGTGATTTAGCTGGTCTTGATCACTATCAACTGATTTTCACTAGATGATCCATCGACAAAACAATGAGCAGGAATATCTTAAGAAATAACTAAGAAAGCGATAGGTTAAGGTAATAAGGTTTCCCGGCTCCTTCCAGCGGTACATCATGATGATTTTTATTTAGTTTTTCTTTCTCCTAGGAGTATAGATTCGTAAAGGTGTAGAGGAAATCCAGGTGTGTGTGTGTGTGTTTGTTAGGCGATGTTATGGGCCCCATCGTCATGTGGATGTGAGAAAATATAAGTCGCGCCTAGATGACCGATAAGTGACCTAGGAGAAATAGTTTTCATTGTATCCGCTGCATCAGATTTCTTGGTAGCAGAGTTATGGTTTCTATAGATTAGTTTGGTGATTATTGATTATTTTGATGACTAATACTATATGTTGAGTCGCGTTATGTTATATGTGAGTTTTCACGCTTCTGGGATGTAGGAAGTGGAACACGTGTGGCAAGAGAAGTCACATGGAATTTGGTACATGGTCTGAATTCATTTTTTTGGTAATAACACAGGTTGTGTTATGTTAGGGATTTTCTGTACGAAAGGTGTGTAACTGAGATAGCAAATCACGTTTTCTTGTGAAACTCTGGCCTTAATTCTCAGGAGCATAGTCTCCACATGTGTCTTATCCCCAGAGAAACAGGTTTACTGTTTGCTTGAAAGAAGGGTAAGGTAGAGGGAAGTGCTACTTTATCGGCGAAAGTTAATAATTCTGTGGTAGGGTAGAGGTAAGCGCTGCCTACTGGAAATACAGGATTCTTGTGTAAAAGGACAAAGCTGTCACTTTTGTTTAGCGAATCAGACTATGGAATTGTTTTAAATGTTGTAACTAACGAAGAAACATTGAAAAGAAAAATTGCCGATAATTTTTGTAAAGGAGGGGTAAAAGAGCAGGAGTGACGTAGATAGTGCCGCACTAGGATTGGATAGTGCGCTAGTCACGTGAACGCAAAGACAGGAGTGACGTAGAAAAGTGCCGCGCTAGGATTGGTTGGTCCGCGGAAGAAGGAAATCGTTCTGATTGGTGTGTTGGTGTGAATCGCGCTGTGATTGGTTGAAGTTCCGTACACGGAACAGTGCTGGTTTTGAAGAGAAAACCAATCGAAAACATGCCGTATTATGAGTATGAAAGGGAGAGAACGTCATGGACGACAAAAATTAAGAATTTCTTTAAGAAAGACAAAAAGGTTGTGACTAGAGAGGGACAAGTAATTCCTCCGCCGAAATCAGCAGCTTCACATATGATGCTGAAATATGGATATCATACATGCATATGGTTAGAAAATTGGGCAAAGTATACGAAGAATGATGGAGCATTAGCTTTCCCTGAGAATGGTTCATTTAGTGTAGCGGTTTTGCGGAATTTGAGAGAAAATATGACAAATTTAGAACCTAGACCTAGACCGACACAGTTTGAAGCGTTGACGGAATGGGAAGATGAGATGTATGAGCGAGAGAGATTCAGAGGTTTAAGGGATCATGAGTTTATGCCTGGAAGAATGTGGGGAATAAATCATGAGGATAGAATAAAACGATGGAGATGTGCTAACATGACAGGAGGTTTGTTTCCGGCTTTTACAGTTGAGGAAGAGACTAAGAGAAAATGTACTGAGAAAAAGAAACATATGGAGAGGGAAAAATATATGCATGAGAGTGAAACGGATGATGAATTGCTGGAAGATATTCTAAATAGAAATCCCCTCCGTATCAGCAGAGTTCTACAGTGGTGACACCTAATGCGCCGCAAATAGAGACTGTGCGAAATAAAAGTCCTGTAAAAAGAATTGAAATAAATAGGTCACAAGATCACATAAGAACTTCACAAAATGAAGGAGTAGAAAGTGACAATGCAACTGAATTAGCAAGAACAACAAAAGAGCTGACTGAGAAAATTAGGGAATTAACGAAAAACATGGAAGCTGTAACTGTACCCGTAACAATAGGTCCAGTAATACCAGTTTTTGAGAATCAGAAAATTGATGAACGATCTTAGTGATTCCTATGAATTCACAATTTCAGAGAGAAAAAGAAAGGATGGAACCAAGTGCAACTACAAGTAATTTGGCTAGTACCTACAGACCAAGTCCAACTACAAATTTGACAGTGAATGAGTGTAATGGTAGGAAAATGCCTATGGTAACAGAATCTGCAACAGTGACCCCTGAAAAGAGTGGTAATTGGATAGAACTAAATAATACGCCTATAGGTCCGACTCCTGATGAGTTAAATGAGTGGATGAAGGCATTTAAAATAAAAGAACCAGAAGAAAAACCATTAGATGTAATTAGGTTAAAGATTGACATGGAAGAATTAATTTTAGGGACGATTGGTACAGAAAAGCTGAAAAATTACCAGGATGATCAGATTATGTTTCTGTGCAAAAGTATTACATGGAGAGCTAAAAATTTACATGACAAACTGGAAGAGATAGCAAGTGAAATTGGAGTAGATTTTGCGAAAGTGAAAACATTGCAGAAACCGTACAGAGTAGACTTTTGTGAGAAAGATATTGAAAATTTGAACACAGCCGGAAGGCTGACACAGATAAAAGAGTTAATT
Organism: Calotriton arnoldi; assembly: GCA_963921515.1. Classification (NCBI taxonomy): domain Eukaryota; kingdom Metazoa; phylum Chordata; class Amphibia; order Caudata; family Salamandridae; genus Calotriton; species Calotriton arnoldi. Next base: position 1,264,479 of record CAWUFW010002141.1, on the reverse strand, counting down.
GTTTTACTGAGAAAATGGGGTGAGGTGGACAGATGGAAAGTCAGATGGACGAAAAAGTATGAGAAAACTGCAGACAAAGCTTCTTTGGATTTTATGATAACTGAAAAGGAACCTGTTGCAAGAGAATACCCTATGAGAGAAACTCCAGGTGGTAGTTATGTGCATGTTCCCTGGACTAGACAGGATATACTGTCATTTACAAATGAATTCCCGAAGCTGAGAGAGAAACCAGGTGAATGGTACCGACAAGTGGAGAGGTTTGTGAAGGTTTCAAAGGTATTGTGGATAGATTTAGATGGATTGTTTGACATCGTGGTGCCAACTGATTTGTGGTCTGAATGTAAAATTACAGTTGACTGGCCAACTACAGAATATCCAAGAGATCCTAAGACAGGAGCTCCAGGTCCTGAGGTGATGAGGAAATATGATAAGGTGATAACCTTTTTGAAAAATAAGATTCCTCCTAAAGAAACAGATTGGGTAAAAATAGACAGAACTACACAGGAAAGTAAGGAGTCCGTACATGCCTATTATGAAAGATTGTTGTTGGTTTTCAAGCAGTATAGTGGGTATGAGGAGTTGAGTGAAAAGGATACGAGTCATTTTGTATATAGATTTGTGTTTGGACTGAATCCAGAGATTAGTGAAATGATTAAACAACATATGATTAACTGGCAAAACGGCACTGTAGATGAGGTACTGAGGTATGCTAAGTATTGTAGTGATGATATTGAGAGTAGACAGCGTAAATTGAAAGAGAAGGCAATGTGGGCACAGGTGAAAGTGGCAGAGAAACAAGAAGCTCAATTGGATAATAGTGGGAATGAAACAGGACAGAATAAATCCCGACCTAACATAGGTAAAGGGAAAGGTCAAATGAGTCTAGAAGAGGCAAAGAAAAAATGGCCATGTCATAATTGCGGAAAACTAGGGCATTGGAGAAACGAGTGTAAGTTCCCACCTAAACCTAATCCGGAAAATCAATCATTAAAACCACAGGTGCAGAATGAGGTAGTTGTTCAACAAGGTCAGGTGCCACAACCACCACTTCCCAACAATGTTAACCAGCAAAGATACAGTACAGAAACAGGATTCTACGGAGGAGAGCAGGTAACACAGTTGCCACGAGCAGCTAACATTTCTCAGTATTGGTTGCGTCAGAGTGAGGATGAATCGGATGAAAGTTTCTGACGGTGCCTAGGAGAGGGAAAGAGTGCGTGCTTGGCGCAACTCTAGAGGTAGATCAGTCTGGTCCCTTTGTGGATGGAGAAGTGAATGGTGCAAATGTAACATTCCTTGTTGATACTGGAGCTACCCGTTCTACTGTTAGATCAGTGGAAATTCCAAACCTTCCTCTCTCAGGTGAATATATCCAAGTAGTTGGAGTAGCGAATCAGCAGATTAAAACACCACTTACTGAATTAGTGGAAGTAAAAATTGGTTCTTTTAGCAAAACGCATAGATTCGTAGTGTGCGATTGTAGTCCCGTAAATCTTTTAGGTCGTGACCTTTTGTGCAAGATGAACTGCACAATTTATTGTACGCCAGATGGAATTGGATTTCAGACCCCAGTGAAGATGTATTGTATAAAGTGACATTGATGAATCAAGAACCTGAAATGAATGGTTTGTTTCCTGCATTTGATGCAGAAAATCTTCCAAAAGAACTGAAAGAGACAGTGAAAGAGAATGTGTGGGATTTTACAGGAGAAGATATTGGATTAATGAAAGAAGTAGATCCCGTAAAAGTAACAGTAAAAGAAGGAACAACTTACCCAAATACGCCACAGTATAAATTGACTCCAGAAATAATTGAAGGAATAACTCCTGTAATAAATAAAATGATTGAACAGGGAATTCTAAAAGAAATAATGAGCAGTCCATGTAATTCACCTATAATGGGACTGAAAAAGCCAAACGGAACATATAGAATAGTACAGGATTTGAGAAAGGTCAATAAAATAGTTGTGCCTTGTTGTCCAATAGTGCCAAACCCTGCAGTAATTCTATACCAAATTCCACATGAAGCTGAGTGGTACACCGTGATAGATTTGTGTCACGCATTTTCTCTATTCCTTTACATCCAGATAGCCAGCCATTATTTGCGTTCCGGTTCGGAGAGCGTATTTTGGCATGGTGCCGAATTCCTCAGGGTATACAGAAAGCCCCTCAATCTTTAATCAGATTTTAAAGAAGTCCCTGGAAGATTTGAAAATGCCAGAAAAGTCAGTGATGGTGCAGTATATCGATGACCTGTTGGTGGCATCGAAAACAAAAGAAGCATGTGTAAGCGATACAATTGCTTTACTGAACCATCTAGAGAAAAGAGGACATAAAGTGTCCCCTTCGAAATTGCAGTTTTGTCAAAAAGAAGTCCAATATTTAGGGCATAAAATTGAGAAAGGAGTGCGAAAGATAACGACGGAGAGAATAAAAATGATTCAAGGAATGAGAGCACCAATGACGCAGAGAGAGGTAAGAATGTTTCTGGGAATGGTTGGATATTGCCGACAATGGATAAGTGGTTTTTCCTTAATTGCTAAGCCATTACAAAAATTGACCAAGAAGGATGTAAGAGACCCTTTTGAATTGAATGACGAAGAAATGAAATCTTTCAAAGAGTTGAAAAAGAAATTGTGTGAGGCCCCTGCTTTAGGAATGCCTGACTACGAAAAGGATTTTGAATTGTACTGCAGTGAAAGAGATGGATGTGCATTTTCAGTACTGGTACAAAAACATGTACAATGAAGACACCAATTGCTTATTTTTCAGCTGTTTTAGATCCTATAGCAAAAGCGTTGCCTGGATGTCTGAAAGCTGTTGCTGCTACTTGTGTAAGTCTGGAACAAAGTGAAGGTATAGTGATGGGGTACCCACTGATAGTATATGTTCCCCATTCAGTAGAGATTCTTTTGACAAGAACAAAAACACAGTACATGACACATAGTCGGCTGACTAAGTACGAAAAAGTAATCTTGAGTGCAGAAAATGTGACCATAGATAGATGTATGAATGTGAATCCTTCGACATCATTGCCAGATGAAGAGAGTATAATTGAACAAGATGAAGTAGATCATGATTGTCTGAATGTGCTGGAATATTGCACAAAACCAAGAGCTGACATAAAAGATGACCCTTTAAAGGAATCAGATTATGTCATGTTTGTGGATGGCTCATGCTTGAGAACGAAAGAAGGAGTTTTAAGCGCAGCTTACGCAGTGTGCTCAGTGGCGACTGTGATGGAAGCGTCTTTTTTTGTCCTCATTTATGCAATCTTGTTGTAAAAAGCAACAGGGACACCTCTCACTTAACGCCCTCGAGAATGAGGTGGAAACCATGCTTTAATACCAACATTGCCAATTTACCTGAGTTAGTATCTCGCTGTTCCGACCCCAGTGAAACTCAGAATGACCATAATCACAGTTGTTTAAATCATTGGACCGCCCTTCCTATCCTACCGTCTGTATAAATCCCATAAATCCCAGTGTTTTGTACGTTTGCATTCCCCTCTGGCTCTATCCATATTCCTGAATTTGTCAATAGACCGAACCCAGTCCTCAACCTTCGGGGGAGAAGGGAGGATCCAATTTATACAGATCTCACGTCTTGCGATTAAGATGAGTGTAAAAAAGAGATATTTCTGCATCTTAGTTAGTGTAATATTAGAGTTATCGATATCCATTATGCCGAAAATAACGTTAAAGGCGCTTACCTTAATGGTTGTGTTTAAGCTTCCATCAATGATCTTACCAGTTTCACTCCAAAATGTGTCGAGGTAATGACATGAATAAAACATATGGATATCGTTTGCTTTCCTCTCACCACACTTTGGACATTTCTTAATCATCTGGATATTCATCTTTGATAACTTTTCAGGAGTCCAATAAGATCTGTGCAGGGTAAACAAATGATTTTTCCTGAGAGGTGTAGAAATGATAATGTGCCATAAAAAAGTGCAGGATACTTGCCAGACTTGCTGTAGTTCTTGAACTGGAAAGATCTTCTTCCATTTGAGATCTGGGGTATCATTATCACCTTCCTTCTTCTCCAGCATCTGCCAGTACCACTTTGATACTTCTTTTTTCCCAGAGTCTTTAAGCAGTTCGGCCTCCAAGTTCCCAACATAATCTGGCCAGGTCGTTTGCTCTTTAGACCAGCTAACCAACTGGTAGAATTTAAACCTGGATATTCCATTCTTCGTTCTTTCCACTAACTCATCCCAGGATCTTAAATTACCGGATTCCAACAGCTCTCCCCACTTGTTAATCCCAACCCTTTTCAGCGAAAGGGCTAGTGAGTCTTTCAGGCATTCAGGAGTCCCAGGGGAGTTCCATATCGGTGCTTGAGGGCTATAATATGGATATTGCCATAGCTTCCTTATGTCGGACCAAAGTTTAAATGCAGCTTTTGGCACCTTTAGTCTGATTTTCTTGAAAAACTTTTGGTGTCCGAATTTATAGAGACAATGATCATAAATTGTCACTGCTTTCCAGTAGGGGGGATATGACTCATGATCTTGGAAAAGGTGCCTTATGTTCTTAAAACGGAAGGCTTTGTAGTATAAAATAAGATCCGGACTAGCTATCCCCCCCTGAATCTTCTTCTGGGACAGTTTTTTCCATGCTATCCTGACACTTTTAGATGCCCAAATAAACGAGTTTATTTCGGCCTGAATTTTTCTTAAACTTCGTAGATTAAACTCTAAAGGAATTGTGTTAAAAATAAAAGTAAATTTCGGAAGGATAGCCATTTTTATTACATTAGCTCTCCCCATAAAGGTGAGCGATAAACAGTTCCAAGACTTCAGTAATTTCCTCATCTCTTTAGTTTTTATATCTAAGTTCACTTGAGCGATATCATCAATACTATTTAAAACTTGGATCCCTAGATATTTGATTTTTTTCTTGGACTCAATTTGTGGAGTAGGTATGTTCCAATGCATTACCTCTGTTTTATGATTATTTATTTGATAACCAGAGATTGCCCCAAAATCTGTTAATATACTAATTATACTGTTCCATGATTCATTTAAATTACACGAGTAAAGCATCAAGTCGTCAGCATATAATGCCACCTTTAACTCCCAATTGTTAAAGCTAAAAGGGGGATTTCTTTAGATGTCCTAATTGTATTGACTAACGGCTCTATATACAAATTAAAGAGATGGGGTGAGAGTGGACACCCCTGTCTAGTACCTCTCTTAATTTGGAAACTATTTGAAATGCTTCCATTGACAAGTATTTTCCCCGTAGGAGCCGAGTAAATATTATCTATTACCCGTGAGAAGTTTAAGCCTAAATTATTGTGTAAGATAACTTTTTGTAAGTATGACCAATTAACACGGTCAAAAGCCTTTGCCGCGTCAAACGTAAAAATTGACAAGGATACTTTCTCTTGGGTTGCAATGTCAATGGCTCCGATCAGTTGGTGTGTAAGATCATGTAGTTGCCTACCTTTAATAAATCCCTTCTGATCCTCACAAATAATTTTATGAGATAGTGAGCCGAGTCTTTTTGCTAAAAGCTGGGAAAAAATTTTGTAATCTGTGTTGAGGAGCGATATTGGCCTGTAGGATTCACAGCATAGAGGGTCTTTTCCTGGTTTTAATATCAAACTAATCGTCGCCTCATTCCAAGATTTGGGGATTGGAAGGCCCTCCAAAAAAATGATGTTAAAAAGGACAGTTAATCTGGGTGCGAGACAGTCTTTTAGTGCTACATAAAACTCATTAGGTATGGCATCCGGTCCAGCTGCCTTACCTCTTTTAAGGTTGGTAATTACTTCCTGGACCTCCTTTAAAGTGATATGTGCATTTAAACTTTCACAAGAATCTTCATCTAACTTCAGACCACATGATTTGTTTAAGTATGTATCTATCGTTAGGGGTGAAGGTACTAGGTCTTCCTTGTATAATAACTGGAAAAAATGTTCAAAGGCCTCTTCAATGCCTGACCTGTCTTCAGTTATTTGTCCTCCATTTCCCTTGTAAATAGCTGTTATCTTGTTTCTATTTTGCTCTGTCTTGAGCTTCCAGGCTAACAATTTACCGCTATTCTCCCCAAATTCGTAATTTGACAATGTACTGGCTTGCCATCTCCTCCTTATCTTTTCCTCTAGTTCTAAGGTAAGCTCCTGTTTCAGCTTCGTTATTTCCTTTTTTAACCTGCTACAATCTTCTTCAAGAGTCGAGCTTTCTAGATTGACTTGTCTCTCTTGTAAATCTGCCTCTATTTGTGAAATTTTAAGCTTCTTCAATTTATTTTTTCCTATTGCTATGCCGGCTAGTGTACCTCTAAGCACGGCTTTGTACGCATCCCAGACTATCATTTTGGACACCTCCCCGTCACCATTTTCCTTAAAGTAATTTTCAGTTGTTACCACTAATTTGTCAATAACTTGTTGGTCTAATAGGAGTGTTCGATCCACAGTCCACCTTTTCTCGCCCTGTCTTAACTCAAACTTAATATGTAATTGAACTAATGAGTGATCGGACAAGTGTGCGGGCAAATGCAGAACGTTCTTAACCTTATTACTTAAGAGTTTATCCACTAGGAAGAAATCTAACCTAGAGGCATGGTGATACTTATAGTTTCTAAAAGTAAATTTATTTGTTTTGTCCCCTTTTAATTTCCAAATATCAATTAAACCCAGATCTTCTCTAAGTCTGTACAAGTACTCTCGCATCTTGGGTAGATTTAAGACTTTACTTGGGGGATGTCTATCTCTTTTAGGATCTAATAAAATATTATAGTCGCCCCCTAGTATTATTGGAGTGGACTGTACTAGCAGCTGTGTGTATAATGACTGAAGGGGCACTGGATCATCTATATTGGGCCCGTAGTACCCCGCTACGGAAAAGGCGATATCATAGGCTTTTAGCGTAAGAATATGTGATTTTCTAATAATGATCGACACACCCTTAGTGTTACATGTTTGGTTGGTAGAAACGGTCTCCCCAATCCAATTCTCATATTTTATAGCTTCAAGCCACTCATTTCTTAGCAGATGTGTCTCTTGTAAAATAATGATATCGCAATTTTGTTGTTTAAGGTACTCGAAAATCTTTTGACGCCTACCCCTTGTTCTTAGCCCATTCACATTCCAAGTTGCTATTTTCAGATCACCCATTAAGTTGATTTCTTTCTTGTTCCCTATGGCGCCCTCCCTGTTTTGCTATATAACTCACATATCGGACAAATATTTTTTTAGTTTTATCCCTAAATGCTCCCCACCCAAAGAAAATGTCAACGTGCACAAAAGAACCCTAAAAAATACTCAAACCCCCACCCTGGAGAACCCTCCCCATTTCCATTGGGCAACCTCGTTGCCCAGTTTGAGCACCGCAGTCGAACGGCTGTAATTTTTAAAACATTTTAACATATCAGGCTACTTATCCCTGCTTGTCTTCATAGTTTCTAGTAAGTGCTCCACTTCTTTTGGGGCTCTAATGTTATAGGTTTTGTTACACCACATTATGCGTAAAAGGGCTGGAAATTTCATCTGGACAGTGGCTCCTTCGGCCCTGAGGTCCTGCATATATTTTCCTAGGGCCCATTGCCTGTCAGCGGTGGCCTTGGAGATGTCCGAGCGGATTTTATAATTATATCCGTCTCTTGTTAGGTTGCCAGAGTTTAGAGCTTTAATCAATATGCGTTCTTTTATTGAATAAGTTTTAAAGTTGACCAAAACTCTGCGTGGGTTTTTCCTATCTCTATTTAGCCTAAATGGGTCTCTATGGACTCTTTGTATGTCTTCGTCCAACGCTTTCTCATCCAAATCAGGTATAAAGTCTTTCAGGAGACTCACTACAAAAGATCTTATATTTTGGCCTTCCTGGCCTTCAGGTATATTTAGTAAGCGCAAATTATTCCTCCTAGCATTGTTCTCTAGGGTCTCAATTTTATCTCTAAGTTCGCTTTCTGTTGAGAATATTTTCTTGATGTCACTCTGGCAAATCCTCACATCATCCTTTACGTGTTCCAGAGCCGATTCGACTGCTACCACTCTATTAACCAATGCGTTAACTTTAGCCTCCAGAGCCTCACAAGTGGCCTGAATTTTCTCCTGATTTTTCTCTGATTTGGCAAACCCATTTTTCATCTCCGTTAGCAGTGAGGCCGCAAAAGCCCCCATATCCTCCCTTAAAGGGGAATCTCTAACTTGCTCGCTTCCTTGGCCATCAGCTAGCTTACTGTAGTGTAAGTGGCCCTCACTTTGTAGGGAATCTATTTGTGGAACTTCTTCTAAAGTAGCCTCTGAGGTGTGTTCATCGTCCTGGCCTTGATCTTCTAGTCTGAGAATTGGATATTTGTTTTGTGACTCCATTGTGTTCAGTGTTAGTGTAGGCGTTACATACGTAGAAACTTCGCTCTGAGTCGGCTTCTCTTGGATTTTAAAAAGGAGCGTAATGAGGGGGTAACTTTTAAATTAGAGCCTCTTTTAGCTGTTCTTTTGCTATTTTTGCGGCTCTAGTGGAAACCACTGCTGTTGTAACTCCTTTGGATTTTTGGGCCCTTTGTTTCCTGCTAATGTATTTAACTGAGCCAATATCCTGTAGTGAGCTCCAATCTTTAACTTGCTCCTGGACTGACTCAGGGGTTTTATCTGACGACACTATTTCCACTCTTCCTTGACTCCGCAAGTTTGGCTTTTGAGACCCATTTCCTAATGTATCAGACGTGATATTAGCGAGTGTGGAATTATGCTTATCGCTCTTACCCGCTACCGGTGACAGGGACAGCTGTGAAACGGACGAGCCCTTCTTCTTGCCTTGAACTTTTTTCCTATTGGAATTCATGCAAACAGAGGGTTCCACTTCGTCATCTATGTAAAAGGATTGAGTATGAGAGCCCGTTTGGTATTTAATACTTTTTAGTCCAATTATTTTCAACCTGGGTTTAACACACGCACTAGGGGCCTCTGCGTTAAATACTGAAAATGACGGTAACCCCTCTAATTCAGAGTGGTAAAATAACTTATAGGGGGCCCCTCTGAAGTTTTGCTTAAATGTAGCCCTGCGTAAGTGCTGAAATGTGTGAGCTGCCACTGACCAAAAGTCCCCCAACTCACTTCGGTCTTTTCCGGACCTAACCCCGTCGTCGCAGGGAGTGGGGGACAGCACAGCTCCCAGTGCCTCCACAGCTCCCCGTCCCATTCAGCTCCTCCGTGCTCTCTGCTCAGCGCTCGTCACTGGGCTCGCTCACCTACTCTCGCGAGCTCCGGCAGCACCGACAGCCTCCAAGCTACAGCGGGCGGGTCGCCGCACAGCTCCGCAACCCTCAGAGCTTACCTCCACCGACAGCGCCAAAGCAGGCAGACGCCACGCCGAAAACAAACTCCACGGCCCGCCACTAAACTCGGATCCTCACCGAAGCCCCACAACTCATAGTGTAAGCCGCTCCCAACCGTAAGTATTTCCTGATTTCAAAACCGCTCGACTGCGGGGCTCGCGACCTAGGCGTTCAGCCGGCCGCCATGTTCTCCTCCCCGTGATGGAAGCGTCTTGTCTGAAAGGAATAAGGTCTGCCCAAGTTGCAGAACTGATTGCTTTGATTCAAGCATGTAAGTTGGGAAGAAATGTACGAGTTACGATTGTGACCGATAGCCAGTACGGTTTCGGTATAGTGCATGATTTCGGTCAGATTTGGTCACAAAGAGGTTTCTTGACGTCTGCAGGAACACCTATCAGAAATGGAGATTTTGTAAAGAAACTGCTTGAGGCGATACAGCTGCCTAGGCAGATAGCTGTAGTGAAATGCAAAGCACATAAGAAAAATGAAGATTACATGACTGTCGGAAATAATTACGCCGACGAGATAGCCAAATATTGTGCAGAGAACATGGTATCCCTGAATAAGAATAGCGAAAGGGAGCATATCTCTTCTCCTTTGCTTTTTACTAACACTGTCGAGACATGGGATGAGGTGAGACAGTTACAGGAAGTTGCAAATGATGAGGAAAAAGATTACTGGATAAAAGCAGGATGTAGAAGGCAAGAAAGCAATGGTGTGTGGGTTTACAGAGATGAAAGACCAGTTATGCCTGAAAGCATGATTTCAGACATGGCACGGATGTACCATGGACAAGCTCATATTGGGAGAGATGCAATGATCAGACTTTTTAGACAAACATGGTATAACCCAAAATTCAGAGCCATAGCTGAAAGTCTTTGTCAAAAATGTCTTGTCAGCAGTTTAATCCAGGAAGAAAGACAATAGTGAGTCTAGGAACAATAGGACGAGAAGAAGGTCCGTTCACTAGAATGCAATTGGATTTCATTGAAATGCCCCCTTGTAACAGACTAAAATATGTTCTAGTGGTCGTCTGTTTGTTTTCTCGTTGGGTGGAGGCATACCCGACTAGAAGGAATGATGGAATAACGGTAGCAAAACATATGCTGCGAGAGTTCATTCCAAGGTATGGTTTCCCAGTCACGATTGAGTAGATAGAGGAACACATTTTCAAAATGAGTTGATTCAATTAATTTGTGAAGCATTAAGTATTAAACAAAAACTGCATTGTGCATAAAGACCAGAGGCTTCTGGGGTAGTAGAGCAAATAAATGGAACAATTAAGAACAGGTTAGGAAAAATGTGTCAAGCTACAGGACTCAAATGGCCCGATACACTGCCCCTTGTCCTGATGACCATCAGAAGTATTCCTGAAAAGAAAACTGGACTTAGTCCTCATGAAGTGATCATGGGACGAGCAATGAGACAAGCACAAGTACCTGTCAACAAGTTACTGACTATAACTGATGATATAGTACTGGATTATTGCAAAGGACTGGCTGATGTGGTGCGTTCTGTGTTTCATCAGGTTGGAACGGATGCGACCACTCTTGAAAGAAAACCAGCCCACGACTTGAATCCAGGAGACTGGGTCCGCATAAAAGTCCACAGGAGAAGAAACGGTCTAGTTCCTCGCTGGGACGAGCCACGACAGGTAATCCTAGTGACAACGACTGCAGTCAAGTGTGCAGGAGTGAAAAACTGGGTCCATGCCAGCCACACAATCAGAGTTCCAGAACCTGCAGATCGACATGTGAGTCGACATCTGGAAGTGTGGGATGAGAGTTCAGCGACTGAGACAGAAAGAAGAGAAAGGGTGCCAGAACTTGAAGATCGACCTGAAAGTCGACATCTGGAAAACCCAACTGCAAGCACCTCTATAGAGGAAGAGGAAGAAGAAGAAGAAGAAGAAGAAGGAAAAATTGCAGAAATTCCAGAACTTGAAGATCGACCTGTAAGTCGACATCTGGAAATATCTGACACGAGTTCAGGATCTGATGATTCAGTTGAAAACTGTGAAGAATTTCGAAGGAGAACTTGGAGATTTGAACCAATTAGAGAAGAGAATGAACAAGAAAATGATTTAAATGAACAACCAAGTACAAGTTATGGTGGAAATCCTTCAAAAGTAATATTAATAGACAAAGAAGGGAAAGAGACAATTAAAAAGCTAGAAAATCGAGAAGAACCCCGAGGAGCAATAGGGACAGATAGTGAAACAAAAGAACAGGGAAAATTAGAAGCAGAGAGTGAGATAAATACCAATTCGGAAGAACATCGAGGAGGGACAGTAATAGGTGAACACAAGAAGGAGAAAATAGAACCACCAGTAAAAAGAAAATGAGATCATAAGTTTCAAAATAAGAGACAATTGTGAGAAAATTGAAACAGAATCTGAAGAAAGCGGAGAAGAAGAGAAAACAAAGAACTGAATCAAGAAAAAGAAATTGGAAATCAGAAAGAGGAGAAAAGGAAGGTGAAGCCAAAAGGCCAAGAAAAGGAGACAATTGGCCCAGCAACTATATAAGAAAATTGAGATACAAAATAATCAGAACAGGAGAAAAAAGTGCTGAACAGGTGAATGAAATAAGTCAAAAAGAACAAGAAAAGCCAAGTGGAAAACGATTGCAAAAGTCTAAAAGAATAAAGAAAGTGAATTCGAAATACAAGTCACCTGAGTGGTTGTGCATCGCTCTAACTGATTACAAAGAAGAAAGAAACACTCACGAGAACCCGAGACTGAGAAACCGAATGGGTAAAGGTGAAGTGCAACAAACCTGAAGTGAAGACTTAAAGTGCTTCTACCGGATGTGACAGTTTTACTGGATGTGACAATTTTACTGGATATGACAAATCACCGGTTGTGAAGAAAGTACCAAGCAAAGACTTTTGAATGCAGAGTGGCATCTGAGTCATTTCTGAGGTGTAGTGACACAATTTTCTGAGATTTAACAAAAAATAAAAACAAAAATGGAGAATACTAGAGATAGAAGAGATAAATGTGAGTTTTTAAAAAGATGGTGTAAAATGTGCTGCTTTTGTACAGGTTTATTAATGACAGTATGGATAGTTTTAGCAATCACAATTCCTATTAGTATAGCTGTAGTAGAAGCAAAGAATGATACTAAACCAGAAAAAGAAACTAATATTAAAGAACCAGTTATTTTAAGAAGTAGTGCAGAGTTACATAAGGATAAGTCAGTAGCAGATTTTTCTAAAAATGTTTTTACAAAATTGTTGTACGAATATGTAGAGACAATGGATGTGAGAGATTGTTATGTTTGTATGCAGTTGCCTGCATCAGTGTCAGAAGGTGTGACTTATCATCACCTACCTCTAACTTATGGAATAACATGTAGTGTCATAGCAAGTTTATTTTATAAAACAGGTAGATTAGAGTTTTATTACACTGATGTAGATAAGATTTTTGCAAATGTTCCTGTAGTTCCAGAACTTAACAAAGTAAAACAAGCAAAAGTTTTAGGAGAATTCTTTTAGAGCATAGAATTTTAACATTAGAAGAAATAGCAAAAAACAACCTTACCTGTGAGTTAAAGAAAGAAGAAAAAGTATTTTTAGAAATGGTTGAAGAAAGAAGAATGAAATTTCAAAGAGAAGCAATAAAAGAGAAAAGAACACATCTATGGACGTTTGAGGAAGAAAATCATGAAGGGAAAAAGATAAATGCAGCAATGACATTAGATTGGCCGCAAACAGGAAAGTTGTGTATTAGGAGAAATAAGACAGTCTATGACAATTATTTTGTAGGTTCCAGTATCTGCCATGACAATTATCAAATTTTGGGAGGTTGGGGATTTAAAGGTGGAAAAGATCCAATATTTCCAGGTATCTATTATATTTGTGGGAATAGAGCTTATTACAGGTTACCGGACCATTGGTATGGAACTTGTTATGTAGGCCTGGTCTTTCCCAAATTCTTTCATATGGACAGAGAAGAAAAAGGAACATACAAGATGATTAATAGCTTTACACGTAGAAAGAGGAAAGTTTTTCAGAAATTGTAGGTGATATTTTTGGAGCATTAATACCAGCAGTGGGAATATCTTTGAATGCATTTAAAATTCGGAAATTATCCACAGTAGTAGATCGTTTGTCTACAGATACTGCGGGAGGGTTCTTGATGGTAAATACCGAAATGGTTGCCATGAGAGCTATGGTGATAATCAAAATCGGCTTGCCCTTGATATTCTTTTGGCAAAAGAGGGTGGAGTTTGTGGAATGCTGAAAGTCCAACATTGTTGCACTTACATTCCTGATAAAAGTGAAAATATACAAAAGTATATTACAAATATTACAAATTTGCACAAAGAACTAGTTCCACTGGAGGTTGAAAGTGTCCTTGGAAAACTTGGAAAAGGGTTTTCTTCAGTAGCAAATTGGTTAACAAGAATGAGTAGACTAATGATAGGGAAAGTTATAATAATAGCAACTGTAGCAATATGGTTAGCCATGGTGTTGAAAATTGTAATAACGTGTATAAAAAGAAAAGTAAGACAAAATAAGATAAAAAGAAATAACAGAATAATGAAAGAGAGAGAGAGAGAAATGGGTGAAATTGAGTTAGAGAAAATGAAAGAAAGTATGTATAAAGAGACAAGAAGACAAGATGAAATGGAAACAGATGTGTAACTAACAAAAAGCAAAAGGATGAAAGACATATGCTGCCTGGAAAAGAAGTATAACTTGGGTTTTATGTGGTGATTTAAAAATCACCAAAGGGGGGAGTTGATGGAGCAGAGTAAATGAAAAAATGTAACCCCTAACAAATTTTATAAATAATTAATAAATATGTTCGTTTAAAGGTATTAATCAACAATGTACGTGAGGGAAGGGTAACACGCAAGTATATGTGTGCTGAATAATCTATTTACAAATGTCTGTGTGTCTAATTATAACATAAAAATAATTGCGTACTAAATAAATAATAAATGCATGATTCGTGCTTCATAGAATATAAAACGTGACGTTGCAAAAACAATAGTGATGGTAAGTAAGGAACAGCTTAAATGTTGCTTTCTGCTAGGTAATAACTAATTGGGGTACGTAGATGACGGGAGGGAAACGAAAAGGCTATGTTTCTCTATTTTAATTATGTTTTGTTTATTTCTAAATAGTGCTTCTAAGTCTAATCGAGTGGCGATATAAAATGGCTGCCGTTTATTAGAGTACGCATGCGCTGAGAAAACACATGACAAGGGAGAAAAAGTTGGAGAAAGACTGACCACGTGATGGTGCTGAAAGGCTAGGATGCAAGAATGGTCAAGGCTGATGTGACCTATTTGAACTGATAGTGTGCCGTGGTGATCAGCAGAGAATCGTGGGAAACAGTTTTAAGAGAAAGGACAATGCCTGCAGAGTTCTCGAATGTATCGAAAGAAGTTACAAATGTACTGATCGAAGCGGATGGAAACATGTCTTGAACTGTGAGAAAGGAAATGAACATCTGCATTCCAGAAGAACAAGCTGGATCCGGGAGAATTTGATTAAAACTGAATAAATGAACTGAGTGGACCAATGAAAGAAAAGCGCGTTATTAATGTTGCAACAATTTAGTTAGCAAAGTTAGAATTAGGGTATAAGTAGGCCTACTCTTAGTGGGAGGGTTGGTTGGTGGCTTCCAGTGCTTGGGGTTCCAGATCGATCCATTTACTGAGCGGGAGATGCTGAAAGACTGTTAGATGAGACGGGTTGCGGTAGCTGATGCTGACGAGATGAAGTTTCTGTTGCGGTCTTATTTTTCCAGTTGAGTATGAGAATCAGGTTATTTTTCAACTTTAAACTTAGGTTAGAAATCATTAGGCTAAATTAGGAAGATAGGCAGGTTAATTAGGATTTTTTCATGACAAAATTTCCTTTCTGCAATAAAATTGATTTTGCTTAATAAATATTTGAATTAATAATGTATGAATAATTGAATAAAAAGTCTAAATTCTTTTCCATGCCTTTAAAATTATATAAAATTTGAGATTCTTAAATCAAACGACTCAGTGATTATTTACTAAATGATTGTGAAATTAGTAATTAGTTATTGTGATTTAGCTGGTCTTGATCACTATCAACTGATTTTCACTAGATGATCCATCGACAAAACAATGAGCAGGAATATCTTAAGAAATAACTAAGAAAGCGATATGTTAAGGTAATAAGGTATCCCGGCTCCTTCCAGCGGTACATCATGATGATTTTTATTTAGTTTTTCTTTCTCCTAGGAGTATAGATTCGTAAAGGTGTAGAGGAAATCCAGGTGTGTGTGTGTGTGTGTGTTTGTTAGGCGATGTTATGGGCCCCATCGTCATGTGGATGTGAGAAAATATAAGTCGCGCCTAGATGACCGATAAGTGACCTAGGAGAAATAGTTTTCATTGTATCCGCTGCATCATGGGCAAGGATGAATTTTCTTAAAGTGTAATTACGACCCTGTTATTTGATTATATTTTATGTTTTTAGCTTCAAGTGTATTTTAAGAATTGGTGGTTTTTATCCTGGTTTTAAATTTTTAAACCAGTTTAATAATGTTTGTATCATATGTGGTCATTCTTTTATGGTGCACTCACACCGAAATAAAGAATCAATAAATGGAAAATGGAATGGATATCAGCAGTCGTCAGGTAACATATACAATTATCGGACACATTTATAAAATAAATAAATGATAAAAGTCATCAGGCCTATTCAAGATGCTAGTCACAGCTAGATCTAAGCCTAACTGTGGCCTTTAAAAAACCATAACGTGGACCCTGAGAGCAAAGCTAAAAAAGTAAAGGCGGGGCGCACTTGATTAATATTTGCTATTTTTAAAATTGGGATTATGTAGGTCTTCTTTGGTACCTCATAATAACTGCAAAACATTAAAAAATTAACCATGTCTTGCGGGGACTTGTTGTCACATCCACATGGAGGCAAAGTCTGGCCTTTGCTGTTCCCTCGAGGGTGGGCAAGGAGGAGATAAAATAAATCGAAACGGAACCTTGTAAATAAAAAATGGTTGTACGCGTAAGAAAGCCCAAGGAGATACGGTTCCGTAGATTGTACGGTTTTCAGGATAATGTATTTGCATACACTGGGTTTCATTAACTCGCACTCCTTCCTTTTTACTCCCCGGAGTCTACAAAAATACTCCTTAGCCCAGGGTAAATCCTTCTTAATGATTGAATCCGGGTCGCTAAAGAGGTCCACCCTTCCAAGAGTCCTGAACCCTTTTCGGAAACATTTTAACCAGGGAATATGGTGGGCGTAATCAAGGGCCATACAATCCCTTATGATGTCTTTATGTAAGGCAGTCCCCTTGTTCCCCCACACTTTGAGCCAATAAGATAATGGGCAAAATGACAGCAGGTCTGACAGGTAGGGCATACCCAATTCTTTGTGTACAGAAAAAGTAGCGGTTCCCTGGGGTACACGTGGGGGTCGTCTCAGAAACCTGTTTTCAATTCTTTGTAACTCATCAGCCGAGGTATAGCCCCAAATTTCGCTGCCGTAAGTTACCTGAGCTAGACACTTGGCTCTATAAATCTCCAAAATTGCACCTATTGGTTTTTTACCCAACCGCGAAGCAAAGTTAAAAATTGCTGCATTGGACCTTTGAAATTCCCCTTTCTTTTTGCTTCTTAGGGGGCCCCAATTTAGTTTAGCATCCAGCATGACCCGCAGGTAAGAGAAGGCACTGGTCTTGGGGACCGATGAAGACCCTACCTTGAAGTTAAAGGACTTCCTTGTACCTGGCCCCAGCTCCATCACATATGATTTAGAATTGTTGACTAACAGGTCCCGGTCCTCCATAAACTTCACAAAGGAATTAAGTAGAGTTTGCAGACCCCTCACTGTCCTAGCCATGAGGACAGTGTCATCGGCATACAGTAGTACTGGCAGACCACGCCGTCCCACCTGGGGGGAGTCTACCTGAGTATCGACCAGTACCTTCTCCAGATCATTAATATATAAGTTGAATAAGAAAGGGGCCAATATACAGCCCTGTAGCACCCCTCTCTGGATTGGGAATTGATGGGTGACCTGACCGTCTTTCGTGAACCGTACCACCGCTTTGGTGTCCCTATGGAGCTCACGGAGTAAAAGGACAATCTCTTTGTCCACGCCCATGCCCAATAAGCTCTCCCATAGCTTGTTTCTGTTAACACGATCAAAGGCGGAGGACAAGTCCATGAAGGTGAGATATATACTACCGGGTTGAGCAATGGTATATTTGTTGACGATCATGTTCAGGTTCAGACATTGGCCGATTGTGGACCTCCCTGGTCGAAAACCGCATTGTATATCCGTTAAGATGTTATCATCCGCCCTTCTGGACAGCCTGTCCAGCAGGACACGTCCGAACACCTTAACAGATGAATCCAACAGGGATATGGGCCTGTAGCAAAGGGTGCTGTCCCTGTTTCCTTTTTTAAAGACCGGGACAATGGTGGATAGGGACCAGTTGCTAGGCAGGTCCTCGCTAATTGTAGCATTTATGACGGTGGTAAGGATTGGCACCCATAGCTGTGAATTAGATAGATAAAGGTCAGGAGGGATGCCATCGGGTCCTGACGCTTTGTTCCTAGACAGCCCTGCTATACCCTTGCTGACTTCATCAGCTGTGATAATAAGGGACGACTTCCCTCCACCTCCAGCTTGACAAACGGCTGCTGAACATTTCCTGGAAATGGCCAACCCATTCCTCTTCTGTAATATGTGCGTCTAGAGCCTCAGAGTTTTCACCTGACAGAAAAGGACAGTTACTATTTTTCAGGCTACTGGCCTCGCTGAGCTTACTCAAGGCCTCCTCCTTTAGCTCGGCCTTACGTCTTGCTAATTCGGCTTTGTATATCCCTCTGCACTCTTTTACCACAGCAGGGTCCCTTGAGATGGTGCCTAGTACACCCCTCAGGTTCCTGGCCGCACGGGAACAGCCATGGTCAAACCAACTTGTGGCTCGACCCTTCGAGGATGTTGATGGTACCTTAAGTAAGTGTCCAATTGTACGCGAAATGGCCGAGAATGCCTCCAGTGCAACCCCTGCCTCCCCGCGTCCACTTGTACAGATATCGATTTCCCTCTTGCACTTAGCCAAAAGGGACTCATGGAAGGAGTCCAGGGATATCTGAGCCCACCTTAGCCTTCTGCCCTGATCTGTTGCCCTTAGTGTTCCCCTGGGAACTGCCTTACGGGATTTCCCATGCTTAGGCCAAATGGTCAAGATACACAGCGGGTTATGATCGCTGTAAATGATGTCTTTGACAGAAAAATCTAAAAGAAATTGAAAGAAGGGGCTAGAAACAAAGATAAAGTCTATAAACGTTGAGCTACCCCTTCCAGTGAATGTCGGGTGTAAGTGGTTCCTACCATGGGTCACCCTGGTCCTTGACATGATTAGATCGAACTCATCGACTAGGGCGTTGAGACTATCTCCCTGTGAGGTGTGTTCAACATGCAGGCCCGCCATCCGAGGGCATACTATGCTGGTTATAGTGCTAGCATCTGGGTCCCCGTAAAGGTGAAAATTAAAATCTCCTGCAATCATGAGGTAGCCATTCAGTGAAGCCTTAAAGGCCAAATTCCTTAGAAAAGAGCCCATCCTAGCAATATTACAGACAATTGGATGCACTGGATTAGCGTTATAAAAATTTTACAACAACAAGTTTACCAGCCCCTGGGATAATGATATAGCCTGCAAACAATCATTATCAGTTGGTAATTTCTTCAAGCGGCATGGTATGTCCAGAGAGACGTAAATTAACAGACCGCCCTTAGGTCTTCCCGCCCGTGAAGGAGTAGCTGGTACAAAAAAGGTCTTAAATACCTAGATAAAAAAACTTAGTAGTTGACCACGTCTCCTGAAGGCAAATGACGTTGAATCCTTTTATAAAAGTAATCCATCCGGGGTCGTTTATCTTGTTTGCTAGTCCAGCAATGTTACATGAGATAAATTTACAAACTTTACCGTCACCAGGTACTAAAGAGGGAGGCCCTATATTCACTCCGTGGGAGGGAGGCCCTATATTCCCTCCGTGGGAGGATGCTATCTCCAAGGGATCTTTATCCGTGAGTAAGTCACAGGCGTCCAACGATTCCAGTGGAGCGAAAGAGTTAAAAAGGGGTATGTCTTGAATTACCATCTGACGGTCCTGCTCAGGACATCCAGGATAAACCGGGAGTCTCCAGGTGCCCACCCTGTTGGGCGTCGGAGCGCGGGTAATGGATCTATAAAAATACACTAGGGGGAATTCCATGAATGTCGAGGCAGCCCCACCCACGTTGTTCTGTATCACCGAGTGTAAAGTTCTCTCTACTAGGTGGGGACTGTTGAAGCTGACAATTACACAGTCTCCTGCCAGGTTTTTTGTTGACCTCCCCACCCAGGAAACTCTTCGCACCATAATGATATGTTTCTCCAGCCTTAGTCCAAGAGACGTGTTACGATCCAACCAATGCAGGACCTTGTTCTTCAGTTGCTCAAATTCCTCGACGGCACCCAGGGGGGAGCGCCGGAACATTACCAAGTACCACTACATATGGAGAGGATTCCGGGGGAAGGTGTAACGTTGGGAGCCTCTGCCTCGGACTCTCCCCCGTGGGATCTGATGCACGGGGCTCTGGGTGAGCACCCCCACCTCTTACTGCTTCTCCCGCTGGAGGTTTGGCTGGGCCGGGACAAGCTGTGGGGCACTGTCACTTTGCTGCCCCTACTCCACCTGTTGGACCTCCATAGACTGTGTAGGAAGGTTGGCACTAATATGCGCACAGGTGAAGGCCTATACCCACTTGCTCCCTGCTCACCGATTGTGGTAGTAGCTGGGCAGGGACAAGAGGAGCCTCCCCACCCCCCACGAGGATCCAAACTCCCAGCTGGCCTGGATTGGCAGATCTTTATGAGCTCCTGCTCCATTGAGACTAGACGTTGCCTAATGGGATCTAATTTATGCTCGATATTGGTCATCAATGTGCCCATCCAGCCATCCATCAAGGCCTCCATGTCCTCCCTGGATAGTGGAAGTGGCTTGCTAACACAATGTCCAGACCCTTCTCCCCTCTGGCGTTTGGCTTTTGCCAGTCGCAGGTCCTTTCCTTTTTACCTCCATACCTGCCCCTGCTTTTAGACCCCCTGGCTTGACCTTGTTATCAGGGCCCTTAGTTGGTGTAATTGGGCCTTTAGATTCAAGACTGATATTACGGGTTGTGACTACCTCTAGGCCATGAACTCCCTCGCCATGATCTCCCTCCATCCCCAGGGATGATGATCTTGCTTGACTAAACGAGGGACCAAGTTCAAGCTGGATGTCCTGGACGGGGTGCAATACGCTACCCCCCACTGCACCTAGTGGGCTGGAGACAGGGCGGAGTACGGGCGAGCGAGAGAGACGGCGAGACACCAGTTTGATTTCCTTGTCTATGATCCCGCTGCCCGTAATAAGAATGCATCCATCGTCGTGGCTGGAGGATCTGAGGGTACTGACATAGTGCCTTTGCGTTTCCCCATGGTTCCCGGACAGGGATAAATGTTAACTAACAGGCTAGCCAGCTAGCAGTGCTAAGAAAGGCTAAGATACAACAGCTGGCCGGGAAGACAAACCTCATGCTTCTAGTTGAACAATACACAAAGACTCCTCCTACCTTCCCGTGTTCATGGCTGGAAGTAGTTGTCCCAGTCCGCGGGGCTCCTCTCTCAGTACCTTTGTTTAATTCCAACCCTGGATTGTCCACAGGGTTACATCAGACTCCTGCCAACGGATCTCAGCACCAAGAAGGGTGGCCCAGCCCAGCCTCCTCCGGGCTCTGACGGGCGCGCCCTTGGCCCAGGCTTCGCCAGGGCGCGTCCCGTGCCGCGGGAGCCTCCGCTGTGATTTATGCGGTTCAGGGCGCAGTGAGGGTTACGGTGGCGCCGGGGAGTCTGGGATATGGAGTCCTGCTCCTTGCTCCTATCCCGCTCCTCTCCCGTTGGCTGGCGCTGTGGATTGAACTGGCTCTGCAAGTTGGCTTCTAATTAAATATATCCCTGCTTGAAGGCATCTTCCACAATTGCCTAATAACGGGTCAAATTACCCCTTTTTAAACAAACCAGATGCACAACTCACTATCCTACTATAGATCTATCACTAATTTCCCTTGGCTAGGCAAAGACATCTAAAAATGCGTTAAACCAAAATTATCTTCTTACATCATCAAAAACAATCTCTTTGCTCCCATCAATCTGGGTTCTGCAAGGTTACAGCATTGAAATGGGCACTGTAAAAATACATGACAACATCCACAGCATAATGAACAAAGGCACTGATTGTCTGCTTATACTCCTTGATCTTTCTGCACTTATGTACACTTTTATCGTAATTATGTACCTCAGCCTGGACTTTTCTGTGCAAACATGTGAAATGAGAAAGCGAAATTGTCATATCCAGAAAAATTAACTGTTTAGTGCTACATTGTAGAGGATAACAATTGTAGGAATGGCACAGTTCTGTCCTCTATGAAATGTTGTAGTACCTTCATTTAGCAGCATCCGAAGTGAAGAAAGTATTGCAAAACAGAGGACATGCCTTCCACTGCCATCCTTAATGTGGAAAGCATGTCTTAAGATTTTTCAGTTCTCACGCCAAACACTCCAATTAAGCGCAATGAAAATTTCTTACACACATAAGCCACATTTAAACAAAATGAAGTAATACAAAGACTATTCTTGTCTATGAAATTTTACTCCCTCCTTATGATTAGGTTGCATTGAAAAAAAAATGGCCACTGTGTTACTGAACTACAGGTCTTATTTTTCAGGAATGCCTTGGGCAGGAAAACAGAAAAGCAGTGCACCTAGACAGAAACCACATCTTATTGACAGAAAGTGAGTGAATCTATTGGTAGGACGGGAATGAGGTGTGTTGAGCATAAAAGGAGAGGGCAAAGGTGCAAAGATGTGACTGAAAATGGGTGTCCTGCAAAAAAGAAACAAACAAAAGACAAAAAGAGATGAAAAGGCGTGTTGGGGAAGAAGTTTGAATGGACAAAGACAGCGGGTGTAGAAGGATGAGTTTGACAGCAGTAGGGAGAAAACGGGATCCTGTGGTATACCAAAGTAAATATTTAAAACCAAAAAAAAATGGTTAACAAGAGGAGGTCCATTGAAAAGTAAAAACACCCTCACAAAATATGAGGACAATAAGCATGTAATGGCACAAATCTCGACTTACTTAGGACTGCATTTGGAAAAATGCCTGAAATCTGTGACTTTTTTGCAACTACATTTTTGCTGCTCACTTTCTCGT
The DNA here is from genome assembly GCA_963921515.1 of Calotriton arnoldi. Lineage (NCBI taxonomy): Eukaryota > Metazoa > Chordata > Amphibia > Caudata > Salamandridae > Calotriton > Calotriton arnoldi. Next base: position 1,241,925 of record CAWUFW010002141.1, on the reverse strand, counting down.
AGGAGACTTTTTTATTGCAGCACCAGAAACAGTACACCTTTACAAAGAGTACACTGAAACAATGTTCAATATTCCGCAGCAACAAATTCTTTTTTATTACAAATGTTTTCCCCACAAATTGCCATCTGACAGCTTAGTTGGAATTTTTCCTATGAAACCAAACAATAAGTGAACTCTTTATTAACTTTTTGTAGGAATGGTAACAAATATAGTATTGCTGCAGAAGAGTTTCACTCTGCCACATCATGTATGAAACCCTGCTGTGCTTTCATCTTTTTTATATCAAGGAAACAAGCACTGCTAGGAGGTAATAAATCTGCAGACTTTCTGTCTGAAAAACAGTGTTTAATTTGTAAAGAAATAAGTGCTACGGTCCTCATCGGGACGTCACTGCCGCTTGCACCACCCATTGCCCCTCAAGTGTTGACAATGAAAAAAACAACTACTAACCATCAAGCTTCTATAAGTGTGGCAGCTCAGATTATTCCAGGCCCCCAAAGCTAAATGAATGTCTTGGGCAACAGCTGATTACGCTAAATTGCACACCTGATGTTCCCTACTAAATATAGCGTAAGCGATCGATCTTTTATTTACCTAAAGTGGTTGAGGGGAGGAAACAACTCAGATAAATATCAGCAAAGTTGTCATGCCTGGAAAGACCACCAACTCCAAAGTGTAGTTTGAATATTTATTATAAGGCCAAAAACAATTGGATGTAAATACATCTCAATAGCAAAGTATAGAGGTACAGGAAAATTAATACAGAGCCAAGTTTACGAATATAAGTAATTCGGCCCAAAAGACAAATGATTATGAATTCCAAAATCACAACGCAACACAGAATTGATGCGATATTCAGCTCTCGACTCATTGAAAGAAATCAAAATCTTTCCCTACACTGCTCTACATTGAGGGCCCTTCCTGTCTCTCTTCTATCATTCCCCAAAGGTGTCAGCACGTGTTGACTTCCTAAGAAGTACTCACGTCAAATGGGTCGTTTTAGCTTATGGCTATGGAGCTCGCTCTAAAATGCTCCTTCTCCTCCGAAAGCTAGCAGAAGTCTGGACTCGCTGTCCCTGCGCATCATACAAAAGATGGGATTCAACCCACAATACGTCATTCTTCTTAAAACTTTCCATTGCACCTCTATGCAGTAGCTTTTTCTTTTCATGGCACAAATTTAATTAGTGATATCTTCTTTCCAGTAGCCTTGGCTTTCAGACAGACCAGATACGCAAGGCATCCTCCCATCTCGCTTCCCAGCCATCTTCAAAGACATTCCGGGTTTCTCCTTAACTCTGAAAATAACGATGTGTATTCTTGCACCTGCAGTTGGATGAGAACATTCTCATTTCGAACGCAACAACATTTGATTATTTATTTCTCGAGAGCAAGGAGAATCGAAACTTTAAGCCTATAATACAGGCAACTTAAACTAACCACAATTACGGTGTATAGAAATAATATCGTCCTGCACATTATGCTTGAAGGAATCGTAATACATACAAAATTCAATGCGTTCACTAGTTTTCAACATCAAATGGTTCAAATAAATGTTTCTTAATAATCATAAAACACTGCAAACAATACGAATACATGAGTGCATTTAAACCATGAGTATAGTGCACTCATACAAAATAGAGTGCTATCAGCGCTCTATCAGTTCCCCCCTCTTATGACTAGTGTCATAATACCAACTTTCTATTCTCCTGTAGTTTCTCCTTGTAGAAGAGACCGACCTAAACAGAAGCTGTAGCTTGCCGTACCTGTCTGAATCGTTCTAACCCCTTAAGGTGCTGGTAATGACTGTCCTGCAATCGTTCAAGTTGGCGCTCTCGCTTTCTCGAAACAGTCTCCTGATGTCGTGGCCTTTGCCATTTGTAAGCCTTGATGGCTCCTAGTAGGACAATTATACAAATGACAGCTATTATAATAGGCTTCAAGATATATCCCATTATTCCTTGTCCCAAACTTCCAAACCAACTGCCTATCTTGCCAAAACCTTTCCCCACTTGCTCCCAGAGTCCTTCAGCAGCCATCTCAGGTAACTCTTGGTGTATATCTGAAATATTGTTGATGTATTTCCTTATATCCCGACTGTTGTCAGGAATATAAGTACAGCACTGTTGAACTTTCACTAATTTGCAGACTCCTCCGGCTTTTGCTAGCAGCACATCTAGGGCAAGACGGTTTTGCAAAACCATAGCCCTTATCGAAACCATCTCCCCGTCTGCAAGTAATAAAATCTGAGCTGTGTTTATTGAGAGCTTATCCACTAGTGTTGCCAGCTTTCTGATTTTCAAATCATTCAGAATCACACCCATACTCGGTATCATAGCCCCAAATATGTCTCCAATTACTTCTCCTGCACTCACACCACGTTTTCCTCTGTGAGGTCTTTTTCTTTCTAGGGGCCATAAATCATTCACATGAAAAATCTTGGGAAATACCACAGCCAAATAACAAGTGCCATACCAATTTTTGGGCAACTTCACATAGGCATTCTTTCCACACACAAAATACACATTGGGCACTATTGTTATTTTGTCCAATAATGCTTTTCTAATTGATTCTTCGATCAAGAAGACGTGCTCACAATCACTCTCACCCACAAATATCTTATTGTAGTATGTGGTCGGGTGTCTGATACACAACTTCCCCTTCTGCTGGAAATCTAATGCTATGGGTCCAAAACTCCCCTCTGCTTTATGATCTAATTCTTTTTTAGTCCATGGGGTAACCTTGTGCTTTGGATCTGGTCTAAATAGAGTCTGTCTATGCCGATCTTCTATCTGATCTATAAACTTCTTTTCAATGTCAGTTAACATACAGGTTAAATTGTGTCTATGGGCATAGGACGTATCTGAAGTGATGGTAGGCACGAAATACTTTGACATTCGCTCTACTTCCTTATAATAATCATATTTATTCATGTATTTAAGAACTGGGACTTCTGAGAGTACCACATCATAATTTGAGAAATAGTACTCGAAGTGTGCCTTGCTATAAAAATGCTCAACAACACACTACATGTAATGCCATAGGTCAAAGGCAAATGATGGTATCGAATGCCTTCTTCTACTGAGGTTGGTAATTGCATACACACATAGCAATCCTTCGCTTCCATGGTATCCACATACTCATACAATAATCGAGCATACGCAATCAAAGTAAAATCTCCCTTTGACAAATCAACATGTCATCTACGACTAGTTTCCTTAATCATTTCGAGATCCCTTGCGGATGCATCCTCATCTATCTCAGAGATTGGTGTTGTGAGTGTTGCCTGTACCCTATTATGTCCGACATCCTGAGATCCAACTAGAGATGTAACGATCACTTCAGTTATAACAATAAGCACCACTACAATGAGGGTGCCAATGATGCACTTCTGTTTGCGTGTTGATTTTTCAGACACCATGGTTTCTACTGATTCGTTCCGAAGCACAAAAGGGAAAAACACAGTCTCTTTCCGTTTTCTTCGTTTAAAAATGTCTTTCTCACTTCTCTTCTCCCATGCAATTAATGTCAAAGTTCTTTCGATTGATACTAAACCTATTGAAGCGATGTAGTCAGCCCTACTCCTCACTCCATCATCTACTAGAAAGTCCCTATTTTTAAATCTTCTTAAACTGGGGTCTAAGTTATCTTCTTTATAAGGCCTAATGCTTTCTTTAGTTATAATTCAAGCTTCATCGTTAATGATATTTGATCCAAGTATTTCGAGGACAAATTGCAAAATCTCCTCACGCAGTTCTCCTAATTCTTGCGCGGTGAGCTGTCGGCCAAATGAAGGGAAGATAACCTGATTGAGGATCAGGAAACGCAATCCGCTCAGCTTTGGAGGATTTGGAACTTGCAGAGTTAGCTTTCCAAATGCTTCTACGCCTGGGACCAGCAACTGTATTTCAATCGAGAGGGTGTCCCCTCCGTAGCTCACCGTACCAGCTCCCAACCTCCCGGACTTCGCTGGGCTCTGCATCTGCAGCCAGGTACGTCCACTCAGGGGATGCGTATCTTCGAGACGCTATTCTTTCTCTTCTGGAGCGTCTCAGACCATCCGGTCTTTCTTCAGCGTCACTTTGATCTGATTCAGATGTTTCAGGAATCGGAGTGACATTTTTCTCAGATGCGAGCCTTATATTCAGCCTTTCTTTTCTTGCTGGCCACTGCTCTAGCATCTACTCTCCTCTCTTCCTCTTGATCTGATCCTTCTACAATAGACCGCTCACCTTGATCTGCTGCAATATCATCTATGTCAGGATCTGGGCTCAGTTCAGGAGCACTCAGCTCTAGTCTCTCGTGCTCACTTGGCTGTTCTGTTTCATCCGAAACTCTTACAGCTTGGTCTGTGCCTTCGTCGTTGTCTGTGTCAGGTCCACACACGCTCCTCAGAACCAGGGGACTCTCTTCCCAGGCGCTTGAACTCAGCGAGTGTGGGAAGCGTGTATCCAGTTCGGCAATCCTCCACACTTCACAGCGGTACTTGTGACCAATATCACCTGATATGGTCCTCGCCAGCGAGCATCAAGACAACTCTTCCTCACGTGCTTGCGAACTAGTACCCAATCACCTGGATTAAGATCATGCAGCAGGTCTCTCGAGGTGGATGCAGTCGCAGCCTCGACCTGGTGGGATACAGAAGTAACCACATCAGCCAGTGCCTTACAATAATCCAACACTAAATCATCAGTGATGTTGATCAATGCTGTAGCTGGCACCATAGGCAAACGCATAGCTCTTCCGGTCAAAATTTCATGGGGATACAGCCCTGTTCTCCTATCAGGGGTGCTACGCAGACTCATAAGCACCAGGAGCAACGCATCTGGCCATTTCAATGAAGTTGACAAACACACCATTGCCACTCTCGACTTGATGGTGCCATTAACCTGCTCTACAAGACCTGAAGCCTCCGGCCTGTAGCTACAATGCAGCCTCTGATCAATGTTTAAAGCAGAGCACAACAATTTCATGATTTAACTGTGGAAATGAGTTCCTCTATCTGTCTCCACTGCTGTCGGAAATCCATATCTCGGGATCACTTCTCTCAACAACAACTTGGCTACTGTGAGACTGTCACATCGTCTAGTTGGATATGCTTCCACCCAACGCGAAAAGATACACACCACCACCAAAACGTATCTCAACCTATTGCACCTCAGCATTTCAATAAAGTCTAATTGTATCCTATTGAAGGGACTTCCAGATCTTACAATGTGACTCAATGCAACCACAGTTCTCTTTCCAACATTCATTTGTTGACAAGTAACACACCTGTGACATACCGTTTCAGCCCACACACGAAAGCGTGGATTAAACCACGTCTGCCTAAACACTCGCACCATAGCATCTCTTCCCAGATGAACTGCTCCGTGAATTTGCCTTGCCATTGGGCTCAGTAGACAATTGGGTAATACTGCTCTCTCATCTGTGGACACCCAAATGCCATCGTCTCTATTTGTGCAACCTGCTCTGACCCATGAAGCAGCCTCCTCTTCTGGGACTTCATCCGGCAACTGCTTCACCTCATCCCAAGTATCGGCTATAGATAACATCATGCTGAGCTCGGTCTCTTCTGTGCTCTCGCCTATATATTCTCCATTGAAAATACAAGCATGTTCAGCTCAAAATCGTGCTACTTCATCTGCATAATTGTTGCCCTTAGTGACAAAGTCTTCTCCTTTTCCATGAGCTGCACATTTAACAACTGCTATCTCTTTGGGCTTCTGCCAAGCTTCCAATAGTTGGCGCACATACTCGCCGTTACGTATAGGTGACCCTGAGGACGTCAGAAACCCCCTCTGTGACCATAACTGCAAAAAGTCATGAACCACACCAAATCCGTATTGATTGTCAGTATACACAGTCACTCGAATATCAGCTGCGATGATACAGGCAGTGTCAAAGCGACAATTTCGGCCACCTGAGCAGCGAATACTCTATTTAAACAGGCAGCTTCCACTAGTTCCATGATGGTGCACACAGCAAACGCTGCTCTCAAATACCCTTCATTGTCTCTTAAGCATGAACCATCAACAAAAAGGATCAAATCAGATTGGGGCAAAGGTTCATCGACAATGTCAGGTCTGGGCTTGGTAGATAGGTCAGTAACATCTAGGCAGTCATGCTCTTCACTATCCTCATCTCCTTCCTCTGCCGGAACAGGTAACAATGTAGCAGGGTTCAGGGTGGTACAACGTCTTAGGGTAACATTTTCAGCGGCCAAGATAACCTGCTCATACTTGGTAAGTCTGTTGTTGGTCAGATACTGTGTTTTCGTTCTGGTCATCAACAATTCTACAGAATGGGGCACATAAACAATGAGCGGATAACCCATCACTATGCTTTCACATCTGTCAATGCTGACACCGGTTGCAGCAACGGATTTCAGACATCCAGGCAACGCAGAAGCTACAGGATCTAATGTAGCTGAGAAGTAAGCTACTGGTCTACGGGCACCCCCATGTGTCTACACTAGGACTGCTAACGCACATCCCTCCTTTTCACAGCAAAAGAGCGAAAACGCTTTGTTATAATCCGGCATTCCGAGAGCTGGAGCACGGCAGATACTTTCCTTCTGCTCACGGAAGGCTTTCAAGCACTCGTCATCCCATGGTACCGGATCACTAACATCCTTTCGAGTCAGTTTCAACAGAGGCTTTGCTTGCAAGGAAATATTTGGGATCCACTGTCGACAATAGCCAACCATTCACAAAAACATGCGGACTTCTTTTTGTGTTTTCGGAGTTCCCATTTGCAGAATCGTCTCTATGCGATCTGGTGACACCCTTCGTTTTCCTTTCTCAATCCGGTGACCTAGGTACTGAACTTCAGACAAACAATACTGCAATTTGTTTGGAGACACTTAGTGTCCATTCTCTGCCAAATTATTCAGCAACGCCACAGTGTCAATCCTGAAAGCATCCTCAGTCTCTGAGGCGACCAAAAGGTCGTCTATATATTGCACTAAGACTGAGTTGTGGGCCATCACCAGTCCTTCAAGATTCTTTTTCAGACATTGACTAAAAATGGAGGGGCTTTCTGTATACCCCTGAGGAATTCTTTCCCATGTTAATACACGATCGTCCATCCTAAACGCAAATAAAAACTGACTTTCTTCATGCAATGGTATGAAGAAAAATGCATGACACAAATCTATCACTGTAAACCATTCTGCTTTGCATGGTATCTGAAATAGAATAAGAGCTGGATTCGGTACCACAGGACAACATGGGATCACAATTTCATTAACCCGACGCAGATCCTGCACTATTCTGTACTTGCCACTTGGCTTCTGCAGTCCCATAATAGGTGAGTTGCAGGGACTTCCTCTTATCTCCTTAAGAATACCTTGGGCAATCATAGTCTCGATCACAGGTCTTATTCCGGCCACAATTTCTGGAGTCAATTTATATTGTGGCGTTCGTGGGAATTCAGCATTGGGTTTGACCTGTATCCTAACTGGCTCAACCCCTCTCATCAGACCTACATCCTCGCCTGTAAAATCCCACACTTTCGGATCAACTGAGTCTCTCAAGTCATGTGGCAATTCTGCTATTGTGAGCACCACAAACATTTCTGCACACAGACTCATGTTAGCCATCTTAAAATCAGCATCGTCATCATATGTTTGCAATTCCACACCTCTCGGAGTGCACGATATAGTACAATTGAGCTTGCACAGAAGGTCTCGTCCCAAAAGACAGACCGGACTTGAATTGCACACTACAAATTGGTGTTTATCCCGAAATGGTCCTATTCTCACGGGTAATTCGGTTGTCAATGGATTAGTCATTTTCTGATTACTAACCCCCACTACTTGAATCGATTGTCCCGAAAGAGTTAGATTTGGGACTACTTCAGTTCTTACCGTGGAGCGAGCAGCTCCAGTGTCTAATAAGAAGGTAACAGGATATCCATTCACATCTGCATCTACAAACGGCCCACTCTGATCCACTTCTAGGATCGCATCTAAGGTGCATTCCTCGTGCACCCCCCTCTGACACTCTTGCAAATCTTGATTTTGATCAAATCTATCTTGTATTTCAAAATAAGGCATCTGATGGTATAACTGATTATGCATGGGTATCCTAGGAGGTTGAGGTACTTGCACTTGTGGCTCATATCCTCCTCCATACATAGACCTGGGTCTTGTCACAGTATTGACAGTCTCGGACAGCTGTCCCTCACCTTCCATCTGTATCTGATTTGCTGGATTCGATCTACACTCGCGCTTCCAATGCCCGATTTTGTGACAATAATGGCAGGAAGTGACCCTTTTCTGTTGGGCCACCCACTCACTTACACTTGGATCCATTCCTCTTCCTCTACCCTGACCAGGTTGGGTCACCATCTGTTGTCCCATTCCTCTTCCACCTCCTCTACCTCTACCTCCTCCAATCCCCTGCGTCATATCAGCGTTTCTCAACTGCACCAACATCAACTTGTCCTTCAATTTCTTCTGTGTCGACTCCACTTGATCACTGCAATATTTAGCATAACGCAGAATCTCGTCCACCGACTTATTCTGCCAACATATCAAGTGTTGCTGTATAATCAAACTAATATCAGATTTCAAACTGTCCCATATCTTTCTGTTCAATTGTATCCAATCCACTATGCTGCTTAAAAGCCAACAACAATCTTTCGTAATAATCATGTACTGATTCCTTAGAGTCTTGAGTGGTGCGATCAATCTTCAACCAATCAACAGTTTGAGGAGCTACCTTCGACTGCAACCATGTAATCACTTGCTCGTATTTTCTCATTACATCAGGTGAAGGACCATGAGTCACTGAATCTCTAGGTGGCTCTGCAGTAGGCCACTCAATGGCAATCTTACATGCCGCCCACAAATCCGCCGGCACTACTATGTCAAACAAGGTGTTTAAATCAATCCACAATACTTTCGAAATCTTTGCAAACCGATCTATTTGCTTGTACCACTCAGCAGGTTTTTCCCTCAGCCGAGGAAAATCATTCGTAAATGCTGCTAAATCACCCCTGCTCCATGGCACATGTACATACCCTCCATTCTGTACCTCCCTGAGGGGGAAATTTCCTGCAGCTCCCGTCCCTCCACCCGGAGGCGGAGTATTTCCTATTCCAGTCTGGAAGCTTTTCTTTTTGGCCCATCTTTCTTTCCATCTGTCTAATTCTTTCCATGTCCACATCCCTATCACTAGTTCTCTAATGTGTGCTTTCAATCCAATCGTTCGCTTCTCTTCCAAATCCTTATCTGTGTAATTTAATCTGCAAGAACCCCGTGTCAGCTTTGTCTTTGACAAATCAACCTCATACCTTTGTGCCAAAAGCAACAATGCATCATAAGCTCGTTTGGCCTTTCTTGTCATGTCTTTTGCTACGAACAAGAGTTCGCTCGAGTCATACGTCTCAATTCTGATCAGGGGTAGATTACCTTCAATCACCTCATCTAGTTCTGCCTTTAATCGTACCACATCTAGCATTGGCGCTCTTATTGCGCTTTTTAACACTTTCTGAATTTCCTCGTTTCTTTTGTGTGTCTTTTGCTTTCTCGCCCTAAGTGCGCCAGGTATGCCCAGACGTGGGTCCTGGGCTCACTGTGCCACTGGAATCAAGCTATCCTGGCTGAAGAGGGGTGAAACCCCGAAACCGGTCCTAGGATGCTTGTTTCCGGTCCAGGGAGGACCTGGCTTGGCAGTTCGGGCTGGACTGTTCCCATGAGGCACAGGGTCAAGACTGATTTGCATATGGCCAGGTCTAAACTGGGGTGGCATGGTGAGCAAAAGAATGATGGATTTAACCCAGATCTCTTGACTGTGGGTGAATGTTTTGATTTGTTCTGCATTCCGTCCATCAATTGTGTGTCTTTTGCTTTCTCGCCCTAAGTGCGCCAGGTATGCCCAGACGTGGGTCCTGGGCTCACTGTGCCACTGGAATCAAGCTATCCTTGCTGAAGAGGGGTGAAACCCCGAAAGCGGTCCTAGGATGCTTGTTTCCGGTCCAGGGAGGACCTGGCTTGGCAGTTCGGGCTGGACTGTTCCCATGAGGCACAGGGTCAAGACTGGTTTGCATATGGCCAGGTCTAAACTGGGGTGGCATGGTGAGCAAAAGAATGATGGATTTAACCCAGATCTCTTGACTGGGAGTGAATGTTTTGTTTTGTTCTGCATTCCGTCCATCAATTGTGTGTCTTTTGCTTTCTCGCCCTAAGTGCGCCAGGTATGCCCAGACGTGGGTCCTGGGCTCACTGTGCCACTGGAATCAAGCTATCCTGGCTGAAGAGGGTGAAACCCCGAAACCGGTCCTAGGATGCTTGTTTCCTGGTCCAGGGAGGACCTGGCTTGGCAGTTCGGGCTGGACTGTTCCCATGAGGCACAGGGTCAAGACTGATTTGCATATGGCCAGGTCTAAACTGGGGTGGCATGGTGAGCAAAAGAATGATGGATTTAACCCAGATCTCTTGACTGGGGGTGAATGTTTTGATTTGTTCTGCATTCCGTCCATCAATTGTGTGTCTTTTGTATCTTCCCCGTCACAACTTTGGGTTCTCCTAGGAACTGCACCCTCTTCTATCTTTGAAGCTGGGCGTCTATCTCTTTCCAAGCTTCAACTTCTCCAATGGTCACCTGCACAAACAACCTGTGGCTCAAACAGTACTCTAGGCGCTTCTTGCTTGTTTCTTCCCTCGGCATCATTGACTCTCTCACTGGTTGAACCCACATTCGAAGGTCAGACCTGGAATTCGCTAGAGCTCCTGTCCGTCTTCGTTCTGACTCACTATCCATTCTTGATGGATCAGCTGTAGCTGGCAGTGGAGTACTAGATTCCACTGGTATCCAACTTAACCCAGTCCCACTCATTGCAAGGCTCCCTCCAGACATTGTCTCTTCCCCTTCACTTATTTGCTGTTGACTGTCATCGGTTCTTTCTCTAGGAGTATATATCGGAACCACCGGCCCTATTGTGACTGGTACCGACAAAGCATCTGGTAACTGCATGTTTCCTGCAGGTTGTACTGGCTCAGGGTTTGGATACCTCATTCCTCCAGATCCTCCCGGAATGCGTACCATTGTAATCTTGCCTCGTACTCCTGCCGATTTTTCCTCTGAACCCAGTTGTCCCACACCTAAAAGCTCTTCTGATGGGCACAACCTCTCTGTCTCTGATCTAGAGTCGCAAGGTGGGGGACGGTCCGCTAGCAATCTATCGAGGAAGCTGTCATCTGCATCACTGTCCTCCTCTGTCGTCTTTTTCCCTTCAGCCCCCTCTCTCTAACGTATGAAATGGGTACAAGCGTTCTCCCTCTATGGTGTCTACTCTCCATCTTTTCAACTGGGCATCCCATCTAGCATCATGATATGCCTTCATTGCTTTCCTCATTCTTCCTTGTGAAGCCTCTCTCCTTTTTACTAGAGCAGCTCTCATCCATGCATCTAATGCCTCAAATTGTGTGGGTCTAGGGGGAGGTTTCAGTGCATTCATCACCCCCCTCAGCTGGGTCAGCACTTCCATACGAAAAGACCCATAAGGAGGGCAAGCCAATTCACCCTCTTTCTCTGTAAGTTTATGCCAATTCTGAAGCCACACTATAGTATGAAGTCCTACATTCGTTGCCATGTAATGTGCCGGTGTATCTTCTGGCGGAGCTTCTTCTCCTATCCGAGTCACTACCCCTGTGTCGCCTCTACACAAATCTCGCAATACCCTAAAGCATCTCATTGTAAAATTGATCAATTGCAAGCCCAAAATACGCTGTTCCACTGCAAACGAACTTCCACCAATCCCAGCGCGGCGTTACACCAACCAACCTATCACAGCGCGGCGCACCCTGACGTCACTTCTCACTCCTTGCAGCGGCTCACCCGCCTTTACAATTTCACTGCAAACTCGCTTACACACATTCGTACCACAAGTAACTGTATATCCAAAAGTTATTAAACCAAGTAACTGTTCCTACACAATTACAATAACTTACAGTCACATAAAACAAATAATTGTCTGTCTCTAAAGATCGATAGAACACTCTCACAAGAACATTCAGCCGTTGTGACCCCCGACCTGCGTTGGTCACTCAATCGCCATAGTCCACCCCCGGTTACCTGAGGCTTTCTACCGCGACCTATTCCTCATTCACACAAAGTTCCCTAACACAAGTGGATCGTTGATGCTTCACAACACCCACACTTAATCAGAAAATTACAATACGAAACTATCCCGGGATCTTGGACTTCTCTTGAGTCCGTCACCAAAACTTCCTGCTCCGCACGTGTCCGTACCAGTAAACCAAAAACCACGTTCACTCAACATACATCCCAACTCCGCAAGACATCACTAACTTACTCATCACCGCAATCTCACACCACAATTCCTTTCATACTCACGCCACCACTGTTTCCGCCGCATCATCAACGTCCGCCAGTCTCCGGTCTCCGCCGTCTTCCACTTCACTTCAGGGCTCTTCAACCTTCAACCCTACTCCTGATTACTCCCCTCACCTTAGAGGTAAACCACTTAAAGGTAAACCATCCTCTGCTACCATTTGATTACGCTAAATTGCACACCTGATGTTCCCTACTAAATATAGCGTAAGCGATCGATCTTTTATTTACCTAAAGTGGTTGAGGGGAGGAAACAACTCAGATAAATATCAGCAAAGTTGTCATGCCTGGAAAGACCACCAACTCCAAAGTGCAGTTTGAATATTTATTATAAGGCCAAAAACAATTGGATGTAAATACATCTCAATAGCAAAGTATAGAGGTACAGGAAAATTAATACAGAGCCAAGTTTACGAATATAAGTAATTCGGCCCAAAAGACAAATGATTATGAATTCCAAAATCACAACGCAACACAGAATTGATGCGATATTCAGCTCTCGACTCATTGAAAGAAATCAAAATCTTTCCCTACACTGCTCTACATTGAGGGCCCTTCCTGTCTCTCTTCTATCATTCCCCAACGGTGTCAGCACGTGCTGACTTCCTAAGAAGTACTCACGTCAAATGGGTCGTTTTAGCTTATGGCTATGGAGCTCGCTCTAAAATACTCCTTCTCCTCCGAAAGCTAGCAGAAGTCTGGACTCGCTGTCCCTGCACATCATACAAAAGATGGGATTCAACCCACAATACGTCATTCTTCTTAAAACTTTCCATTGCACCTCTATGCAGTAGCTTTTTCTTTTCATGGCACAAATTTAATTAGTGATATCTTCTTTCCAGTAGCCTTGGCTTTCAGACAGACCAGATACGCAAGGCATCCTCCCATCTCGCTTCCCAGCCATCTTCAAAGACATTCCGGGTTTCTCCTTAACTCTGAAAATAACGATGTGTATTCTTGCACCTGCAGTTGGATGAGAACATTCTCGTTTCGAACACAACAACATTTGATTATTTATTTCTCGAGAGCAAGGAGAAACGAAACTTTAAGACTTTGGTCCTATAATTCAGGCAACTTAAACTAACCACAATTACGGTGTATAGAAATAATATCGTCCTGCACATTATGCATGAAGGAATCGTAATACATACAAAATTCAATGCGTTCACTAGTTTTCAACATCAAATGGTTCAAATAAATGTTTCTTAATAATCATAAAACACTGCAAACAATACGAATACATGAGAGTGCGTTTAAACCATGAGTATAGTGCACTCATACAAAATAGAGTGCTATCAGCGCTCTATCACAGCTATTAGTCATTGTACTGTATATTTAATTAATAAACAATTGTTGTTGTGCTCATCCCTAAATTAGCTAAACAGTGCCACCAAATAGAAGAATGTAATAAGCCGGTGTTGACAATTAAGTGCTTGTATTGACAATTAAGTGCAGGTGCCGAGCATCGGAAACCACTGGCTCAAATTAAGCACTGCTGAAAGCGATTAGTTGAAGGAAACCTACAACAGCAGCACCATTACTAAATGTTAAGAAAGTATCATCGTTTTTCAAGAGTGTACAGTACATTGAACTAATTTCCTGAGTTAGCAGCTCAAAACAAAATTTAAGCTAGTTGTAGATTTAATGAACAACTCACTGGCACCTTGGTACATGAGAGCCCTGTTTGTATGGTAATGAATAAATAGGCGATTAAGTGACTGAATCATTACAAGAAGGACTACATGTCTAGAGTCTTGACACAAAATCTTCAAGGGCACTCCCAGTGAAGCTGTCTGTAAAAAAAAGACCAATATAGGTTTCATAACTAATTTTAAGACTAGTGACAAAGAAAAAAGTTTAAGGTACTTGAAAAGGATGGAAAATATCACTTTCAATAGGTAGGTAAAACCTGAGATTCAAAATTACTTTTCACACAATCCTATGTATTTATATGATTTATAGTGCTCACAAGAGGAACAGAACTATCTTCTTGCATTGTACAGATTAAGAATACTGTATGGTGATGCCACACTGGCCAGAATCTATGACAATACATTACAGGTTGTATGAATCAAATTCAGAATTAGAATTTGAGAGCCTCTGCTCGGAATTTGGTATCAATGAGAATCCAAATTCGCAATCATCAGGTGCATTCATTCAGCACTGAAATTCTGTTCGTATAGTCAATCGTATTACCCCTGTAAAATCTGAATTTTGATTCCTTTAAATTCGAAATCTAAATGAGGAGTTGCGTTAACAAGGATTACAAATGTACCTGTAGTAGGTTATATTCAGCCCATTTGGAGGCTTGCATTTGCCGTTCACAAGCTAAGGAGGTGCCTGCAGTGCATTTTCTTTTATCAGAATGGAGCAGAGAATCAAAGTCCATATTTATCCAACTAGGCTTTCACTCATGCACCAACCCATGGTCTTAAATGCAAGGAGTACCATTCTATCTATCCATCAAAAGCACTTTGAAGTCTCGCCAGGGGTAGGCAGTGCTAGATAAATGCAACAGTAAATTGCTTGATGCTTATCTAGAAATCTAGAGCATACCTGCATCCATAGGCATGCATTGCTCTATGATGAAATACAAGCTAAACAGTTAAAGGTAAAGGTGTTATCTTATTCAGTCAAATGCAAACAAAGACAACAAAACAAGCCAATCACATGTAATGACTGCAAAAGGAGGCCCACGATTGTATAGTGGATATGTTTCTAAATATTTGATGACTGTTTTATATATGATAAAGGGTGTAGCCCTATTACCTGAAATCCATTACACTGAGAAGTCACACCATCAGAGGTGCTACATTAGAATTGCTGCTACATCAAATTAGGTATGC
Organism: Calotriton arnoldi; assembly: GCA_963921515.1. Lineage (NCBI taxonomy): Eukaryota > Metazoa > Chordata > Amphibia > Caudata > Salamandridae > Calotriton > Calotriton arnoldi. Next base: position 1,226,717 of record CAWUFW010002141.1, on the reverse strand, counting down.
ACAAGTGCTAGCGTCAAGGTTAGGGTAAGGTTACTTGTTTTATTGCATTTAAATGTGATTAAATGTAATTTACCGTTATTGTTAGTGACAGGGTATACATAAGGTTAATGTATTTAAGTAAACATCATTAATTTGTTTGGAGGCAAGGATTGGAGACATCACTTGGAATATATCAGAGTAGCTTTTTAAAAAAAAAAACTCATTTAAAATTAATATGGAAATCGACAGAGCATTCGGATTATGTTTAGGATACTTATTCAATTTAATTAAAATGAGTTAAAGCGGTATTGTGGTTCACTTCAAGTTATGTTTATTGAATTGATTTACAAATAATGTAATTTAATTCATTATTCAATTTAATACATTTATAAATAATTTAAGAATAGTGTTACGGTTAGCATAGAGTTCTAGAAAGGCTTGCTATTTAATTAATGGAGAGTTATGGCTAACATTAGATGCATGTTAAGCAAATATAATTTAAATCATTGTAATTTCATGAAGTGCTTGTGTCAGGGTTAGCATTAAAGAATTGATTAAAAAATGTGCAACATTAATAAAACGCGTAGCGTGTAAGGAATAGGGATACGGTCTGCGTTAAAGTTAGGGTCCACGTGGAAGTAGAATTGATATGGACAGGTTGAAGTACTAATTCATTCATTTATTCTGAAGTTTAATATAGAGCTTCATTTCATTTTTCTGTTACTCAGAGCTGTAGGGCTGATGATGGAAAAAAGCATAGGGAAGTTAGAATCTGATCAAATCAGTAGTTCAATTTGCCAGATATTCTTCAATCCCATCCCTTGATCTGTGATATGTTCAATTAAAAGCAAGCCTGTATAGTTCAGTTTTCTGGAGTAGCAGTAAACGGCTTTAAAATGTATTTTATTGATTCAGTGTTAGTCAAGATTATGGCTTCAAAGGAGTAATAAATGCAGGAAGTGAACTTAATGGTGGTAGGGAGCGAGACCTTAGGGGAGGGGGCCACATGGGAAGCAGGGGCTACTAGGCCACAACCATGGTGGTTGAGATCATTTGCCTCTGCTGTCCTGGGGTCCGTTCAACTATAGCTCTGCAAACTAAGCCAAGTACACACCTTCCACACTTGACTATCAGATTAGCGAGGGCTATCAGTCAAAGGCTTTTGAGGGAGGTAGTGTGGGAGTAGTACTCTAGACTCAAGTAGTCAAACAAAAGAGATAATACCTTATTGTCCAGCCTAGTGCGTGTCTTATTAAAAAGAGAAGTACTTTAATCTCCCATAAAAAAGAAATTTTACAGACATTAATAGGGGTCCTGCTACAGGCTTCTACAAAACACATCTGTGGGGCTCCAGTAACATTCTACAGGAATTTCACACCAGACCAGAGAATTATAGCAGCAATTAAACAGATCATAGGCAGGGATCAGGCGCATCTGTGAACTCACAAATGGGCTGTGTGGACAACTACTATGTTCAGTCGGTAGGTTTGTATTGTATTTTGATAGAAAAGAGTTGTCAGTGTCAATCGTTAATCTCTCTATGTAGAATTTATTTTGATACCGTTTGGCACAGGGCTTGGAGGTGCATCCTTTCCGGTTACATAGGTAACTCAGTCAGCAGGCAGGGGAATCGCAGGCAGCAGCTCCATCCCTTGGGTCTTGATGATGGATGTAAATCAGCACAGCAGGCCTCTACAGTGGTGACTCATCTTTGACAGTGATGTTATCTAAACTGGTTGGGTCCTCTACTTCGGTGGTGTTGTTGGGTCTGGAAGGACTCACAGTACACCAAGGGCACAGCAGAACAGGTTCCTCAGGTTATGTTGCAGTAATGCCAGACAGACATGCTGATGATGTTTTGCATAGTTTGCCACATAAACCATGCACGGAGACCAAGATACCCCTCATAGATATGGTTGAAGCTGGTTACCTCCTTTTAGCAAGTCAAATCTTCTGAAAAGCCCACACTCTGGTAACATGGCTTGGCTTTTCCTCCTGCAGAACCAGGCACAACTTTTCCCTCTCTGAGGGCAGGCAAGTTTCTAGACACCAGGTAGACCCACAGCTCTCCAGCAAGCTGTGCAAGACGCCAGATGGTGTCCCTCAACTCTGGGAGAATGGCTGTCAGACACAAGCCCTTGTTCACTTCAAGTACTCTGCTGAGCTCTTCCTTCCTTACTCAAGAAGAACTTGAAACTAGAACAGTTTGGGATGGCTTGAGGCCCAACATTATACTAATTTTCCAGATATGGGGTGTTTATCCACTGTTCAAAGTCCAGGACCTAGTTTTGTGAGTCTCCTTTTCAGATCTCATTTTCTGGCTGCAGTGCAGACAGTCCTTGTAAAAGGTGATGGCTCTGACAGCAGGTAGTGCTGTTGCTGCATCAAGCAGGAGAACCCAAAGCATGAACACAATGAAGTGTGAAACCTCTGCACCTAGCTGTCATCATCCCTCTTGAAGTAGCACTTAGGGAGAGACAAAAGGGCTAGGTCCTGCCTAGAAACGTTCCTTCCTTTAACATCTAATTCTCATGACTCGCACCCATTCCATTATTGTTAGGCAAATGCAGTGCTCAGCTAGGGCTAATCTGCAAATCCCCTGCTTAACGGTCCTCATACAATTTCTAAAGACAGCACTGTCCCCATCCTCCCACACTTCAGTCTCTAGGGCTCCTCTATTCAGCTTAAAGAATGCAGGCAATACCCATGTTTGAGAAGCTGCGTCCCAACCTCCATCTTGTGCCATGCAAAACCAGGGATAATCCCCCTACACTCACAAAACCACGAAGTCGTTCTACCATTCAAACTTCACATACATGCATCGAACATGTACACAGGATATCAGCTCAGTGGTCTGGGTGGCACATATAAGCAGTCATTTAGGAACCACCCCCTGTCTGACCAATAGGAAAAAGGTCTGTTCAGTTCTATAATCTAAAACAGTATGCTTCCAGCATCGCTTAATGTGAACAACACAGGACATAGACAGTAGTCCAATGGTGAGCTAGAAGGGAAGCTTAGTGCTGCCCTTCCTCCCCCGTCCCGAAGTCACATGACAGGTTCTGAACCTTAGAGTCATCATGGGCAGGCCTAAGCTTCAGCATACACACCTGACTAGCATGCTGGCTAGGCAAAGAAGAAGTCAGTATAATAGTTTCACATGCAGTCACAGCAGGGGTACACACCTGTTTCCCATGAATGTCCCAACAGAGAGTAACTATAAAACAAATGTTGCTCATCGGAAAATAAGAAAACAGATCAAAGTGAATAAAATCTTTGAGTTTATGTAGAAGATATTCCAGTAAACAAACAAGCAATGTCAAAGCAAATCCCTCTGGCTTTTGTATAGTCAAAAGGTTGCTCAAGTTTCACTAGCGCCAAGAACAAGTACTATACTGCCAGCACCAATACAAGTGTCCCTTATGCACTGAACAGAAACAGCAGTGGTGGCCCATTCCCTCACATATACAGCAACTACAGCACAGTTAATAACAGGGGAAACTAGTCTTACATAAAGGGAGCAGGCACAACACGAGCAGCAGTGGGAAACTTAAGTCATGCGATGTGGACATGCCCAGCATGGGCACCTGCAGTGCAAGTTTCACTCACATATGAGATACAACAAAGGCAGTAGTAGTGCAGACTGCACATAAATATGAACACACGCACACTGAATGGCAGGCAGCAGCAGTGCTAGTTTCCCTTTCACACTGAACAAGCATAGCAGAGTCAGCAATGCTGCTGTACAGATTCCCTTGCACACACAGCAGGTACAGGTTCGCCAGCAACCGCATAAGATTCCCACACACAAAGAACAGGTACAGCATGGGTAGTAGCAGTGACCCATTCACTCAGATAGCGGGTATACCATAAAATGCAGCAGAGAAAGATTCCCCCACAAATAGCAAGGTACAAAAGGGGTGCCAGAATGCTAGGTTCCTTCACATGCCGAGCAGGTAAAGCAGATACAGCAGCAATATGTTCTTTAAACATACACACACGCACACGCAAACAAGGTGCAAAACAGAGAGCAACTTTGCAAGCTTCTCACACACACACATACAATCCAGATACTACTTTAGAGTATCGCTCTTTTGATTTGATATTTATAAAGCGCGTACTACTGCCCGGAGGCATCTAGGCACTACCCATAAGACGCTAGAAGAGGAACAGAATTCATGAGTAGGCCATCTTACTGAGTTAAAAGCCATTTTTTGAGGGCTTTCCTGATTACTAGCAGATCAGATGCAGTCTTCAGATGAGAGGGTAGTGTGTTCCAGAGTTTGGAAGGAAGTAGAAAAAACTCTTTCGCCTCCCCCCACCTCTCGAGCCGATGTCTTGGAACTTTGACCAAGTAGGCTTTACACACACACAGCACACACATAGTAGCTGCAGTAGACAGCAGCAGTGCAAGCTCTTACGCATACCTATATATACATACACCCACAAACTAGGAATTGCTCAGGCACAAACAGTGGAGGCTAGCCACATATGCAGATCAAATACAGCATGAGAAGCACAAAGAGGATGGGTGCAACACAGGCAGCACCAATGGAAGCCTACCTCATACACATGCAGCTGTAGCAAAACAGGTGAAAATCCAAGTTCCCCTCACACACAAAGTAGACAGAACATAAGCAGCAGCAGTGCAGGTTTCCAGTGTACCATCAGAATAGGTACAGCAGACATCAGTTTGTTTCCTCTCTCTCACACACGCACAAACACACACAGCACGCGCTCATAGTAGCAAGGCAATCTGCAGAAGTAGCTACAGTTGAAATGTGCATTAAACACCAAACTTGCATAATAATATCCAGGCTCTCTTATAGATATATTTGTGAATCACCAAAAATAGTGAAGGTCTAAAGAAACCGTGCCTCACAATTCAACCACTTTTGGTGGGTGGCACACATCTAGGTAAATCTCACACCCACTGACTAGCCCACTTACCTTCCTTACCCACCTGGGCTATTTTGCTACTTTGTGCTATAAACTCTAGATACAGCTCCCATTGCTCTGACCAGACTGCCTGCTGGCAGATAGCTCTACAGTGAGCAGTACAGTCCAGAGATAAGTGCAGAAGCCAGAGGTCAGGAATGAAAATAGTGTTTCTTTAAACAAGGGCGTCTTAGAAGCGAGTTAAACCTGGGGCTTTAAATATGATCAGAAAGGAAAAAGTTATGTCATTTACAGTTAAAACAAACCGTGACTCTCACCTAAAGTGAGTGTTGCCATGGCACATCCCTACATCTCTCCCGCCATGCTGCTGCAAGAGATTAAGAGGTTTGACAAAGCTTTGGTGGAAACCTGGGGAATCTGGACCACAGGTATTTTGGTCAGACAGACAGGCTTCCCCTTCTTCTCCCCTGACAAGGGTGAAAAGGCAATTGGTTGTAGAAGTTAACTCTGGCATTTTCTTTATTCGGAAAATCCGTATTTTTAAAAGAAGGTTATGACGGCAAGATTGTGGAAACACATCATAATAAAGATTGTGGAAAAACGCACCATAACCCCAAAGCCATTCCCCCTGGGGCAGCCACTGGTGATGCCAAGGGATGGTTATAGAATCCAACACCTGCGCCTAATTCTGCTTACAGGAAACGTGAAGCTTATGTGTCTGAATGGAAAAACATGCTCTCAGAATTTGGACGGAACATTCCCTTAAGAAGTTGGATGGGAAAGAGAAAATAACATTTTGATGTTTTTGTTTTGCTTGGGAGGGAGTTGAAAAAAGAAGCTGTGCGCACAGTAGCAAAGTGTGAAAACCGACAGAGCCCAGCAGCATTCAGCACAGTTGTTGACTGGTCAAAAAAATACCCATGGCACAGGGGCCTAACATAGGCTCTGCAGCCCCTGTGGTGCCGGGGACCCCAAACCTTCAGGGAACCCTCAGCACTTCCCCCATTCAGCCCAAAGCTAATAAATATCTGTGAAATATAGGAGACTCAGGGGTCCCTTTTCACGTTCTGCAAGGGGCCCCCATCATTTTGTGAAACGCCACTGCCATGGCAACCAGTTTTCACACAAAACAAAAAGCGTTTTATATAAAGATGCTAAGGTAACACTCACATGTAACCCCGAAACCTGGTTAAATCATTGTTTGGCTTCTCGCACTCAATCACACTTCTGAACTTCATGGGGTCAAAATCCGAGTCCTAGAAGTAAAAACAAAGTATTTTTAAGCGAAAATTATGATATGTGGCACAAAATAGAATACGAGACAAATTGTTTGAATAATTCAACCATCGCAATTAATATAATGCACACCACCAGCTGGAGATGGAGAACAAAAACCTGGGCATAACGACAACAGTGACTGCACACAGACAAGTGCAGCTGTCTGAGGGGTATCCTGTTCATAAATGGACTGCACTATCACAGTGTAACTTGTTACTGCCAATCACAAACCCTTACCTAGTGGCACATGCTATATTCCTCATGGTTTGTCATTCCCTTTACTCTCTTCCGATTGGTGAACTGTTTGAAAGGTTTTTGATGTGTTCTTCTGTGCATTTTCTTTCCTCCTCCCCACTTGTCTGTCTTCACTCCCAACTATTGACTTTGGTCTTTCAGATTTGTGGCACTTCATTCCACCATCTCACCTTTGTTTTTCCTGTTTTTCTGTTTACAAATAACCATTGGCATGAGAAGAAAAGCTTACTTACCTTCGGTAACAATGTTTCTGGTGAATGCTCTCCATCTAAATATTCCTCCCCTCTTGAAATCTCCCCAGGCGCCAGACTAAATCCATTAAGTTGAAATAGCTCTCCAGTGCCCGTAGGAGATGCCATGGCTCGAACTTGAGGCCTGAAAATTCAGGATGTGAACAGCCCCAACAAGTTACAGAAATGCTTTTTTTCCCCAGGGCTGCAGTACTCATGGAGGCATTCATCTAGACCTCTTGGATAAAATCTGCATTCAGAGCGGAACTGTTGGTGACGTCTGCACTACAGCAGCCATGTAAAATTTCGAAAATTTTCAGTTCGTCTACAGGATATGGTAACAGCATATGGTGATTCCCAAAGCTCGGGCCTTGGCGCATCCCCTGGTAGCATTATCTATGCCCTGGGAAGCCTGTTTACATCAAAGACGACATCCAGCACGCTTGCCTGAGCATCACTATACAAGCCGAGGAGCCCAACCAGGCATGTCTACGAAAGACCCTGGAAGCCCATGAAGAACTCCAAGGCCCAATCAATACACACAAATTTAGAGGAACTCCTACACCTGATCCTGTGCACACATTCCAACAAAAAACAATATTTTTTACTTTGTAATCTTAGATATTTACTAACAATTCACTAAGATTTAATAAGTTGGTGTGATTTCTTTTTTTTTTTTTTAACCAGCTTTATTAACTTTTTACAATATAATTTCCCTAAAACCACCCTCCCCCGCCCACTATCCAAGCCATTATACAGATCCAAAACCGCATCGGTTGAGCTGTGCAACAATTTAAACAAAACCAGATCTATACACAACAAACAAAAGTAAGAGAGGGAAAGGAAATGTGAGACCATAAGCCTGAGTGTCTATTGGTCATCTTCATGGGACTCCAGCCATTCCCCTCAAAGGAGCCCAGATTAGCAACCCTTTTTTGCGAGCCCGAGAGCCCTTCTGAGCATACACAGCCCTTTTAATATGGTACAGAGAAATTAAACGGCCCAGCCAATGATTAAACGAAGGCGGAGCAAGATCCAGCCAAGCTGTCGTTAGGCACAGTCTAAACACCGCCATCGCGAGAAACAGAAACATAGAATGTACCATCGGGGAGATTTCCTGTTCATGGACTCCTAAAATAATTAATTGTGATGTGACCGAAACCTTCAATTTCAATTTGACCTTAAAAAAATCATTTAACTCTCGTCTTAGGCTCGCTAACCCTGGGCAATCCGCCAACATATGAACTAGATCAACCCCGTACATTTGACAGCGGGGACAATTTACACCGCCAACCCGCCCCCATTTGCTGATCTTTGCCGGAGTTATATATAAGTTAAACCAAGTCTTATAGTGTTGAACTTGTAGGTTAGCGGATAGCAGCGTCGATCGAGCAAGCTCTAACGAGAGAAGACTGTCCCTCTCCGTAACTTGGCTGTTTACCTGCCACCGGGCCACGTGTTTCTCAATGTCATCCCCCAACCTGCCATTTAACAGTTTATAAATCTTCCCAATCCGAAGTTTTTCTCCCCTCAACAACTCTACCAGTGCTACTTTATTAAACCCTTCACCTCCACCCTTTTTCTTCCCAACAAAGTCCCTAATTTGCAAAAATTTGAAAAATTCATTATTTCCTAGAGAAAATTTCCTTTTCAAGTCCTCAAATATGACAAAACCCTCTTCATTGAAAAAATCTCCAAGGATACAGGGGCTGCTATTCTCCCCCCACTGCTTGATGTATGAATCGTGAAAAATATCTGGCAGGAGGGGATTGTCTTGGAGGGGAGTGTAAAAGCAGAATCGCCCAATCTCGAACTTTTTCCAAATACTAGTCCATACCGGAGCTGCATATAATAGGGTCTTGAATCTTACTTTTTTAAAGTAACTAAATTCAAGCTGTCGAAACAAAGACCCACGGGCAGCTACTCCGAGGATTAGCTCGAAGCACGATGGTACACGATGGTACAATACTGCCCTCTGACCTGTATCAAACAGCAATGGAGTAATTTGTTGAAGGGCAGAAGCCCAGTAGTACAACCTAAGATCTGGTACCGCCCAGCCCCCCCGTTCTCTTGATAAACAAAGAAATTTCAATGCCCTTCGTGGTCTGCCATAGGCCCAGAGGAACTTTCCCATCATGCTATCGAATATCTTAAACCAATTATTATTTACCTCCAACAGGATGGCTCTGAAAAAGTATAAAATCTTAGGGAGAAATATCATTTTTAAAAGATTGCTCCTACCAATCAAAGTTAATCTGAGGTTGTTCCACCTGTGAAGATCAGTTTTAGTTTTGTCTATTAATGGGCACAAGTTCCTTTCAACGATTTTATCCGTGTCTGCCGCAATCTTAACCCCCAGATACACAGCATCTGGCAAAACTCGTGTATCCTCATAGCAAACATTATCATTATTGAGAATCTGGGTTTTATCCTGGTTCAATTTATAACCCGAGATTCGACCAAATCGACGAGCCTCGGCCTCAATTTGACCAACCGCCAAAGCGGGATCTGGAGTGACAATTGCAAGGTCATCGGCATACGCCAATATTTTAGTCTCCCAGCCCGAGGTGGAAATTGGACGAATTAGGGGGTTGTTCTTAATTCGGGTAATCAGCGGATCTATATAAAGGGCAAAAAGCAGGGGAGAGCAGGGACAACCTTGCCTTGTCCCCCGCTGAATTTTAACTAGCTCTGACTCTCCACCCATTAATGCAATCCTAGCCGTGGGATAAGTGTATAACTTTTTAATCCCCCCGATAAACTCACGCCCAAATCCCTTCTTCTTCAAGATTGACGAAAGATAGGGCCAAGAGACCCTATCAAAGGCCTTCTCAGCGTCCACTAACAGCAATGCCATGTTTTAGCTATATCAAATAAGGTGATCACCCGCCGAATGCGATTTGTTGTTCCAAACCCCGGAATAAAACCGTGTTGAACTGGTGACACAATTTTCCTTATGATCCCAGATAACCTTGAGGCCAGAATTTTTGCGAAGATCTTTGTATCACAGTTGATTAACGTGATTGGGCGGTATGATCCTAACTCCTGCACTGGTTTTCCCTTTTTCGGAAAGACCACAATCCTTGCAGAGGCCCAAGATTCGGGTGGGGGAGAACCTCCTTGTATATCCAAAAACACCTCCAGCATAAGTTTACTAAGGGTAGTAGCAAATACTTTATAAAATTCCCCAGGTATTAAATCTACCCCCGCAGCCTTACCCGATGAGAACCCAGCAATTGTGCCATCTCTTCTGCAGAGATTGGCTGATCCAAACTACTTCTATCCTCCTCATCCAAACCTTCCCTAATAGAAGACTCTAGATACGACTCTTTCCCCTACATCAGAAGTCTCCTCCTTATAGAGTTGCTGGTAGTATCTCTGAAAAGCCGATCGTATCCCTCCCACATCCGAGATAAGTCCACATTCCAGATCATTGATCTGTTTAATCTCACCCAAAACCACTTGTTGTCTTGCACGAAAAGCTAAAGTGCGCATCACTTTATCATTAAGCTCATAAGTTTTGTTTTTCCAGACGGTATATTTATCGGCCGCCTTCTTAGTAGCTATATCCCCAATTGCAGATTTAGCAAGAATAACCCGGAGCTGGGCTTCCTCAATATCCAATTTAGCCGAGACTGCACCCACCAACCCAGTCTCCGCACGAGAGAGAGCCTGGTATAGCTCCTGCAATTTCTGCTTCTCCTTCTTTTGCCTGCCCCAGCTAAACCTCATTGTTTCGCCTCTAATCCCTGCTTTCAGCGCGTCCCATACTATACTCCAGGGGGCAGTCCCCACATTCTCCATGATAAATAGCGGTATCCACTTCCTCATCTGGTACAGATAGTCTTCATCTAAGAGTAATGCTCGCTCGAACGACCATGCCCTATTAATCTGTGTGGTTGCTTGAATATCTACCTCCAGTACTAACAGGTTATGGTCGGACATTACACGAGGGTATTTAAAAATACGTGACGCCTGGAGCCATCCACTAGATATAAAAAAGTAATCAAGACGAACGTGAACTTTATGTGGAGCGGAATAATACGTAAAGCCGGGGTCCGAGGGGAACTTTTACGCCCATACATCATATAGCCTATGGGTTTGAACTAGGTGTTTTAGTGACCGAAAGATCTTAGGCTTGCGTCCCTGGTAGGCCAAGGTATCTACCCTTAAAGAGTCTCCCTTAATATTAATATTAAAGTCCCGACAGATAACTAAAGGGAACGCCCACCCAGCTAGTTCAGTGCAGATCCCATCTAGTAGAGTGGAATCATCAATAACAGGACCATAAATAGAGCAGAGTAAAAGAGCCTTGTGTGTGCATAATTTCTGCAACCTCCCATCTCCCAAGACTATCCGCTCTAGTTTTATTATAACGAATCTTGCCCTTGCGACCCAGAATTGCTACCCCCCTAGTACGGGAACCTTGCAGGGTCCTGGTAATGATTTGGTAGCCTGAGAATTTTAATAACTGTTTCTGCGACCCTTCCACATGCGTTTCTTGTAAACAAAGGATATCTGCCTTCAAAAACTGTACCTCTAGGTTGACCCTTTGTCTCTTTTGGAAGTTATTTAGTCCACAAATATTAATTGAGGCTATTCTTACATTAGTCATTTATTATGCTGCAAAACCTGCCAAAAGCTCTGCTGCCCACTCGACCAACCCCTACCCCATGACTTAGATGCCACCCCCACCCCTTTCGACTAACCCTCCCCGCTCCCATCCCTTATCACGAGCAAAAGGGTCAATGCTGACCCTCATGATGGTTCCTACCCACCAAGCCGCTGCTGCCCCTGTTCCGACCCTGAACCTAGCAACCCCCCCCACCAAAAAAAAACCAAAACCCCCAGAGGGAGACCCACCACGAGAACCCACATCCAGAATAGAACACCCGAAAACAAGTAAGCCACCCCCCCCCAGAGAGTCAAATATAAAGCGGCAAAGATAAAGAAGACAACATAGCCGGCCAAGCCTAGCATTCAGCCCATTCCAGTCTCGTTCGAAATCTCCTTTAAATAGTCTTGTGCTTTAATCTCAGAAACAAAAGTCCTCGTCTTGCCCTTGAATATAATCTTGAGGCGGGCTGGACTCAATAAATATACTTCACACCCAAGTCGCTGAAATGACGGAAACAGCTGACGGAGCTGCCACCTCCGCTCCACCGTTGCATGACAGAAATCCGGGCGACCAAAGAAGGTATGGCCCTCAAATGTTCTCTTTGCCTCAGGTCTTGCCTTGTCAAAAATGGCTTGGCGCAGAAGAAAAGTGCCAAAATATACCAGAACCGCTCTTGGTTTCTCTTCCTGCTGAGCTTGATTTTTCTTTTTGAGCATCTGAGGAAAGCGGTGAACTCTTTGGACCGCAGACTCCCAGTCCCACTGGGCAAGATCTGGGAAGGCTCCCTTAAGTAGTTTCACCATGAAAGATCTAATGTCATTTCCCTCCACCATCTCTGCTAGACCGAGGAACCGCAGGTTATTCCTACGCTGGCGGTTTTCAAAGTATTCCAGCTTCCACCTCACATCCGCGAGCTGTGTCTCCTGTACATTTTGCCATTCCACGACCGCTGCCGCCACCATGGCAGCTGCCACTACGCGCTCCTCGACCAAAGTAATCCGCTCTGCCATCTCTGAACAAATTTTAGATACCTTCCTTACAGCACCTTGAATCTTTTTAGTGGCCAGATGAGCTCTTTTACGTTTCACTCTTGCCTCAGACTGCATCTGCTTCAGAGTGGCATATATTACTTCCATTGAGGGTGCAGCAGACAGATCTGGTGTAGGGGCTCCCTGGGAGGTGCCCGATTTTTCTCCCTCATTCTCACTGTATACCTGGCGTTTTGCTGAGTAGTCCCACTTCAGTTGCCGAGTGATGTCCAATTCCGAACCGGATTCCCTCTCAATTCTTCGTGCTCTTTCGTGGCTTCTTTTAGAGAGGGAGAGTCATTTCTGTGTTAAAGGCTTTGCTTTCCCATCCTTTGAGCCGTCCCCCAATGATCCTTGGGCGGATTCGTCGTCTGTCAGCACCTCGCTAAAGCTAGACAAATCTGAATCGTCTGTTAAAGAGAAGAATTTCTCTGCCGGGGATCCCCCTCTCTGATTTATATCCGTTTGCTCTTGAGTTACCTGATGAACCTGTGGGGGGTCTAATTCGTTACAAGTACCTTGACCCGGCGATTCTACATCATTTAAAACCACAGTGGTTGTCTCGTGCCCCTGTAGATCCTGTGCCCCAGTTCCACCAGCCCCCGGAATCCCTCCTCCTGCGGCAGATTGCTCCTCGCGTTTATTTTCCGGCACTTTTTGAGCAGGGCCTTTAAAGGAGCTAGAGCCCCCCTTCTTACCCCTTTCCACTGCCTTATCCCCTATGGCCAGGTGTGTAGTCAGCTCATGAACTAAGGCTTTTGCCGCCGCCGTACCTTGATCACTCGGGGGTTGACCACGTACTTTGCCCGTAAATATTTCTGTAATGGAGGGTTGTCTGACCTTGGGAAGATCCGGGCATGTAGGAGCCACTTGTCCGCCTGTCTGCACTGGATTCAGGGCTTCCTTCTCCATCTGAGTTTTGCCATTCCCCGTTCCTGCCAATCCCTCGGGGTTACGCACTAGTTTCTTTCCAAGCGGAGCAGGGCATGCTGGGAGCGTCCCCGACGGCTCCGCCCGCTCCTTCGCTTGTTTGGTTCCCTTCGGCGGCATCCCAGGGTTTCGCGTCCCCGGACTCCCCAGAGACCTGCAGCCGTCGCAGAACCCGCCAGACGCACCCACTCTCCTCCCAATGGCAGTCCGTGACAGTCGAGAGAGGAGGCAGAGGCGGCGCCGGAGAAGCAAACCGGCACGACCCAGCAACGAGGTAAGCCCAACCATCAGAGTGTGGGTCGGGAGCAGCTAACGCGGTGTCTAGGCGGCCATCTTGCTCACCCGTTTTGCAGTTTCAAAATGCCAAGTTGGTGTGATTTCAATGATTTCATTTAAATAACATGAGTTTCATGTGTTTCTGCTCAAGTTAGTTATAGCTATAAACATTTTTGTCATCACCCTTCACAAGGAGTGTCAGTACCCCGTTCAGACGGTCACGGGTCAAGCAGGAGCTACTGGGCACAGCCTTGGGGGATGAGACCTTTTACTCCTGTTGTCCCAGGGCCCAGACAACTATGGGTCCTGAGCAACTTGGCCACGTACCCCTTCGTCACTTGACTCTCAAGAATAGTGTGTGTTGAGTAGTCCAAGTCTTCTCGGGGGATGTAGATACAGGGAAGTCAACACAGGCTAACAATTCAAAATACGAGCAGCAGCAACAATAAATGATTGCCCAGTCAAATACTTGCCTTTATGAAAAAATAAGTGTTGATTTTACAGCTACCAACACCAGTGGTGGCTGGTGACATTTGAAAGTGGTGAGGCGTAAAGTTTCTGTCGGAGTGCACCGTGGCGAGCGAGCGCAGCGAACGAGCCCGAACACCTTAAGGGGGGTTCGGGGGTGTCCTCCCCCCGAGAAAATTTTGAAAAAAGAGTGGGTAAATGGTGCATTTTCAAGCAAATTTGAGAAGCAAGAAGGTTAATAAAGTAATTGTGAAAGTGCAGTTATTACATTACTAAAGGGATGTCATATAACAACATGGTAGCTGCTTATTCAGTATAACCACAGAGCTTCAGAACAGACTTCAAGATACAATGCTGAGAACCTCACAGATTTTTTTTATTTAAACAAATCGCTACATTAAAAGTATAGCGCTTACTGCCGGTGCGCTCCGATCCTCAGCGCTCGTCAGCGCCGCTTACCGCCGGCGCCTGCGTTCGCCGATGCTTATTCCTGCTTCACAATTTCATTAGCAAGTCTAGATTGCTCGTCGGTTTGGCAGAGGGCTAAATAACCTTTCACCCCTAAGCTTAGCTGTCACATCATGGTCAACAGTTAAATGCCAAGTGTACCAGAAATGAAGTGTGGGTCTCAGTCCACTGTGTCACGACATTACTATCACAAAGGACAAAAACGGGCACGCTTTTCAGTACAGTCAACAGAGAGGCCAATAACTGAATGTTCATGGAATCTGAACAATGCGAGTACCTGCACAAGGTCAGATCTTATGCTGTGCTTTGTTGCGGTCTTTTTCTACAACGGCGTATGGAAAACTTAAAAGTAATTTCTATAAATTATGAATGTCAACCAATGGCAAGTGTAAATATAAAAGCAGCCAAATAAGAACCTCTCGCGGACCCGGTGACACTGTCTTAGCGCATTATCATGCCGTTTATGACAACATTAAGTTATTCGCTCAGAATCACACATCAGGGGAAGTAGGGAAGCCGAGATTAAGACTCAGATCACCTATGGGCCTTCGGCAACAAACAAACCACCAGACCTGCTCAGCAAACTCAAAAAATCCGTATGAGCTAAGCTTAGAAATCCTGTGCACGTAAAATGGATCCCCGCGCCAATGAAAGATAGCAGAGTGAGGTTTAGGTATGGGAAAAAAACATGACCAGCATCAGTTATTTCACAAGGATTAAAACTTGTAATTACAACAATATTATTATTCCAATCAAGTAAAGAACCAAACCTGCACACAGCAGTATGAAAATGGAGACACAGCGTAAGAGCCCGTCCAAACCCTATAAACAGGCCTCTAAAATTATGAGGGCCCTTTTTAGATTCTTCCAGAATAACTGATCATTCACGGATCATCCCGCTAATGTCCGCCAAGATTCATCGGCGATTTACAAACTCGACAAGAACCTGCATGTGAGAGCCTCTGGCCATTATTACGGCCATGACTGTGCTGCGTCACAGACAGTGCAGAACAGACTGCCAAGTGCCGACTTTGGTACTTTCACTTTGGAGACGACTCAGGTCTCAGCCGCGTCGACGAATTATGCAGGCCCAGGCCAGGGCCTCAACCAGTGACGTGATGCAGCAGCACAGTCATCATGGCCGTAATAATGGCCAGGGCAGAACTGCTGCTGACTTTAGTTTGGAGACGCGAGAGAGACACACACCAAAGTCAGCAGTGCTGACTTTGGTGTCTGTCTCTGTCAGCTGCTGACTGTGCTCTGGCCACAGTACGGTCAAAGACACAGGCCACAAGAGTCAGTGACTGCTGGTCAGTCACATGCAACAACAATATATGCATAATGAATGCACTAAAGTAAATATGCGGTGCTGCGCACTTGCACAGGCTCGGCGCAGCTAGTAGTGTAGTCAGTAGTACTCACTCACTCACTGCGTGTTGAGTGTCGAACCTTCCCCACCCCCACCCCCTCCCGAGTCTGACTGGCTGCGCTCAGCCTCAGGTTCGATGCCACTGGCAGCTCAGCTCACATGCAGCAGGGTTTGCACTGGCCTGGGCTGCCCTGGCATGATGATCTGCTCTGCTGAGTGAAGTAGTACTAGACAGAGGCCTCCCAGGGCACGAGGTCGGGCGGAGCTCGAGTGCTCCTGACTCTCTCTCACTCAGCCACACCCTTCTGTGTGTGCAAATGGCACGCACGCATGGAGGGGAGGGGGAGCACCCGGAGCAGAGAGAGCGGGGCTGAGCTTACTGAGGGCAGCAATGATGACCATGACCAATCACTGCACGGCTTTACAATAAAGCCATGCAGTGATTGGTCAATATGCCCCCATGCTCCTGGACATGCCCCCAGTCACAGGCTCTGCCGCGTTCTATGGAGACTCTGCCTAGAGACTAAAGCAGCCAATCCAGGCGCTGCTAAAGCAGCGCTTGGATTGGCCTGGGGCAGGAGACCTTGCCGCTCCTTAGGAGGCCATGGGGCTGCGTACTCCACCCACGCCCCCCTCCTCGATTGTACAGGCGAGAGTGGCAAGACCATCAAGACTGGGCATGTCGGGCTGGCCTGGGAAAGGCACCCGGCCAACCAGACATGCGCATTTTTGCTGCACTGGCTCAGGGGAATGCCGCAAGTTGCTCATAACACCCCCCCCCCCCCAGTGACGTCACGTCAGTAATGGCAAGCCAGCGGGCTGAAATTTATTATTAAGTAAGTGCTGCTGCTGGTGGACCCCTGGGGCAAAATAATCAGTGGGGCGACGCCCCAACAACCATACAAAGGAACCGCCACTGACCACCACAAAGAGAAATACAACATTCACAAACAATTTCCATAGTCCCCTGAGGCTAGGGCTCTAGTGTTTCTTAGGAGGTTACCGGGTTCCCACTTCCTTCTAGTTTTAGCTGTAGTGGTTATTCCCCACTTTACTATAGGTGACATTCAGGTGAAGACCCATTAGTCAGAGTCTCAGAAGTCGCACTCTGACTCTGTATAAAAGTCAAAAGTGTTCCCTTGCCGAAGTGCTATCAGGCAAGCAAATTCCCCAGGGGAGGACTGGCACAAAGTCAGTCTTACTCGCACCTGCAGGACTGGAGCAACCGGAGTCCCTGAGCGTACCTCTGTCCAGTAAGTTATCAGCACATGGTTCAGGCAGACTGTGCGTGTTGGGCCTCAGGTTCCTCACACTCAGTCATACAGCCACAGCGATCGGAGGTTCTTCATGGCTCCAAGCTGGGCAAGTTCTCTGGTCCTCCCCACGGTGGGTGGAGACGTGGATGTGCGAAAGTCCAGGTGCTGATCCTCAGTCCCGGTGTAGGCCCATAGGTTTCATCACAGCGGCCTCTATCCTTCAGTGACAATCCCGACCAAATCACACTTCTTGCTTTGTCCCAGTGGCCTCCTCTGTTATACGGGGTCACGCTCTCTCTACTGCACACGGGCACCGACCTTTTTGGCACAGCAGATTTCTTCAAGGCAGCCCCTCTTGGTATACAGGGTTGCCAGCTCACCAGAGCATACGGGGCTACGGCCCACTCAGCACAGCAGTCTCTTCACAGCAGCCCCACCTGGAATGCAGGTCTTGCAGGCCTTTCACTACAAATGGACTACTGCCCAGTCGGCATGGCAATCTCCTCATGGCGGCCCCTCCTGGTATACAGGGTTGCCACTTCCTCACTGCACACGGACGATGACTCGTTCGGCATTCGGCACATCATCTGTCATGTCTCACTTCACGACGGCCCTTCTCTGGCATAAGAGTGTTGCTGAATTTCCCTACATATGGGCAATGACCTGATCGGTGTAGCATCCGTTTCTTCACACCTCGCTAAGTGATTCCACTTGATAAGATTCCCCATTGGACCTAACTCCCTCCAACGCTGTCCTCTTCCTCACAGGACACTGGCAAGCAGGCATGTGCTCAAGAGCAGGTGGTCTTGGATTCTTTGGGTGATGTCCCCTCACCCAGCTGGGAGACTAGCAGGTCTTGTTCCCCAGTCTTGGTCACAGGCAGAGGTCTTGCAGACCTCCTCCTCCTTGCACAGCCCGCCTGGCTGCTTGACACTTGACAATTTTTGGGGTCTCCAGCTTCCTTTCTTATAGTCCATTTCCAGACACCAAATGTGATTTAAAGTCGGAGTCTTGGAAGTTTATGTTGGGGGTTTGCTTCCTTTTGAAGTGTCCACTCCTCTGCTGTCTCTACCTCTAGAAAGCAGTCTGTCACAGCAGGAGCGACTTCAAACCTGATAGCCCTAAAACACTGGCCATGGGAGTGACTAGGAGTTCACAACGGATGCCAGACACAGTGATATGTGCATCAAAAGGCTATCTCAGGTCCCCAGCCCTTCTCTGTACGATTGTCTTATCAGCCCCATCGCCTTCATGAGATATGCCCAGGCCCCATTCTTGTGACCTCTCTCTGAATCAAAAAGCACCCTTTGAAGTGTCCTGGAGAAGCTTGTCTCTCTCTCTCACTCCAGTGTGTCCCACCCAGCTTACAGAAATGCAGCAATACACAAATCTGACTGGGGTGCAGGGTTAAGGGGTGGATTCTTCTATCTCCTCTCTCCTTGTTTCAGCATAAAGTCCTGGGTTTTCCAAATGGAACCCAGAGTCAGCCATGTATTGAACCACTCGCAGGCACACATACACCCAACATATGCATATAGCACACACACACTGCACAGCACTACATCCTTCGTGTATTGCACCACTCACAGGCCCACATACACCCAGCACATGCATATAATATGCATGCACTACACAGTACTGCATTATGGCTGTATTGTACCATTCACAGGCACACATACACTTAGCACATGTACACAACATACACGGACTGTGAAGCACTAATTCTTTCATGTTCTGTAGCACTCACAGGCACACATACACGCAGCACATGCATATAACATACACACATTGCTACTGCATTATCCCTGAACTGTACCATTCCTGAGGCACACATACACCCAGCACATATACACCACACATGCACTGCAAAGCACCACACCAAACAGATGTAGGCCAAGGGTGAGTGAAGCACACAACTGCGAACTTTAAATGAGTGAGCCTGTATGCCTCATTCCAGTAACACAGGTAAAAAGGACCCATTCACCCCAACTTATCACTACACGGTATGCTGCCACCACCGTGCATGTGCTGCATATCTCTTGGTAAAGGCAGTAGCCTTTCAACACTGACAGTAGTGCTTTGGGCGCCCCTCTCGGTCCAACAAGATCGCAATCCTTGAGACAGGCCTATGTCTTTGTGCACACATGTGATTCGTGTTTGCCTATGACAACAAAAATCAGCATTAGGAATTCAGACATCAATACAATTGGGGCACTCAGGGCAGGGGTTCACGTCCATGCGCAATACTTTTGCGTCCCAACAAGGAATAATCAAACTACGTTGTCCCATAAAAAGAAAAAATATCACTAACGTTTAATGTATGAAATGTTAAAAAAAACATGTCCCCAACAGTCTTTGAATGAATCTTCAGCATCGCTTCTCTCTTGTGATCCGAATTCCGCCTGAATGTTCTTGTGCTTTCCTCTCTGTTCACATCCCACATCTTTCATTTCTTCCACGGTGACTGCCATCAAAGTAGATCTCTCACTGGTTTTCTACCCATAAATCTGAGCACACCTCAACGTACTATGCAGTTCCATTGAGTCTTTTTTTCTGTTGCCCATAGGAATACCTCCTTTATTATCAAGTGCTGTCCCACAAAAAGAAAATGTAATTTAATGAGATGTACAGAGAAAAAAAAAAATCTAATGTGTGACAAAGATGATGCAAAAACACCCCAAATGTATTTAAACATGGCACTGAAAACATTATGACCTCCTAAAAAGCAGAAGCAAACATCTACAAATTAAAACATTTAATAACAAAAGAAATAAATCAGTGTGCCAATGTCAGACCACTAGCTGAATACCCACAATACTGAAAGCATTCTAAGATCATTAAGGATAACCCTGAAACCATCCTTTTGACGAGACAGACAGGAATATCATAAAAAATGGTTTGCTACATTGAACAAATGTTCACTAGACATGATCCAATTAAAGATAGAAGGACTAGCCAATGTACTTGTAGAACTGGAGAAAGATATTAAAGAGATTAAAACACAGTACACATCCAACTCAAAGAATGAGAACTGAAAAATAGCCTTGAGGACATTAATAGGAAACATGGCACACTCAAGAAAGAATTAGAACAAAGGAAAGTTAGAAGGTACTGAAGGGACACCCAAGACTACGTTATATTAGTTTACAAATAGTCAGAATTTGTATGCAAAGAGAAAGGATAAATCACAATATCAAATAAAAATTCAAGTACAACAATAGCATAAGATAGCAATGAATGGTCAGAAGAACAACTAGAAATAAGTCAGCAAAAATCTAGACAGGGTTCGAAAGGTGACAGAAATGAAAAACCTAGGCATAACAAGAGAAGTTTCTTTATAATGAATGGACAAAGTGGAAAATGAAAAGAGGGATAAGAAAAAAGAAACTTGAGGTATCAATCAAAAGCATTCTCAATATTACATTTCTGATAACAAAATGGAAGTGTTATCAAATAGGGATAACATCTGTCCCCAAAATTTTCACTTCTTTGTTAGAAACAGCAATAGAATTTTATAAATTCATTCAGAAATTGAGATGAAAACATTTTTTGCAACTGTTGTAATGGAGAACCGAGAGGACCCCAACTATTGAGGTTTTTCACCAAAATCAGTATTTGAAGCACAAATGACCATGAGCTCTTAGATCTGTGTGAGACCAAAATATTAAATGAATTATAACAAATATGGGTCTGACTAAAAGAAAAGTAATCTATAGAAAAACAACAGGTGTAAAAATAATTAGGAAATAAATTATCATTAAAAATGCCAATAAGGGTGGAGAAACTGCAGTCATGGGTGCAATATTCTATTAATATAAAATGAGTGAACATCTAGCTGATCAGAACACATTTGAAATTGTATTATGAGGCTTCAAATTAATTTAAGGAGATAATAATGGCATTCCGAAAACAAACCACTCAAAAATGAATGGGTATTTGAAAAAAACAAACTATTCCTACTGTAGAGCATCCCATCCTACATTCTACTCAAATTCATAAGAATTTAGAAAATACCTCAATGAGACCAATTATCTTTACAACTGACTCCCTACAGCAACATGCTGGATAATACATTGGCATATTCCTTCAAACTGTAATCACTTTGAAATCTTATTTTAAAAAAGCACTACAGATTTTTTTTTAGAAACTGAGGGCCTGATGTACGACCCTTCCAATTTGCGAGACGCACATTGCATCGTTTTACGATTCGCAATTTGCGACTCGCAAATTGAAATTTACAACAGTGCTTCAGACACTGTTTGCAATTCCTAATTGGGTCGCAAATTGCCTAACTCATTAATATCCATGAGGCAGGTGCAATTTGCGACCTCATTGGGAATGGCTAGCACTCCCAGGGATGGTGGCATGCTGGGGTCAGCAGACCCCCATGTCTGTGCCTGCTTTTTAAATACAGCAGTATTTTTTTTAAATGCTGCTGGTTTTCCTTAAAGGAAAATGGGAAGCTTTAAAAAAAGAAAAATTAAACGTTTTTGTTCCATTTTTTAAGAGTAGGCAGTGGTCCGTGGGATTACTGCATGCTCTTAAAAAATGTTTTCACTGCCAGTCACAAAGGGGAAGGGGTCCCTTGGGGACCCCATCCCATTTGCGAGTGGCTTACCACCCATTTGAAATGGGTGGTAAACTGCGAGTGTTTTGCAGCCGCAATTGCGGCCGCAAAACAATCTTACATTGAAGTATGACTCGCTATTAGGAAGGGACACCCTTGGCACGTCCCTTCCTTTAAGCGAGTCGCAAACCCTATTTTGCGAGTTGGTAGTAGGTTGCAGACTCGCAAGATAGGGTTTGTACATAGGGCAGACCTATTTTGCGGTTGCAAACAGGCCGAATTCCCGTTTGCGACCCCAAAAAACGGTTGTACATCTGGCCCACAATGAAATACATGTTGCAGAAAACATGTTATGTACCTAGCTGTTACTTCCTTATACACATCAATTGCACAATAAAAAGTTATTGGTGCAGAAGAACATTACCTGTTGAAATCTGAAGTTGAAGATGTGCATTATGGGTCCCTTACTCAATTATTACACTGTTTTGCATTGTAATTATTTCTGAGCAACGGGGTACCGTTTCTTCAGATATCTGGAACTTCCATGGGACTTCGTGCAGCAGCAGCATTTGCAAACATCTTTATGATGACATTTCTCGACAATATTTGAAGGAAACAAGAGAAATAATCTTGAGATGTGTGCAAGCTATACAGATGATACATTCCTGATTTGGAATTGCATAAAGGAACAATTGATTGAGAACATCAAGCAAAGGAACAAAACTCCTCCTAGAACCTCCTAGAATTAAGTTTTCAAAGGTCACAATGCCACTCTGGAGGTCTTGGAAGTCCAAAAAGTGTCAAAGTTCCAACTTTGGGGCCAGGACTTACTCCAGCAGAGGCCACCAGCTGGGTCCAATTGCTACTGGTCAGTGAGGGCACAACAGAACAAGCATTGGCATAGCCAATAGGTCTCGCTTTTGGGACCGGAGACCGGAGCAATGGGGAGTGTGCACAGGAGTAACAGAGGAGAAGGAAATACAATTTAAACAAGCGTGGCCGCGAAAGCCTGAGTGCATACATTTTTTTTAAAAACATGAAACCGGGCGCCGTGGTAGGGAGAGTGGCGCCCGAGTGCATACATTTTTTTTAAAACATGAAACCGGGGGCTGTGGTAGGGAGAGCAGCGCCCGAGTGCGTTAATTTAAAAAAAAACATGAAACTGGTTGCCGTGGTAGGAAGAGCTGCGCCCGAGTGCGTTAGTTAAAAAAATACCATGAAACCGGGCGCTGTGGTAGGGAGAGCGGCGCCCGAGTGCATACATTTTTTTAAAAACATGAAACCGGGCGCCGTGGTAGGGAGAGCGGCGCCCGATACCTGCTGTTCCACTATTGTGATATTTGTAAGAGTTCTTCTGAAAGGTACGTCCTCCTCCAGTGAGCCTAACAAGTGACGCATCCGTCCGCCGGGTAACGTTTATGACAGCGCTACTGCCGTGTCAGAGGCTGAGCAGGAGCACGTCAAAGGTGCCCTCCTTATTTTCTCAAAGTTCTATTTGTGTAAATAAAAACAACAATAATGGTTCTACTTGAAGGGCAATGCTCGGGCTTTCTACACCAATCCCATTCCTGCTATGGAACAATCTCCTGAGAATAAGATTCGGGGGTGCGCGGAGGGAGGAGAAAAAGTAGTTTGTGGAGGCCAAAGTAGCCGATGTGCTCCCTGCAAAACAGCTCACGGTCGGTCAGCACGACCCAGAGTAGAGTTAACCGATACTGTTACAACTAAAGGAAGTAGTCGCATGCGTCTGCCAGTTTATATCAGACACCAAAACACGAGCACGCCTGGAAACAGTAACATTAAATGAAAGATATACACACGCGATAACACCGAAAAGACAAGTGCGGCCGCGCGGCAGCGAAAGTGAAAGCGACATGTCCGAGCGAAAGTAACATGATCCACAACAGATGGCACCCTGCGCGCCGCTGCTCGCTCCCGACAGCTGGAGGCCGTGGGAGTGAACATTTACAGAAAAGGTGGGACATGCACCCGCCTTTGGCCAATTGAGTGCTTTCATTTTTGAAAAGCCACATGCAAAGGCCAATAGAATGTGTGGAAAATAAAAAGCCACACGCACGAGTTTAACGAAAGTCTGGAGTGATTCCAAGAGGCCCTCTCCTAGAGCAGCGCATGCGCGCTGAGCTAGGCTCGACCTAAAAAGGGCTTCTTGCAGCTTGCTGTATCTCTGTAGCCACACAGAAGGCCAGCAACTGACCTTTAGAGTCTACTTCTTAGTCCTGGGTACACATGAAAACAGGCCCAGCCCTTCAGGTCTCCACACAGGTAACAAACAGCAGGTTCAGTCCTCATCTGTGCTCCAGCAGATCCAGAAAGTGTTCCGCTGCGCTGTGGGTGAGTTGCCAGCTTGGCAGGTTTCACTAGGCAGTGGGTAGGGGTGACTCATGAACACTTCTAAAGAATGAGAAAAAAGTTCACAGGCACAACCCTTCTCACTTTTATAGTGTTTCCTGTTTGCCTTACTGCAAACTATTCCACAGTGAACTATTCTGAGGCAAATCCAACATGGCAGATCATTCTGTCCCTGAAGGGAGCTTGTGTGCCTGCCAAGGGCGCGTTTATGGAAATGAGTAGTCCCCTCCTCTTCAGCTACACCAAACTGGTTTGAAACCAGCCTCCTACCCTCACAGAAGCCTAATGCCCAGCTGGTGGCAGATGGCCTAAGAAACAAAATACTTCCCTTGTTCAGGTCTCCCTTTCACTTTGCTGTGAATGGACTGGCCTCACCCTGGTCCCTTTCAAGTTAATGAAATTCCTGGAGCATCCACAAGTCTTTCCTGGGTTTAGAAGAGTTAAATTCATCACCCCTAATTCTTCCTGTCGAAAGGTCTAATCCTTTGTTCCTGCTCTGGAAGCAGTTTTCACACCTCATCAAGGGTCCAGCTCTTGGCTAATGCTAATTAGTATACTGGAGGTTCAAGCAGGTAAAATGTAACCTTTTACCAGTCACTTTTTCTACTTATTAACTAAACACAAGACTTCACTAATTAAGTCGATTTTTCATAAATATTAAAAATAATGATACATATGCTAATAGTGATACACATAGTAATCACTTATGTAGATTATCCCAATCTAAAGTTAGGAGTCCTATATTTTGTATCTGAACTTTAATGTTTCACATGGGACAACTAAAGCTTTAACAGTGAAACTAGCTTTTGGGGGCTAGTCACCGTAGTTCGAGGCCGACATTAAATTCTTGCATGTAATTAAATTCTTGCATTTAGCTCGATTACATACCAGGCACTCTACCTTGAGAGCTACAAGGACTACTTAGGGTGACTAATTTAATATTGTTTAAAAATAGGATTCTTTCCTGTCAAAAAGGGTTGTTTTGATAGGTTCACCTGCAGGTTTACAAGCTACACAGGTAGGCATGGAGCCTGAAGCCATGTTTTTGTCACACTAATGGATGGCATAGTAAGTGCTGCAGTCCACGTGTGCCATTTATCTTTCTATGCCACTGGTGTATTTTCCTGCGTTATAAACTATGGCCTTACTGTAAAGGTAAATTTGTCAATTGGTGATTAGCAGAATTTGCCAAGTTTTAGGGGTCAGGACACATGCACTGGGACCTGGACAGCAGTGCCCCAGGGTGCATAGTTAAATAAAAAAATAAAAATAAAAATATATATATATATATATATATTTATATATATATATATATATATATATATTTATATATATATATATATATATGCCAGTGAGCAAAAAATGGTTCTGAACGCATGAAAAGAAGCACTTGCTCATGGGAACAATTTGGTTAAAGAGTGTTCCTGTTAAAATGTGCTCATGAATAAGAAATGTATCAAATAAAAAGAGAAACTAGTTTATACCTTATAATATAAGCTTCAAAGTGCAAAAGTCAAAAAAATCATGTAAGAGAAATGGAATTTAGTGAAAATGGAGCAAGAACTCATGAAGATATTTGATCAAGCTATCACTCTAGCACATCAGAGAAAACAAGTGGCAAGTCGGCTACACAAACAGTATGTAAACCCTGTAAAAATATCCTGTTTGCAGAAAGGACTGACCTGCAATCAAAACAGAAGAAAAAGCACTTATGTGGGCAACAAAAAAAAGATTGGGTCAGAACTATGTAATAGACACAGGTGTTCACAGATTTATGAGTACAACAATGATGACAGGTGTACTTTCACGGCTGTCACACAGGAAGACATGAAAGACACTAGACAGCAACTGAGAAGAAAGCATGAACAGGCAATACTGAGGATTCCTTCAAACATTGCTGGGATTTTCTGTTTTAAATTTCATACATGGTGCAGTACAAATATATGTTAATTTGCTATTTTTTTTATTCTAAGGGGACAAACATAGTTACATAACTAATTTGAGGAGAAACAGGTAATTTGTGTGATTTAGATGAAGTCAATGAAATCACACTAACTAATTAAATTCTTAATGAATTGCTAATAAAGGTCTAAGATTACTGACATAAAAAACACTTTATTGTTGGAACTGTTGCACAGGATCAGGTTTAAGAGTGCCTCTGATTTTGGAAGTTAAGCATTCGCACAGTACTCATACTTGTGTAGATATCACTTGACTTCACACCATGGACCACACAATACGTTGTGTTGGCTTAGGGAAATGAGCCTCTCAGGTTTGACCTTCACCTGGGTTCCATCCAAACTGACCATCTGATACAGGCAGTATTTCTTTATGGCTTTTTCTTCAGTGGACTGTGGAGGGTCAATTTTTATAACTAGCCTTTTGCGGCCTTGTTCTATGTTCCTGGCTATGGTTTTAAGATGTACACTGAAGATACCCAGGAACTTGAGCATTCGGGAGAAGTGGGGGTGATGTGGATCTGTCATCACATTAGGAGTAACAGGATAAGCAGTTATTGGCTGAAGATAATCCTCAAGAGGACAGCATGCAGGATCATCAAAGAGCATATCCACAACAGTGCTTGCAACAGATATTAATGTAGCTGTTGATGTTTATAATAGTAAGCTGAGGACATTCTATGTAATCGTGTTGCGACATAGGACAACCACTGCTTTTGTCATACTGATAGTTTGGCTCAGAGAACCCCTGTAGGCACTCCATATACA